>CM055064.1:8733879-8860258 GCA_029204045.2 Tillandsia leiboldiana
AGGCAATGGGAGCTAACTTAAACATTCCTACGTCATCCTGGTCAAGGATGGCACGATATGTGGAGCAAGCTCATCCGTCAGAGAGACTACCTTTTCCAATGATCATCATGCGCATTCTTCGCAAATTAAAGTGACACAAATGCGAGTTCCTATCTGCACAGTTTGGAACGATCAATGACACAACATGTAAAGTCTCTTTCGACGAAGCCAGATGAACCTTCATACCTCTTCACCGGCAACGCGAACAACGACAAACAAGCAACAACCTCTGCACCGGCAGCAGCTCCTCAGTTCAACCAGCACCTCCGGCACAAGACGCACCACAATCAACTTCTGATGATGATGCATCTGTTACCTCAATCTATAAAGAACAGCAAAGGCTCTCCAACGAGCAAAGAACGTATATCAAATGAACTAATTGAGGTAAAGGAAGAAATAAAGAGGTAAAAACATCAATCAGCAATGAACAAGCGAATAAAGAAGATTTTCCAAATCCTCGGCTGTATCAGTTCAGCGAGTCTGAATAATCCGTATCCTTCTAATTTCTGTTTATTATGCATATGCTAAATCCTTCTGTTTGCAGGTTTTTAAGTTTTAATTTGAGTTTTAGTTCTCGAACTTAAACTGTTAACCATTCTCTCCACTTCTGTAATCTTTGGCTGTAGGTGTGACAAAAAGGGGGAGAGAGTTTAGAAAAATGTTTAGCACAAGGAACAATGCTGTGAAAACTGATGATGAAGATTTTGTAGACATCAAGGTAAGTATCTTTTAACTTCAACTTTGGTTTTCATCTTGTGATTGTTTGCATGTCTCGACTAACTATTCGACTAACTATTTGGGCAGGTAATATAACTAACAAGTTGAGTTGGACTAACATTTTGTGGACATTTGGTTTTTAATTGCATAGAAGATATGTGTTGGTTTTTGACTATGATTCTCTTACATATCTGAATTCTCAAAATTCATGATGATTAGATAAACTCTATCTCTGTACTAGGTTTTGTATGCTAAATATTCTTGAGGTATCTAACGATCTCTTTTTGTCAAGAATGATTTCTTTGTGCAGAGAGTACAGATGTCTAAGTCTAGAGTCTGTTTTAGGAGTTTATCTCATGTGTTAAATTTTTGGATCTCCATTGTAAATTTTTGTTGTATGGTGATAGCAACAAAAATATCTTTTTGAATTTCTTTAGTGGATCTGTGTTTTGTCACGAAACCGCCAAAGGGGGAGATTGTTACGGAATTTGAGTTGGCGTAGTTTCGTGAAAGTCTCAAGTCTTGAAGATTGAAGGTGAAGAAAGTTGGATCATTTAACTCAATCTCAAGAAAGAAGAATTCAAAAGGATCAGGTATGTTTAACTAAAGATTTTGTGTGATCCGAATACTTCTTGTAGTGTAGAAACACTTGGAAGAATCTTTCATTGCATAAAAATCAAAAACTGGACTTGGGACATGTCAGGATCCGGAGGTTCGGATCGGATCCGATCCGGATCCCGAAGGTGGTTCGTTCATACACGTCAGTTCATCCGGATCGTAGTCTCTTGATCCGGATCCCGAACAGTGAGTTTACCATTTTCCTTGAACGATCCGGATCAGGCTTCGCAATCCGGATCCCGAACGTTGATGTTTGGTGAACTGTATGAACGATCCGGATCATGCACTTCGATACGGATCCCGAACCTTCTTTTTCTGGAACTGGGCTGACTCGTTACGACGATCCGGATCTAGCTAGTCCGATCCGGATCGCCGTTAAAATTTCCAGAAATGTTAGGTTTTGATTCTTATCTCTTCCTAGGGTTTCTAACCTATAAATACACCCTATGACTCTTCTTTCTAGGGTGAATCCACATAGCCGTCATTTTCATATATCATTTTCATACGGCTATAGATCCACATATAGAGAAGAAAGGAAATCATTAGAGAATACTCTGTGTTCTTCATCTATATTGATTAGTTTGATTCTAGGTTTTCATACTCACATCTTGAGTTGAATCAAACTAATGAATACTTAGATGGTATTTCCGATCTATCTTTGATCTAAGTATTCGGCGGATCATCACCACCCAAAAAACACGATTACCCCAAAAATCGGCGCGTGGATTCGCGTGTCCTTGTGGATTCAAGGTTCAACCGCTCTCGTGGATTCGGAGCGAGGCACGTTCGTGGATTCGAAGGGTGCTATTGGGTGAAGACCGTGGATTCGGTCGGACGCGTGGATTCGACGTTGGACGCCGTGGATTCGGCGTTGGGCGCAGATCGTGGATTCGAGAAGCGTCGCGGAGCGAGCGGAGAAGATCCTCTAGGAGCGTATGAAAAGGTTGAGTCGTAAGTGTGTACGGTTGTGATAACCGCGGATTTATTTTTGCCTTTCGGGACTTTCCGTCGATCTTATTGAACCGTGTGGTTGACAATAGGGGTCGAGGGTAATTTTTCCTTAATTTTCTTGGCAGACGGTCGGGGGCTCGCGGGTATTTTTGGTTAATAGAGCTCGCGAAACGGAGGCCGGCGGCGCGATCGGTTCTGGATTCCGACCCCCCGGATCTCCCAGAATAAATTCCGGAAGCTGGTACCGTAGCCCAGTGACGTACACAATTACGGGGCGGACCGAACTCGGTGTCCGCAATCAGATCGATTTTAGTCGATCAATTTGAGGTATGGGGTTAAACCACCCCCTTTTTGTTTTCCTTTCACTCGAGGGTTAAATTTAATTTTTGGAGTCCAAAATCCACTACGCCCAAACGTCTAAGTAGTCGGCCTTGGGAATTAGGTTTCCAAAACCTCGCCCTCCCCCTCCTTGGCGTACGATATCCGAGCGTGGACGAGAGCGGTTCACCCAAAACCCTCGTTCTTCCCATCGGCCGACGTGGAAGCGAGAGATCGACCGCCTCTCCGCAAAGATCCGACGAAGCGAAGAGGACGATCCCCCCCCCCCTTCGCCCTCGGTAAGTACCGACCAAAACAAGGTGAGCCGCGCTTTCGTTTTCTTTTCTTGCCTTTTCTCGTCACGAGCGAGACGGGGGAGGGGGTTCTTGATTCGTCGGAGATTGAAGAAGAGGGGCGACCCGCGCATGCGGGGGCCGCCGCGCGGGACACCCGCATGCGGGGCGCCGCGCGGTGCAAACCCGCGCATGCGGGGGCCGCCGCGCGGGGCAGCCGCGCATGCGGGGCGCCGCGCGGGGCAGGCCGCGCGTGCGGCGGCACGCGCGGTGCAGCCCGCGAATGCGAGGGTGCCGTGCGGGGCACCCGCATGCGGGGCGCCGCGCGGGGCAGCCGCGCATGCGGGGCGCCGCGCGGACAGGACGGCGGCGCGTGGGGGGGAGGGATTCGGTTGCTGCCGTCGGGGGGGGCCGGCCAGTGCTGGGGTTTTTCCGTACTTCGCGTTAAAGGTTCTTGACCTCCCCGCCCGGGGATCCCGTTTTGCAGCTTAGGGGAGCGCGCCGGGGCGCGGGGAGCCGAGCGTGGTTTTGCTACTAGCGACAGGTGGGTTGTTTTTAATTTATTCCTAGCCTCTAAATTCTATCTTATTGGACGGGGTCTATTCTAAGTGTACTGGGGTTACATAATGACGGGTGATAGCTTATGCATGTTAGTGGGTTCGCTTTAATGACTAGCGTCGATTGCCGACGGTGTTCTTCTTTTTAACCCTTATATGTCAGCGGGCCACCTTCGAGTGCGCGCGGTATTACCTTGTTTCGATTATGCACTTTACCTCATTTACCTCATTGCTCTTATTATTCATATTATGATACTGACATGATGGTGGTTACGGTTACTTGGCTCGAGGTTGCCACACGCGCACCCGCGTTTGGCCACCGCAGAGGGTGCGCTTTCCGGAAAAGAGGTCGTAGAACCCGTGTATACCCACGAGGTGACGTAGGTGGGGGCCCCTTATTAGCTGTGGGTTGAGGCGCCGAGGTGCGAGCGGAGCGACCCGCCGGTTTAGTTGTCCGGCCCGCGGTCGCGGTGTTGCAGGTACGGTATGGGCCGTCGGTAGCGGACCGACGCGGCCGGGTATTACAGGATGCAGATATAAGGTTACTTTTTCCCCCCTCCAAAAGGGTGGTTGCTCCGGTTGTCGCCCACGGTTTGTTTTTATTATTTTCCCTTGCACGGCGTTTATTAGTCACTGACATCCCACTTCGTGACAGGGCCCAGGCGAGGGGAGAGGTAGGTGGCGGTGAGGACGGGGCGGACACAGCGGGACCGTTGGAGACCCTGAACTTTATACCTTCCTTTCCTTTTCAGTTTTTCATTTATATTGTGGGCATGTGTGAGGTTCCCGATACCCTTGTGGGGTCGACGTAGATGTCCGGTATTTGTTATCTGCTATGCACTACCTTCCCTTTATTTCCTACTGGCCATTTGAAAAGCGAAACAAAACAAAGAAAGATTGCGAAAACGTTTTCAAAGTCTAAGTGTCGTGTGGGCACTGATTTCAAAACCCTTGTGGATTTATGGATTGCGAAATGAGCTTTCAAAACTTGGGTGTCGTGTGGGCACCGTTTTCCAAAACCCTGGGGTTTATGCTGATTTCGAAACTCGTTTTCAAAACTTAAGTGCCGGGTGGGCACTCTTTAAAAACCGTGGATTTATCCTTTCAAGTTGAAGTGGCCATGCGCTTAAATATTTAGAATACTGGTTGTATGAAATTGAATGTTGTGATTGAATGGTTATGTTTGCTTGGGAGATGTATTCAACCACACGCCGTGCACGTACAGGGGAGACTCTGCCCGTTTGCAGAGAGATCCTGTATGTGCGGCGGGTCTGGGCACGCACCGGGGAAGAAAGAGACCTTTCAAAAAAAAAAAATGCCGTTTCCGCTAAAACAAACCCCCCCGGGGCGTGACAGATTAAGATGGTATCAGAGCCTTCATTCAATCACAACAGCTAGTGCCGACATCCGTGGGAATGCCTCACATACCTACGAATAAATGAAATGGGTGGGGCATAGGATTTTAGAACGTGAGTGAACGGGGGGCGGGAGTTTGAACCTTTCCTCGCATAAAAGGGTACACTGGTTGTAGTTACTGTCTAATTTTGACCTTCTTGTGAGCGACAGATATGGCCCGTACAAGGTCAGCGGCGGGGGACGCCGAGGCGGATGCGACAACGTCGACGGCCGCGGAGAACCAACTCCTGCGGCAACAATTGCGGGAAATGGCGGGGCAATTGGCTACCCTCACCGATCATGTACGCCAGATGACGCCAGCAGCAGGCCGCACCTGTGACGGCCGCCCCGGTCCCTCCGCCGGGGCCGACAGCACCGGCCGCTGGCACCGCCGACAGCACCACCACCAGCGGCGACTACGGGGCCGGCGCCAGGGACAACTAGCCGGGTTATTCTGGAGGAAACGGTGGTCACGCCTACCCCTATCGCGGCTGCCGCCGCCACGAATGGAGGGGGGGTTATGATGACCGAACGGGATCGGGTGCGGGCCAACTTGAAGGACTTTAAGAAGCACGACCCGCCCACGTTCGAAGGGGACACGACAGATCCGTGGGTCGTGGAGAACTGGGTGGGGTCAATGGAGAAACTCTTTGAAGACTTACTTATGGAGGATCACGAGCGGGTTCCCCTAGCCGTCCATTGCTTGGAAGGGAATGCCCGCTTGTGGTGGAAGACGATACGCCCCGATCCTGCTAAGGGTACCGCTCTTCCGTCCTGGACAACTTTCAAGAAGGAGCTGTTCGAGGCCTTCTTCACCAGCAGCGTCAAGAAAAAGTTGGAGGATGACCTAAACCACATACAACAAGGGGACCGGACGGTCATGGAATATCAACGGGAATTCGTCCGACTAGTAAATTGCGTCCCGTTCGTCGCACGGGACGAGGCTCACAAGGCACAACTCTTCGTCGATGGCCTGCGAAGCGACATCTTCGAGGTGGTGAACGCGGCTGGCCTGCATACCTTTCAGGGAGTGGTCGACAAGGCCACCACGGTGGAGCGGGGTTTCGCTGTGACCCGTGCCAGAAGGGAGAACGCGGCGCGGCTAAGGGATCAGAAGCGACACCAGCAAGGCTGGGGGGAGGGTTCTTCCAGCGGGAGCCGACCCCCCCAAAAGATGGAGACCGCCAACAGGAGGGCCGAGGCCGTGGAATAGGCCTTGTGTCATATGCGGGGGAGGACACCTGACGGGAGAGTGCCCCCAAAGAGACGACCATTGTTTCAGGTGCGGCAAACGGGGGCACTTCCGCCGCAACTGCCCCTTAGGCGGGGGATCGGCGCCCATGGGAGCACCTACGCCCAGGCCACAGCACTCAGGGCGGGGGAAAAGCTCCTATGGCGTCGGCTTCCAGACCCCCCGCACCACGGCGTGAGGAGGACCGGCAACCACAACAAGGCGGGAGGGTTTTCTCAATGACCCGCCAAGGGACTGATCCACCGGAGGACGCTCTTGCAGGTACTACTTCCGTTTTGAATTCCCGTGCTAGAACTCTTTTCGATACCGGAGCAACGCACTCGTTCATTTCTCGTGAGTTCGTTTTCATGCATAACCTCGAGGAGACACCCCTCCAAGCCCCCTTGACGGTGCAAACGGCGGGAGGGACTCTGGAGGCGACCAGTTTGGTGGCTGCCTGCCCGATTATGTTGGGACGGTTGGTCTGCCCTCGGGACTTGGCGGTGATCCCTTTGAAGGAGTACGACGTGGTGTTGGGCATGGACTGGCTCACAAGGTACCAGGCACTCATTGATTGCGACAAGCGACAACTGCGGCTGCAAGAACCGGGCTTCCCCGAACATGTGTACATAATGGGCAAGAGCATCTCCTTCCCGGCGGTTATTTCAGCGGCACGGGCCAGAAGACTGGTTGAGGGGGGGTGCGTGGCCTATCTAGCATCGGTGGATTTGGCTACTCGACCCTCGACGGCACTTGCAGATATCCCAGGGGTGAGGGACTATCCTGACGTATTCCCGCGGAGTTGCCGGGGATGCCTCCGGAGAGGGAGGTGGAGTTCCCTATTGAGCTGCTACCAGGCACGCAGCCTATTACGAAGGCCCCTTACCGAATGGCCTTCGCGGAGCTGAAGGAGCTTAAGGCACAACTGGAAGATCTCTTGGACAAAGGGTTCATCGACCGAGTGTGTCACCCTGGGGCGCACCGGTACTCTTTGTACGGAAGAAAGATGGAAGCCTGCGGCTCTGCATTGACTACAGAGGGATAAACAAAGTCACGGTGAAGAATAAGTACCCCCTACCCAGAATCGACGACCTCTTCGATCAGTTACGGGGAGCAACGGTCTTCTCCAAAATTGACCTACAGTCGGGCTACCATCAACTCCGAGTTCGAAATGAAGATATCCCCAAGACCGCCTTCCGGACTCGATACGGCCACTACGAGTTCACGGTGATGCCATTCGGGCTTACGAACGCCCCCGCCGTTTTCATGGACATGATGAACCGGATCTTCAGACCTTTCTTGGATCGGTTCGTGGTAGTCTTCATCGACGACATCCTGATCTACTCCACTACCGACGAGGAGCACGAGGACCACCTACGGACGATCCTGCAAACCCTCAGAGAGCAGAAGTTGTTCGCGAAACTCAAGAAGTGTGAGTTCTGGCTGCGGGAAGTCGGCTTCCTAGGGCATGTGATCTCGGCGCAGGGGATCGCTGTGGACCCCAAAAAGGTAGAAGCAGTGGTAGACTGGCGGCCGCCGACGTCGGTGACAGAAGTGCGAAGTTTTCTAGGGCTGGCAGGATACTACCGGCGTTTCGTTGAGGGTTTCGCAAAGATCGCTACCCCTTTAAACCGATTGACCAGAAAAGGCGAGAAGTTCATATGGACGGCCAAGTGCCAGGAGAGTTTTGAGGAACTCAAGAAGAGATTAACTAAGGCACCAATACTGGTGCTGCCGACGCCCGGAGAGGATTATGAAGTGTACTGCGACGCGTCAAGGATCGGTCTTGGAGGTGTTCTGATGCAACAGGGGAAGGTGATCGCCTACGCGTCCAGGCAGCTGAAGGACTACGAAAGGAACTACCCGATACACGACTTGGAATTGGCCGCCGTGGTCTTCGTTTTGAAACTGTGGAGGCATTACCTCTTCGGAGTCCACTGCAACGTTTTCTCAGATCATCAAAGTCTTAAGTACATCTTTACCCAAAAAGAGTTAAACTTGCGGCAGAGACGGTGGCTCGAGTTGCTGAAGGATTACGACTTGACGATCCAATATCACCCCGGGAAGGCAAATGTGGTGGCAGACGCACTGAGCAGAAAAGGGCATCGGGACGGGGCGTCGGAGAGCGCGCTGACAAAGCAGGACCACCTGATCGCGGAGTTCGCGCGAATGCAGTTGGAGGTGGTGCCTGCGGGCACAGTTCTGCAACTCCTAGCCTTGGTGGTCAAGCCGACGCTATTCGAGAAGATCCAGGAGGGACAGCAGACCGACCTGCACCTACAGCGCTTACGAGACAAGATTCCCCAGGGTCAAGAGATTGACTTTGCGGTGAAAGACGACGGCACCCTATGTTTCCGCGGGCGGGTCTGTGTGCCGGATTCACCAGAGTTGAAGAATGAAATCTTAGCGGAGGCACATCGAGCCCCTTATGCGGCACACCCGGGGGGCACGAAGATGTACAGGGACCTCAAACAGACGTTCTGGTGGCCTAAGTTAAAAGAAGACGTGACGCGATACGTAGCCCACTGCCTAGTATGTCAACAGATAAAGGCCGAACACCAGCGACCAGCAGGGAAGCTACAGCCCTTACCGGTACCAGAGTGGAAATGGGACCAGATCACCATGGATTTTGTCACTGGATTCCCACGTTCACAACAGGGCCACGACGCGATCTGGGTTGTAGTTGACCGGTTAACCAAGTCAGCACACTTCCTACCAATTCACACCACTTGGACCCGCGAACGGCTAGCTCAAGTCTACATCAGCGAGATCGTGAGACTACATGGGGTACCGGCATCGATCACCTCGGACAGAGACACGCGCTTTGTCTCGAAGTTTTGGCAAAGTCTCCAGCAGGCCATGGGGACCAGATTACATTTCAGCACCGCCTTCCACCCTCAGACGGACGGACAGTCAGAGCGCACGATACAAACCCTAGAAGACCTGCTTCGCGCCTGTGTGCTTGATTGGGGAATCGGTTGGTCACGCTACCTACCTCTCGTGGAATTTGCCTACAACAACAGCTACCAGGCCAGCATTCAGATGGCGCCCTACGAAGCACTGTATGGAAGGCGCTGCCGATCCCCGATCTGCTGGGACGACTTGGGAGAGCGGAAACTTTTGGGACCCGACTTAGTGGAAGAAACTGAAGAGAAAGTGCGCCTTATCAGACAGCGCTTGCTGACCGCCCCAGAGTCGACAGAAGAGTTACGCAGACCAGAGGCGCCGGGACTTGGAGTTTCAAGTGGGGGAACATGTGTTTTTGCGGGTCTCGCCATCCAGAGGAATCAGGCGTTTCGGGCTAAGGGGCAAGCTAAGCCCACGGTTTGTGGGGCCATTTGAGATTCTAGAGCGTATCGGCCCAGTAGCTTACCGCCTCGCCCTACCACCAAACCTCGACCGAGTCCACGATGTGTTCCACGTATCAATGCTTCGGAAATATCTCCCCGACCCATCACATGTCCTGGACACCTCTGCACTCGAACTTAAGGAGGACCTGAGCTTCGAAGAAACCCCAGTGAAGATCCTGGCAAGGGAAACGAAATCACTGCGGAATCGAGCCATCCCCTACGTGAAGGTGCTCTGGAGCAACCACGAGGAGCGAGGGGCAACATGGGAGCTGGAATCAAAAATGAGGGAAAACTACCCGAACCTATTCACCACCGTCCGGGTCTGAGTTTCGAGGACGAAACTCGTTTTTAGAGGTGAGTGGTGTGATAACCGCGGATTTATTTTTGCCTTTCGGGACTTTCCGTCGATCTTATTGAACCGTGTGGTTGACAATAGGGGTTCGAGGGTAATTTTTCCTTAATTTTCTTGGCAGACGGTCGGGGCTCGCGGGTATTTTGGTTAATAGAGCTCGCGAAACGGAGGCCGGCGGCGCGATCGGTTCTGGATTCCGACCCCCGGATCTCCCAGAATAAATTCCGGAAGCTGGTACCGTAGCCCAGGTGACGTACACAATTACCGGGGGCGGACCGAACTCGGGTCCGCAATCAGATCGATTTTAGTCGATCAATTTGAGGTATGGGGTTAAACCACCCCCTTTTTGTTTTCCTTTCACTCGAGGGTTAAATTTAATTTTTGGAGTCCAAAATCCACTACGCCCAAACGTCTAAGTAGTCGGCCTTGGGAATTAGGTTTCCAAAACCTCGCCCTCCCCCTCCTTGGCGTACGATATCCGAGCGTGGACGAGGAGCGGTTCCCCCAAAACCCTCGTTCTTCCCATCGGCCGACGTGGAAGCGAGAGATCGACCGCCTCTCCGCAAAGATCCGACGAAGCGAAGAGGACGATCCCCCTCCCCCTTCGCCCGGTACCGACCAAAACAAGGTGAGCCGCGCTTTCGTTTTCTTTTCTTGCCTTTTCTCGTCACGAGCGAGACGGGGGAGGGGGTTCTTGATTCGTCGGAGATGGAAGAAGAGGGGCGACCCGCGCATGCGGGGGCGCCGCGCGGGACACCCGCATGCGGGGCGCCGCGCGGTGCAACCCGCGCATGCGGGGCCGCCGCGCGGGGCAGCCGCGCATGCGGGGCGCCGCGCGGGGCAGGCCGCGCGTGCGGCGGCACCGCGCGGTGCAGCCCGCGCATGCGAGGGTGCCGTGCGGGGCACCCGCATGCGGGGCGCCGCGCGGGGCAGCCGCGCATGCGGGGCGCCGCGCGGACAGGACGGCGGCGCGTGGGGGGAGGGGATTCGGTTGCTGCCGTCGGGGGGGCCGGCCAGTGCTGGGGTTTTTTCCGTACTTCGCGTTTAAAGGTTCTTGACCTCCCCGCCCGGGGATCCCGTTTTGCAGCTTAGGGGAGCGCGCCGGGGCGCGGGGAGCCGAGCGTGGTTTTGCTACTAGCGACAGGTGGGTTGTTTTTAATTTATTCCTAGCCTCTAAATTCTATCTTATTGGACGGGGTCTATTCTAAGTGTACTGGGGTTACATAATGACGGGTGATAGCTTATGCATGTAGTGGGTTCGCTTTAATGACTAGCGTCGATTGCCGACGGTGTTCTTCTTTTTAACCCTTATATGTCAGCGGGCCACCTTCGAGTGCGCGCGGTATTACCTTGTTTCGATTATGCACTTTACCTCATTTACCTCATTGCTCTTATTATTCATATTATGATACTGACATGATGGTGGTTACGGTTACTTGGCTCGAGGTTGCCACACGCGCACCCGCGGTTTGGCCACCGCAGAGGGTGCGCTTTTCCGGAAAAGAGGTCGTAGAACCCGTGTATACCCACGAGGTGACGTAGTGGGGGCCCCTTATTAGCTGTGGGGTTGAGGCGCCGAGGTGCGAGCGGAGCGACCCGCCGGTTTAGTTGTCCGGCGCGGTCGCGGTGTTGCAGGTACGGTATGGGCCGTCGGTAGCGGACCGACGCGGCCGGGTATTACAGGATGCAGATATACAGGTTACTTTTTCCCCCCTCCAAAAGGGTGGTTGCTCCGGTTGTCGCCACGGTTTGTTTTTATTATTTTCCCTTGCACGGCGTTTATTAGTCACTGACATCCCACTTCGTGACAGGGCCCAGGCGAGGGGAGAGGTAGGTGGCGGTGAGGACGGGGCGGACACAGCGGGACCGTTGGAGACCCTGAACTTTATACCTTCCTTTCCTTTTCAGTTTTTCATTTATATTGTGGGCATGTGTGAGGTTCCCGATACCCTTGTGGGGTCGACGTAGATGTCGGTATTTGTTTATCTGCTATGCACTACCTTTCCCTTTATTTCCTACTGGCCATTTGAAAAGCGAAACAAAAACAAAGAAAAGATTGCGAAAACCGTTTTCAAAGTCTAAGTGTCGTGTGGGCACTGATTTCAAAACCTTGTGGATTTATGGATTGCGAAATGAGCTTTCAAAACTTGGGTGTCGTGTGGGCACCGTTTTCAAAACCCTGGGGTTTATGCTGATTTCGAAACTCGTTTTCAAAACTTAAGTGCCGGGTGGGCACTCTTTAAAAACCGTGGATTTATCCTTTCAAGTTGAAGTGGCCATGCGCTTAAATATTTAGAATACTGGTTGTATGAAATTGAATGTTGTGATTGAATGGTTATGTTTGCTTGGGAGATGTATTCAACCACACGCCGTGCACGTACAGGGGAGACTCTGCCCGTTTGCAGAGAGATCCTGTATGTGCGGCGGGTCTGGGCACGCACCGGGGAAGAAAGAGACCTTTCAAAAAAAAAAAAATGCCGTTTCCGCTAAAACAAACCCCCCGGGGCGTGACAACGGTAAATCACCTTGTACGTGTTTTAATTCTAGTGGATTTCTGCCGTGTTATCGGTCCCGTGGTTTTTTACTCCGGTGATGGAGTTTTCCACGTAAAAATCTTGCGTATTATTTTTTATTTCCGCATTGGGTTTTTATCGCAACGATTTTTTGAGTGTTTATACGTTTACACCTATTCACCCCCCTCTAGGTGTTTTTTCCCCTATTTAGATCCGTATTACATATAACCCAACAAGAACATCGATGAAGCTCTTCAGGATGACTACTAGATTGAAGCAATGCAGGAAGAGCTCCATCAGTTCGAAAGAAACAAAGTCTGGGAACTAACGAAGCCACCGAAGCAACACAATGTGATTGGTACTAAATGGATTTTCAAGAATAAGAAAAATGAGGATGGTACCATCATCAGGAACAAAGCACATCTAGTTGCTCAGGGCTATTCACAAATAGAAGGAATAGACTTTGATGAGACGTTCACCCCGGTAGCTCGACTCGAGTCGATTAGAATCTTTTTCGCGATTGCTTGTCATTTTAAAATCAAACTCTTTCAAATGGACGTTAAGAGCATGTTTTTAAATGGATTTTTGAACGAGGAAGTTTATGTGGCTCAACCGATGTTACGGAATTTGAGTTGGCGTATTTCGTGAATTCGGTTAAGTCTTGAAGATTGAAGATAAAGAAAGTTGGATCATTTAACTCAATCTCAAGAAAGAAGAATTCAAAAGGATCAGGTATGTTTAACTAATTATTTTTGGTGATCCGAATACTTCTTATAGTGTAGAAACACTTGGATGAATTTTTAATTGCATAAAAATCAAAAACTGGACATGGGACATGTTCAGGATCCGGATCCCGAAGGGTGTTCGTTCATACACCAGTTCAATCCGGATCGAAGCCCCTCTTGATCCGGATCTCGAACACTGGTTTTACCATGTTTTATGAACGATCCGGATCAGGCTTTGCAATCCGGATCCCGAACGTTGGTGTTTGGTGAAACTGTATGAACGATCCGGATCAGGCACTTCGATCCGGATCCCGAACCTTGGTTTTTCTGGAAACTGTTTGTCTCGCTTCTGCAATCCGGATCGCCGAAGTCCGATCCGGATCGCCGTCCTGAAAAATTCCAGAAATGGTTAGTTTTTTATCCTTATCTTCTTCCAACGGTTTCTAACCTATAAATAGACCCTTTAATTCATCTTTTAGAAAAACGACCAAATAGCCGAATAATCTTCGTAAATCAAAAGACGGCTATATAAATCCACATATAGAGAAGAAAGGAAATCAAGAGATTTAATCTTATGTTTCTTCATCTATATTGATTGATTTGATTCTATGGTTTCATACTCACATTTTGAGTAGAATCAAATCAATGAATACTTAGATGGTATTTCCGATCTATTTCTAATCTAAGTATTCGGCGGATCATCACCACTCAAAAACAACGATTTCCCCAAAATCGGCGCGTGCACTCGCGTGGCCTTGTGGATTCAAGGTGCTACCGCTCTCGTGGATTCGGAGCGAGGTACGTTCGTGGATTCGAAGCGTGCTACTGGGTGAAGACCGTGGATTCGGTCGGACGTCGTGGACTCGACGTTGGACGCCGTGGATTCGGCGTTGGACGCAGATCGTGGATTCGAGAAGCGTTGCGGAGCGAGCGGAGAAGATCAACTAGGAGCGTATGGAAAAAGGTTGAGTCGTCTGTGAGTACGGTATATCACCTTTGTACGTGTTATAATTCTAGTGGATTTCACCGTGTTATCGGTCCCGTGGTTTTTTACTCCGGTTTGGTGTTTTCCGCATAAAAATCTCTGCGTGCTATTTTTGTTTTCCGCATTGGGTTTTATATCGCAAAGATTTTTGAGTGTTTATTGTTTACACCTATTCACCCCCCTCTAGGTGTTTTTTCTCCTATTTAGATCCTATTACATATAACCCATCAACCGAAAGGTTTTGTACACTATAAACAATCTAACCATATTTTTCGTCTGAAAAAGGCTCTTTACGGTCTAAAACAGGCACCGCGAGCGTGGTACGAAATGTTAACAAAGCACCTATTGGAAAAGGGCTATACTCGAGGGGGAGCAGACCGGACTCTCTTTGTGAAGCATTATCAGGATAATTTCATTGTAGCACAAATCTATGTCGATGACATTGTATTTGGTGCAACTAGAGACAATGATGCTTCTAAATTCGCAGAAACCATGGAAAGCGAATTTGAGATGTCTATGATGGGCGAACTGACATACTTTCTTGGATTGCAAGTGAAACAAAATGATGAAGGCATCCATTTGTGCCAATCCAAGTATGCAAGGGAGTTGGTGAAGAAATTCAATTTAGAGAACTCTAAAGACTTTCCGACTCCGATGGGAACTAGCAATAAGGGATTAGGAAGTGAATCTCTTAGTGAAAGTGTAGACGAGAAGCTTTATCGCAACATGATTGGAAGTCAACTCTACCTCACGGCTAGTCGCCCGGATATATCCTTTAGTGTTGGGATCTGCGCGAGATATCAATCAGCACCAAAGGAGGTTCACCTGAAAGCGGTGAAAAGGATCATCTGGTACGTCAAAGGAACACTGAACTTCGGAATTTGGTATCCTATGGGAACAATGCTTGATATTATAGGATATTCAGATACCGATTGGGCAGGATCTGTGGATGATCGGAAAAGTACGAGTGGTGCATGTTTTTATCTTGGCCATTGCCTTGTTGCATGGCATAGTAAAAAGCAAAACTGCATAACACTCTCGACTGCCGAAGCGGAATATATTTCAGCAGGTAGTTGTTCAACTCAACTCATTTGGATGAAAAGCATGTTGAGCGACTTCCGAATTTCAGCAACTTCGGTAACTATTCTTTGTGACAACACAAGTGCTATAAATATTTCTAAAAATCCTGTGTTGCACTCGAGAACAAAACACATTGAACTTAGATATCATTTTCTAAGAGAGCTAGTTGAATCAAATTTACTTCAAATTTTCTATATTTCAACTGAGGATCAATTAGCTGACATTTTAACAAAACCTTTGGATCAAAAACGGTTTATTCATTTACGTAAAGCAATTGGAATGCTTTCCTTGAAATAACACTTTTTGAAATCATTGCTTAGGTTAGGTTTTGTTTTGTGTTTTTGTTCCTTATCTATGTTTGTACATAGAACATTAATTGAGCATATGTAATTGACTTTACTTGTATCCTTTTATATATTTTGAAATTTATTATGCTTTGGATATCGTAATAATTCATTTGATGCAATGATCATTTATGTCAATTAAGTTATCGTAATAATTCATTTGATGCAATGATCATTTATGTCAATTAAGTTATCTTTAATTGATCAAAGTCAATTTCTCTCTCATATGATCTCTTGGTATAGTTTTTATCATATTTAAAATTTGAGTTAAGTATGAAACTCGAGATCAATTTTTGGTTGAATACCTTATATCTTAAATAATTGATAACCAATTGAGGGGGAGTTTGTTAGAATATTTATGCTCATAAGATGTGGAAAGAGTTACATCCCATTGAGGAGTGTGAAAACTACCACCACATGGAGGAAAGAGCTACCACCTCGGTCGTCCGAGTACTGTGTGCAGCTACCACATGTATACCAAGCATGGTGTTTCAAGTTGAATAGATAAAATGCTTTTTGGAATACTTGACTCTGTCAAATTCCAAGGTTGGTATAAGGTGGGGATTTTATTGAAAGATGCTCAAAGAGCCACTCCTTACAATAAATTGATTAGATATATTATCTAACATATTTGGGATTTCAAACATCTATTGATCTTGGTGCTTCATTTTCTTTGCAAGATTAATGATTTGATAAACGCATTACTCATAAGATCAAGTTAGATGTGATTGAACTTGTTCAACTTTAAAGATTTTAATTTTTATAAATTTTCATTTCATTTCTTGGATATTATTGATAGATTTTGCATAATCTATTTCTTTTGATGTGAAATGATGATTTTTGTTTAAAGTTGACATGCAAAAGTGCTTACAATCTTTTTCTAGATTTTCTAGAATTTTTTGAAATTTTTCTGAAGAAAAAGTTGGAGCCGATCCGGACTGGAAAATCCGTTTTGGATCCCGAACGCAGGAAATTCCTGCGGGTAGCCGATCCGGACTGGATTCATGAGGCAATCCGGACCGCGGCTAGGGTTTTATAAGAAACAAAAGGGATTTGATTTCTTTTTACAACAATCTTTTGTTTCCAAGTCTCCGGAGCTTCTCTCTCTAGAAATCATTCAATTTGGAGCCTTTCCAACAAGAGTTCTTCGAATCAAAGTAAGTTTTCATGATCAAAACTTCGGTATTTCACAGTTTTTCTGTAACGACCCATCCCACTAGCAATAATAACTCGTTGGGCTCAAACCACAGCCCAAAATGCTTAAGCCTAGTTATTATTACTAGTGTCCATGTCTCATATAAACCCAATCACAATTCCATCCACATCCGATGTGGGACTATTGGGAGCGTCACTTTCTCCCCACTACCTCACCTCGTGGGTTAACACGGGTCGAAGACCGCTTTCCCGGAAAAGAGCACCCTTTGCGGTGGCCAGACCGCGGGTGCGCGTGTCGCAACTACGAGCATAAAACCAAAATACAGGATAATATCGCAAACACTAGAGACCGTTAGCATTACTACGGATAACATGTAATTAGTAGCCTTCCAACAACATTGACACTATGCTAAGCCTCAAAGAAAAACCCACCTCGAAGTCAGTCGAACGAGCCCCCCCCCCCCCCCCTCCCGAATGTAGGCCGATCCCGAACTCCCGCACAGCTACTGGGAAGCTGGTGCTGCACAACTGGGCCCTGAATAAGGAGCTATAATCAGCCATAGACTCACACAACCCATCCCGACGATACAACAGTAACGCCACGCTAACACAGGGCAATATTGCCAATTTACCGAACAAAATCCAATTCCCGATCTACGAGAGCCTACGGAACTCTAACAAGATACCTAGTAGGTGTGCAAACACTGTCTAAAGACAGCCAGCGGTTTCAATTAACACATTGGTCCATAATATACTTTAATTTGCATAAAACATTAAATTGACGGCTTGTTTCGACTCGTTCTTGAAATCCGGGAATCCAAAAGCTGCGCCGTAAATTTCAGCGCGTCCGTTACGACAAGACCAAGGCCGTGCTCACAAGTTTGGACTGACACGGATCCCGAGGGCAAGGTTGGCCCAACAATTACTAAGTCCAAATAGCAACTATGCCACAACTTAACTTATACATGATCAACTCAGAGCCTAACTGGAGCATGGTGTTAAATGATGACCGAGAAGGGTGGTGCTCACCTGCGGCTTGCCGGAGATCGGCCGGAGGAGTTGGCCGGAGCAACCCACAAATCCAGCTAGAGCTCGGTTTGGCCCAGGTCTAGTGCAACCCTACTCTGTCTGCAACACAGGTGAGCATTGGTTAGCTTCGGGTCCCAGCAGGTAGTTGGTCCATGCCTGGTCAGGTGCCGGCGGCCGGAGGCGGCGATGGCCGGAGACAAGCCCGGATTGGATCACTCGGGTGCATGATGGAAATTCAGTTACAGGGGAGGGGGTTCCCAGCCCAAACAAAATTCATGGGGATCTTATAATTAGTGTTTAGGTCCTACCTGCACGGTTGGCCGGAGCCCGGAGCGCCGGAGTTGGCCGGAGATGATCTCGAGTGCAATCTCGGGTGCAACTGTGCAGATCAAGATCCCGACGTTAATAAACCCATGCAAAGCCACCAGTGACCTTAGAATGTGTAAATGAGCTTACCTGCACCTTTGGCCGGCGTCTGGAAGCGACGGCGACGTGCGGCGGCGGAGCTCGGCCGAGGTCAAGGGCCTCTAATGGCGGATTCCGGCCAAGCTTCTCCGAGACGGTGCAACTTGGACCAAAAGCCTTGTCTCAACACTACGGAGCTCGGTGCAGTGGTGGCCGGCGTCCGAAGGCGGCGGCGGCGCCTGACGGCGACGATCGGCCAAAGTGCCAAAAACCCAGTTTCTAGGGCTGGCTCGCGCGGCCCCGATCTTGATCCGATCGCCCTCCAACCTCGCGGGGATGTTGCAGTCGTCGAAAGGGAAGGATGCAACGGTGTTGATCTCGATCTTGTCGGCCGGATGAAGCCCGCGCCCGCGATCGGTCAAGAAAATGATAATCCGGCGATGATGGCTCCCGCCGGCGATCGGGACGGCGGCCTCGGCTCGGCCTGCACCCGAAGGGTCTCGTGGATGTCAGAAACCCTTTGGTAAGGTCCAGGTGCCAAAGTAAAGGGAAATCCCGAGAGCTTACCTTCGCCGGAAAAAATTGAAAGAATGAGAGGACGGCCGCGGCAGTGCAGGGCGGAGCTGGGTGTCAGCTCCACTCGGGCTTGGATGCGGCCTCACAAAGGAGTCTTCAGACGCTGCTCAGGCCACCCAGGGTCTCCGGGAGAGGTCCACCTTCACAACCGAGGTGAGGGAGATGATGGCTTTGCTTCCTTCTCTGGCGACAGGGAGGCGACGGCTGGTGCGGGGTTCCCTAGGAGTGCGGACGAGAGGAGGAAGTCTGTTGCACAGGCGGCTAGGGCAAGGGTGCTATGGCATAGGGTTTACAAAACCCTAGCTCGTGGGTTACTATATAGGGTTAATTGCCAAAATTGCATTTTAGCCCCTCTAGCTCCAGTATTCTACAATCCAGTCCCTCACAGCACTTTAGTTTCCCACTTAAGTCCCTCTCCAAGCCGTGGCACGCAAATTGAGGCATAATCTATAGGGATTCTTGTGCAAAAAAACTGTATCTTCACTGTATTTCACGCTTTTCGAGGCTTTCTGGTCGTCAAAACGGAAAATGGACTTCGCCACGACGTCCGGCTCGACGAAACCTATCAGGTAGCGATTTTGGTTCGCTAAAATTTCGTTCGATAATTTTTAAATTCCATCTTACACTATAAAATATACAGTTCGGCACGCTTTACGATGCTTTAGGGTCGTCAGACGGAAATTCCGTCAGCGCCGATGCGTCCAGAACGTCAAAATTAGCTAGAAACGTCTACTTATACTGCTAGGTTAGGATTATGGACAGTGAAATGGCCAACGACCGATCGAGAGGGGACCGAAATCAGGGGTTACTATTCACTTAAGTCGCGGGCCCCCACTAGTTTTCTTGCTGATTTCCGGACGATCCGACCGTCGGATCAGCAAACGGTCTATACCATTTCCACTTGATTCGACGAGACGGTCGCACTGGCTACCTCAGATTTTCGAGATCAAACTCGGATCGAAAGGGCGGAAATTTGTGCATCGGAAACTGTGCAATTCGCGCACCGGTATGCAAATCACTAAGGTTTAGATCTGCTTCCTCGCCCGCAAGCACACTAGAATTTGTCGAGTGCTACACCACTCACACCTTAAAAGAAGTTTCGTCCCCGAAACTTAATTACGCCAGGAATCCAATACCTGGGGACAGTGGCCAAACATGTCCGACCTGCGCTTCCCATTGCCTTGCGCCCCTCGTGATCTTCTCATTTCTCTCTGGCACTAGGAGAGATTGCAGTTTTCCCGCCGGGCGCTGAAGTTCGGCCTTTATGACCAAGCAACTCAAGGCAACGTTTAATCTGTCACGCCCCCGGGGGTTTTTTGAGTCTATCAAAGCGGAAAATTACGTGTATCTTTTTTTTCTTCCTTAACAAGGTATTTTAAACCTCATCCCCGGTGCGTGCCAGACCGCCACATACACAAATTCTCCCTTCCCGTGGACAGAGTCTCCTTTGCATATGCACGGCGTCTCATTTACAACAACATACATCAAACACCAACCATCAACCATACAATAGACATACATCATCATGCGGAATATTAAAGCGGCATCAGTGTTTAGAAAGGATAAAGCCAGCGGTTGCAAAACTCGTGCCCACACGGCACTTCGTTTTGAGAAAACCTTTTCGAAGTCATTTGGTTTATCATGAAAACGTGCAGCATAAGAAAACATCACCAAAAGAACCGAAATATAAAAGTACACCTCATCCACAGCGCTAAGTAATACATGTCCACGAATATTACGACCCACAAGCAAATTAACAAATTAAGCGTAAGAGAAATGAGATAATAAAAACCAAGTGTTCTGACTACGGTTCTCGCGACGCAGTCTCACCGCCCTCCCGGCTAACGCACCTCGTAACACCTGTCACGGAGTGGGTAATGTCAGTGACAAACAAAGTAGATGTCTAATATCAATAAGGAAATAAGGAGCAAACCGAATACACCGGAACCATTTCGCTAAAACCCTGCACATATTAAGCTGGGCCCCAACCCCAGATTTATCAATTAAATTGGGCACCAACCCCAGAATTATCAATTAAATTGGGCACCAACCCCAGAATATTTGTCGGAGAGACTAAAGTCTCTCCTCGTGCGCAAACACCTACTTTGATGCTTTTAACCTCTTCGCGGTGCCGGTGTGCTATTTTCAGCGGGCGCGAAGAGGTCCTCACGGCACCCACACTTTTGTGAGGAACACGGGTCATAAGAGACCACTCTTCCGGAAAAGTACACCCATGCGGAGGCCAATCCGCCTGTGTACGTGCAGCATCCGAAAACGGATTTGCCGAGATCGGCGTGTCATGAGCACCTTCAATGGTATCAGAGAAAAACAACCATAACCATAGTAGACGTGATCCACATCCACAGTGTAGGGTACCACAAGCAAATTAGACATGAGATAACCAAGGTATAGGTGCGTAGTACGTGAGAGTACGGGGAAAAGGGGAACGTAATGTAGGTGTAATCGTAAGACAGGGTGTTAGGGTTATAACCTTAGGGTTAACGTGGTTTCTTTGTCTATAGCGGACGATGGCCCGGACTAGATCGTCCACCGAGAATGCGGACGCGGACAGAGTGACCCCGACCACCGCAGAAAACCAGCTCCTCCGACAACAACTGCGGGAAATGGCCGGGCAATTAGCGACGCTGACGGAGCAGGTTCGTCACCTGACGCAGCAACAGGCAACCGCACCAGCCGAGCGCGATCCGACCCCTCCGCCCGAAGCCACCGCACCCACTACGGGACCGCAAGGGACGGGTGGCACGACGACGGAACAGCCCCCATCCCCAAGGGATGTACCTACTCCGACGACCACGGGGCCCGTCGTGGGGGCGACAGCAGGGGAGGCAGGAACGACCCCTACTCTCGGGGGGTCCGCCGCTGTAGGAGGGATTACGGAGCAACGAACGACGCGAGAAACGGTCAGGACGAATTTGACTAGGTTCAAGAAGCATGACCCTCCCACTTTTGAGGGAGAGACGACCGATCCATGGGTCGTCGAGAAATGGTTGATGGTTGGTGTTTGATGTATGTTGTTGTAAATGAGATGCCGTGCATATACAAAGGAGACTCTGTCCGCGGGCAGGAAGAATTTGTATATGTGGCGGTCTGGCACGCACCGGGGATGAGGTTTAAAATACCTTGTTAAGAAAGAAAAAAAAAGATACACGTAATTTTCCGCTTTGATAGACTCAAAAACCCCCGGGGGCGTGACAGATTAAAATAATAACTCGGCTTAAGCATTTTGGGCTGTGGTTTAGACCCAACGAGTTATTATTGCTAGTAGGCCGGGTCATTACATTTTCACTATTTTGCTCAAAACGTGGATGAAATCATGTATCTTTTTCGTTTGAGATTGGTTTTTGATCAAATTTCTTTTGAAATAAGAACTCTGTGTAAATTAGTTTTGTTTATATGCTTGTTACTCTCTTGATTAACGGATTTTTAGGCTTCGATTTCTGAAAATTCGGTTTTAGGGCATATAACAGGAATTTTTGAAAATCATGGGATTGATCTATTTTTAAAATTTCTTTTGCAAAACTAATTTAATTCCTAGTCTCTCTACATGATTATGATTGTTTAGGTACAATTTTTCAAATTTTTAAAAATAAATAATTTTTTCGTGTTCTTGAGTTCTTGCTCACAGGTTGCTCTTGACTAACGCACTAGCAAGGATGGTTTTTGGTTGGATCATTGTACTCATTGTAGCGTTAGTAGGAACTCGAGCATCTGTTAAAAAGGAAAAAGATGGACCAAATCAAAAAGAAACAAAGAATGTTCCTCAAATTGAGTCAGAATCAGAAGATGAAGAGGATTGGGACACATTTTGTAAAGAAGTACAATAGGCTGTTGATGACGAAGATAGGTTCTATTTAAAGAACAAAAAGCTGATGAAGTCTTCTTCAACAACCAAGCAGTACACTAGGCGAAAGAATTCGAGGGGCACTGGAATTCAGATTAATGAACCCCTCGCCAGAGCACGCTCTCTACCTAGAGAACATCCATGGAATGAAGGTCAATATGCACCATCAGTGTCCACACAATCTCCTTCGACCTTCATGAGAAACATCACAGAGGCTGATATACTATCTATCCAACGAGAACAGAGGAGAATGTCTGCAGAACAAGAAAGAATGTCCACTAACATTCACAAGATGAAAAGAAAATGTTCAAAAATATCAGGAATGCTCAAAGGAATTTTGAACAAATTGAACTGTAGCAGTTCAGACCAGTCTGATCTCGAATGATCATTTGCTCTGATGATCTAATCTGTGGTTTCTTTGTTATTCTAGCTAATTTTCTCTCTTGCAGTTTTTTTTTGTCTTAGTTCTTACATTTTCTTTTTGAACTTTAACCTCTCCTTTATTTTGTAATTTTGGCTACTTTAGTGAGAAAAAAGGGGAGAGAACAATGAACAATGATTACAATGGTTTGTAAGAACTTGTGAACTTTGAACTGTGAAGGTAAGTATCAAAGCAACTTTTGGTTTTGTATTGTGATTGCATGCATGCCTCAACTAACTATTTGACTAACTATTTGGGCATGTATTATTACTAACAAGTTGTTTGATTACTAACAAATCTATGACATTTGGTTTTTATTGCTTAAAAGATATATCTATTCCTGATGATGATCTTAATACATATCTGAGTTCATAAATGTCATGGTGAGTATAAACTCTATCTCTGTTTGGTTTTTGAATGTTGAACATTCTTGAGGTTTCTAACGATTTTATTTTGTCAAGAATTAATTCTTTTGCAGAGAGTACAGATGTCTAAGTCTAGAGTCTGTTTTAGGAGTTTATCTCATGTATTTATTTATTGGTTCTCAAATGTAAATTTTTATTGTATGGTGATAGCAACAAAAATATCTTTTTGAATTTTCTTAAGTGGATCTCTGTTTTGTCACGAAACCGCCAAAGGGGGAGATTGTTAAGGATTTTAGTTTTGGCGTATTTCGTGAAAGTATTTAAGTCTTGAAGATTGAAGATAAAGAAACTTGGATCATATACCTCAATCTCAAGAAAGAAAAATTCAAAATGATCAGGTAAGTTTAACTAAACATTAATAGTGATCTGAATACTTCTTATAATGTAGAAACACTTGGATGGGTTTTTAATCGCATAAAAATTAAAAACTGGACAAGTTACATGTTCATGATCTGGAACAGGGAACTACAGTCCGGACCCCGAACGTTGGTAGTTCATGCACAAATCCAGTCCGGACCATAGGATTTTGTTCCGGACCCCGAATGTGGATTTTGGTGAAACTGCATGAACAGTCCGGACCATAGGATTTTGTTCCGGACCCCGAACGTGGAGTTTATTGAAACTGCACGAATAGTCCGTACCGTGGATTTCAGTCCGGACCCCGAACGTGTGTTTTTCTGGAAATAGTCTGTTTAGCTACGACAGTCCAGACCGCAGTATTCCAGTCCGGACCGTCGTCCTGAAAAACTCCAGATAAGGTTAGTTTTTTATTCTTATCCTCTTCCAATGGTTTCTAACCTATAAGTAAACCCTACGATTCATTTTTTAGGGTAATCCATGTAAATCGACATATAAGTTTTAGACTCCGGGAAATGACGGAAAAATAACGGAGAAAAACTTATAAGATCCACATATAGAGAAGAAAGGAAATAACTAGATTTAATTCTATGTTTCTTCATTTATATTAATTAATTTGATTCTAGGTTTTCATACTCAGATTTTGAGTAGAATCAAATTAATGAATACTTAGATGGCATTTCCGATCTATCTTTGATCTAAGTATTCGGCGGATTATCACCACCCAAAAACAACGATTTTCCCAAATCGGCGCGTGGACTCGCGTGGCCTTGTGGATTCAAGGTGCTACCGCTCTCGTGGATTCGGAGCGAGGTACGTTCGTGGATTCGAGACATACTACTGGGTGAAGACCGTGGATTCGGTCAGACGTCGTGGACTCGACGTTGGACGCTGTGGATTCGGCATTGGACGCAAATCGTGGATTCGAGGCGCGTTGCGGAGCGAGCGGAGAAGATCAACTCAGAGCGTATAGAAAAAGGATGAGTCGTCTGTGAGTGCGTTATATCACCTTTGTACGTGTTATAATCTTAGTTGATTTCACCGTGTTATCGGTCCCGTGGTTTTTTACTCCTGGTTTTGTAGTTTTCCACGTAAAAATCTTGCGTGTTATTTTCATTTCCGCATTATGTTTTTATTACGCAAAGATTTTTGAGTGTTTATCGTTTACACCTATTCACCCCCCCTCTAGGTGTTTTTTCTCCTATTTAGATCCTTATTATAGAGGTGACCCAACACACAGACCTTTATACTAGTCGTACTGTTGGCTTGGTTCCTGGGCAAGCGTTGTCGTGGATAATTTCCTCCACATGGGCTTGTTCTTCGGCGGACCCCACGGGAGGTGCTAGAGCCGCCGGTTGCGCCGGTAGAGGTGGCGGCCCATATGGGCCAACCTGCTGCTGGAATGGTCCCTGTGGAATGACCTGTTCGCTGATCCTACCCCCAGCCATTTCGGCGAGCCTACTTGATGTGTTGGGGCCGCCAGTTGTGTTGGCGGAGGTAGCTGCCTGTAATAGCCAGCCTGATACTGAACCAGCCCGTAATGGCCAGTCTGATACTGAACAGATCCCTGCGGAGGGACCTACCCTCCGTTCCTGTGATAACCGCGGATTTATTTTACCTTTCTGGGCTTTCCGTTGATTTTTTATTGAACCGTTCGGTTGACAATAGGGGTCCGAGGGTAATTTTTTTTCTTGTTTTCTGGGCAGACGGTCGGGGCTCGCGGGTATTTTTGGTTAATAAAGCTCGCGAAACGGAGACCGGCGGCGCGATCGGTTTTGGATTCCGACCCCCGGATCTCCCAGAATAAATTCCGGAAGCTGGTACCGTAGCCCAGGTGACTTACACAATTACCGGGGGCAGACCGAACTCTGGTCCGCAATCAGATCGATTTTAGTCGATCAGTTTGAGGTATGGGATTAAACCACCCCTTTTTGTTTTCCTTTCACACGAGGGGTTAAAATTAATTTGGGGTCCAAAATCCACTACGCCCAAAACGTCTAAGTAGTCGGCCTTGGGAATTAGGTTTTCCTAAACCTCGCCTCCCCCTCCTTGGCGTACAATATCCGAGCGTGGACGAGGAGCGGTTCCCCAAAACCCTCGTCCTTCCCATCGGCCGGCGTGGAAGAGAAGAGATCGATCGCCTCCCCGCAAAGATCCGACGAACGCGAAGAGGACGATCCCTCTCCTTCGCCCGGTACTGACGAAAACAAGGTGAGCCGTGCTTTCGTTTTCATTTCTTGTCTTTTCTCGTCACGAACGAGGGGGGGTTTCTTGATTTCGTCGGAGATGGAAGGAGAGGGGCGTGCCACCGCACGCGGAGCGCCGCGCGGGGCAACCCGCGCATGCGGGGGCGCCGCGCGGGGCACCCGCATGCGGGGCGCCGCGCGGAGCAGCCCGCGCATGCGGGGACACCGCGTGGTGCAGCCCGCGCATGCGGGGGCGCCGCGCGGGGCACCCGCATGCGGGGCGCCGCGCGGAGCAGCCCGCGCACGCGGGGGCACCGCGCGGTACAGCCCGCGCATGCGGGGGTGCCGTGCGGGGCACCCGCATGCGGGGCGCCGCGCGGGGCAGCCCGCGCATGCGGGGGCGCCGTGCGGGGCGCCGCGCGGGGCAGCCCGCGCATGCGGGGGCGCCGTGCGGGGCGCCGCGCGGGGCAGCCCGCGCATGCGGGGGCACCGCGCGGTACAGCCCGCGCATGCGGGGGTGCCGTGCGGGGCACCCGCATGCGGGGCGCCGCGCGAGGCAGCCCGCGCATGCGGGGGCACCGCGCGGTGCAGCCCGCGCATGCGGGGGTGCCGTGCGGGGCACCCGCATGCGGGGCGCCGCGCGGGGCAGCCCGCGCATGCGGGGGCACCGCGCGGTGCAGCCCGCGCATGCGGGGGTGCCGTGCGGGGCACCCGCATGCGGGGCGCCGCGCGGGGCAGCCCGCGCATGCGGGGGCACCGCGCGGTGCAGCCCGCGCATGCGGGGGTGCCGTGCGGGGCACCCGCATGCGGGGCGCCGCGCGGGGCAGCCCGCGCATGCGGGGGCACCGCGCGGGGCAGCACGCGCATGCGGGGGCGCCGCGCGGGGCACCCGCATGCGGGGCAGCCGCGGGGCAGCCCGCACATGCGAGGCGCCGCGCGGGCAGCACGGCGGCGCGTGGGGGGTTTGGTCGCTGCCGTCGGGGGCCGGCTGGTGTTGGGGCTTTTCCTTACTTCGCGTTTAAAGGTTCTTGACCTCCCCGCCCGGGGATCCCGTTTTGCAGCTTCGGGGAGCGCGCCGGAACGCGGGGAGCCGAGCGTGGTTTTTCTACTAGCGACAGGTGGGTTGTTTTTACTTTATTCCTAGCCTCTAAATTCTATCATATTGGACGGGGTCTATTCTAAGTGTACTGGGGTTAAATAATGATGGGCGATAGCTTATGCATGTTAGTGGGTTCTCTATAGTGTTTAGCGTCGATTACCGACGGTTGTTCTCTTTTTAACCATTATATGTCAGCGGGCCACCTTCGAGTGCGCGTATTATTACCTTGCTTTCGATTATGCACTTTACCTCATTACTCTTGTTATTTATATTATGATGCTGACATGATGGTGGTTACGGTTACTTGGCTCGAGGTTGCCACACGCGCACCCGCGGTTTGGCCACCGCAAAGGGTGCGCTTTTCTGGAAAAGTGGTCTATGACCCGTGTATACCCACGAGGTGACGTAGTGGGGCCCCTTATTAGTGGTGGGGTTGAGGCGCCGAGGTGCGAGCGGTGCGACCCGTCGGTTTAGTTGTCCGGCGTGGTCGGGTTTCTGCAGGTACGGTATGGGCCGTCGGTTTAGCTGTCCGACGTGTCCGGGTATTACAGGATGCAGGTGTACAGGTTGCTTTTCCTCCTTGGGAGGGTGGTTGCTCCGGTGGTCTTCACCGTTTGTTTTACTATGTTCTCCTGCTCTACTATTTTTGCGTCACTGACATCCCACTTCGTGACAGGGTTCGGACGGGGGGAGAGGTAGGCGGTGGTGAGGACGGGACAGGAGCAGCTGGGTCGCTGGGGACCCTGGACTGTATTTCTTCTTTTATTCTCGCTTTTCATTGCATTGTAGTTATGTGAGAGGTTCGCGATACCCTCGTGGGGTCGGCGTGGATGTCGGTACGGGTTGCATTTAGTGCCCCTTGTGCATTACTTTCCCTTTTATTTCTATCGGCCATTTAAAAATCGAAAAGGCAGAAGCCAAAGAAAAGATTGCGAAAACCGTTTTTAAAATCTAAGTGTCGTGTGGGCACTGGTTTCAAAACCCTGTGGATTTATGGATTGCGAAAGGGATTTCAAAACTTGGTGTCGGGTGGGCACCGCTTTCAAACCTTGTGGATTTATGCTGACTTCGAAACTAGCTTTCAAAAACGTAAGCGCCGGGTAGGCGCTCTTTCAAAACTATGGATTTATCCTTTCCAAACTGATCGGCCATATGTTCTTCTTTTATTAGTTTAGAATGCTGGTTGGTTGTGAATGATTGTTGTGATTGATTGGCTGTGTATGTTGGAACATGTACTGAACGCTACGCCGTGCACGTACAGGGGAGACTCTGTCCGGTTGCAGAGTGACCCTGTATGTGTGGCGGGTCTGGGCACGTGCCGGGGAAGAGGGGTTCTCTTTTAAACAAAAAAATTTACACGTCAAATATTCGACTTTTATGAATCGTTTCCGCTAAAACAAACCCCCGGGCGTGACAGTTCCTGCCCCTAGCTTGCAGCTAGACAAACGGCGGTGGGGAAGGCAAGGTAATCCCCTAGTAGGTGTCCGGCCAATGTTCTCCCACATCGGCTATACTCCCGTCTGGTACAGGGCCCACTGCGGTTGTCCTGCCCCCAGCGGCTGCGCCGCTTGATAAGTAGCAGCCCATGATGCAACTTGTGGTTGCACTGTCGGCATTGCCGGCGCCATCATAAATGGTTGCGTCGACAATTGTTGGGGTGGTGTGGAGCAATATCCTCCACCGTAAGACTCTTTTCTGGCCGCGAATTGAACCGGGACTCCTGTGCCCTGCTGTCACGCTCCGGGGTCGAAACTGCGATCCGGACTCGCCAACAGATCCGCCACCCATACGGGAATCCCCGCATAGGTGAAGCATCTAACCTGCAAAAGATAGTATCTAACAACTATACAAATATTAGAGCAAAAAAAAAAAAAACTGTTGTAATAAAATGTGAACCACTGTACAACTGACATAAAGGTACAATATCCACCTCCCAAAAATAGTAATACAATAATCCGGTCCACTAAATCAAAGTACAATGAGAATCCTCTATACAACATCTGTGAATCCAAAATGGGAGGTAATCTAAAACAATAAAATACAACAGTGTACAGTAAAACCCACAATCCGGGTTGGTACATCTATCTCACTGAAATGAACAACACTTAAGGGATCAATCTCGCGACTCTCTCACCTCGATCCGTCGAGCTAATTGAAGCAGGGACGGAAGGAAAGCCTCTGCAAAACTATCACCAACAGAGGGTGTGAGAACTATATCAAACAGTAGTTCTCAGTGGGTACCGTCTCCAAGCCCAACGGTCTACCCACTAAGTCTACTAGAGACATAAGATAGCAGAAATACTGTAAAAGAATAAAATACCTGAAAAGGGAACTACAGCTATCATGCCTCTATCTACGATACTCAATAGGTGGGTGAAACAGATGATGATGTGCAACCACTCTAACTCGAGGTGCCCAAACCAACCCGACTGTAAAGACTGCCAAAAAAACCAGTCAAGCCTATGCTCACCTACACCCATCTCCCACTTGGTGGGCAGGAATTACGTAGGGTGTCCCAAAGGACGAATATACGCTCATCTACAACCATCTCCCACTTAGTGGGCAGGAATTACGTAGGGTGTCTCAAAGGACTAATATACACTGATCTACAACCATCTCCCACTGGGTGGGCAGGAATTACAGAGGGCGTTCCAACGAACCAAACAACTCTCGCATCTGAAGCGACACTCAGGGGGAGCGACCCCACTGAGGAAAGAGATCCCTGCATAATCAAGAACCAAAGTTGTAGCACATACAGGCTGTAATCCAAAACCACGATCAAACAGATCGGAAAACTCACGAACCCAACGACTAACCACACTGGCCGGAACACCCATCGGCCCAACATCAAAATCCAACTCAACCGCTAGTACGACAATGGGACCGAGAATTTCGAAAAAATGACGCCTACAACCCCAATCAAATAAGAACAGGTTCCAGGCACAGCTTCCCGTAGCTCTCGACCCAAAATGGAGGCAGCCCTTAGAACCCAGATCACTCGAACCCTCTTCAGGGTGAGGAAGTTTATATAAAAAGATGACATTAATTTCTGAAAACCATTTTCTCTCTACCACTCTCTAGGTGAGGACAAAAAGTAACTTCTTTTTAGAAAACTATCTTGATTTGAGGAAAACCCAATTTAATACAGTTTAGTTCTTTATGAAAATCAGTTAAGGACAAATTTTGTTTTCCCAATTCCCGAAGGACTAGTGCATTCGCCCTAATCAAACAAGAACAGGTTTTCGCGCCCCTCGAAACTTGGAAAAGAAAATATTAGTTTACTGAAATCAAGTGTGTCCAAAAATATTCTAGGTTTAAGGTCCTGCTATGAAAAGATCAGCGCTGCCATAACTCAGTGGCAATGAACCAATCAGAGAAAAACCCAACAACCCGGGATCACCGTCATCCCAAACGGCTCCTGACATTAGTACCAAAATAACTTCAACCACCAGACTCCGCTCGACCCCCGGCACGAGCGCAACGTGCATCCTACACTGTCCCGACCACTCGGCCCACTACCCGGGCGAGGAGAAAACTCTAAGTTCAGAGGATAAACAAGCAATGTGTAGGAAGACTAAAGCATAAAAGAATCTAGCCCAAGTGAGGGTTTTCTACTAGTCTGATTAAACATGCAAATATATGACGGGGTGCTAGTCAAGGTTCCACAATATCATTTAAAAGAATAGTAATCCACCAACTAATTCTATCATACATGTCACAAGCTTAAACAATATAAAGCGGACATTGCATCAATCATAATCTCCAACAAGTAAGTGAATATCATCTAGCATGCTTTCCACTAGCATAGGATAGACATCTTTATCTTGTAAACTCTCCTTCACGCATAAGGATAAATAAATCATGCAAGCTCTCAAATCCACATAACATGTACAATTTATCAAGTAAGGTTTAATCCACAATTTAACATACAACATAACCGATACTCTACCCATTTACTCTAGCATGCATTCATCTTGATCGATACATAAACCACCAACCATAGCATGCATATAACTCCAACAAATAAACCATCAACTACCACATGCATATAACTCAATCAATAAATGGGTCATCCACTAAATCATGCTCTCATTCCATAAGACATGTACAATCATCATGTAAGCCTCAATCAACATAAAATGGACAACTTCTCATGCTTACATCTCAATCAAATAAAATGTACATTTAAACATGCATGCTCACTATAAGGATAGAATTAGAGAACCACCCGCTAATTTTGGAGAAAAATCTAACCCATCTGAAAACTTATCGATCCGATGCCCGATCTTGCTGAAATTTGGTGTGTAGAATTTCCAGCCTCTTAGGAATCCAATGCAACAAGTATCATCCAAATCCACCACTCGGATTGGTCGCAATCGCGAAAACAACAGCCGCTGCGCAAAAATCCCAGAATTTCAACAAGCATACATATGCTAAATAAAATGCATGTACAGTCCCAAATACCTCAAATTGAAGTTCCCAACAGTAAATCTAATATGTCCTCTGTCATATGAATATCTCCAAGTCCTCAAAAATCCATCATTAACTCCCCTTAATAATCAAATTAAGCAAATGGTACAATGTTGTCCAAGAACACATCGAAATTTCAGCACCAACTTTCAAAAATTATAGGGATCAATCCAAAAGGAATTTTAAACTGAAATCAAAAGGGGAAATATTCATCTTGATCTTAAGAAGATGTCTAAACTTTAAAATCCTCAAAATAACCAAGAATTACATCAAATTCTGCATCCCCAAAGTCCAAATATCAAAACAACACTTAAGCAAGATTCTGTTGTAAACCTTAACACAGGGGCTGAAAGATCGTTAAAGTTACCTAGGCAAACAAACTCCAAATCTAGCAAACAAGGTACCAATGGATTCCTCTTCGAGAGTAGATGCAAATCAAGCTAAAGAACACCAAAATTCATGCACGGATCAAATAGAAATTTCATAAATACTATTGACTATCCGAAACTCAATATGAACAGTCCAATACTTAATCCAGTGCACAAGTACTCCAAAGATAACAAATAAATCCCAAGAAAACCTCAGATCTGGGTGAAGTGGTGGTACATACCAATGTTGTAGATCTTCAAGTCCTAAATATTTTTCCATAAAACTCAGCTCAAAACTCCAATCCTACTGTCCTGGAGGTGGAAAATACTAAGGGCTATCCAAACCTCCCAGGCTATGCACAAGGGTCCCAAAGATGGCATAAAAACTCCATAAAAACGCAAAATCTAGGGGAAGTGTTGAATACCTAAGTTGTAGGCCTACCTCTTGTGGAGATCCTCTCCAAAAATTAGCCAAAAATTCTAAGAAATAAGCTCTGTAGAATTTTTGTACTGAAACGCGATAGAGTGGGCTGTGAATGCAGCAATTGTGATGTCTTCAAAAGTTGATGAAAGAGATGATCAAAGGATCATCAAAATCCTCTAAGAAACCCAAGTGTTGTAGAGGAGGTGTAGGTGGTGCTCTGGTAAGAGAAGAAGAAGAAGAAGAAGAAGAAGAAGAAGAAGAAGAAGAAGAAAAAAGAGTACTCTGTTTGCTACAGTATCGGGCCGGCCCACCTCTGTGACCCGGGCCGCCACGCGGCGCCCATCCGACGACCACGCCCAACGCGCCCAACCGCCAGATCGACTGCCATGTGTCGCGCCCCAATAGGGCAATCGAGCCCGCCAAAGGGGGCGCGACACGTGGCGCCCCTTATCCGTGGCGCCCCGAGGCTACCCGCACGCTTGCCCGCCTGCCCGGCCTGCCCGCACCTCCTGCGTGAACCGAGCCCACTGCGCCGCCCTCTCCCGCGCCACCACGTGGCTGTACGGCGCCAATGGAAGGCCGCCACGTGTCCAATCCGGTCCACAGCTCCCCCGTGCACCCGAATTTTAATGAAAACTTTCTGTTGTCCGTTTTCGGGCGTCCGGACTCAGAAAAATATATCCAAATAGCCAATCTTGATCGTTTTTCCGCGCTGAATCCAAATCCGGTCTCCATTTTGTGCAAAACCACTTCTATTTTTCGACGAATGCATCTGAATAGATAATCTTGATCAATTTTTCACGATGGGTCCAATTCTTGGATCCGATTTGCACGCAACCAACTCTATCAAACAAAAATGACATCCAAAAGCCACTGATCACACTGCAGATCGTCTGCGGAGATCCAGGTCATCACACCGGCAGTGTCTTTCGAGCGACGCTTGGGTCCTCTCGCTGTTTTCTATTGTTCGGGTCATTCGCCCAAAAATTTGAGCTAGAGTCGGCTCCTGAGGTGTCGACCTCCCGTTGGTTCTGAAAGTCTCTGACATATTCACGGTAGGAAGAGGTAAAATTTACATGAGGGTCCTACCGGGTGTGCCAAAAAAGTTGTTGGGGCCAAAAATGTCGGTTGCCGATCGGTGTAGTGGCCCGAATTTTCGTGGTGAGAAAATGCCTATTATGTGGGTTATGAGATCCAAGAATCTAAAGAGGGAAAAAACCACCTAGAGGGGGGTGAATAGGTGTAAACAATAAAACTCAGAAATTTTTGCGTAAAAATAATCCAATGCGAAAAATAAAAAATCCACGGTCGAATCCATAACGTCTAACCAAATCCACGGTCTTCACCAATATAGCACGAGTCGATCACATGAACGCGCCTAACTCCGAATCCACGAAGTCGATAGCACCTTGAATCACAAGGCCATGCGAATCCACGCGCCGATATTTCTTTCGGAAATCGTTGTTTGTTTATTAGTGGTGATGGAATTGAATATTTAGATAATCATAGATAGACAAGAAATTGCCGTCTAAGTATTCATCAATTTGATTCTACAAAAAATAAAGAGTTTGAGAAACCCTAGAATCAAATTAATCAATATAAAAAAAAAAACATAAAATAAAACATGTTTTCCTTTCTTACCTATATGTGGATTATCTTCGATTTATTTTTTCATTCCCCTAAAAGATGATCTTAAGGTCTATTTATAGGCTAGAAATCTTTTGAAAAGATATAAGAATAAAAAACTGGCTTAACAGAATTTTTTCCGCACGGCGGTCCGGACTTGAATGAGTCTGATCCGAACTATCGTCACAGCTAAAAAAATTCTCAGAAATATGGTTCGGAGTCCGGAGTGGATGGGGTCTGATCTGGACTGAAATTGCGCATGAATCAAACCATGTTCGGGGTCCGGACTGGATTTGCCTGATTCGAATCCAAATCCAGAACACTAAAATTGTCCAGTTTTTTATTTTTATGCCATGAAAATTATTTCAAATATTTCTAAACTATAAGAATGTATTTAAATTATCAAAAATATTTAGTTGAACATACCTGAATATATTGAATCCATTCTTCTTGAGATTGATATATGTGATCTTCAAGTCTCCACCTTCAATCTTCAAGACTCAAATAACTTCACGAAATACGCCAATACAAAAATACTTAATAATCTCCCCATTTGGCGGTTTCGTAACAAAACGTATAATCCACAAAAAAAAAGCTAAAGAAAACTTATTTTTGTTGCTATCACCATACAACAAAAATACGCATGAACAATCCAAATAAATGTAAATACAAGAGTAAACTCCTTATACAAACTCTAAACTTGGACAACTAAGAATTTTCAAATCTAATACTCTCTACAAAAAGAAATAATTTTTGACAGAAATAAAATTAATTAGTACCTCAAGAATTTAAATCAATAAACAACCAGAGAGTTTACATTTGTCTTAATATGCACACAAATAAGCATTCACATTCTCATATCAAAATATTCAAAATATTCAACAAGTTTAGATTGTCATAGTCCAAGTGTCAAACTTACCTATTTGTTCCAGTTCTCAGTTACTTGTCATGTTAGCGGTTAACTTATTTACATGCCCAAATAATTAGTGAGTTAGAGTTTCAGAACAAGTAATCAGAATGAGAGCAAGTAATCAAAATAAGAGCAAGTTCTCATGATCATCTACCTCTTTTTGTTAACGAAAATGCCAAAAAGATAATATGGGGAAGAGATACCTAACTGCAAATGCAATATGGTGCAAAGAAAAATAAAAATCCCATGCATGCAAGTAAAAAAACTCTTCCCAAAAAAAAATTTACTCAGATCCAATCGCGTCGTCGTCGTTGTCAGAAGCGTAACAACCAAGCTTGTCAAAAATTTTCTTTACTAGCTTGGTAAGCATTAAGTATTTTCTCTTCAGATCATGTTGGTCGTTTGAGAACCTCTGAAGATCTAGTGATATACACTCCTGTTCACAAGAAATCCTTTCCTGTTCAGATGAGAGTCGTTGTTGCTCTCTATAGATTGAAGTAACAAAGGCGTCATCCTCTAAAGTCTCAAAAATTCTTGGCGCTGCTGGTGCTGCTGCTGTTGCCTCTGCTGGTGATGCTGTTGGTGTTGGTGTTGGTGTTGAAGCTGCTGTTGTTGTTGCTGGTGCTGGTGCTGGTGCTGGTGCTGGTCGAGAGGAGGTCGAAGGTTGCTTGCCTCTTGGTGGAGTCGGGGTCTCATCTGGTTGGCGAGGAAGAGACTTCACAATTGTAGTGTCATTGATGTAACGGCTTTTTGTGTTGGCATATTTCGTGAGTTGAGTCGAAGTCTTGAAGTGATTAAATTGTCAATCAGCATTCAAAGACTCGGAGAAAATTCAACAAGATCTCAAGTTGACACTCAGGTATGATTAATTTAATCATGGTGATTTAAGTACATTTATAATCATTGGAATCAGGAAATTATTGAAACCCGGTTTAGACGTGGTTTTGGGAACTTAGTTTTTAACTCACAACTTATTTTAAGTTTGGATTCCGGTACTTGGTTTGTTTTGGATAAAACTTATCTTGGAAAAATCAGTTTTTACATTGAGTACCGGAACCCTACTTTGAGTTCCTCAAACCCGACACAGGATTTTCTGTAATTCTCATTGAGTACCGAAACACAATAGGAAAATCTGTGTTTTGCATCATTGAGTACCGGAACCCATTATTTAGTACCGGTACACAATGCCATGTCGTGATAAGATTGCTAAACCGACTCTTATTAGTTTCCAAAGGTTATAAATAGATACTTAGGGTTTCTCGAGAACGACCGATCAATTCAGAAACACTTGAGAGCAACCCTAGAGGCTAGGTTTTCATCGTTCTTCTCTTTAGCCTCTTTTAGGTCAATTCGACGGTTCTTCCAAGACATACTTTTTGTCGAATTGATCTAGTCTTTGCTCAGAGATTCCATCCATGGTTCTTCAATAATAATCTAAGCAAAGGATCACCATCGAAGCCTATATTCTGTATCGGCTGAGTTTGCGTCGTGGATTCGACGTAGCATCGTGGATTCGGTGTGTTGAAGGCGTTTCGTGGATTCGAAACGTGTGCTCGTGGATTCGAGTGGCGTTCGTGGATTCGAACGTGTGCAGTGGACGTACAATCGATGGAGCACAAGATCCGAAGAAGTTGAAGGAGGGGTTTGACTCCGTGGAGTCGGTAATCACCTTATTATTCTTCTATTCTTAGTGGATTGTTATTGCGTGTTGGTCCCGTGGTTTTTCTCCTGGATTGGAGTTTCCACGTAAATCTCGATGTGCTGTTTTTTATTTTCCGCATTGGTTTTTATTTTGCACTGAGATTGGTTTTTGAGTATTACACCTATTCACCCCCCACCCCCACCCCCCCCCCCCCCTCTAGTTGTTTGATATTACCTATTTAGATCCTTGTGGATCCCTATTAAAAACCAACAATTGGTATCAGAGAGGGTTTTAGGTTTATCTATCATGTCGGGTGAAAGTGGTAATATTTATAGACCTCATCTTTTTTATGGGACCAATTATGCGTATTGGAAAGTGCGGATGAGAGCTTTTCTCATCACAATTGTTGAGCGGGTATGGCAAACCGTGGAATACGGTTGGGTGCATCCTATTGAGGAAGTAGGAAATTCTACTACTCCAAAACCTCTCTCTAGATGGTCAAAAGAGGAAATCGAAAGATCTTCTTACAATGGGAAAGGTATGAACGCTTTATTTAATTCTCTTTCCTCGACCGAGTTCACACGAATTTCCGCATGTGAAACTGCAAAGGAGATTTGGGATATTCTCAAAATTACACAAGAGGGTACTAATCTAGTAAAAATTCAAAAGCTCCAGATGCTTACAAGTCAATTTGACTCTATTCATATGGATGAGCATGAGTAGTTTACTGATTATTACACTAGACTTCAAGATATAATCAACACATGTGCTAATTTAGGAGAAAAGATCCCGGAGTCGAAAGTTGTAAGAAAGATACTTCGGACTCTTCCGGAACGGTTTAGGGCAAAGGTTGCCACCATTGAAACCGTTAGTCATCCGGATGATATGAGAGTAGAGGAATTAGTAGGTGCTTTACAAACTTATGAGATGACTTTTCCTACTAATCAAGTTTCTTCCAAGTCTTCTTCTAAGCTTACAGGTATTGCATTCAAATCAACATAGGAAGAAGATGGCGAATCAAGTTCCGACGATGAAATCTCTTTTGTCGATTTTGAAGAACAATTGGCGCGGATCACAAAGAAATTTCATCGGAAGTTTTGGAAGAATCGAACCGATGGATCTTCATCCTCGAAACCATCTAAAGGATCATCGGGTTCTAAATTCTCTAATCTCAAAGGCTTTGCAAAACCTTCTAAAGAAAAAGAAAAAGATGATTTCGAAGGGAAAATCCAATGCTATAGATGCAAAGGCTATGGCCATATTTCAACGGATTGTCCTTCTAAGAAATCATATAAAAAGAAGGCTTTGCAAGCAAAAACTTGGGACGATTCTACTTCCGATGAATCGACCTCAAGTAAAGAGGAAAAGGATAAAGTTGTTGCCTTTCATGCTTCTCAAATTCCCTCTTCTAATTTTTGTTTGTCATCTTTAATCACTGACTCTATTCCTTTGATTTTGCATGAAACATCAACATCCGATGGAGAGTCATCAATTGAGGGGGAGTCGGACGAAGAAGAACTCGTTGAGGCATATCAACAACTTCTTACGGAATCAAAGAAGATGGCTAAGCATATTAAGAAGTTGAGGAAGCAACGACTTGAGGTTCAGGACCAGAACCGTGCTTTAAAGATCAAACTTCATGATCTCGAGGAGGAACGAGAACTTTTATTGGATAATAATAAAATCCTCCAAGAAAAGATAAATCAATCAGAAACGATCATTAATTCCCATATTAACATGATTGATTTTCTTAAAAAGCAGTTTGAGGAAATTCATGTCACCAACCAAGCTTTGACCAAGCAAGTTCATCAACTTAAATCTGACATACAAAGGCTTTCAACCGGTTCCAAGAAACTTGACCGTATGTCCGGATTAGGTCAAACAAGCAAAGCTGGTTTGGGATTCAAAAAGAACCAAACTGTGAAGGCTTCAAGTCCCACAACTAAATTGAAAGGAAGAGCTTGTCACCAATGTGGACTTGAAGGACACTTGATGAAGATGTGCCCGAAAAAGAGAAAGAAAAATTTTTCGGCAACTTCATCTACGGAGCAAACTCAACGGAATCAAAAGCAACATCAATTTAATGGAGTTCCCTCAATTCACCAAAGGTCCGAGCCACAACATCAATCATTCAAGTGGATCATTGCAACGCAAAGACCTAAGGTGGACCAACAGTCATAACTAACGGCCACAATGAATCAAGACAACCCAAAATCCGATGATTTTGGATTCGGAAAGGTGATATCTTTCCTTGTCTTAAGTTCTAAATAGCTTTTGACTATATGTAATGCTTTGATTGGTTTTCCCTTCATATTTTTCTTGATCTTTGCATTACATGATTTCAATGCTTTTCATTTTTATGTTTTTTTTTCAAACAAAAGGTTTTTAACGAATGAGTGCATTGAATTTGAAAAGGATTTACTTTCATTCACTCCTAATTAATTTTATACTTTACTCCATAATCATAATCTTTGAAGATATTCCATTATAGGAGTTTTTTATAGTTATGTTCATCAAATTTTAATAATCTTGTGTGATCTTAAGATGCTTAACCTATCTCGGTTGTGTGAATTCATTGTGATAAACATGAGACAACCGATATACTAAAATTTGGGATTTAATTCTTTCACATAATAGATTGCATTTTTTCATGGGTAAATAAATGAATTACAAAAGATGTGGAAAGAGTTACATCCGAAAGGAGTGTGAAAACTACCACCACATGTTGGAAAGAGCTGCCACCCCAGTCGTCCGGTTTGTGTGTGAAGCTACCACATGTTTTGGATGCTAGAAAAATATTTTTGAAATTTTTAGTTGAAGCATTCGGAGATTCATATTCAAAGTTCGTATATTTTGAACAATCTCCTGGTTGGTATAAGGTGGGATAGTTAAAAGATGCTCAAAGAGCCACCCTTAGGTATTTAGTGCTTATCTCAAATTTGTAAGGATAGAAATCAAATTGATGTCATTTGGAAATCTCTGTAAGTCATCTTTGTAAATCCGTTACATCTTGATAGAGTTTGGATCTCTAGATTACTTTTGATGACTTGTGTTTGATTTATATAACATGAAAAACGGTTTATAATGTTTTATCTTTGCTTTTCATGATTTCGGAGTAAATCTTTTTAATTTTTGTAAAACTAATTGGGTTGAATGACATCTATGTTGATCTCATTATTTCAAAGCACTTAAATTATTTTCTTGATAGAACACAAATCGGTATTTGAAAGATTTCAAATTTTGGATTTGTTTCAAGAAATTTTTGGATTTTGGCTCTGGAGTACCGGTACTTATCTTTTAGTACCGGAACCAAGATTCCGGATCAGAAAATGCAATCCGGATCCCGAACTGAAATTTTTCAGGTTTTCACTTCGGTACCGGTACTCTATGTTTGGTACCAGAACTAATTAATCGGATCCGGATCAACACTGTTCAATCCGGAACCCGAACGAGTGGTTTTCAGAATTTATACTGAGTACCGGTACGCGACTTCTAGTACCGGTACGCGAACTGGGTTTTCTTAAATACCGGAACTGAAGTGTTTCATTTCACTTTTCTCATTACAAAAACACTTCCTCTCCCTCTCTAAAGGTTTTCTAAGGTGTTCTTCTTCAAATCCAAGGGATTTCTTGCTTTGATCTGTAAGATCTTTCAACAATCTTGCTCTTTTTGTTTCAAAACCCTAGTTTTTAGGTTTTGATGTTTTATTTAGGGATTTTTGAGTTGATCTTTACTCCTAATGAAATCTCTTGCATGTATCACCTTATTTCTTGTTTAGAACATATATGATTGCTTTCTATGTAATTAGATTCATGTTTCCATGCTTATTATGCTAGAATCTATCATTTACACATGTTCTTGACATCAAGAAAATTGAAAATTAGGGCTTCAATGAAAATTGATTTTAAATGTTGAATCATCAAATATCACATATTTAAAATATTTCTTAAACATGTTTAAGCCTTCCTATACGATCAAATCATAGTGCATTATTTTCTTTGCAGGAAATGGCATTCTCTTGGCTTCTTGCACTTGTGATCTTGATGGCCACTGGAAGTGGACGTGGTCTTGGTCATGGAAAGAAAAAGTCTACAAAACGATCACGTGATGAGGGATCGACTAGCTCTGAATCTGAGCACTCATCAAATTATGAGGAAGAATCTGTTAAAGGAAAGGGAAAAGCACCAATGTTTTCTAGGAAAAAGAAAGATGCAGATTCTCCTCCGCGTCAAAGTACCGGTGGACCGGTAATACGCGAGCGCTCTCAATCTCAACAGCGATCAAATGTTGATGAAGGTGAACAACACGTTAGAGCAAAGTGCCGTGCTATATTTGCAAACAGAACATGCATTGGAGAGCGGCATGTTAACTTTAACGAGTTATGTCGAGAAGTTCTAGACTTCGCAAGGCTACTTGAACGGATTCAAATTCAGCCACTTGGTAGAGTTCCACCTAAAATGGGTTTTTGTGTGGAGTTACTCAGGGAGTTCTACATGAGCAGTTATACTTCATGAAGACCATGACACAGGGACTTTAGTCATTGAAACGACAGTTAGAGGCATCAAGTTCGATATTACTCTAGCAGTAATTGGCGCGAACCTTGGATTAGCTGTCGATACAACGGGTCTATATTATACTAACGGTGACTTCCAATATGACAATGTCACGCACCGAGTTTAAAAAACAACGTCTAAAATTTTTTTTTTTTTTTAAATCAGAGTTTAAAACCAGCCAGAGCGCGACAGACCGCCACATATATAAAAAATTCCCAATTTCCCTTGGAATTGAGCCTTTTCTATATATGCACGGCTAAGCCTTTACAGCAATACCAGAGTAGTCTAACTACGTACAACACAACAATTAAATAATTAAAATATCACAACAACTTATTACAATTTGTATTACAAAATTTAATAAACTGATAGACATAATAAACGGCTGTCCAGGGTCAAATCTATCGCGGCATCTCACCAACACGTCCCGACATCCCAACACCCGATCGACTTGAAAAATGGTCACCCAGGGGGTGTGAGATACATCGACAGTGTATCCCAGTGGGCACGACGAGCCGAGAAATAGCAAATCGTACCTACTGGCATACAATAACTAGCGGATAGTAAGAGATCAGTAGGTAAGGCAGATATCATAAACAGATACTGGCAGGAAGCATAATCATGATTCTGAGCATAAATAGGTAGTGAACTACTGAAGCATGCTGATATAGATACTGAATCAAGAACTGAGTAATCATAAGAGTATAATGACTAAGCATGCTAAGCAGGTAATCAATGAATCAATGGTAGAACAATCAAATACCCAATCGAAACCACCATGTTGGTCAACAAGACCTCAGGGAAAAATGTCGAATAATCATGAATACAGTGCAGAGCATATCAGGGTACCGAACTATCATAATAAGAGCACGCTGATATAGATATTGAACAAGAACTGAGAAATCATAAGATGATAATGATAAACAGGCAAGCAATGCATCAAAGGTAGAACAACCAAGTACCCAATCAAATGCCACTATTGGTCTCATCGAACCTCAGGCTAATGCCACTATTGGTCTCATCGAACCTCAGGCTAATGCCACTATTGGTCTCATCGAACCTCAGGCTAATGCCACTATTGGTCTCATCGAACCAATACACCAATCTGCTGTCATAACCCCAACGGGCTCACGGGTCGCCACTGCTAACCACTTTACTAGTAAAGTACACCACTGCGGGTAGCAATTCCGCTAGTGTACGTGAAAGAACAGCTGGCTCTGTGAAGATCAAAATGCTAATGCTCAAGCTCACGGTCCACCGACCGGGTAATCGGCAGCAAGCCGGGAAATCCCAACAGGGAAGCAACTATCTGTCTGTATATCAATCAGGTCTATCATGCATAACTGGAAATAGAAGCAAGTATCTCTGGATATAATGCAATATAATAACTGATAGATATGAAGCAACAATAGGCATGATCAGACCATGAATATCTACTATACTGAGATATAAGAACTGACGAGCATGTATACAGGATATGTCCAAGGAAAATCCCAACAGGGATGCAATGCAGAATAGCCAATTGAATCTCAACTCATGTGCAGAATATAATCAACAACTACTATAGCATGGATCAGATGTAATCAGGAAGTACTGATAATCAGGTATAAATGTGCAAGCTAGCTAATGACCAATCAGGCATGGCAAATGTCCAGGATAAAATCATAATAACTGGAAACAGGCTAAAGATCAATCGAGCATGGCAACATATAAGCTAGCAAGCTAAGGATCAATCAAGCACGGCAACATATAGGCTGATAACTGATAATGATCAATGAATCAAGCAGATAATAGCAATATAAAAGTGATGCTGATCAATAAAAAGAGCAGGCTCAACACGGAAATCTAGGCTATCACAAGAACAGGGGTCCGACCAATTACGATACCCCAGAGGGCCGAGATGATAAAGCCCGGACCGAAGATAAACCCACCTGTCTGCAGGCGAACTATCGACTCCAACAGAAAGCTCGAAGACTAGAGCCAAACCGTGCCAACCTGAATCATAAACATTGCTAAACTCAACCTTCTATTCAAGTGTTGGATAATTACCAAAATGCCCCTCCCGAAATTTCCATTTGAATTTTCGGGAGACACGGGCTTTGACCCTTTGCCGCTGGCTCGACCAGATTCTACTCGGACTCAACAGACGGCTAGGCGGAACCGCCGCAATTTCCCGAATTGCGCGATTGCCACCGGGGTGCCGTTAAACCGACGATTTTGCCGATTTACTGACCGATTACCAATTTTCGCTCAACGGGAGCCGACTGATCACTAGCAAAAAGCTTAGAGATTATATACACACTGCCCGAGACAACACGAGAGGCTACAATTGCATTTTGACCCCTAGGGTTACTGAAAAATGCACTTTTATAGCAATTTGAGAGCCGTTTTTGCTCGTTCTCTTTATCGGGTCATCATTTTTACGAACCGTCACCTCCAATAGGTGACCCTCGACTCGCTGAACACCGTGCTCACCATTTGGTAGCAGCACGGATCCCGAGAAAAACTTCGGGCCATGACTTACTATACTAACATAGGCTTTAATTCATTTTTAATTCTTCGGCTCAACCAATTTCAAATCTAAGGTGAGCATCGCGTCCAGTGACCCCAAAATAGCCAGGAGCTCACTGTTGCGAAGTTGGAAATTACCCAAAATAGAACCAAAGCCAACTAACCTTACAATAGGTTCTAGGTCACTAAAACTTCAAAACTACTTGTGCCACTTCAAAACTAACTTGAGCATTTTGCTTAGGACACCACAGAGGCTCAGAGGCTTGCATTTGTGCAACCCCAGAAGCTACTGGATCCATAGATCCAAGTCTCAAGCTCTCCAATGGACAAGAACACTCCACACAAAACTACACAGCCCAAGAATCGGATCTGAAGTGAGCATCAAGCTCAGGGGAGTGTGTGGAGACTACTGGTGCTTTTCTGGGTGCCTAACAATGGCTATTTTGAAATTCGGGTTCTTTGTGGCATTTCCACAAACACCTAGTGGGCACATCTTCACAACACACAAGCAACTAAATCCCAAGCTAGTTCTCTGCAGAGGGAAAACCTGGGAGCTTATAAGATGGAGAGAAATGTTTCTTAGGGCTGCAGGAGCATTACATTTGAAACTCGGGTCACCATGCACCCTTGGTTGGCCGTAAACCGAGGTTGAAGATGAAGCTCAGATGACCAACAATGGTGTTTTTCCACTTATTGGTTATGGGCCTCAAACAAATGCACAATCAGGTGCAACTTATCCCTACGAAATCACCTGTACCCATGCCCGGCGACAGGACACGGCGGAGGCGGCGGCGGAGGCGGCGGCGGAGGCGGCGGCGGAGCAATCTCAACCCGAGCTTCACCAACAATGGTGGATTTCCACCGAGGCAGCATGGAACCCATGCAAATGCATGGTTGGGATCTAAATGGTCCAAGGAACATTTCTGGGCATGTCATCCCCGACGGCGACGGCCGGTTGGCCGGCCACCGCGCTTGAGCTTAAGCTCGGGTCATTAATGGCATCTTTTGATTAGGGCTGCATGAATGCCATGCAAAGGCATAGTTGCACTTCTCTCACTCCCAGGAAGCTTCCCCACCATGTGCCCAGTGGCGGGGAGCGACGCCGGCGCCGGAGCAACAAGCTCGGCCAAACCGCAAAACCCAAAAAATTAGGGTTTCGATCTGCGACTCACAGGGACAACCAAACTCCACCAAATTTGGTGGAGATGATCCTCATCTCCTACAGTCTTTGCCCATGATTTTATATTTCCATTTGGTCGAGTAGTTTTGACACACAACCGAGGTGGAGCTAATTAGGTTTCCGGCGAGAAGCTTTCTCCCGCCGGCAACCGGGGCCACCCCAAGGGTTGGGATTTGTCAGGGAGCATCTAATGACTCTTAAGAGTCGACTTCCAATGGTCTCGGGTGCTAAAACCCAGAGGAAAGGAGGAACCTACCTTGCCGGAGTTGGAGAAGAAAGGTAGAAGCCGGTTCTCCTCCCCCGCGTCGCGCAGCCACCCAGCAAGCTCGGCCTCAACCTCTAGACGTAGAAGAACCTCCCAGAGAGCTCAGGGGCCAAGTTTGAAGAACTTGGAGCAATCTACTCTCTTCCTCTCTCACCCTCGATTTGAGCTTGTGGGGGATGTCTCCTCGGCTATCCCAGAGCTAATGGGAACGGTTGCCTTGCTTCAAAGCAACCCAGGGAACTTAAAAGCTCCCCCCCCCCCGGGGCAGTCGAAGAGACCCAAGCCAAAAAAAAATCTAAATGCAACAAAATGCCCTTTGGCCCCTACACAACAAACCCTAAGCCCTTAGGTCCCTACTGTAGGTTCAAAATGCTGTAAGGACCTTCACCAATAAGCCCCAAATAATTTGGTCCATAAAACATTTAAGTTTTTGCAAAAACACTTAGTTTTTCGACGCTTTTCACGCATTTCGAGACGAACGGGTCGTCGAAATGAAAAACGGACTTCGCCACGACGTCCAGCTCGTCGAGACCTTTCAAGTAGCATATTTGTTTTCTTGATTCGGTGCTCATATAGATTCTCGGCCGATAAAATACAGTGCATTTCACTATTTGGTACGCATTCCGATGCACCAGGGTCGCCAAATGCAAATTCCGTCAGTGCCATTGCGCTCAGAATGTCGAAATTAGCTAGAATTGACTACTCATACTGCTATGTTCAAGTCTCAGATAGTGAATCGGCCGACGACCGATCGAGAGGGGACCGAATCCAAAGGTTAGTATTCACAACTTAAGTTGTGGGCCCCGTAACTTTTTCGCTGATTTGCGGAAAATCCAACCGTCGGATTGAAAATATGTGAATAACAATCTTTCATATTTCGACGAGACGGTCGCAATGGTGATCTCAGATTTTCGAGATCAGGCTCCGATCAAAAGTTGGTATTTTCGGGCCGCAATTGCACTACTAATAATTCATTTTTGCCATTTAAATAATCCAGAAAATTATTTAAACTTAAATTTTGGATTTCAAAAATCACGGTTACTACAGACACCCATTGGGACATTGTTGTAAACTCTATCTGCAAGTCAGGGACACATACGAACAGGTTGTATGTTGAGTCAAAAGATCTAAAGCCAGAGTATCATATTCTGTCTTTAATCATATGCTACAACCTATTGCCCACACTGGGGACTAAAAGGATTCGTTGGGATCGTCTTCTTCTTCTCTTTTTCCTTGGTCACCCAGAGAGTGCACATGGAATTAATATCAACATTCCATTCCTTATTTGGCAACAAATGGTACATGTCATTGAATGATCAAGTCGACGTGAACTTCTTCCATATCCTATCTTGATAACTCGCATTTTGGAAGATCATGGAGTTGACATTTCTTGTGTCAAATATGACTACGGCTTGGGCGCAATTGATGGAATTACCTTAGCCAAGTCGATTAGCACTCTGAAGACTTTTGGGCATGCAAAAGGCTATGCAAGTGAAGCGACTCCGAGTGCACCACCTAGTCATGTGGAACACCAAGAATCTCCTGGATCAGATAAAGTAGTGACACTACAAACGTTGCATCGGGATGTTCGCTCATTAAAGAAAATGATGGAACAAGGCTTTAAGAAACTTGAGGACGGATTAAAGAAGATCTTTGATATCCTCGGGTGCAAGCATAATGATGTGGTCCCTGGAGCAACTGCACCGAGTACATCACATGGACCTACATCACATGATGACGATGATGATTCACATGAGGATGAGTGACTTTTTACTTTCTTGTTTTTGGTTTTCAGTTTTCTTTTCACTTGTTGCTGAACAAGAATTCTAATGGTCATGTAACTAAGAACTAATCCTCCTATTATTTTTATTTTTTTTTTTTATCTATATTCACTGTTTGACAATTTGTGACAAAAAGGGGGAGAACAGAAATGATCAGGACGAATCAAAAAGGGGGAGAGCAGAGATGATGAAAAGATATGCTCAAGATAGGGGGAGATGAAATAATAAGATAAAGAAAAGATTTGAGGATAAGAGCCGAAAAACAAAAAGAACCAAAAGGACGAATCAAATGTAGGATTCCATTTCTAACGACTAAACGTTTGATTTTGTTTGGAGTTTTTGTTTTGCATGATATACATCACTTTAAGACTCCAAGTCCTAAGTCATAGAGTATGTTCTAGGATTGTTTGGTTCAAATTTATTTTTTTATTTATTGAATCTTTCACGCAAAGAAAGTCAATATTTTGGTGATGACATTGAGTTTCGATTTTTTGGTTTAAGATGAGTGACTTGAGTGTTCTTATGTAATTTTGGGTTTTGTCACGAAATTGCCAAAGGGGGAGATTGTTACGACTTTTTGTGTTGGCATATTCCGTGAGTTGAGTCGGAGTCTTGAAGTGATCAAATTGTCAATCAGCATTCAAAGACTCGGAGAAAATTCAACAAGATCTCAAGTTGACACTCAGGTATGATTAATTTAATCATGTTGATTTAAGTACATTTATAATCATTGGAATCAGAAAATTATTGAAATCCGGTTTAGACGTGGTTTTGGGAACTTAGTTTTTAACTCACAACTTATTTTAAGTTTGGATTCCGGTACTTGGTTTGTTTTGGATAAAACTTATCTTGGAAAATTCAGTTTTTACATTGAGTACCGGAACCCCACTTTGAGTTCCTCAAACCCGACACAGGATTTTCTGTAATTCTCATTGAGTACCGGAACACAGTTTGGAGTACCGGAACACAATAGGAAAAATTGTGTTTTGCATCATTGAGTACCGGAACCCATTATTTAGTACCGGTACACAATGCCATGTCGTGATAAGATTGCTAAACAGACTTTTATTAGTTTCCAAAGGTTATAAATAGATACTTAGGGTTTCTCGAGAACGACCGATCAATTCAGAAACACTCGAGAGCAACCATAAAGGCTAGGTTTTCATCGTTCTTCTCTTTAGCCTCTTTTAGGTCAATTCGACGGTTCTTCCAAGACATATTTTTTGTCGAATTGATCTAGTCTTTGCTTAGAGATTCTATCCATGGTTCTTCAATGATAATCTAAGCAAAGGATCACCATCGAAGCCTATATTCTGTATCGGCTGAGTTTGCGTCGTGGATTCGACGTAGCATCGTGGATTCGGTGTGTTGAAGGCATTTCGTGGATTCGAAACGTGTGCTCGTGGATTCGAGTGGCGTTCGTGGATTCGAACGTGTGCAGTGGACGTGCAATCGGTGGAGCGCAAGATCCGAAGAAGTTGAATGAGGGGTTTGAGTCCGTGGAGTCGGTAATCACCTTGTTATCCTTCTATTCTTAGTGGATTGCTATTGCGTGTTGGTCCCGTAGTTTTTCTCCTGGATTGGAGTTTCCACGTAAATCTCGGTGTGCTGTTTTTTATTTTCCGCATTGGTTTTTATTTTACACTGAGATTGGTTTTTGAGTATTACACCTATTCACCCCCCCCCCCCCTCTAGTTGTTTGATAGTACCTATTTAGATCCTTGTGGATCCCTATTAAAAACCAACAATTGATTGTTCCCAAACTGTGCATGTATGTTGACGAGCGAATGTCCACGTCAAATTTCCTTAAAATCTGCATGATAATCATTGGGAATGGAAGTCGCTCTGTTGGATGTGGGTGCTCCACATACCGAGCCATCCTCGACCAGATGAGGTATGGAATATTTATGTTCAAACCCCGAGCAGCGGTAGGATGTCCTAGTAGATAAAGAAATAACATTTTGTCCCATCGCAAGACTTTCGTTTGCATGTTCGGCATTATATTGTAACAAACAATGAAATTAAGAAATGGGTATTCAAGAGTTCTTTAGAAAATACCGAATTTCCTGCCGAGCGTGTGTCCGGCATGCATAGGCCATCCACCACAGTCCTCTACACAATCGACGTCATAATCTGACCCTTCATGTAATGGGTCCCATCGAGTTGAGCAGTCATACCTAACACCTCTCCAATCAACTGAGGCGTTATCTTGAGCTTTGTGTTTCGGACCACTGTGTGAAACTCCATTGGTCCGCTTTCTTGTTCTTGAAGCTGATGAGCACATGTGTAAAAAGTTCTGACAAGATGTAAACAATATCCAGTGGTCTATGGAAACTTGCAGATTTGTGAAAAACCGGCTCGATCGAACAAAACTCCAAAAGCTGCAGAGCGATCTCTGAGAGCCTCAACATTCACATGACGTTCTCCTATGCACTCTCTATTCTCAAAATCCTTCATCCTTGCCCGGTTGATGTGAACAAAATCCTCAACAGGTGGCGGTGGCGCACTTGAAAGTGGTTCCTCGATTCTAGTCCCTCCACCTCTTGTTTTCTTACATGCAACACTTTTCCTTTTCGTTGAAACAAACTCCATAGGGACTTTCCCTTTCTCGACTGCAGTAGGAGGTATTTTAGCTTTCGCTGAAGCTGGGGCTTTGCCCTTTGAAGCAGAAGAACCCTTTGCCGCTGTTTCAGTTATTTGCTCCCATTCTTCGGATTTAGTCTCCGATTCATCCAGGGGAACAAAATCAGCTTCATCTTGATCCTTCCTTGCTCGTTTCAACTTGTTCGTGACCCTTGTGCTTACAATAGCAGTGATAAAAACAACGAACCACCCAAAAACCATCTTGAAGAAATTGTCGAAAACCTCTCTTGTGAGCAAGAACTCCACAACACATGAAAAATATGTTTAATTCCAAAAATTTGAAAAACTATACCGAAACAATTCTCATGTCATGTAGAAACTAGGAATCAAGAAATATTTGCAAAAGAAATTTTAAAAATAGATCAATTCCATGATTTTCAAAAATTCTTAAAATATGCCCTAAATCTGAAATTTAAAAAATCGAAGCCCAAAAATCAGTTTAGAATGTAAAGAACTATCATAAACAGGTTTTCTAAGCATTCAGAGTTCAAATCATGCATGAAATTTCAGAGAAAAATATCAAAAATTGAGTTCTAGGCATAAATTTCATCTCGTTTTGAAGAAATAAGCAAAAACTGTGAAGAAACCGAAATTAAGATCTAAAAACTTACTTAGATGATGCAAAATAGAGTTTGAAAATGATCCAAGATCTCTTGTGTTCTAGAGAGAGAAAGAGTGAATGCTAGAATCAAAAGCTAGGATGAAAAAAAAAATCAAAAATCTTTCGTTTCAATAAAAGCCAAAAATCTTTCGTTTCAATAAAAGCCCTAGCGCGGGGTCCGAATCGACTCGGAAAGTCAGTCCGGATCAGCTTCACTCACATAATCCCATCGTTAGGGATCCGGACTGACTGACCTCAGTCCAGACTGCCTGCATCTTTTTCTCCGAAAAAAATTTAAAAATTTTCAAAAAATTCAGAAAAAGTATGTAAACATTCTTGCATATTAACTTTATACAAAAAATATCGTTTCATATGAAAAGAAATAGATTATGAGAAATCTATCAAAATATCCCAAATTATAAAACAAACATTTATAAAAATTAAAACCTTTAAAGTTGAGCAAGTTCAAAACATCAATCACGATCTAATGTGTGGTGTTCTGGTTTTCCCCATGCAGCTTTTCCGTTGAATCCATTGTGTAGAACACCTAGTGATGGTGTGTTTGGCCCACGGTGCATCAAAAGGGTGCCACCGATGGACCCTGTGTGACATTTTTTAGCCGAGTTGGCCTTCGGCTGTATTTGCCGAATTTTAGAAAAGGAATTGGGCCAAACAGAGTTCGGATTTGAATTCAGCGTGGAAAAACGCTTGAAAACGACTATTTATTTGTCGAATTTGGAGTCCGGATGACCAAAAACGGGCTTCCGGAGGTTTCGGGGGGATTCGGGTGCATGGGGGTACCCCGTGGACCGGCCGGAGCCACGTGGCGGCCCATTATTGGCCGGCTCACGTCGCTCGGTCCACGGGGAGGCGCGGCCGGTGCATGGGCCGCGCGGCGGGCCACGTGGCATGCGCGGAGTGGCGGGCTCACGCGGCGCGGCTCAGCAGATGCGCGCGGTTCTGGTGGACCGGGCGTAGCACACGTGTCGCCCGGGGATTGGTGGGCTCAGCTGGGCGCGGTCCACGGGCGCGTGGGGCAGCGCCTCGGGGCGCGTGCCGGTGCAGGGCGCCAGTGCGGCTGGTCGGCCGCACATGGCCCGCACTCGAGTGCGGGCCACGTGTCGGCCGGCCAGGGGGCGGGTGCATGCACCGCCCCCAGCTGGCCCCTGCCACGCGGCGGCCACCCAGTCGCCCCGCACAGCTGTTGTGACACCCCCGGAATTTGGATTAGTCCTCTATATAAATGATATAATAGGACTAAATCTCTAACCCAGCTATAGCATTTTGGATGGTAGCAAGATCCAAGAGGAACATGAGAGTTAAGCGTGCTAGAGCTAGAGTAGTTCTAGGATGGGTGACCCCCTGGGAAGTGGGGCGTCACAGTTGGTATCAGAGCCATTCACCAGCCGGAAATGTGAGATGAGTCTCGGCTGAGCCAGGGTTATATAGCGGGTAGAGCGAGGCTCCCCGGCTAATGACCGTTGTGAGTGGAGTGCAGCTCCTCACAAGGTCGGCTAAGGCTAGCGAGACGAGTCTCACATCGCCTGGTGCTTGTGAGTGTGCTTGAGCCTGACGTGGACGTCAGGGCTTAAAGGGGGGAAGAATGTGACACCCCCGGAATTTGGATTAGTCCTCTATATAAATGATATAATAGGACTAAATCTCTAACCCGGCTATAGCATTTTGGATGGTAGCAAGATCCAAGAGGAACATGAGAGTTAAGCGTGCTAGAGCTAGAGTAGTTCTAGGATGGGTGACCCCCTGGGAAGTGGGGCGTCACAGCTGTTTGCTGTGCGGGGTACACGTGGCCGCTCCAGGGGATTTCGGGCGGTCGGACGGGGGCCGTCCGACCTGCTTAGCGGATTCGGGCGCCCGAAAGTGGCGCCCGAATCCACTAATTTTGGGGGGGGTGTTGGTAGCCTATAAATAGGGCCTTTTGGGCCCCCTTTTGCTCTCTTTCTGAGCAGATTTTCACAGGGCACCCTTAAGGAAAAACCTTCCTCCACCTGAAACCTTTCTTGCTGATCATTCCTGGGGATTTTAGGAGTGCGTTTTTCGAGGTTGGCCATTTTTCGGCGCGGCGCGACGCTCGTTCTTCGACGACCCGTTTCGTCCCTTCACAGTGTTTAGGCTCCCCCGGCTCACCCCGACCTCCGATTCGGGTGATTCTTTCGCCATTGGACTCTTGACAGGTAGGGCTTCATTTTTGATGTTTTGAGTTGCCCCTGGTTTTCATGTGGATTTTGAGTTTCCCGAGCTTCTTTGTGACCCATTTTTCCTCGCGGAGTTTTGGACAGCACTTGATTGATTTGGCCATAACTTCGCGCTCAGGCGACGGATCGAGGCGATTCAAAAGGCATTTTTCATCTACATCTCGCAAGGAATCTCCTGGAATTTTCTCAGATTTTTCTGAACATTTTTAGAAGGTGGAAACCTCCTTTCTCTGTAGTCTTTTGGTACAGAATTTCTGCACAGTTTTGTTTGGGGTGCCTCCCTTGCCGAATTTGTATCTCAGCGAAGGAAGCTCGGTTTTGAACGTGCAGGTACTCGTTTCGACGGGTTCGTCGCAAGGAACGCGACGGTAATTTTCTGGGAATTTTCTGAGCACCCTTCGCAGGTGAAAATCTGAGAACTTTAGACCGATTAATTTGGGACAGATTTTGTGATGTTTGAAGGACTAAAGTTATGTATGTTCTTCTTGGAGATTTGGTACAGTGTTGCGGTGAGCTTTTGGTGCGAGCGCGGGTTTTCGCATTTGGGACAAGGATTTTAGCGCTCGAGGTGGGTACCGTTGTTAACCTCTTACTTGGGATACCCCACTAGGCATATTGGAGTTAATCCGGTGTAATGTTGCTATTATACTAGTTGAATGAACATAGCATGCTTCATGAAAAGAAAAGGGCTTGTAACTGATACTTGTATCTTTAGAGGGCTAGATACTAGTAAATGGTAAATTCTTGCAAATGTTAAGTTGATTAAAACCCCTGGGAACAATTGCTTAAATCTGTTGATAATTATCGGCTTAAACCATATCTTGCTTTGTGTTTAATTGAGAAACCTATGCACGTGTATAAATGAGCTTATGGCATGTTAGTACCTCAGATATTCAAATAAAGGCATACTGTAATTCTTGTAAGAATTGGAACACTGAAATTATTTTGTTAAGAAAAGACTTTTGCATGCTTGAATGGTCACCTAGTTAGGCCACCTTTTTCTGCTGCACTATTATGCTGGAATTGACTTAGGAGAAACCATGATTTTATTTTCTCCAGTTACCTAGTCATAGAGGATATTATGCTCAGGTAGAGCAGGGGCTGGGATAGTGTAGTCAGTCGTTGGGATTTTGGGACAGGCAGGTTGAGGGCAGGGTAATTGCGGCAACCGCGGATTTCGGGCGGTTGACCGGACAGTTGTTATTGCATCAGATCGGGGAGAGGATTTGGGCTTCTTTTAGGGGATGATTTCCCACTCAGATCAGTGTCATGATCCAGTCCTGCTGACTTATTCTACTATGATACTTGTTACTACGACCTTGAGTCCTTGAGACTCCTATCCCCTATCGGTGCTATGCATTGGCCGGCATACCCGATTTGGCAAGTATAGTGTGCACGTTATACAGACCTTGAGTCCTTGAGACTCCTATCCCCTATCGATGTTATGCGTAGGCTGGCATACCCGATTTGGCAAGCATAGCAGGCAGTACCGGTGTTTGCTAGTGTACAGATTGGGTTAGTCAGGCAGGCATTTATATTCTGATGCATATATTTAGCTATCTTTTTAGCTGGGCATGTAGAGGCATATTAGTGGTAGCTTTTATCTATAGCCATACTTATAGTTTACCACATTTATTCTTTTCGCCTCGGGTAGTCCTAGTGGGCATGTTCGAGTTGAGGTTTACCCACTAGGGGAGGCTACTGTTTTTATAGTAGTTCTCACCCCCACTGTTTTTCCCTCTCCTTTTCCCCTTTGTTTTGCAGAGTCTTCTGTGGGAGTTGCGGGACCCTCTTCTCAGGACCGAGGTAAGAGGATCGTCGATTAGCTAGCTGCTTCCCTGACCCAGAGTTCTGTAGATTTTGATGTATTCCCAGTACACTCAGACGGTTGTATTTTCCTTTTATTTTTGGGTCTGGCTTCGGCCAACTGGATGTATTTTATTTTGTGAGCTGGGAGAGACACTTGTATATTTTGAGAGCTATGTTGTACTTTCCTTTACAGTATTTGTCTGAGATGTACTAATTTTAGTTTAGCTCTGTTTTATGCTCCTTTATTATATCTGTCTATCTGAGCAGGTTACCAGCGCTTCGTGTACACGGGAAATTCCGTGTGCACGGCGGATCTGTAGACGAGCCAGGGTTCTGGTTTACTCCCGGGGCGTGACAGATTAAGATGGTATCAGAGCTTAGGGATAGGTCAGTTGGGACTTAGGAAACCCTAGGCTTTTGGCAGACCCTAGGACGGCAGGGCGTGAGTGGCGTGATATTTTGCGAAAGTCGGTGATTTTAGTCATTTGACTCTTCCAGTGAGTGAAGAGGGATCGACATATCCTATTCCTGTTGAACAATTATGTTGGCTGCAGACAACATAAAGTTACAGAAATAGGGGGATGTCTTTGACTTTCGCTAGATTGGGTCGTGTGGGGTTTTGTGGCTGATTTCTGGTTTCCTGTGGCAGGATGTCGCCCCGTCGTCGTTCTCCCACCCGGGGTACTCCCACACCTTCCGAGGAGTCGGAGCGGGCGGTATCCGCCGAGTTGGGAGAACTGCGGGCCTTGGTGGCCCAGTTAGTGGCGAGGAGCTTTCGTCAGGACCAGCGCCTGGAGCAGTTGCTGGCGCAGCAGGGTGACTTAGCGGTTGGCGGGGGGGCCGGGGTTTCAGAGCAACGTCCAGACAGGAAACGCCCAGCCCCAGATGATGATGGACAGGCCAGTTCTGGGAGACCACCACGACCCCCGCGGCCCCAGTCTTGTGGCCGTGGGCGTCTTGATCGACGAGGACTTGGTAGATCTCAGAGACCACCGCAGCAGCAGTCTCGACAGTCTCGGGCGTCGGTCCAGTGCTTTTTCTGTAGAGGGCAACATCCATCTGATACCTGTGGCTTGAGGGGGGGTCGATGCTTCCGATGTGGACAGCCAGGCCACATCCGACCTACGTGCCCCTTTCGGACCTTAGTAGCACCTCCTTCAGCATTGGCCCCTACCGCATCCCAGCAGAGTTCGCGATCACGACTACAGATACGGCAGCAGCAGGCGAGGCAGCCCCGGTCTACAGATGGGTGTGTTTTCTGTAGGGGTCAGCACCCCTTTGATACTTGTGATTTGAGGCATGGTCGTTGTTTTCGATGTGGGCAGTCTGGCCACATCCGAGCTACTTGCCCTTATGCGTCATCGACGGCTCCTTCCTCGGCACCTGTTCCTTCTGCGCCCCAGCAGCGGCCCCATGCTCCAGCAAACGGGGCTCCTTCCTCCCCACCTACAGACTACAGACCCCCGGCACAGAGTGGGCGAGGCTACGCCGCCCAGGTAGAGGACTCCGCAGCAGCCGACCACGTGGTGGCAGGTATCACTTTACTTTTTGGTACTAGAGCTCGCACTTTATTTGATACCTGTGCATCACATTCTTTTATCAGTAGATCATTTGCATCATCCCATGGACTAGAGTTAGGTCGGTTGCCACATGCATTAGTGGTACAGATCCCCGAGCATACTTTGCATGTAGAGGAGTGTTGTTGGCCTTGCCCAGTACAGGTTGAGTCTTGGATTTTGCCAGCGGACCTGATGGTCCTTAGTCAGCTGCGAGATTTCGACATAGTGCTTTGGATGGATTGGCTGGCTCGCTATTTCGCGACGATTGATTGCGCCGCGAGGACTGTGACTTTTAGCGAGCCAGGCCAGGAGGTGTTTATTTTTAGGGGGTGTCGGAGTGCTTCTTTGCCTCAGTAGCTTCGACTTCTCGGGCGAGGCAGATGTTGCGCAGTGAATGCGTGGCCATTTTGGCTCGTGTGGTTAAGGAGCCTATGGCGGCACCGGGACTCGCGGATATCCCTATTGTCCACGAGTTCCCGGATGTGTTTCCACCGGAGTTGACTTGTATGCCGCCGGATAGGGAGATCGAGTTTTGATTGACGTAGTCCCAGGAACTGCGCCAATCTCTTAGGCTCCTTATCGTATGGCACCGGCTGAACTGCGAGGGTTAAAGGTGCAACTTCAGGATTTGATGGATAAAGGTTTTGTGAGACCAATTGTATCGCCTTGGGGAGCGCCAATGCTATTTGTGAAGAAGAAGGACGGGTCACTCCGACTGTGTGTTGATTATCGAGAGCTGAAAAAGTGACCATCGAGAACAAGTACCCTTTTGCCGCGCATTGATGACCCATTTGATCAGCTGCAAGGGTCTTGTGTCTTCTCCCAGATTGACTTACAGTCTGGTACCACCAATTGAAAGTGAAGGCTGAGGACATTCCGAAGACAGCATTCAGGACGCGGTATGGGCATTATGAGTTTACCGTCATGCCTCTTGGATTGACAAATGCCCCTGCTGTTTTTATGGATTTAATGAACAGGATCTTTCGACCATACCTGGATCGGTTCGTCGTGGTATTTATTGATGATATCCTGATCTATTCCCGGAGTGATGTGGAGCACGATGAGCACCTGAGGATTGTGCTGCAACTTCTCAGAGAGAGGAAGTTGTATGCCAAACTATTTAAGTTCGAATTTTTGGCTTAGAGAGGTTACCTTTTTGGGACATATGATCTCCGCCGCAGGAGTGGCTGTGGACCCGGCGAAGCTTGAGGCAGTCCGGGATTGGCCCCGACCAACGACGGTATCAGAGGTTCACAGTTTTATGGGCCTAGCCGGATACTACCGTCGGTTTGTGGAAGGTTTTGCGAAACTTTCCACACCCCTCACTCGCCTGACTCGTAAAGGGATTAAGTTTATTTGGAGTGAGGATTGCCAGAGGACCTTTGAGGAATTAAAGAATAGATTGATGACGGCTTCTATCCTTTCCCTCCCTGTTATGGGGAAAAGGATATGTGATTTACAGTGATGCATCGCACAGTGGGCTTGGTGGCGTGCTGATGCAGGAGGGTAGGGTGATCGCTTATGCCTTGCGGCAACTGAAGGATTACCCTACCCACGATTTAGAGCTAGCTGCAGTGATTTTTGCACTGAAGTTGTGGCGCCATTATCTGTATGGGGAGCACGGCGAGATTTTTACAGACCACAAGAGCTTGAAATACTTGTTCAAGCAGAAGGAGCTCAACATGAGGCAACCTAGATGGTTAGAATTGTTGAAAGACTATGATGTGGATATACTCTACCATCCTGGCAAGGCCAATGTAGTCATTGATGCCCTGAGCAGGAGAGCAGTACAGAGCCTATCCTTGATGATCACCGATCAGGCGCCATTACTTGAGCAGAGGAGGCGGTTAGAGCTCGAGGTTGTGTCCCCTGGGGTCTTGGCTAGACTTATGTTTCTAGTCGTGCAGCCCACTCTGTTGGACAGGATTCAAGAGAAACAGAGTGAGGACCCCCACTTGATGAGGATTCGAGAGCAGATTTTGGGGGAGGCCCACTATACACCTTATACCATCCATCCTGGAGGGACTAAGATGTATAGGGACCTCAAGGCACAGTTCTGGTGAAGCGGGATGAAAAGAGACATTGGGAGATTTGTGGCACATTGCTTAACTTGTCAGCAAGTAAAGGCTGAGCATCGTGTACCTGCTGGCAAGTTGCAGAGCCTCCCAATCCCTGAATGGAAATGGGAACATGTTACCATGGATTTTGTCACCGGGTTGCCGAGGGCACAGTCTGGAGCAGACGCGATCTGGGTAGTCGTGGACAGACTCACCAAATCCGCTCACTTTTTACCGGTACAGGTGACTTGGCCACTCGAGCGACTGGCACAGCTGTATTTGGATGAGGTGGTGAGATTACATGGCGGGCCTGCCTCCATTGTATCTGATCGAGATTCGAGGTTTGTTTCGCACTTTTGGAGAAGTCTACAGGCCACTTTGGGGACGCAGCTCAGTTTCAGCACGGCATTTCACCCACAGACAGACGGACAGTCAGAGCGGACTATACAGATTCTCGAGGACATGCTCCGGTCTTGCACACTAGACTTTGGAGGAGGTTGGGTGCGACACTTATCACTGGCAGAGTTTGCGTACAACAATAGCTTTCAAGCGAGCATCCAGATAGCTCCGTTTGAAGCATTGTATGGACGCAAGTGTCGCTCTCCACTTTATTGGAGCGATGTGGGTGAAAGACGGACTTTGGGGCCAGAGTTGCTGCGAGAGGCAGAGGATAAAGTCAGAATAATCAGGCATCATCTCCAGACAGCTCAGAGCAGACAGAGGAGCTACGCAGATGTGCGGAGGCCAGACCTTGAGTTTATGGTTGGAGATTATGTCTTTTTGAAAGTCTCGCCTTCAAAGGGAATCCGGAGATTTGAGATTCGTGGGAAACTGAGCCCTCGTTATATTGGACCTTTTGAGATATTGGAGCGCATAGTGCCAGTTGCCTACAGGCTTGCACTTCCTCCCAGGCTTGCCGGTGTTCACGATGTATTTCATGTATCGACTTTGAGGAGGTATGTTTATGACCCGTCACATATCATCGATGTCACCCCACTGGAGATTGCCGAGGACCTGAGCTTTGTTGAGCGGCCACTGAGGATCTTGGACCGCGAGGTTAGAGAGTTGCGCAGTCGGGCCATCCCTTATGTGAAGATCCTCTGGAGCAGTCATGATGAGCGCGAGGCTACCTGGGAGCTAGAGTCAGCGATGATGGATGCTTACCCCCATTTGTTCGAGGCCCCGGCTTGAGGTATGGCTTCTGTTTCGAGGACGAAACCATTTTAGTGGGGGAGGATGTGGTGTTCTGGTTTTCCCCATGCAGCTTTTCCGTTGAATCCATTGTGTAGAACACCTAGTGATGGTGTGTTTGGCCCACGGTGCATCAAAAGGGTGCCACCGATGGACCCTGTGTGACATTTTTTAGCCGAGTTGGCCTTCGGCTGTATTTGCCGAATTTTAGAAAAGGAATTGGGCCAAACAGAGTTCGGATTTGAATTCATCGCGGAAAAACGCTTGAAAACGACTATTTATTTGTCGAATTTGGAGTCCGGATGACCAAAAACGGGCTTCCGGAGGTTTCGGGGGGATTCGGGTGCATGGGGGTACCCCGTGGACCGGCCGGAGCCACGTGGCGGCCCATTATTGGCCGGCTCACGTCGCTCGGTCCACGGGGAGGCGCGGCCGGTGCATGGGCCGCGCGGCTGGCCACGTGGCATGCGCGGAGTGGCGGGCTCACGCGGCGCGGCTCAGCGGATGCGCGCGGTTCTGGTGGACCGGGCGTAGCACACGTGTCGCCCGGGGATTGGTGGGCTCAGCTGGGCGCGGTCCACGGGCGTGAGGGGCAGCGCCTCGGGGCGCGTGCCGGTGCAGGGCGCCAGTGCGGCTGGTCGGCCGCACATGGCCCGCACTCGAGTGCGGGCCACGTGTCGGCCGGCCAGGGGGCGGGTGCATGCACCGCCCCCAGCTGGCCCCTGCCACGCGGCGGCCACCCAGTCGCCCCGCACAGCTGTTTGCTGTGCGGGGGACACGTGGCCGCTCCAGGGGATTTCGGGCGGTCGGACGGGGGCCGTCCGACCTGCTTAGCGGATTCGGGCGCCCGAAAGTGGCGCCCGAATCCACTAATTTTGGGGGGGGTGTTGGTAGCCTATAAATAGGGCCTTTTGGGCCCCTTTTGCTCTCTTTCTGAGCAGATTTTCACAGGGCACCCTTAAGGAAAAACCTTCCTCCACCTGAAACCTTTCTTGCTGATCATTCCTGGGGATTTTAGGAGTGCGTTTTTCGAGGTTGGCCATTTTCCGGCGCGGCGCGACGCTCGTTCTTCGACGACCCGTTTCGTCCCTTCACAGTGTTTAGGCTCCCCCGGCTCACCCCGACCTCCGATTCGGGTGATTCTTGCGCCATTGGACTCTTGACAGGTAGGGCTTCATTTTTGATGTTTTGAGTTGCCCCTGGTTTTCATGTGGATTTTGATTTTCCCGAGCTTCTTTGTGACCCATTTTTCCTCGCGGAGTTTTGGACAGCACCTGATTGATTTGGCCATAACTTCGCGCTCAGGCGACGGATCGAGGCGATTCAAAAGGCATTTTTCATCTACATCTCGCAAGGAATCTCCTGGAATTTTCTCAGATTTTTCTGAACAAATTTAGAAGGTGGAAACCTCCTTTCTCTGTAGTCTTTTGGTACAGAATTTCTGCACAGTTTTGTTTGGGGTGCCTCCCTTGCCGAATTTGTATCTCAGCAAAGGAAGCTCGGTTTTGAACGTGCAGGTACTCGTTTCGACGGGTTCGTCGCAAGGAACGCGACGGTAATTTTCTGGGAATTTTCTGAGCACCCTTCGCAGGTGAAAATCTGAGAACTTTAGACCGATTAATTTGGGACAGATTTTGTGATGTTTGAAGGACTAAAGTTATGTATGTTCTTCTTGGAGATTTGGTACAGTGTTGCGGTGAGCTTTTGGTGCGAGCGCGGGTTTTCGCATTTGGGACAAGGATTTTAGCGCTCGAGGTGGGTACCGTTGTTAACCTCTTACTTGGGATACCCCACTAGGCATATTGGAGTTAATCCGGTGTAATGTTGCTATTATACTAGTTGAATGAACATAGCATGCTTCATGAAAAGAAAAGGGCTTGTAACTGATACTTGTATCTTTAGAGGGCTAGATACTAGTAAATGGTAAATTCTTGCAAATGTTAAGTTGATTAAAACCCCTGGGAACAATTGCTTAAATCTGTTGATAATTATCGGCTTAAACCATATCTTGCTTTGTGTTTAATTGAGAAACCTATGCACGTGTATAAATGAGCTTATGGCATGTTAGTACCTCAGATATTCAAATAAAGGCATACTGTAATTCTTGTAAGAATTGGAACACTGAAATTATTTTGTTAAGAAAGGACTTTTGCATGCTTGAATGGTCAACTAGTTAGGCCACCTTTTTCTGCTGCACTATTATGCTGGAATTGACTTAGGAGAAACCATGATTTATTTTCTCCAGTTACCTAGTCATAGAGGATATTATGCTCAGGTAGAGCAGGGGCTGGGATAGTGTAGTCAGTCGTTGGGATTTTGGGACAGGCAGGTTGAGGGCAGGGTAATTGCGGCAACCGCAGATTTTGGGCGGTTGACCGGACAGTTGTTATTGCATCAGATCGGGGAGAGGATTTGGGCTTCTTTTAGGGGATGATTTCCCACTCAGATCAGTGTCATGATCCAGTCCTGCTGACTTATTCTACTATGATACTTGTTACTACGACCTTGAGTCCTTGAGACTCCTATCCCCTATCGGTGCTATGCATTGGCCGGCATACCCGATTTGGCAAGTATAGTGTGCACGTTATACAGATCTTGAGTCCTTGAGACTCCTATCCCCTATCGGTGTTATGCGTAGGCTGGCATACCCGATTTGGCAGGCATAGCAGGCAGTACCGGTGTTTGCTAGTGTACAGATTGGGTTAGTCAGGCAGGCATTTATATTCTGATGCATATATTTAGCTATCTTTTTAGCTGGGCATGTAGAGGCATATTAGTGGTAGCTTTTATCTATAGCCATACTTATAGTTTACCACATTTATTCTTTTCGCCTCGGGTAGTCCTAGTGGGCATGTTCGAGTTGAGGTTTACCCACTAGAGGAGGCTACTGTTTTTATAGTAGTTCTCACCCCCACTGTTTTTCCCTCTCCTTTTCCCCTTTGTTTTGCAGAGTCTTCTGTGGGAGTTGCGGGACCCTCTTCTCAGGACCGAGGTAAGAGGATCGTCGATTAGCTAGCTGCTTCCCTGACCCAGAGTTCTGTAGATTTTGATGTATTCCCAGTACACTCAGACGGTTGTATTTTCCTTTTATTTTTGGGTCTGGCTTCGGCCAACTGGATGTATTTTATTTTGTGAGCTGGGAGAGACACTTGTATATTTTGAGAGCTATGTTGTACTTTCCTTTACAGTATTTGTCTGAGATGTACTAATTTTAGTTTAGCTCTGTTTTATGCTCCTTTATTATATCTGTCTATCTGAGCAGGTTACCAGCGCTTCGTGTACACGGGAAATTCCGTGTGCACGGCGGATCTGTAGACGAGCCCGGGTTCTGGTTTACTCCCGGGGCGTGACATAATGAGTAATGAATTTAACAGATCATCAATTGAGTAAAAAAAATAAAATATATGTTTGAAATTTCTAATAAATTAGATAATTTTATTTAGTCAACAAGTTTTAGGGAGTGGCCCTTTAAGTATCTTTAAAAAAATTCCACCTTATACCAACCATGGATTATTGAATGAATCAAATATTTCATTTAGCATTGTTTAAAAATAATCATTAACACCATACTTTTCAAAAATATGTGGTAGCTGCACACACTACTCGGACGACCGAGATGGTAGCTCTTTCCTCCATATGGTGATAGTTTTCACACTCCACTAATGGATGTAACTCTTTCCACATCTTATGAGCATGAAAAACTAAAAATTACTCCCCCTCAATTGGCTATTAATTATGTAACATATTAAGTATTCAACCAAAGATTGATCTCGTATTCATACTTATTTCAGTCATCAAATAAGATAAAAACTGTATCAGGAGATCATTGAGTGGGATAATGACTTTGATCAAATAAAGATGAAATAATTGATATAAATGATCATTGCATTAAATGAGTTATGATGATATCCAAATCATAATAAACTTCTCAAAATATAAAAGGATGCAATTAAAGTCAATATAGCTAATGCTCCATTAATGTTCTAGACTGCATATATACAAACAAAAAGAACAAAAATACAAAACAAAACCTAACCTAAATAATGGTTCAAAAATCAGTTATTTCAAAGAATAAAACGTTTTTTATCAAAATCAAAATGTTTTGTTAAAATATCGGCTAGTTGATCACCAATTGAAACATAGAAAATTTACATAATATTTGATTCAACTAGTTCTCTTAGAAAATAATATCTTAATTTAATATATTTTGTTCTCAAATGCAACACAGGGATATCTTATTCTGATATCAAAACAGGGCCATAGCTGAACAATTTTCTCGTGTCAAAAATTCACATGATGGATTCTTCACTGGGATATTTCTTCGTAGAGTGAAAATTTTGTAGATTGTGATGACCGAGTTCACTAGAGAAACTGCAACCTTATTCTTGTACAGTGTTATGATATTTACCTCGATAAAATTTCTGCATACAAAGAATAACTTGATAGAAAAAGAAACTTCAAATATACAAAATCACTCTAGAATTGATACACATGATTGCTAGACATATGGGCTGTCATATTCAAGGATTGAAGCATAGCTTCTCCTTGTTTGCTGAAAGTAAAAGTAGATATGCCGCCATTATTCACATCGATGGATCGAAACCTACAACGTAACAAAAGTTTCAATATTTACTAATAAAAAATTTATGCCCTTCAAGACAACAAATATTTCACAAAAACCTCTTGATATTTTCTATTATCAGAGACCAAAATTTAGTATGGAGAAGTTTCAAGGACTGGCCTATTTAGATTTGCAGAATATTTGTAGCCTTTAAGGCTCTAGTGTTAGAGAACAATAAATCGCACATTTTGGAGATTACAAGAAGTTAAACATACCTCTCTGGACCTAGTCCGAGAGCTGTACAGATGAGGGCTCGCAAAATGGACTTATGAGTAACTACCAAAAAGTTTTCTCCCTGATTTTTAAAAAAAGAAAATAAAGAAAAAATAATAAGTTCTAGAGGTTATTAGTATTCTTTCTTCAGAATGAATTTGCAAGAGTCACAAGTACATACTGGTGAGAACAAAATTTCTTTCCAAGCTTCTCTTGCAGTTCCCCATAACCTTCGTATGGGATAAATACCTTCGACATGAAAATTAGCAGGATCCTCTCTCCATTTGGTATACAATTCTGGGTATTTCTTCTTAGCATCCGCTGGCTCCAAGTACCAAACATGGTTACAGATGATAGATAGATATTCCTGCAAAATCATCAATTGACATATATACCTAGTGCAAATTCCCGCAAAAATACCCTCAAGTTGGGAATGTTGGATTTTATCCAATAATAATTTTGATGATAACATATAAATTTTAGATTTATGTTTTCATTTAGTATTTTCAGGTTTTAATTGGATTTGAAATGACTCAAGCCAAACCGAAATTAATCAAAGGTAAATCATCAATCCAATTGTCAAAATGGCCCTAGACAAGATCAAATTGTACCAAAGTGGATAAAGTGTCACAACAATACTATGGAGGACTCCTTTGCAATTTTATCGGTTTTGAGCCGGTCTACCGAATCATGTTGACCAATCCATCACACGGGTTTGATTTGAGCTTAATGTAAAATTAGCTATTATTTTTAATATGGTATGAAAGAAGTTTGATATATGGTATAAATTCAAAAGTGATTTTATTGTGGCATGATTTCAAAAAGTTTGAAATATGATATAAATAACTTTTTACAAATGTGGTATGAATTCAAAATGGTTTTACATTTGTGGTATAATTTCAAATAAGCTCTTCAAATTTAGTAAATTTGAAATGTACTTTACAAATGTGGTATGAATTCAAAATGGTCTTACATTTGTGGTATAATTTCAAATGATCTCTTCAAATTTAGTAACATTTCAAATGTGCTTTGTAAATGTGGTATGTATTCAAAATAATTTTAGAATTAATTCAAATACATTTGTAAATATGATTGAAATTCAAATTAATATCAATTATCCTTTAATCATGCTTATATTCCATTTTTGAAGTGATGGTTAGTGTATTTAAAGAGGGTTTGGTTGTTGTTTGAGACACAACTTGATATCAAGAAAAATTCTCTAAGTGTGAATTGTTATTTTGTAATTATGAGGTTTATTGAGATATTGTAATAGAAATCTTATAAAGTGTGATTGTAAGCGGCTTTGGTCTTGCCCTGTTTAAAAGGCCAAGTAATAGTGATTAAAGCAGTGCCTCGAGGATAAGGACCAAACTGTAGTAGACGAAAATGCCAAACCAGGATAAATCATCTGTGTCATTTGAGTTTGCTTCTTTTTTTCTTTTTTTTCTTTCTTTTATTTGGTTGTGCAATTCTTATCTTAAATTAAATTTACTTGAGTTTTTATTTTTCAACTAATTCACCCCCCCTCTTAGTTGTCATTTGATCCTTCAGGGAAGTCATTGAATTCATATGAGGAAGTTGGTCTTGAATTAGGCCTTAGAGACAAAAGTTCAGTAATAACAAGAGTGAGGAAGTTGGTCTTGAATTAGAGAGGCCTTAGAGACGAGATCAGTAATAACAAGAGTGCGTATGTAGAAAAAGGTTTTGAAGGGCATATATGAATTTTCAGATTTTGCAGGGGCATATGTTTAAATAGATAATTTAGCATCCATACCATTTGTCATGCCTTCGAGAAAAAATAGGTGTGCCTCTTTCAATGAATCAAGAAAAATCAGTGGTTGCTCGCGTCCACGCCATATAAGTTCAGCAGTAGACTGTATTGAAAACCTATGGTTGAGAATGATGAATTGCAAAACAATTTCTTCCAAAGGATGGACAAGAAAACAATGAAAGATTCTCAGGTTCAAAATTCAGGCTTATAGATCAAACCTTTGCTCTTGAGATAGGACTAGAGAAGCAGATGTCAAAGTTCAGATTGATCAATGCATTATGGCACCTCTCAGCTTGCATGGCTCCGGTTTCTGTTAATATGGACAAATCTGAACTTCCCTAGATAACAATAGTAAACTAGTCACCGAAAGTCCAAATATTACTTTCAAGAAGTTCTGCTAGTCAAGAATATACAAAGTTCACTATATAATGAATAATTACTGTGAAAATAGTTCTTCTTTGAATAAGTCGAAATTGTTAAATGATTGACATGATGCTGTATGAAGCGATGATGTGAAGGTTCAAGTGAACTCTAGAGTTCCCTAGGTACCAAACATGGTAAGAGAGTTTTTGGAATGTTAAGAAGAAAATAATACTCAAATGTCCACACACAGAATAATTATCACATTTTGAGACAGCAACAACATCAGCCTGATTCTCTTACTAACTTCATATGTATGTAAACAATTATAACTACCTCTGAGAGACAAATTCTAGCTGCAAGACAGAAGATGCCAACTTAACGAGAAAATCATTGACAAAGTATTTAATAATTGGCATTCAAACCTTCCCACATGAAAAAGACCAAGAACAGCTAATTCAATTGGACTAATAGACACACTAACTTGCATCGTTACTATCTACATACATGAGGAAAGCATTATTTTCAGGATGACTTCATTTATTAAGGTGATCTAATCGAAGCCATTATATTTTTAGGATTTTATTAATAGTCAAATCACTTTTAGAAGCACAAAATGATATCCTTAGGTTTGAATAAGTGCGAATGACCATATAGGAAAAAAAAACGATCCATTTGATATGAAATTCATTCTTCCTATGACATATATTGACAGTAGGACAATTTCTGTCGAATTTTCATTGCGAGCACTATATAGATGGAAAATATCTATTAACTATATATCAATCCCCAATACAATAGCTGACGAGGCGCAATCTTATATTTTTGGAATTTTTTTAATTTTTTTCTTTCTTACGATGGCATACATGCCTTATTTTAGAGAAGTGTGTCCCACTTTTAAAATTGCATGCATTTTTAATCAAAAAAAATAAAATAAAATTGCATGCATTAATTTTTTTCTAGGGTTAATTGCATACATGTCCCTGCAAATATGTCGAATTGCAAATATATCCCTGCATAATTCAACTTTTCATATTTATCCCTTCAAAAATCCAAAGTTCTTCAAATACGCCCCTCTGGTTAATCCCCGTTTGGAATCTGTTTATTTTTTAACAGATTCGATGTGAAATGACTTTTTTGCCCCCTTACAAATATATCCCTCCAAAAGCAATACCATTATACTTGTTACAAAAATGCCCTCTCCAAAAATCATAAAATTCTATCATCAAAATAATTTTTTTTTTCCCTTTTTTTTTTTTTTTTTTAATTTTTAAGGTATAATATGGAAAGGGTAAATATGTAAATTCAATTTTTAATCTAACCAAGGTTAAGCATTTAACCTAGGGTTAAATCAACTTTTTTAACAGAGATGGACGGTAGGGGCATATTTGAATAACGGTGGATTTTTGGAGGGATAAATATGAAAAGTTGAATTTTACAGGGATATATTTGCAATTCGACATATTTGCAGGGACATGTATGCAATTAACCCTTTTTTCTATGTGGCCCTTTACTTTCCCTTTTGTTGGAATTTTAATTAATGCAAACCCTCAAAATCCTAATTTGAACCATAGAAACGGACGCGTCCCCTCCTTTTCTCCTCCATTTCCCCTTCCTTCTCCACGGGCTCCGAAGCCGAGAATGCAATCGCCCCTTCCTCTCCTCCTCTGTTTCCCCTTCATTCTCCATGGGCTCCAAAGCCGATGTAGGAAACCGTAAATTTTGGATTTCAAAATTTAATTAAAGTCCGGAATTAATCCCGGGAATCTAAAGAGGGTATTAATTTCAGCACTTTGAGGATTAAATTCTCAAAATTTTCTTCACTAGTTTATTAGTGAATCAGCGCTGGAGGGAGTGGCCAAGTCCGTTTTTGAATTCGGTGTGCTGGTGCACCGAAAAGCGTGAAAAACGGAGTTCGACGAAAAAATCGCGGGAATCAGGTTTTTCTTTGAAAAATAACAAACTTTTGAATCTGGTGAGATCTTCAAAAAAAAAGATCGTCACGTTGACGGCGTTGTCGAACTGAACGCGGTGGTGCGATCGGATTTCAAATCCAACACCCGGATCTCCCGAATCTACACGTTTTGCGGGATTATCAGACCGAAAGTGCGGATTTCAATAAATTCGGGACAGTTACGACATTTTATGCATCGAGATTTGTGAAATCAGTCCTCTTGAGGCGTTCGGCTTTTGGCACGTTTTTGGAGGTTAGGGGAGTTTGAAATTTCAAATTTTGAAATTTGGATGAGGATAAAGGGGGGTTTAGGGACGTAGGGGTAACTTTTACAAAAGGTTTTTTAAAAGCGGATTAGAGATTTTACCCAAAAAGAAATCCTATTTTTTTTTCCTAATCTTTTTCCCTTAAACAAACCTCCCATCCTCTTCCTCGTCCGTACGCTCTTGAGGCTGTCGCCACCGTCGCCGGAGCCGTGGAGGCAGGCATCCAGGCTCCTACCTCGGATCAGGGCGCCATCTTCCTGCAGTAGACACACGGGCGCGCACGCGCATGGGAGGTGCCGCCGCCACCCTGTGCCCCTATGTCGCGCCTGCTGCCCTAGCCCGCGCGCACCCAGCTTCCTACTGGGCCGTGCCGCCGAGCCCTAGCGCCCGCACGCCCAGCGCTCTTCTCGTGCGCCTTGCGCTTGCGCCCACGCATGCTGCCCTCGCCTGCGCCCGCACCTCGCTGTGCCGCACGCCCACACGCCCTGCGCGCTGCCCGTGAGCCTTGCGCTTGCGCCCGTGCATGCTGTCTTCCCCTGCGCCCGCGCGCTGCCCGCGCGCCCTGCTTGGCCGCGCGCCCAGCCTGTGCGCTGCTGCAGCCAGCGCATTGCTCTAGCCAGCACGCCGCTCTAGCGCGCTGCTGCAACCTGCGCGCTGCCCCGCCGCACGCCGCGACCACGCGCCGCTCGAGTGCGCTGCTGCAGCCGCATCGGCACGTCGCTCCCGCGTTGCTGTGCGCTACCCAACCCGCGCGTAGCTAGCAACCGCACTTCTCGTTCCGGCCACCCCGATCGCCGATGACATCGCCGCAATGGAGCACGGTGTTCCTGAGGGTGTGTAGATCGCCGTGCTCACTTTCGCCGACATCGGTTTCACATCGGTTTTGAGGTTCGGCTTTACCCCGACAACATTGGATTTTGAGGTTCGGCTTGCCCCGGTGCGCTCTCCGACGCCCGTTTGCACTCCGGACAACGAGCATCGCCTTCAAAACGTCGAGACCTGTCGGGTTGTGGTGTTAGTTGGGTTCCAAAGCGTAGGAAGTTTGGTAAGATGCTTAAATACTGTATTTTTATGTATTAATCTTGCTTTTTAGTGTATGTTTTGGGGTTTTTGTGCAATTGTTGCGTGAGTGTTGCCTCGAGAAGCGTGAATAAGTTATGTTTGACCTGGACTAGTCGTCCTAGGTTCGTGGGCTATCGCGGTGCTTATTTTGGGATTCCGGTGCGATTATCGGCCAAATCAGTCGCCCGATTGCGGTTCTGTTTCGGAATTCAGTTCTGTCAACTTGAACGCGCTGCGTCTGTCGTTGAGCCTTGTTGGTTGGATATCCTTACTTCCTTGTGTATCCAGAAGCAGTGGATAGGTTGTGGTAGGCTACGGAGCCGAAATTGGCATCTTTGGGAACCCGGTATTGTTCAGTTTTTGTTAACCACACATATTCACGTCTTTTGTGTGTTTTGGTGCCCGGACACCCAAATCGGTGTCTCGGGGCAGCGGGTGGTATTTGGGGAGTGTTGGAACTCTCCGAGACACTATGTGGGTTTCGGTGGTGTTCCGGTGAGTTGCCGGGGATCTCAGGCTGGTTTCGGGAATTGGTAAAAGGTACCGATGGCCCGAATAGTTCACGGAGTGTGAGTCAGTGTGTGGTTTAGAGTGATATTTAGTATCAAGTGATTTATGATTTTGTAGTACCTTTCGTAGGTGCAGATGACTAGTTGCAACACCTTTGGTGTTAGGTGCTTCATCGGATTTCAGGTGGGTACTTCGATTTGACGTTGGTTCAGTGGTGCATGCTCGGTGACATTCCTTCCCCTGTGTTTTCTTTATTGATTACACACTTTGCATGTGAGCACTTGAGCACCACACACTTCGTTCATGGTTGCTCTACTTTCCTATTTGCATCATGACCTAGAAGTAGAGCGGTATTCTGTGATTGCTAGAGTTCATATGACATGATTATAGCACATGATCTTAAGACATAGCATGATTTGGTGACTTCGTGATTTATGACATCTCGTGTCTATTGCATGATGTTCGAGTTATATAGACCTGATAGGTCGGTGACACTGTGACATTCCTTCAGGAATAGTGGACTTGATTGGTCGGTGACATATTGAGACTTGTGATATGACTTGTTGGATTCGGTCAGTGATTCCTTGTTGATTCTATCTCGGATATTTGCCGACAATTGGTCATTGAGCATTTTGCATTGATCGCCACAGTTCAGAGTGCATTTCACGTACACCAGCAGTCTGATCCACTGCAAAAGGGTATTCTTTTCTAGAAATGTGGCCGTACCTCCGACCTGTGAGCCCAATGCGGACCCTGCTAGGGTTATATGCCAGGGAGAGCGGTAGTGGTTTCGCCTGAGGTCTTTAGACCAATGTGACTCATGATTGGGTGATTTGGACTATTCATCGGATTGATGCATTATTATATTTGTTATTCTCTACAATAGCGGATATTTATGCATTGATTGATAGTTGTAGTTTCTTCCGGTCTTGATTGCTGCTGTATTTGTTTATCGTCGGTTGTTACTGGTTATTAGTATCTTTTTAGTTTACAGTAGCAGTTATTCTGATATTATTGTTTGATATATTCTCTTGCTACTGTATTCGGTTTACCTGTTCATTGTTATGCTTTCTTTCATTGATACTATATCTGACCTTGCGGTACCTTGTAGTTGTTTGCTTCTTTCGATTGCCAGTGAGTACAGCTTGCCTTCGTCGGCTTGCGGTACCCACTGGGAGACCCTTGTTGGTTTCTCACTAACCCAGGGTGCGGCGGGAGGTGACGGTCGGGACGATACGTGAGGCGACCACATAGCTAGAGAGCTTAGCAGTCCCGAGATTTTTGTTCAGTATTCCTTTTTACCCTATATTTATGTTGGGAAAATCCGGTACTCGCCCCGGTACCAGATTATGTGAATCCGCAACCTGCTCCGGTACCGCATGTTAAGGAATTTGTATTGGCGTATTTCGTGAAGTGTTCTAAGTCTTGAAGATTGAAGATGAAGAATTATGGATCATATACATCAATCTCAAGAAAAATGAATTCAAAAGGATCAGGTACGTTTAACTAAATAATTTTGGTGATCCGAATACATTCTTGTAGTTTAGAAACACTTGGAATATTCTTTATTGCATAAAAATCAAAAGCTGGACAAGTTGGATGTTCAGGATCCGGATCAGGGCATTCCAGTCCGGACCCCGAACAGAGTTGAGTTCATGCGTAACTCCAATCCGGAACAGTCCCCAGTCAGTCCGTACCCCGAACCTTGTGTTTGCTAAAATCGCATGAACAGTCCGGATCCCAAACTGTTTTTTCAAGAAATTCTCTGAAAAAAGACGACAGTCCGGATCAGCTAAAATCCAGTCCGGCACCTGACCGCACGGGTGCTGCCGCCTGCGAGCGGCGCCCCGCGCGGCACTAGGCCGCGCGGCGCGGCGGCGGTGGCGGCGGCGGCGGCGGCGGCGGCGGCGGCAGCGGCTAAACGGAAACGACGGGAACCCCAACGAAAACCGAAAAAGAACTTCGCTTACCGCGACCTCGTCGGAGAAGATGATCTGCTCACACTTCCGGCTCCGGCACGTTGATCGGAGGCGATCGGACTCCTCCGCTTCCTTCTTCTCTCTTTCTTTTTCCTCCGATTAGGGTTTTCTTTTTTCTCCTTTCTCTCTTTTCTCTCCGGCTAGGATTTTTTCTTTTCTTTCGAGAAAAACAGATTTCTCTCTTGGTACGTACAATAAAACCCACATCCGGTATTTATTATTTTAAAATTAATTATCTATTCCCATGAGATAATTCCACATCCCCTCGAAAAGCGTGCCAGATCTTTAGCAAGGATTCCGATGCACACTACGGTTACCGCGACCTTCAAAACCCCATTCCGGAGGATTCGTAAGTCAGATTTTAGATCCGATTGCACCGCCGTTCATCGTTTTTCGAGCTCTATCACAGAAAATAACCCACACCGCACGATAGTCAACTTAAGAAAACTCGATAATTCGATTTTCCCTAACATGAAATTTATTAGCATGAGGGTAAAACGATACACAAAAAGTCATGATATTACACTTTTGGACTCTCTAAGCTCCACCTGAAGCCGAAAAATCACATATCTTCGAGTCCAACACGCCTAGCGAGATCAAATTGTGATCGCCTTCTGTGATGATCGGTAATCCAGTACTCTGATGTCGATCTCTCCTGAGGATCGATAACCTTTGGCTCCGATACCAATTGTTGGGAAAATCCGGTACTCGCCCCAGTACCAGATTATGTGAATCCGCAACCCGCTCCGGTACCGCAATCCACTTTGGTACCGCCTAATGTTGGGATTCCACAGCGGAAACGTCAAATCAGGTTTTTACCATAAACCCGTCCTCTCAACAAAACTGGAACCAACACAACCACAAAGAGAAGAAAACCAATACAAGAAAATATGCGGGTGAAATAAGATTCATTAACCAAGAAAAGAATTACACCGATTACACCGACTCCTCTTCTGCAATAGAGTAGCTTCAACCCGAGCCGTCCTCCTGAATCTCTCCCACCCTTCTCTCGTCTTCTATAAACCTAGAAGACTATGGGTGTGGCTAAATCTTAGCCCCCACCACCTCCATGGGTATTACCACTACCGTGGATATGGATATCACTATATGGATGTGGCTAAATCCTAGCCCCCACCACCTCCATGGGTATTACCACCACCATGAGTATATCCACCGTCGTCAGTATGAATACCACTATATGGGTGTGGCTAAATCCTAGCCCCCACTACCTCCATGAGTATTACCACTACCGTGAGTATATCCCCCTTAACGCCACCGTCAAATACTAGCACATATGCTATATTTATAGTTTACATCAAAAGCTATCCAAATCTTAGTCTAAATAGATTTTATTCTAATTAATATTTAAATCTTAACAAACTTATCTCTTTAATATTTAAATATTAATCTTAATCCAACTAAGATTCAACTACAAATCTAATCAAATCCTAACAATTTACTTGTCGATGGGTTTAGATTTGTGATGGTTCAGTTTATGTCTGACTGTTTGTTTGGTTTAATAAGTGGATTCTTGTCTTTATGATCTCGTGGTTTTATGCAAAAATGTTTTCTACCCCTCGTGGTAGTCGGTTTTCAAAAGATTATGTTTTCGTGTGGGAAACTATTTTGCAAAGGATTTTGGTTTTTATTGCATTAGTATATTGCAAACAAGGTTCCCGTGTGGGGAATATTTTTTAAAAGAATAGGAATGCTTGATAACCTGTGCATATGCATCATTTGCAGTAAGGACACTGTAGAGTATTAAAGCATCATATTTAAGGATCATCTAGCTGTATGTGCATCCTTTGTGAATGCGGTAACTTTGTGTGAGTTGAAATTGGTGTTTTGTGAAATTGTACAATGTGTGACGCCATGCAAATACAGGGGAGGTTCTGTCCGTGTGAACAGAGGTATTACATGTATTTGTGGCGGGTCTCTGCGCGTCTCGGGGTGCATTCAAAGGTGTTTAAAAAATATATATTATACGATTTTTCGCTGTTTTTCTTAAAATGAATTTACTAAAAGGACCCCGGGGCGTGACAGCCGAGAATGCAATTGCCCCCTCCTCTCCTCCTCCGTTTCCCTATCCTTCTCCATAGGCTCCGAAGCCGAGAACAAGCGCGTGCCATGGACGAAGAAGGAGATGGCGCGCCGCATCACTGAGCTCGGCACTACCATCAACGCCGACTTCATAGGCGCCATCCTCTCCGCAGTCATCCTCTCCCATCTTCCTCCTCCTTCCTCCATGTTGATCGGTATGTCTGCCGCCACAAACGAACCGACCCACGATGAGCAGTCATTCACAGCACAGATTAGATTTGGTTAAATTTTAATTTGAAATCTGTTGGAATAAAATTCAAAACCCTCAATAATCATTTTTTTATTTCATTATTAATTTTAATTTATTTAATTTTATTGATTATCATTTATTGTCATTTATTTTTTATTTAATTTCCTCTTTTTTTTTGATACGTTTCTCTATATTAAAAGCTAATTAGTGATTGGAACGTTGGGAAACCCAACGTTCTTATTCATCTTACCATGCACCTATATATATGCAGTATACGTCATATTGAATATATGTGTGTGTGCATGAGAATAGAAAGTGTGAAAAAGTGAGAAAGAAAAAGAGAGGAAAAGAATTTGTTTTAACTTCTATTTTAATGTTATTTCGTTTTTAATTGGGTGTTGAAAGAATCTCTGTCTACTCCTTTCACGGTCGTGCTCGTAGGAAGGGGAGTTCCGGTCGTACCTTGGGGTGGTGTCTCCGATTAATCCGCACGCAGGACGAAAATACACCTTAGGGCAGTGCCTCGCACACTTCCGGATCAATCCTATTTTGGTTTCTTTCTTCTACAATTTCTAAATTTTTTCATAGCGCTTAACGGTAAGTACTGTTGTTTAATTTAATCACAAAATTTGTTAGATAGCTAATCACAATCAGATTTTAGTGCGATTATTTTTCTAACAAAATCAAGTTTGTAGGTTCATGGCTTCCAGCAGACTCAAGAATCTGCTGTTAATTACTCTACACTACCAGTGTCGAGGGATCCTCGATGAAGAGAGCAAAAATAAATGCTGATAATGAGATAGACCAAAGAAAAAAAATTAAATTAAATTGATATAATTTGTTGTGTTCATGGCTTAAGTAGGGGCATACCCCCACCGTACATAGTTAAAATGCTCTGTTTATGGACTTGGGGGTCAATCGAAATTAAGTTGCTCAGTTTAATGACATGACAGTCGATTGATTTGCTCAGTTTAATGACTTGGTGGTCGATTGAAGTTAAGTTGTTCTATATAACGACTTGGCGGTTAAATTAAGTTGAGTTTAATTTTCAACTCGGATTGCTCAATTTAGCGACTTGGCGGTCAGATTGGGTTGAAATTGATTTGATTTGCTCAATTAAACGACTTGGCGGTCAAGTTGAGTTGAGTTTGAGTTTGATTTGCTCATTTTAACGACTTAGCAATCAAGTTGGGTTGAGTTTCAATTTGATTTGCTCAGTTTAACGACTTTGCGGTTAGGTTGGGTTGAGTTTGATTTGCTCAGTTTAACGACTTAGCGGTCAGGTTGGGTTGAGTTTGAGTTTGAGTTTGAGTTTGAGTTTAATTTGCTCAGTTTAACGATTTAGCTGTCAAGTTGAGTCCGGCTTGTGATTATATGAAATTGACATAGCAGATTAAGTTTGAATTCAACTCGGTTTGAACTGTTGATCTGCTTCAGTTCGAGTAGAGTTGGTTTACTTGATTCGGTTCATCCCTGAAGTCTGGTCTAAACCTTTGCTTAGGTTGGGTTCAGGTTCAATTGGTTTGAACCTTTTGTATTTGATTTGGATTGGGCCGCCTTAGGGTTTCACTTGGTTTGTCCCTTTTGAATTTGGTTTGGGTCAAACCATTATACTTTGATTCAAGACCCGTTGAGACTTGGTTTAGGTTGAACCCTTATGACTTGGTTCGAGACCTTTTGAATTTGATTTAGGTCAAGCCTTTATTGTTTGGTTCAATCTGGACTCTTTTATAGTTCAATCTGGTTTGAATCAAAACTTTAGGGTTTGGTTCAAGATCCGTTTGAGTTTGATTCGAGTTGAGCTCATATGGTTCGGCTCAACTTGGAAACACTTTGCATTTGATTTGGATTGAACCTTTGTGGTTTGATTTAAAACGCCTTTGAGTTTGGTTTGAGTTGCCCTCTTTGCAGTTTGATTCAGAATCCTTTGATTTTGATTTGGGGTCGAAGCTAGTTCATGGTCCGGTTCAGGTTGTTGAACTGACATATGGTTCTGTCCATATTGGATTTAGGTTAAACCGACTTATGGTTTGGCTTGGCTTAGCTCAATCCTCATACAGTTCAGTTCGGGTTAAACTGGTTCGTAGTTCAGGATGAATCTTTTATTGTTTGGGTTCAACTGGCTGGTAGTTTGGTTCGGCTTGACTCTTGGGTCGAACCGACATATGGTTCTAGATGAATCCTTTATGGTTTGGTTCAGGTTGAACCTCTTGTGGTTGCTTGTAGCTCGAACCTTCTATGGTTTTGTTTAGGTTGAACCAACTTCGGTTCAAGTTAGGTTCGGTTTGGCTAAGAGCCTTAGTTATTCTGTTTAGATTGAACTAGCTTATGACTCAGTTCAAATTGGACCCCTTATGGTTTGATTTAAATTGGACCAGCCTATAGTCCGGTTCAGTTCATCATTATAGTTTGGTTCACCATTTATGTAGTATACCAAATTTTTAATATATAAGCAACTGTAAATAAAAATAGTGTGAGATACTATTTTTATTGAACTTAGAGAAGTAAAAGATAATTTAAAAGTGATTTACGCTGAAATTGGAATAATAAAAGAAATTTTAGAATTTTCCGTAAGATCCCGGGCTTATATTTCAGCAAAAAATTCAGTGGCGAAAAGTTACGAAAATTTTTTAGGTGTTCCGTACTAATGTTCTAAGGCCAGTTTCTACAAGACCAACATATTTTCCTGCGTCATTCGGATATCTGAGCAGTGAAAGAAAAATAGGTTAACGATTTTAAGTCGGCAGGACTTTCGGTGACCAAAAAATGATCCAAATTGAAAACTTAAAATAAATTATAACAAATTAAGTTAAATTGAGCCTACCTGTCAAATTTGAGCGCAAACGGACGTTCAGAGTGCTCCGACAACAAGTATGAAATCAAAACTGGACTAAACTATAAATTATAATAGGCGCAGGGGGTTTCTTTCGAATGGGCCAACCCATTTCTCCTCTCCTAGCCGTGTGTGTGTGTGTGTGTGTATGTGTGTGTCACTCTCTCTCTCTCTCCCACACACACATTCAAAGAGAAATAGTCCTCTCTCTCTAGCTCCAACTCTCTCAAATTCCTAATTTCTTCTCTCCCTCTCCAGTAATCTCTTTTTAAATTGGAGATTGTGGAAGCTTCAAGTTAAATTAGAAGCTTGGAGAGGCTCTCTAACGGAGGATTCAAGCTTCTTTACCATGGTGGCCAAGTTAGTTTGGTGAGATTTCATAAATTTGAGTTAGGAATTTTGTTAAATCTTTTAAAATTGATGTTCTTGGGATCTCTAGATGATCAAGATTCATGAAGTGTTTTTTAGAATCTAAAAACCTAGGATTGAAATTGGGATTTTTGTCCCTAAGGGATTTGGAACTAAATTGATCTCTCAAATCTCTAATTGAAAGTTAGAAGAACACATCTAACAACTTTGATGTGGATTACGACAAGGCTACGAAGTCCAATTGAAGGAAATGAGCCGATTTGTGAAGATTTGGGCTCGTTAGGGTTAAAGCGCAGCGAATCGTCATTGGGAACCTAATTGCAAGTGGCTACAGGCAATTAGGAATGTTTTGAGGTTGGTTAATGTGCACCGAATGGATTTGATCACCTCTCATGTCTAGAGAGAATTTTTATAGGAAAAAATGCATGCGAAATAATATGGTAGTTATTAAACAAATAAATATAAATGAAACATATGATTTAATGTGCATGACTACTAATGGAAAATTATAAGCATGCTGATTGGTAGTTCAATTAGTAATTGTGCAATTATAGAGCATGTAATTCTAAATGGACTACCATTGTACAAGATTAATTTGGTGCACCGACCTATATATATATATATATATGTATGCACATATGTGTGATTATGCATGTTAGGGTTCAATTATATTTATTGTCATATAATTTGCATACTACTTGATCTATATAATAGATAATCATTGATACAAGTTCTAACCTAGCATGTATGAATATAGGCCATTTGAACATTGGGAACTCTAGAAATGCAAGAAAATTAGTGGAACAAACGAGTGAATGGATTTAGATCATTCTTGTGGAACACTAGGTGCCAATGTAGTTACTAAACATGAACCTAGTGATATAGATTGAATGTAGCCTCAAAAACATGTAGGGAATTGAAACAATACATGTTAGGTTTCAAGTGTATATTATTGCTATGTAAATTGCATGCTTCCTAAATTAAAAGTAAACAATTATTGTTAAGAACTCTAAAACTTAAAATGCATGAGTATAGTGCCATGTGAACTCCAAAGATGTAATGAACTAGTAGAGTAAACTAGTTGTATGGATATAGGTTGGATAACAAACTGTTAGGACAACCATTTGGACTTGTGTGACAAATAACCTAGAAAGGTTGATAAGTAGGGTGGAATATAGAAATCCTCAGTGTCATGATTAAGGTGAGATAAATCTTAGAGTAAAAGTGACTTGAGAACATGATTGCGAACCTAGTGCCATCTAGTATAGGTTGAGAACCTTATATACATCGATTAATTCGAACTGTGACTTTAGTGGCATGGGATACTAGGTGTCTTGTTGAGCATTGTGGATGTAACGCTTGCAAGAGCCAAATGAGCTCAATTAGCATTCACTCGTGGGGGTCGCAATCCCAAAGCCTGGTCCTCCGGAGGTATACCATGTGAGCATGTATAGCTTTTGCTATTTTGAGAGTCGATTGGGCGACGGGTGTGAGGTGCAGCTCGCATTGCAAGGTACTAATCACGATTCATGAGGCACGACGCAGGCTAGGACCGAAACCAGAGTAGGTCCATCAGAGATTGGGTCAAAATTGCATTGGGCCGTATGAGTCGTATTGATGCATAACTTGAGAGCCGATTGGGCAACGGGTGTAAAAGGCACAGCTCGTGTTGGTGGGGTGCTGAACACAGTCCATGAGGCACAGTACAAATAGAGCTACATCCTATGAGAGTTCCCATGGATTGGGCGAGTATTCTTTGAGACAGTCTGAGTCATGTCGTTGCATACCATTAGAGTTGATTGGGCGACAGGTGTAAAGCACAGCTCATGCTAGCGGGGTACTAAATACAGTCCATACGGCGTAGTCCAAATTTGGAGTCGTATTTTAGGTGAGTCCCTGAGAGGTTGGGTATATGACTACAATTAACTAACTTGAGTCAATTTGATGCATAGTCGAGTTGAGACATGAACCCTTCTACATTGAGTAGTATGTGCGGGTCTAGCATTGGGCAGAGTGGGATTCTTTATAGTACAGTACCTATGGATTGAGTAATGAAATAGTAAATAATTAGTAGTTACACCATGTGATAGATTTTATTACCGCATGCATAGAGAGGCATGAGCATAGTATTTTTCTTATGCACTTAGCATAGATTTATCTACTTATTAATTTACAGCTTACCTTATTTATTTATACTTATAGTGTAATGTACCGAATTTTCGGCACATAAATAAATGTAAATAAAGGTGGTATGAAATACTAGTGTTATGAAAGTTGGTGAAGTAAGGAACATTTGGACGCGAGTTGGGCCCAATTCGGGTTAAAATGGAGAGATCTAAAAATTTATTGGAGAAAGGGGGCCAGATTTTTAGTGGAAAATTCACAGTGTCGGAAAATTCCGAGAAAATTACGGGAGCCCCGTAAATATGTTTTAAGATCACAGAAAAAGTTTCACGTTGATCGGATGCCTGATAGTGAGAACGGGCTCCGCCAACAGTGTCGAAAAATTCTGAGAAAATTTGGGGAGCTTCGTAATTATGTTTTAAGGCCACAGTAAAAATTTCGGGTTGATAGGATATCCGGATTGCGAGAACGGGGTCCGCCAGCGATTCTGGATACAGCGAGGCTTTTGGTGGCCCAGAAATGGTCCAAATTGGAAATTTAAATTTTTCTGTGGTTAATTAGGCTGAAACGAACCTGCCTGTCAAATTTGGATGGAAACGGGCGAGAAACGGACAAAAACCGGGGCGAAAACGGATTCCGTGGCGGCGTCGGCGCGCGGTTCGAGGCGTGCGGCCAGCTGTGCAATGCGCACAGCTGGCGCGCACGCGTTCGCATGTCAACGGGGGGGCCGCCAGGTGGCGGGCCCCCATTGGCGCCCGCACGGGCGCGGGAAGCGCCCGCGCGGCGCAGGGGGGCGCGCGCCTGTGCAGGCGCGCGCCCCTGTGAGGGAGGGCCGCCAGGTGGCGGGCCCCTATTGGGGGGGGGGCCATGCACCCGGTCCACCTCCTCCCTCCCTCCCTTTCTTTCTCCTTTTTCTTTTTTCTTTTCTTCTTCTTCCTTCTCCCCCGCAGACCCTCTTCTCCCTTCTGTTCTTCTTCTCCAACAGAGCTACGAGAGAGAGAGAGAGAGAGAGAGAGAGAAAAAAAGAGAGAAAAAAATGGGAGATTTCGTGGGAGATGGTGCGGCGCGCCGTGGACCTCGTGGGCGACGCGACTATGCGAGGTAAGCCCCGCTTGTTATTTTGCGGTATTGTTGGCACAGTTAAGTTTCATTTTTAGAGTAGGATTTGACCCCGCGTCGTTTTACGTGTTAGGAACCGAGTTATACTGTGCCGTTTTGCTACGCGGACTGTCGGGGACGTTTTGGCGCGCCTCGTTTTGCGTGCAACATTGAAAGAGAAAAGTGTACCGTTTTGCGTGCCAACTCGAGAGATAGAAAACGTGCACCGATTTGCGTGCAACGTGGAAAAAGCAACGTGCACCGTTTTGCGTGCCAACCCGAGGACTAGAAAAGTGTGCATCATTTTGCGTGCAACCCTACAGCCGAACGTGCACCGTTTTGCGTGCAGATTTGAGGTACGTTCTTCGTTTTGCGTGCCGATCGTATTATCGTGCACCGTTTTGCGTGCCGACCCTAATATTTTGCATCGATTTGTGTGCAGGACTAAAAAAAGCGTGCATCGTTTTGCGTGCAACCCTACAGTCGAACGTGCACCGTTTTGCGTGCAGATTTGAGGTACGTGCACCGTTTTGCGTGCAGGTTGAGTTGACGCGCATCGTTTTGCGTGCCGACTGAAGTGGCGCGCATCGTTTTGCGTGTGAGTTTTTCTGACGCGCACCGTTTTGCGTGCAGGTTTGGTGGACGTGCACCGTTTTGCGTGCAGACTCGAGGGAGGTGCACCGTTTTGTGTGCAAGCTCGAGGGAACAAGTGGAATCGCGCGGAGACCAATTGCAAGTGTCTACAAGCAATTGGGTACACTACAAGGTAGGGAATTCTGCCGAAATTGGGTGACCTCTCCCCTTGCTCCTTTGCTTTTCGATTCGAAGCATGATAGTAGCCTGTTAGAGGCGTTAGGTAATTATGAATAAGATTGCATGTTTAGAGGAACACAGATGAAAAGAGCAACTGTTGGTTGCCAATAACAGATGATATATGTGCATGTGTAGAGAAATTTAGAGGAAAAGTGATATTTATGATTTATCCACAATAGGGGATAAATTTGTATGTGTAGATGGACACAGATGATAAATGCAACTGTCGGTTGCCAAAAGAAGATAATTCATTTTCATGTGCAAAAAGGACTTAGAGGATAAATATTATTTTTATGATGGATATGAAAATAATTGCATGCGTAGAAATGAGTAATTACTTGATGACTGTGATCATGTTAGGGTACAACCCTAGGAATCATGTGATATAAGGGAACAGAACTTGTTGGTAGTAAGATTAGGAGAAAACCTAGTTTAGGGGTTTGACGAGTGACATCAACTTAGGAGTTATCCTAGGAAGGATGAGTGGCATGGTCTTAGGTGATAACCTAAGGACACTGGATAGAGTGATCAACATAGAGTCAGAAAACTCTAGGGTGTATATGACATGGAACTTAGGTAAAGAGAACCTAAGGAGAACTAGTGTTCAACATAGAGTCAACGAACTCTAGGATGAGTATGACATGGAACTTAGGTAAGGAAACCTAAGGTGAACTAGAGGTCAGCATAGAGTCATGGAACTCTAGGACAAGTATGACTTGGGACTTAGGTAAAGGGAACCTAAGTTGAGCTAGAAGAGTTTAAACTCACAGACAGGAAAAATAGAGTCAAGTTGACTCTAGGATTAAGTAAGGAATCAGGAGGATGGAAAAGGTGGATCAAGTGTGGAGATATGAAAGGGAAAACAGAAAAGTAGAGTCAATGAAATTCTAAGATAACAGTGGAACATGGAATTAGAGTCAGTGTAACTCTAAGTTAATGGTGGAGCAGGAAAACAGAGTTTAGTTAACTCTAGGATTCAGTGAGGAATCAGAAATGTGGGATGAGATCCCCAGTTTAAAGAGTTGATCAAATATAACCCTAGAAGGTCATAGGGTGTCTGGGCAAATGGATAATAACTTTAACTTCAATTTGAGTTAAAGAAATAAATGAGAAATGTTTAAGAGTCCAGGAGACTCTCTAGTTATCCTTATGGCAAGACCTAGGATAAGAGAAAAAATTGTTGCTAAAAGGCAAAGATTAAAAGCAAGCTAAAAGTGGCTAAAAGCATAAAGAAAATGTAATTGGCGCCTTCGAATTTGAGACTCGTCAAGTGGAGCAGGACTCCCTGGGCAGTGACCCGTCGGACGAGGTACTTTCGAATGGCTAAAAGTGAAAGTAAGGAGCTAAATGCTCAAAGAAAAGAGAAGGTGATTTGCCAGTGGCAAAAAGGGAGCTATAAGCCCGAATAAGAAAGGAAAGCAAGTGTTCAAAGACAAAGAGGCTAAGAACTAAAGTAAAAAGAAAAGAAAGAAAATATAAAAAGATAAAATGGGCGTACCTTCGGGGGTGAAACGTAGATCTTGTCGGAGCCATGGGCAGTGTCCCTCTCCCGGGCAGTGACCCGTATGACAAGTTCCCCGTTGGGCGGGGTAACACTTGCGGGTGTTATCGGCAACCTTAGAAATCTTATCTTATGGTAGCAAGACTACCGGGCTCGGGCCCGTTGGATAAGAATTTCCGAGGGTTAACTTGAACTAAAGCACCAGAATCTAAAGAATAAAGAAAAATAGAGTGGCCAAGGTGGTCGGGTTAGTTGGACCCTGTATTCAGCGGCATAGTGGCCGAGTTGGTGCTTAGCAGCCTAGTGTGGCTAGACAGAGTAGTGCTGGGTCGATGAGTATACACAGATAGTGTAGTGATATATTATATTGCATGGCCGCATTTTGATATTGAGGATTTTAGTTTCCTAGCACTATTATTATTGCTTCCATTGGACCAAGTGGTGTATGACACTTTTTCTCGGTGGTTGAACCCACTGGGAACTCTGTCAGGAGTTCTCACACCCCTTGGGTGCACCCCCCCCACAGGTTCAGGTATGGATGCAGCGATCGCGACGGTTCAGAGGCAGACGGCGAGATATACGACAGGGGCAAGGGCCCAGCAGCATAGAGACCTAGAGGGTCTAGCAGAGGTATCCCACTTCTATATTTCTTGAGTGAACCTTGTATGGTGAGGAGATGATGTAAAAGAATTGTAATAATTTTATTAGCAAGTTCAGAAATGTAAAGTGTAATAAATTTAAGTTATGGTTCACTCTTGTATGCTTTCATTATCGCTTAAACTGTTTGTTTATAAAATGAAAGTTCAAATTTATAGTGATTTTTAGTACTCTGATATTGAGCTTCCGCATATACTTGTTGTATGATTATGGATGTTACCGTTCCTTTCGGGTAGTGAAAGGTCATACCCGATTGGCGGGTCTGTTGGCGTGCCCGAACCGTACAAATTGGCGGACTCGGGGCGTGACAGATTAGAGTGGTATCAGAGCCTAGGAACAGTCCTAGGTGGTTAGTGAACCTTAGGGAGACCCTAGGGATTAGCACGAGAGAGTGTGTGGATCATTTGGCGAAAGTATATGATTGGGTTTTAGTATTCCCAAGAAGGACATTGGGACTGATCGAGGGCGACGAGCTTTCATTCTTCGAATATTACGTTGGCGGCCGACAACGTAATGTTAGAGATGAAAAGGAGTACCCTCTTATACTTTCGCATGATTGGGTCGACGAGCCTTTTTGTCGGGGTATAGACTGCGCGTTGCTCAAATGGCTAAATTTGGGCTGGTTGTGTCGTTGTGGTGTGCATATTAGCGATGACACCACATAGGGAGACGCACCTGTTTTGACCCGAGTCACGAGAGGGCTCGGGGTCAAACGACGTATACGAGCTGCGATAGCAGGGAACCGCATCTGTTGGAGTGGTACAGCAGCAGGTCAGACTTCTTGCCGTCGGCGGAAATTCCCCGCCGACAGGAAGACAGGTTTCGACGCCTAAGAGTAACGTCAGCGTAACAGTTGGAGCAGATAGATGGGCTCCAGTGACTGATAGCGCAACAAGTTGAGGCTGCATAAATGACGCATAGGTATACGGCGTCGCCGCCCGTAGGGGCGACAGTAAAGAAATGGCTGTGGCCGCCGAACTTTTGTCGGCGCAGCCAACACCTTCAGCATAGGGTGTTTTACGCTTGTGTCAGCTAGGTTGCTGGCAAAGTATGGTTAGTAAGGTCCAGTAAGAGACCGACTCGCGAGGTAAGTGGTGATCGCTATGTCGCGAGAGCCAAGTTGCAGTGCCTTGAGGGTTAGGGCAAGAAAGATTTACGAGCCTGGCGGCGTGAATTTGCCCCTGATGACGATAGTAACCGTGTGGCACGACAACTGTGGCTGTGTTGCCGCATAGTAGAGTTGGTGAGGCCCAGAGTAGGCTTCAGGATGCGGGAACCTCTCGAAAGAGCGAGAGTTTTGTGGCGCCGTTCTGATGAATCGGTGTAATGGCAAGGATTGCCACCGCAGGATTTGAGTGTTAATCACCAGGATGGTGAACTGTTATTGTGATGCCTCGACCCAGTTGGGAGAGTGCATAAGAGCCGTAGGGGTACGTAAGCGAATCGCTTAACGATGGATTTTCTGCGAGTTAGCATGGGGGCGTAGGACGCCCAATTGTTTGGGTGCTCATGGAGCACAAGTATTGTTTAGCCAGAGAGAGCTGATTAGGTGGCATAGTAGCCTTTGCCCAGTGTGGCCAGAGTTGATAGAGAGTTTTGGGTCGTGGATTGACAACTGGTTAGTTGGTTTTGCTCAGTGAGCATAGTGGTCGCGTGGCAACGATTAGCGGGTTCGCTTGGGGACGATCCGTGCCTGGACCATGTTTGTGGACTGTGGGCCTGTAGCCCAGTGGGCAGGCGCAGTCAGCTGTGAGAGACAGCGGCCCGAGACCTGATGGCGGGGCATGATAGAGATTTGGTCGGGACGGTAGTCCGAGCGATGACCCGAAGACGTGGAATGCCACGTGTGAGCATTGAGGCTATTAGTACACTGAGATTAGTACACTGAGAGTGTGATATGACCAGGCCGTAGAGCTAGTGGTGATTGAGGTACTGTAGCTCCTAGTGGGAGTGTTGGTGTAGTAGTCCTAAGTGAGGATCTACCCGTATGACGTATGGATCTGTGGGCTAGAGAGAGAGCCGTTGCACAGTGTTAGGCTAGTATTTGGGCTATAGGCCCCTATTGGACCGTGGTCTGTGGACTTATTAGTAGTCCGAAATAGACGGGTTAGCTAGTAATTCGTGGACTCCGAGCGCTAGTAGCGTGTGAGATAGTAGAGAACTCGTGGATTGGCCTTTGCCCGCCACATTAGGCAGCTGAGCGATCGGAAAGAAAATGCGGTAAATGAAATTAGCTGCAGATGCGGTAAATGAGACTCTCTAGTTATCCTTATGGCAAGACCTAGGATAAGAGAAAAAATTGTTGCTAAAAGGCAAAGATTAAAAGCAAGCTAAAAGTGGCTAAAAGCATAAAGAAAATGTAATTGGCGCCTTCGAATTTGAGACTCGTCAAGTGGAGCAGGACTCCCTGGGCAGTGACCCGTCGGACGAGGTACTTTCGAATGGCTAAAAGTGAAAGTAAGGAGCTAAATGCTCAAAGAAAAGAGAAGGTGATTTGCCAGTGGCAAAAAGGGAGCTATAAGCCCGAATAAGAAAGGAAAGCAAGTGTTCAAAGGCAAAGAGGCTAAGAACTAAAGTAAAAAGAAAAGAAAGAAAATATAAAAAGATAAAATGGGCGTACCTTCGGGGGTGAAACGTAGATCTTGTCGGAGCCATGGGCAGTGTCCCTCTCCCGGGCAGTGACCCGTATGACAAGTTCCCCGTTGGGCGGGGTAACACTTGCGGGTGTTATCGGCAACCTTAGAAATCTTATCTTATGGTAGCAAGACTACCGGGCTCGGGCCCGTTGGATAAGAATTTCCGATGGTTAACTTGAACTAAAGCACCAGAATCTAAAGAATAAAGAAAAATAGAGTAGCCAAGGTGGCCGGGTTAGTTGGACCCTGTATTCAGCGGCATAGTGGCCGAGTTGGTGCTTAGCAGCCTAGTGTGGCTAGACAGAGTAGTGCTGGGTCGATGAGTATACACAGATAGTGTAGTGATATATTATATTGCATGGCCGCATTTTGATATTGAGGATTTTAGTTTCCTAGCACTATTATTATTGCTTCCATTGGACCAAGTGGTGTAGGACACTTTTTCTCGGTGGTTGAACCCACTGGGAACTCTGTCAGGAGTTCTCACACCCCTTGGGTGCACCCCCCCCACAGGTTCAGGTATGGATGCAGCGATCGCGACGGTTCAGAGGCAGACGGCGAGATATACGACAGGGGCAAGGGCCCAGCAGCATAGAGACCTAGAGGGTCTAGCAGAGGTATCCCACTTTTATATTTCTTGAGTGAACCTTGTATGGTGAGGAGATGATGTAAAAGAATTGTAATAATTTTATTAGCAAGTTCAGAAATGTAAAGTGTAATAAATTTAAGTTATGGTTCACTCTTGTATGCTTTTATTATCGCTTAAACTGTTTGTTTATAAAATGAAAGTTCAAATTTATAGTGATTTTTAGTACTCTGATATTGAGCTTCCGCATATACTTGTTGTATGATTATGGATGTTACCGTTCCTTTCGGGTAGTGAAAGGTCATACCCGATTGGCGGGTCTGTTGGCGTGCCCGAACCGTACAAATTGGCGGACTCGGGGCGTGACATATAGTGCTTCCTTTGGACCTGGTGGGTCGAGCTTTTCCCTTGGGTGGTCGTACCCATTGGGAACTATTTTATAATTCTCACCCCATGTCTTACAAATCCAGCTGAGCCGGCAACGACAGAGAGAAACAGGGAGTAGCTCACTAACTAGAGGCCCTACCAGTTACAGTGTATGTAGAGGTGACCCTCGACAGATTTAGCTAAGTGTAAAAAGAAAAAGTGTAAGAGAAAAAATGTAAAACTTTATTAATATTTGGATTGTAAAGAAAAAAGAAAAATGTGATGTCAATGTTTGTGATGGGACGAATGCATGTAATAGAATAAATGTTTTATATTTCTTGTACTTTTCTTTTGCAATCGGTGTATGAATTATGTTCCCGGTTGGAACTCATTGAATTATACTGGTTGTGACGCCTTGGACATACAGGGAAAACTCTGTCCGTTCAGCGGGTTTGTGTGCGTGCCCGAACTAATCAAATTGACTGTCTCAGGACGTGACAATTTATCTCGATTATGTTCATCCCGAATTATGTCCATGTTGGGTTCAATTGGAGATCCGATTTAAACCAAACCTAAATCAAGCCTATCGCGAGGATGGCGATTTGGTTTAACGAACCAAACCCAAATCAAGCTTATCACGAGGACGGCGATTTGGTTTAACGAACCGGGTCAAACCTATCACGAAAACATCGACTCGGCTTAACGAACTGAACCCAAATCAAACCTATTACGAAGACGGCGACTTGGTTTAACAAACCGGGTCAAACCTATCACGAAGACGGCGACTTGGTTTGACAAACCGAGTCAAGTCTATCACGAAGACGGCGACTCGGGTTAATAAACCGAGCCCAAATCAAGCCTATCAAGAAGATGGCGACTTGGTTTAATGAACCGGGTCAAGCCTATCACACAGACAACGACCCGACTTAATAAACCGAACCCAAATCAAGCCTATCACGAAAACGGTGATTTGGTTTAACAAACCGAACCCAAATCAAGTCTATCACGAGGATGGCGATTTGGTTTAACGAACCAGGTCAAGCTTATTACGAAGACGGCGACCCAGCTTAAGTCATATTAGATCTAACCTATCACGAAGACGCCGATCCAAGACAAATATTTATTATTATTTTTCTTTTTATTATTATTTTTTTTAATTATTATTGTGGTCCAAATCGATTCAGCCGTGTCGAGCCTATCACGAAGACGGCCACTCAGAATTGTAAATGTAATCACAGGTCCAACGAGGGTAACGATCCGATGTCGAGTTTGATCGTGTCGAGCTTACTACGAAGACGACCGCTCGATCACCTTGACACAAGATCTTCATCATCGTTTGCGCACATTTTGATAATAGCGGAGGCGATATCGGAACCACGGCTGCTTGACGATGGTGAATACATGCTTACGACAATAGTAACAACCTAACGTTGATTTTGAACGTGTCGAGCCTATCACGAAGATGTCCGCTCGATCAAATCGATGATAGGATAGTTCCCACATCGTTTGCGCGCATTTAACACCTTGTCGTTGCCATGGTGACCAACATTGCCTTGGAGTCACCGTTATTGAAGAAGAGAGAGGGCCTTGGGATTGTTGTCGTCGCTGCCGCCGTCGTCATCGAAGAACAAGAGGCCGAAAATTTTTGCTCTTTTTTTTTTTTTTTTTTTGTTTTGAACGGGATTAGAGGAGAGGAGAGAGGGTGCTACACCCTTTCCCTCTATTTGGTGCCCAACAAATAGCAGAGGAGGGCGGGTAGCCCCCTGTATGTGTGAAAGTGAAAGAGAGAGAGTAGAAAATAGAAAAAGGAAATAAAAAAAATTCTTCTTCTTTTTTTTCTATTGGAGATCTTCTCTTTTTTTTTTTCTCTACTCTTTCAAATATTTTGTTCTCTTTCCATCCTCCCTAACCTTAAACTCACCATTCAATTTATAAAGGTTTGAAAAAGATATTTTCTTTTAGGAAATAATTCAAAGAAAATCTAAAAAAAAGGAAACTTGATTACTCTTTTTATTTATAAGGTATTTGATGGCAATCAAATCTAAAAAAAAAAATTAGGCATCTTTTTGTATATTTTCTTATTATATCTATTTTTTTCCCATTTATTTTTCTTTTTCTTTTTTATCTTCTTCTTCTTTTTGAAAAGAGGGAACCCACCTCCCTTGTACGAATAGAGAGAGGTGTGTTCTCCTCCCTTTTTTTCCTCTTTCCTTCTTTTTTTTTGGCCTTTCTTTCTTTTTTTTTCTTTCTTTATTTCCTTTGTTTTGTTTCTTTTTTTTTTAAATCCAAACACGGTAGTCGTCCTCTCAACATGTATGTCCTTTTTCTTTCCAATGAAATAAAATGAACAATATTTATTGCTAATGCAAACCCTAAGAACAAATACAAATCCAAATTAGAAGGTTGAATTGTTAGTTTTCTTGCGCAGAGGAAAATCTATACAACAAAAGTTTGCGGGTACACATCAAAAGTTTAGCAAAAGATATTCAATCCTACAACTTTTTTTTTTCAATTACAGAGAAAGGCAATTTTTTTTTTTTTTGCATTTTGTTTTGTTTTTTCTCTTATTTTTGGGGTGATTTTTTGTTGTATATAATTGCAAAGTGTTTAATTGGATTTAGGTACTTTTGTCCAGAGTGGTTCAAAGCGACGAACATAGAGTTTCTTGAGGCTCACAGGATCAACCTATTCTAGTTATTTATTTTATTTTTTTTGTTATTTTATATTTGTTGCAATTTTTCTATTATTAGTTGTTCTTGATCTCTCTGTTTGGTAGAATCTTTGAGGTATATCATTCTTGATATTTCTCGCTACTATTTATTCTTGGAGAGAGAGCAATAATTTTTTACAATTATCTATTTTTTTTATCCTTTGTATGTTTTGTGTGATTATGCATTTTGTTGATGCTACCTAAATATATGCAAGCTTATGCTTGGGTAGCTTTTATACCATTGCAATTCAAACATAATTACTTGAATTATCGGTTCCAAAAACTGATTGGATAGCTTTAATAATGTAAACATAAAGACTGGCGACTCTGCTCTTATGTAGATGTGGAAATTCCAAGAGGTTTTGAAACATATATTTATCGTGGTGGTGCTTAATATATATTTATAAGTATTTAATTTATTATGGAACAAAAAGCATACCTCTATCCAACCCAATTGAATGAAATAGTTTTTTTACACATCTTTGTTAATTGTTGTGATTCCTTACTTGTTTTCTTTTTTATTTTACACTTCTTTATATGTTTGGTTTTTTTCCTTTTTTAACTGTATAGTATTTTTTATTACCTAGAAAATGCAAGATTTTGGAAACTGACACAGTTTTATTACACTGTTCTTTTTTATCATATCATTTACCTTTTATGGGAAGCATAGGTGGCAATTAGATGGACAACTCTGTCATTTTTTTTGCTTATTTGGGTTGTGGAACACAATATTCACATACGATGCAAGAATGAGAATTTATGTTATTAAACTCATGGCCTCGGATAATAGAATAAGTTTAGCATTGCCTATAATATTGTGTTATTTATTTTGGTATGATAGGAAACAACCGAATAATATGATTAACAAAAGATTGATTTTTTTGTTGTTGGGTATTTCTCTTAGCGGCATCAAAGTTGCAAATATTTTGAAGTTACTGAATTTGCTCTATTGCTTCTCTTATGTTCCTACTGTTTTTGGCCGTGATCACATTTCTTGCAATCTAGAAAAAATTGCATTACTGACCTCTCTCAAGTTCTTCTTAAAATTAATTCTTCTTAAAGCCATTGTTGAAACAAACTTTAATTTGTGTCTACGAATATAAATATATATCCAACAAATGAAAACCCATGTAAAATCATGAAACGTTTATGAAACTTGCTTCTAAGAAGATCACTTTGTTTTTTTTTTTTCTGTTCAAGATATTTTGATTTGAATTTTCTCTGTATTTTTCTCTTTTTCTTTATTTACAGGTGACCTTCTAGAGGAAGTGAAAGCAAGATTGATATACTGGGCATATGCAGTGGAATATACTATTAAATTATGCAGCTAATTGGATCACATTGATTGTTACAATTAGGTACTAACAAGTAATTTTTATATCAAAACAAACAATAGAGTGCTTTCGTTATAAGGAGTGAGTAATTTGATGGACACCTTACTGTGCTCAGTGCAATCTATATGTGGATACAGCCTTGATAGAAATTTGATGAAGATGATTAAACAGAGAATTCGGATTGGAAGACCATTTAGAAGATTAAACTAATAACAGACTAATATTTAATTTTTTTATTCACTGATTTAATTTTTTTTGTTTTAATCGACCTATATATTTTACGACCTTCGCTTGCTACCTTTTATTTGTGTATATATATTGAGATAGTTTATTTTCTTGCTCTCTTTTATTTGTCTGCTATTTAGAATACTAGTTATTATATCATTTTTTATCAACTCTCGCAAACTATTTAAACTGATGTTCTTCATTTGATAGTTATAGCACTGCTTTCTATATAGTTGATGAGTTGCATATTTTAGACTTATTTCTCCAAGCTATCATCTATGATCAACGATGATAGAAAAAAAAAATTTTCTCCGATAATACCAGCCTGCCGCATCGCGCGGGTAACTACACTAGTATTATTTAAGGTATGACTATTGAATATTGTTGAAAGAGGCACTACTGTTGAAAGCATTATCTAGAAACACAAGATGAGATTAGAAGCTAGGAATCATCTTTAAATGAGAGAACTGGATAATGCTTTAACTGTTATAGATTAAAAAAGTTTTAGAAAAAATTACAAACCTGAACACGACTTTCCTCATTCCAGGAGCTCAATCCATGTCTCACAAGAGTAACCTTCTTTGCAGAAGACAAGAGCTCATTTGTAAGTGAGGTTGTTGCTCCTTTGAAGTCATAAGCAGCACCAGTCATTGAAACTTGACTTTCAAGTGGGTTCTCTGTGGATACATTGTTGATACTACAATGGACTAGTGTTATGAGATTTCTTTGCTTGCCTGCAACAGCATAAAAAAGAAGAAAGAAGAAAGGTACAGAGAATAAGTGTCAAACACATCCAAGACATCCAAGAAAATCATACCAAGGCAAATGCAATATTTACTGCAATGAACTATTTATTTGTTCCAGTAGATGGCTTGAATTACTACTAATATGTCACCTTGTTCTTACGTAACAAAAGAAGGCACCAAATATTCATTGGTGGAGAATACAAGTACTGTGTTTCCAATAACAAATTAACTGTAGTATGTTTTCTGACCTCAAAGGAACCACAAAATCAGAAACAATTAATCCAATAATACCAAAAAAAATCTAATGCTATCTGAATTCTTGTAAAACAAATGTTCCAAGTATATACTGTTTAGCTCAAAAATGTTGATATTTTTTTTTTAGAGAGAAAGGTAGTAAGCTACCCATTTCGTTCATTTTCTTTTAGAACTAAACTAAGCAAGAAATGTGAAGCAACTAGGCTTCGAACTTGGGACCTAAGATACCAACCATTAAGTCCGTAGCCCAACTATACTAGGTATGGTCGGTGAAATGTTGGTATTAAGATTAGATGGGTATTAAGGCATTTGAAAGAGGAAGAAAAGAGTACGCTCAAGAACCTAAAGGGGAAAGAAAAGAGTGCCATGTAAAATTAAGATGTTGCTTTACAGATTCAAAATAAGCTGTACATGACCCAAACATCTTTTTGCTTCATGCTTCTGGCAAAGCATCTATACAGACATACAGCCAAATGTCTAGAAAAGATCCATATTGATGTTTGTTCAGAAGAATGATAGAAAAATATATGACCCTGGGCACCACTAATTTTGATCATAAAGCCAAATCAGTTGTTTCTACAAACTATTAACTTGGTGTGGACGAAACAAGTATTTTGCAGCTAGAAAGGGAATGTAAATGTTGAAACATGACAGTTTTAGTCAAGTAGAAGAATATGTCGAAGGTAAACCCCCCCCCCCAAAAAAAAAACAGACGTCCACCGTCCAAGAAAAGAAGAAAGCCAAGGACTTGCTATAGATATTTGTTCGCTACTCTGAGCCGATAGTAAAGAAGCTAATTCAAACAAATAACCGAGCTCGAAATATAAAATAGAAAACAAAAAACAATAAGATAGATCTCAAATTCTACTAACTATTTTCGTCATTGAGCGAGTCACCGGAGGCAAAAAAGTTCATAGGAAAACAACATCGTTTATAGCTGAAATGAATTACTTATCTCAAACAAGTCAATAACATGATGGATGATATCTGAAGTCAATACAGAAATAACTCAAGTTCACCAACCTTCTGCATTCCATTATAATATTATTTTGCTTCATAAGAGAAGAAACAAAGTAGCATGACTGTATCCAGCCAAATCATGGGAATTGCAGATGTCTCAAATCCTACTATGAGAAGGCCCTTTTCATCTAGTTCATGTACAATACAAGCACTAGCTTCTAATGTATTTACAAGAAGCAATCTGACTCATCCTCTCTCCAAAGGGCCCATCCTTTAGGCCCTGTTTAGATGTATGAATATCTTGTTCGGTATATCCTTTTAATTTACTCAAAAAATTTGTACATTTGGACGATGAGAATTATGATCAAATATTTAGAATGGAATATTATATTCGGTCTTCAAGTCAATATTTTAGAATAAAATAATTCACCTCGTAGCTAAAATATACTATCCTATCAAATCATGAATAGTAAAACTTTTTAAGAAATAAAAATCAAACTTCCTACTTACAATCATATTAGAAAATTCTTATTCCGAATCAAAATCAAACTTCCTACTTACAATCATATTAGAAAATTCTTATTCCGACGTCCAAACCGAGCTGTAATGTCATACCTACCATTGGCATCTCTAGTTCTACGAAATTAATAATAACCAACTGAAATCAGATTTATCCATTCTCGGATTTCTTCTTCCTTTTTTATAGAATGTTTTTTTTCCCCAAATTCATCATCTGAATGGAACCAAAGAGGAGAGCCAAAAGGAACCAGAGCCATGTTTGACATACAAAACAGCTTAAATGAACAACACCAATGTATGAGAATTTCTCTTTCCCCGTGTTCTTCATCTCACCGGAATCAAACAAGAATGAACCAGGCCCATGTTGGATACAAGGAAAGGGGATGGAGAAGAGGAAGTACCGGAGCAGTTGGGTGGGTAGGACTTAGAGCAAGAAGAGGAGAATAGCCGCCGGACGCCGAGAGGCATCAACTTGCGGACAGCGAGGATGCCCAGCGGCGGCGGTGCTGCTGCCACCAACGAAGCGCCACCCATTCCAAGTCCCAGAGCTTTCCACTGGCCACTACTTCCTCCTCGGTTTGTTTAAAAAGATAGAGAGCATTTCAGTTGGAATCACGGATATCCTCCCAGCAAAAAGTTAAAAAATAAATAATAAATAAATAAATAAATAAATAAATAAATAATTTTTCACTGGGCTTCAAAATATGCCCATTCTATATTTCATCCATTCAAGCTTTACTATCTATAGAGTAATTTTTCATCATCTCCGTCCATTTTTGGATGGGGTGTGAGAGACACCTCCACACAAAAGAGTGTACAAGAAATATTTTTTTAATAAATAAATAATTTATTCAGAATAATCAATAGGCAGTATTTTGATTCTCAAATTTTTATTTATTATAATTTTTTATTTAAATTTTTTGAAGTATTATAATCATATTTTATAATATAATTTAATTTACTAAATACTGATAAATTATTAATATAAAATTTATGTGAAAATATTATAAAGGGATAATTGCCTGTGTACCCCTGAAATATGAAGAAATATCTGATTTACCCCTCTTATTTTTTTCTTTCTAATATACCCTTCATACATTCCACCGTTATTAAAAATATCCCTACCGTTTTCCTTTGTTAAGTTAACTAGGGTTAAACTAGAGTTAAATAATAAGCGGAGTTGAAAACTATCAGATATACCTATTTTGCCCGGGTTTAGGGTTTAGGATTTAGGGTTTAGAAATTGCCTGTGTACCCCTGAAATATGAAGAAATATCTGATTTACCCCTCTTATTTTTTTCTTTCTAATATACCCTTCATACGTTCCACCGTTATTAAAAATATCCCTACTGTTTCCCTTTGTTAAGTTAACTAGGGTTAAACTAGAGTTAAATAATAAGCGGAGTTGAAAACTATCAGATATACCTATTTTGCCCGGATTTAGGGTTTAGGATTTAGGGTTTAGAATTTTTTAGGATTTTAGGGTTTATGGTTTAGGGTTTTAGGGTTTAGGGTTTAGGGTTTTAGGGTTTAGGGTTTAGAGTTTTTTAGGGTTCTAGGGTTTAGGGTTTAGGGTTTTAGGGTTTAGGGTTTAGAGTTTTTTAGGGTTCTAGGGTTTAGGGTTTAGGGTTTTAGGGTTTAGGGTTTAGGGTTTTAGGGTTTAGGGGTTTAGGGTTTTAGGGTTTAGGGTTTAGGGTTTTAGGGTTTAGGGGTTTAGGGTTTTAGGGTTTAGGGTATATTTGAAAGGGCAAAATAGTATTTACACACAGATAACGGCAGTTCCAAACGGTACACTAACAGAGTTTAACTTCAGGGATATTTTGGAAAGAAGTTGGAACGTAAGAAGGGTAGTTTTAATATTAGCCTTCTAAGAAGAGTAAATCTGAAAACAGAAAAATTTTTAGGAGTATCTAGAAAATTGCCCCTATTATTATTATTATTATTATTATTATTATTATTATTATATATATATATATATATATATATATATATATATATATATATATATATATATATATATATATTTCGCTTGGACTTTCTTGTTGAGTACTGACTGCTGACCTCTTAATAGGCGCATTATTCATGAAGCATTAAAAATTCAAATTAAATTACCGTATGTGAATTATTTAAAAAAAATTGGAATAAAATGTGAAATTTTAGGATAGTTTCAATAATTCGCGAGTAATTCGGTGGATGCGAATTTTTCGACCAAAAATTTAAATAAATTTTTAGAATAATTCTAATAATTCGTGAATAATTTGGCGGACCGAAATAATTCACGAATAATTCAATCAAAAATTCGGTCAAAATATTTTAATAAAATTTTTATGTCTCTAACTTTGTCACCCCGAGTTTGAAAAAAAAAAACAATCTAATTTTTTTTTTTTTTAAAAAAAAAAAAAAAATCAGAGTTAAAGCAATTCAGGGCATGAGCAGATCTCCACATGTATAGAAAATTCCTAATCTCCTTCGACTGAGCCTCTCCTATACATGCACGGCTAAGCAATTATAGCCTATAGCAGAGTAGTCTAAACTACGCATACAACATTAAGCAATTATTACACTAATCATTTTACAATATTTCAAAACATAAATGCGGAAGATAATACAACGGGTGACATAAGGGTCAGCACTATCGCAACAGCCTCACCAACACGTCCCGACATCCCAGCACCCGACTGACCTGAAAAATAGTCACCTAGGGGGTGTGAGATACAGCATAAGTGTATCCCAGTGGGTACGGCGGGCCGAGAAATAGCTAATCGTACCTACTAGCATACAATAATTAGCGGATAGTAAAAGATCAGTAGATAAGATAGATATAGGCAAATAGATAACTATAAACAAGACTAAGCAGATATATGGGTACAACGATACAGGGCTAAACATGCTGAATAAGATCTAATCATGATACTAAGCATGTAAGAGTATAAGTGCTAAAGCATTATGAACAGATATATAATGATATACCAAAATACCAAATCGATGCTGCCGTTTTGGTCGCTGGACCTCAAGCGAAGATATCATAGCAAAACTAACCACACGCTGCCGTTTTGGTCGCTGGACCTCAAGCGAAAATATCATAGCAAAACTAACCACACGCTGCCGTTTTGGTCAGAATCCCCTAGCAGAAACTGACAGCAACCCTGTACCAAGTATACAACAACAAGGGCTTCCCAACAGCACCACTGCAGTGGGAGTATCCCTGTATCAAGCGCTACAACAAAAAGGGCTCTCTGTCCCCAACAGTACTACAAAAAGGGATGGCTCACGGGTCACAGGTGTGACACCCCCGGAATTTGGATTAGTCCTCTATATACGCGAGAGAATAGTAGGTGTACGACGGTGACAATGCTGATGCTCCAAGCTTACGGTCCACAGATCGAGTAGTCGGCATTAAGCCGGAAATCCCATTGGGGATGCAAATACCTCAAACCTGTGTAGTACTGAATGCAAGATGTACTAGCTATCTGAATATGTGAATGGCTAATCATATACATGGCATATGTCCAGATAAAAGCAGAGCATGATGAATAACTAGGTATAATCTGATAGCTACGTGCCTAATGTCCAATCAAGCCTGGCAAATGTCCATAGACAACAAGTATACTGAAAGCATGAGTATAAGCTGGAAATAAACATTCAATGGCAAAGGTTATACTGTAGAATCTGGGCTATCTCAAGAACAGGAGTCCGACCAAATAAGGTACCCCAGAGGGCCGAAAAGATAAAGCCCAAACCGAAGAAAACCCGCCCGTGTGACGGCAGACCGACGACTCCACCAGAAGGCTCGCGGGCCGGAGTCAGACTGCAGAGACATGAATCATGAACACAAATCAGGGACGAACTCACACATACTCAAACCATAGACTCACACTATACAGATAGTATAAACAGGGAACTTCCCTAAAACCTCGGGATTCGTCGGAAATTTCGGTGATCCGCCGATCAACCATTTATGGTCCAATCTATGCCAAACGACATCCAAATCTCACGAAACTTCACGTGCTGCCCAAAAATGTCTAATTAAGACGTTCAGGCCCTAACACCACACTCTAGGTAGTCTCGTGCACCGGCGGTGCCATAACACTAAAATCACCCCGGAAATTCGATTTCGGCTCCGGAACCCACCAACTCTAAACTAAAATCACCGGACTCATTAGGACAGCGTCGGTGACAGCCAGGAACAACTGGCAACCAAAAATGATCAATCGTTATCCTCGAAATGCGCGTTTAGCGCGAATCTGTCTTTAAATCGACAATTTTACCGATTAACAAGCCGTTAAGCAAAACCCGCTCAACAAAAGCCCTCGGAACCCAAACAAAGGGTCCTCAGATCATGTGAACACTGTTTACAACCTTCCATCATGTTACATTCCCAAATAAACCCCTAGGTTTAATTAAATTGCATGATAACATGTATATAAATCTATATTTCTACTTGTTTCATTATTATACAGACCTCGAGGTTGGACACAGGGCATCATTAGACAGATCTCGATGTAATAAAACTCATGCTCAACACTACCCATGAAAACAATAATTGGTCCAAGATCATGCACTTTCCATACCCTTTAAAGTGATAACTTGCCATTCTTGCAATATCACTTGGTTTCTTTGCAAATCAAGATGAGCATCATGTCCAGAGAACCAAAGAGGTTCAGAGGCTCACGGTGGAACAGCCGGAGCACTGCCGGAACAGTGCAATAACTAACCTCGGCCAAAAAACACTAACCTAGAGCTTGCACTCTACCAACTTGACCAAACCAAGTCTTAAGGCAACAATCGGAATGAGCAGCGGTTAGAGGCCATCTATAAGGTTCAGGGGCTCACCTTGGACAGGTTGCTGGGCTGCTAGTGCGCTTGCTGGAGCAATGCAATCAAGATCTTGTCTTGTTGGAGCTCGGGTTGGCCAAGATCACCTCTCCTCTAGATCAAGCCTCAACCCAGCGCAAGAATGGGCCGCAAGAAGTTCCCAGAGGTGGAAGGGGCACCACCCAACCAAGCTTGAACCACCTTGTGCGCTGCTTGGCCGAAGAAGATGACCTAGGGCATAATTCCAGGCATTAATGGCAAGTTGGGTTTTAGCCAGCATGGGTCACATGCAACATGTCACGCCCCGGGGTCGAAACTGCGACCCGGGCCCGCCAACAGATCCGACGCCCATACGGTGAACCCCGTATAAACGAAGCGTCTAACCTGCAAAAAGAAGGATACTATAGCTATACAGATATCATAGCTGAAAAGTAAACTACTGTAAAACTAAAATCCAATCACTGTACAACTGGAAATAAAAAAATAATATCCATCTCCCAAATACGATCATATACAAATCCTCTGATACAAAAACTCATAACTCTATAGGGAGGTAAACAGAAATGATAGATCAGTTTACAGGCTCTCAGTACAAGTCAGATCCTCACAATACAATAGTCTCTCAAAAGTGGAAATAAAACTAATCTACTGACTGTACTACAAATCTCCAAAAAGGGGGCACCGCTATACTCCAAAGACGGGTAGGGAACTAGCTCGCGACTCCCTCGCCTCGGTCTGAAGGATCAGCAACAGGAGCAACAGGAACTGTAGAAGGGGTCCCTAGGGAAAAATACACCACAGTGTGTCACGCCCCGAGATTCAAAAGTGGGTCTAAATTTTTTTTTTATTATTTTTTTTTTATATCAGAGTTTCAAAACCAAGCCAGGGCAATGACAGACCGCCACATATATAGAAGAGTCCCAATCCCCTATGGAATTGAGCCTTTTCTATATATGCACGGCTAGCTTTCACAACAACATCAGAGTAGTCTAACTACGTACTACTAAAAGATGTTACAACATTTAACAATTATTTACAATTTTGACAACTTGCTAATCCATAAATGGCTGTCCAGGGTCGATTGCTAACTCGGAACCTCACCAACTCGTCCCGACATCCCAGCACCCGCTCGACCTGAAAAACAATCACCCGAGGGTGTGAGACACACCGGAGTGTATCCCAGTGGGCACGACGGGCCGGGAAATAGCAAGCCGTACCTACTGGGTACAATAATAAGCGGATAGCAAGAATAGGATAAGCTGAAAGATAGAAAACAGGTATATAATCTCAGCAGAGTATCATCAATCATGGATTAATCAACTGAGCAGTGTAATCATATATAGAGCTGATCATGCTATCACTGATAAGACTACAAGTAGAAATGAATGATCATGCTATAACTGACAAGCAGGAATGAATATACTGTACTGATAAGCAGGAAACAATCATGCTATCACTGATAATCTGGTAAGCAGTAAATGATAAACAAGGATAATGCATCAAAAGTAATCATCACAAATATACCCAATCACTGCCACTTTTGGCCACAAGGGCCTCAGGCTAAATTTGCCATGGAGCAAATGACCTCAGGCTAAACCACTTTTGGTCACACAATCAAGCTATCATAACCCCACTAGGCTCACGGGTCGATCAGACCTCTCTACCGGTAAAGAACACCGTGACGGTGGCCAAACCGTCGGTGTGCGCGACTGAAAGCTTGGCTCGATGGCGATCATAATGCTGATGCTCAAACCATGGTACACTGTGCTGATGCTCAAACCATGGTACACTGACCACAAGATGGCAAGAAGCCGAGGAAAATCCCCACTGGGATACTAGTATAACATGCCACATACTGAAGTAGTATCTCCTATTCTAATCATGCAGTGAAGAATAGAGACAGGTATAGACTATGCTAGTGACCAATCAAGCATGGCATGTGTCCAAGAAATGCATATCAACCACTGAAAAGAACATGATATATCTCAACATGAATAACAAGCAACTGCTGGAATATAAAGCATGATATATCTCAATATGATAAACAAGCAACTGCTGGAATATAAGGGCATGATAAAAGCTCATCTGTGGGATCAAGGCTATGCAGATGTAAAGATTTTGTGCTGATATGCAAGCAAGTAGTAAGAGCAGGTATAACTCAATAGCAATCATAATGCTGAATCTCAATCCATGGTCAATAGACCGGACAGTCGGCGAGAAGCCGAGAAAATCCCCACTGGGATATCGATACTGATGCAAATCATGCCAGGTACTGAGACCAGAACTCCTGTTCTAAACATGCAGTGAAGAATAGAGTATAACGAAAGGCTCATATGTAAGATCAGGCAATATAGCTGAAATGACTGAATGCTGGAATGAAAGCATATAGTAAGGCTAAAGCATAGGTTCAGGGCTACACCAAGAACAGGGGTCCAACCTACCACGGCACCCAATAGGGCCGACCTGATAAAACGCGGACCGAAGATAACCCACCTGTATATAGGAGGAACAACGACTCCACCAGAAGGTAGACTGTCACGATAACCACAAGACGGATCACTGCTGGCTCCTGACGACTGGGCCCTACAATAATACCAGGTGACAACTCAGGATCTATCAATCCTCAAAGTGCAACTAGCGCGAATTGACTATTTCGTCGATTAACGCAATATTAAGCAATTTAGCTTTTCAAGAAACCCCAGGGAACCCACGGAAAGGTCATTACTACTTTAGAACATTCATTTAGCTTTTCTATACTGTTACAATTGCAGCAAGGCCCTCAGGTTTACTCAGAATGGATTTTATACGATAAATAACCACTGTTTTGGCTCGTTCTCTCAAACGGTAAATCATTTTTACGAGCCGTCACCTCCAGTAGGTGACATTCGACTTGCTGAACGCCGTGCTCACCCATTTGTGGCAGCACGAGTCCCGAGGCAAATTTTGGCCCATAACATATGCACTAACATAGCCCAAAAGCCATTTTGTTTCTTCGGGACTTCAAACAGTGATTCTAACGCGAGCATCGCGTTCAGTGACCCCAAAATAGCCAGGAGTACACTGTTACAACTTTTCAAACAGACCCTAATACTGTTATTAAGAATTTATTGTATTAAGGCTTGGTTTAATCACAACTTTGGATCTACACCTTTTCAGATGAAACCCCAAGAATCAAAAAGACTCTGGGTAATGTCAGGATCACAGGGCTTGCGCTACTTGCAGCCCAACCCTGCTGGATCAAGTAGATCCAAAACCTCGCACTCTTACAAGTTCACAATGCTCTAAACACTTGTCCACACAGAACCAACTTGGTCTGAAGTGAGCATCAAGCTCAGGGAACATACTGGAGCATTTTTCATATTCAGCTCGAAGCCTGAATCCACTGTTTTCTTCATTGTGGCATTTCCACAAGCACTTGGTGTGCACATTCCTTAAGCAACCACACAACACCAACCCAAGGTTGGTTCTTTGTACACACAGCACCAGAGGCCCTCAAACTTAAAAGGAAGCTTCTACAGAGTTAGAGCAAGGTTTCCAGCAACTTGGACTCGACCTTGCACCCTCGGATGACCACAAGCTCGGGGAAGAAGATGACTCCCCATGCATTGAAATTCGTGATGAGCAACCTGAGGCATCTGGGACCCAACTAAAGGCACCAACAGGTGCTAATTACCTCCCTGATGCTTCCCATACCCTTGCTTGGTCGACGGGAAGAGGCGACGCCGGCCGGGCTCCAAGCTCTATTTCGAGCTTCAAGCCTCTAATGGCGAAATTCAACAGAGCCCATGGGAAGCCCTCAAGCTTGCAAGGTAGGCTCCCTAGACCCGTACAAAGCTTCCCGACCCACTCCCGGTTGCCGGAGATGGCCGGAGCGCCGGCGGCCCACTCGGGCTCCATCTCGGGTCGACCTCGGGCCGCGCCACCACCCAGCCTGCATGGGTGCCATGCAATGGCACGGGTGGGGTCAGAAGGGTCCCATGAAGGCTCCCGGACGTGTGGCCGGCGGTGGGGTGGCCGGCCGGCGCCGGAGCTGCAAGCTCGGCCATCATGCACACTTTCTCCAAGCTAGGGCATCATTTTTCTCGCAAACGGATCGACCAAAAATTCCCAAACTTAGCAGATTTCTTCTACTTGTTCCACAGTCTCGGCACCCCAATTTTGGTGCGTTTTGGTCAAGCGGTTTGTGAGTTCTCTTGCGGCGGAGCTATTCTAGGTTTCCGGCGAACTTTTTCTCCCGCCGGCCAACCACTTTGCATGGGTACTTGAGGCTTGGTAGGGAGCAACTTAGGGACCTAAGGAAGTTACTGCTAAGGGTCCCGGGCTAAAACAAACCGAGGTTTTGGAGAACTCACCTTGCCGGACTCGGGGAAGATAGGAAGAAGCCGGTTCTTGGTCCCTTCCTCACGCACGGTCACGGCAAGCTCCAGCAATGTTCCAGAGATGCCAAGAATTCCTCAGAGCTCTTCAGATCCAACTCAGGAAGAAGTTGGTCCAACTCTCTTCCTTCTCTCTCTCTCTCTCTCCCGAGTTCACAATAATGGTGTTGTGACTCCTTGGCCACCCTCCACTCAGGATTTATTCTGGGAGACGTGGAACGGATGGAGCTTCGGATTCCACTCCAAACTCTTCGAGCTCTGGTCTAGGGTAGCTCAAGAGACAATTTGCAATTAATTCAAGATTCTTTGCATTAATCCCTTCAAACCGGGTTCACACTTAACCCCCAAGCTCCGAGTTCTGCTCAGCCACATTCGTGGGCTTCTTAGGTTGGCAGAGGCCCAATGAACAAGATCCCAAGAGCTTTGGCCCAAGAATACCCAAGATGCTTGAAGAAAAAGCGATAATTCGGCGCTTTTCACGTATTTCGAGAAAATTTACTCGACGAAATGCGAAATGGACTTCGCCACGACGTCCGGCTCGTCGAGACCTTCAAGATAGGCTATTCATTTGCTTGATTTGGTGCTCAAATGAATTCTCGGGCCATTCTGTTCTGTATGTCGCAACCCGACACACGCACTTCGATGCACACGGATCGCCAAACGCGGAAACCGTCAGTGCCATTGCGCTCAGAACGTCGAAATTAGTTAGGATCCACTACTCATACCCCTATGTCAGGGTTTTAGACAATGGTTCGGCCAACCGTCGCTCGCGAAGGGTCGAAAATCGTGAGTTACTATTCACACTTAAGTCACGGGGCCCGCTTTTTGATTTCTGATTTCTGGAAGATCCGACCGTCAGATCGAAAACATATGAATATGAAACTTCTATGTTTCGACGAGACAATCGCAATGGTGATCTCGGATTTTCCAGATCAGACCCCGATCAAAAGTCGACATTCCTGGGCCACTATTGACTCACTAATTGCCCATTTTTGCTATTTAAATAATTCTGAAAATTATTTTAATCCCAAATTTGGATTTTAAAATCATGGTTACTACATCACCCACCACTTATAAAAAGTTTCGTCCCCGAAACTTAGACTTAAATAAACCACTATGAAACTTCTAAAAGATTCGCAGAGATGACAATCAATCACCAAGCGTCGTTAACTCTCAGGCTATTCATTTAGACCCAATCGGAATATTCCCTATTATAGGGCAAAGTATTTCTCAATTCTTTCGAAAGTACGTTGTCGGCCGCCAACGTGCTTACCATAAGAAAAGCGAAATACCATAGATCTGTCGCCAACAACTAGTTGGGGACACAACTCACATCTGAAGGTACATCACATACCTCCCTACACAGTCTCTATCGCATGATGTAACCTTTACCGAAGGTCACTACCTTCACGTGGTCAGAAATACCACCCTGTCTATTCACACAAAAAAAAACTAGAATCATATTTCAACGTTTTCCAACACCTAATTAACACCTTACTTTAATCCAAACCAGGATTACCAACGGGCACATAGGCCACTGAATTATGACACGCGGTCTATGAAATCTCTGAGCGAACTGTAGAACTGGTACAGTACTAGCAGTCATCTGCTGCTGTGCCATTAATCCAACAACTACTACAAGAACCGTGGTCAATCTTTGAACCACATGCACTGTAACTGATCTGAGCCCTCTGGCTCCACTGAAACTTCAAGCCCACGGTCGAAACCACCACTGTGGTTAACCTTGCACTAACCATAATTCCCAAAACACGAACACGAACCACACCTAAAGTCCAAATTACTATGCCACAACCCAGCGCTCTCTCGTAACGCAAGTCAACCTAGGGATCGTTCCTAGGCATCGTATTCCTATTTCTCTGATACCATCTAATCTGTCACGCCCCGAGATTCAAAAGTGGGTCTAAATTTTTTTTTTTTTTTTTTTTTTTTTTTTTTTATATCAGAGTTTCAAAACCAAGCCAGGGCAATGACAGACCGCCACATATATAGAAGAGTCCCAATCCCCTATGGAATTGAGCCTTTTCTATATATGCACGGCTAGCTTTCACAACAACATCAGAGTAGTCTAACTACGTACTACTAAAAGATGTTACAACATTTAACAATTATTTACAATTTTGACAACTTGCTAATCCATAAACGGCTGTCCAGGGTCGATTGCTAACTCGGAACCTCACCAACTCGTCCCGACATCCCAGCACCCGCTCGACCTGAAAAACAGTCACCCGAGGGTGTGAGACACACCGGAGTGTATCCCAGTGGGCACGACGGGCCGGGAAATAGCAAGCCGTACCTACTGGGTACAATAATAAGCGGATAGCAAGAATAGGATAAGCTGAAAGATAGAAAACAGGTATATAATCTCAGCAGAGTATCATCAATCATGGATTAATCAACTGAGCAGTGTAATCATATATAGAGCTGATCATGCTATCACTGATAAGACTACAAGTAGGAATAAATGATCATGCTATAACTGACAAGCAGGAATGAATATACTGTACTGATAAGCAGGAAACAATCATGCTATCACTGATAATCTGGTAAGCAGTAAATGATAAACAAGGATAATGCATCAAAAGTAATCATCACAAATATACCCAATCACTGCCACTTTTGGCCACAAGGGCCTCAGGCTAAATTTGCCATGGAGCAAATGACCTCAGGCTAAACCACTTTTGGTCACACAATCAAGCTATCATAACCCCACTAGGCTCACGGGTCGATCAGACCTCTCTACCGGTAAAGAACACCGTGACGGTGGCCAAACCGTCGGTGTGCGCGACTGAAAGCTTGGCTCGACGGCGATCATAATGCTGATGCTCAAACCATGGTACACTGTGCTGATGCTCAAACCATGGTACACTGACCACAAGACGGCAAGAAGCCGAGGAAAATCCCCACTGGGATACTAGTATAACATGCCACATACTGAAGTAGTATCTCCTATTCTAATCATGCAGTGAAGAATAGAGACAGGTATAGACTATGCTAGTGACCAATCAAGCATGGCATGTGTCCAAGAAATGCATATCAACCACTGAAAAGAACATGATATATCTCAACATGAATAACAAGCAACTGCTGGAATATAAAGCATGATATATCTCAATATGATAAACAAGCAACTGTTGGAATATAAGGGCATGATAAAAGCTCATCTGTGGGATCAAGGCTATGCAGATGTAAGGATTTTGTGCTGATATGCAAGCAAGTAGTAAGAGCAGGTATAACTCAATAGCAATCATAATGCTGAATCTCAATCCACGGTCAATAGACCGGACAGTCGGCGAGAAGCCGAGGAAATCCCCACTGGGATATCGATACTGATGCAAATCATGCCAGGTACTGAGACCAGAACTCCTGTTCTAAACATGCAGTGAAGAATAGAGTATAACGAAAGGCTCATATGTAAGATCAGGCAATATAGCTGAAATGACTGAATGCTGGAATGAAAGCATATTGTAAGGCTAAAGCATAGGTTCAGGGCTACACCAAGAACAGGGGTCCAACCTACCACGGCACCCAATAGGGCCGACCTGATAAAACGCGGACCGAAATAACCCACCTGTATATAGGAGGAACAACGACTCCACCAGAAGGTAGACGGTCACGATAACCACAAGACGGATCACTGCTGGCTCCTGACGACTGGACCCTACAATAATACCAGGTGACAACTCAGGATCTATCAATCCTCAAAGTGCAACTAGCGCGAATTGACTATTTCGTCGATTAACGCAATATTAAGCAATTTAGCTTTTCAAGAAACCCCAGGGAACCCACGGAAAGGTCATTACTACTTTAGAACATTCATTTAGCTTTTCTATACTGTTACAATTGCAGCAAGGCCCTCAGGTTTACTCAGAATGGATTTTATACGATAAATAACCACTGTTTTGGCTCGTTCTCTCAAACGGTAAATCATTTTTACGAGCCGTCACCTCCAGTAGGTGACATTCGACTTGCTGAACGCCGTGCTCACCCATTTGTGGCAGCACGAGTCCCGAGGCAAATTTTGGCCCATAACATATGCACTAACATAGCCCAAAAGCCATTTTGTTTCTTCGGGACTTCAAACAGTGATTCTAACGCGAGCATCGCGTTCAGTGACCCCAAAATAGCCAGGAGTACACTGTTACAACTTTTCAAACAGACCCTAATACTGTTATTAAGAATTTATTGTATTAAGGCTTGGTTTAATCACAACTTTGGATCTACACCTTTTCAGATGAAACCCCAAGAATCAAAAAGACTCTGGGTAATGTCAGGATCACAGGGCTTGCGCTACTTGCAGCCCAACCCTGCTGGATCAAGTAGATCCAAAACCTCGCACTCTTACAAGTTCACAATGCTCTAAACACTTGTCCACACAGAACCAACTTGGTCTGAAGTGAGCATCAAGCTCAGGGAACATACTGGAGCATTTTTCATATTCAGCTCGAAGCCTGAATCCACTGTTTTCTTCATTGTGGCATTTCCACAAGCACTTGGTGTGCACATTCCTTAAGCAACCACACAACACCAACCCAAGGTTGGTTCTTTGTACACACAGCACCAGAGGCCCTCAAACTTAAAAGGAAGCTTCTACAGAGTTAGAGCAAGGTTTCCAGCAACTTGGACTCGACCTTGCACCCTCGGATGACCACAAGCTCGGGGAAGAAGATGACTCCCCATGCATTGAAATTCGTGATGAGCAACCTGAGGCATCTGGGACCCAACTAAAGGCACCAACAGGTGCTAATTACCTCCCTGATGCTTCCCATACCCTTGCTTGGTCGACGGGAAGAGGCGACGCCGGCCGGGCTCCAAGCTCTATTTCGAGCTTCAAGCCTCTAATGGCGAAATTCAACAGAGCCCATGGGAAGCCCTCAAGCTTGCAAGGTAGGCTCCCTAGACCCGTACAAAGCTTCCCGACCCACTCCCGGTTGCCGGAGATGGCCGGAGCGCCGGCGGCCCACTCGGGCTCCATCTCGGGTCGACCTCGGGCCGCGCCACCACCCAGCCTGCATGGGTGCCATGCAATGGCACGGGTGGGGTCAGCAGGGTCCCATGAAGGCTCCCGGACGTGTGGCCGGCGGTGGGGTGGCCGGCCGGCGCCGGAGCTGCAAGCTCGGCCATCATGCACACTTTCTCCAAGCTAGGGCATCATTTTTCTCGCAAACGGATCGACCAAAAATTCCCAAACTTAGTAGATTTCTTCTACTTGTTCCACAGTCTCGGCACCCCAATTTTGGTGCGTTTTGGTCAAGCGGTTTGTGAGTTCTCTTGCGGCGGAGCTATTCTAGGTTTCCGGCGAACTTTTTCTCCCGCCGGCCAACCACTTTGCATGGGTACTTGAGGCTTGGTAGGGAGCAACTTAGGGACCTAAGGAAGTTACTGCTAAGGGTCCCGGGCTAAAACAAACCGAGGTTTTGGAGAACTCACCTTGCCGGACTCGGGGAAGATAGGAAGAAGCCGGTTCTTGGTCCCTTCCTCACGCACGGTCACGGCAAGCTCCAGCAATGTTCCAGAGATGCCAAGAATTCCTCAGAGCTCTTCAGATCCAACTCAGGAAGAAGTTGGTCCAACTCTCTTCCTTCTCTCTCTCTCTCTCTCCCGAGTTCACAATAATGGTGTTGTGACTCCTTGGCCACCCTCCACTCAGGATTTATTCTGGGAGACGTGGAACGGATGGAGCTTCGGATTCCACTCCAAACTCTTCGAGCTCTGGTCCAGGGTAGCTCAAGAGACAATTTGCAATTAATTCAAGATTCTTTGCATTAATCCCTTCAAACCGGGTTCACACTTAACCCCCAAGCTCCGAGTTCTGCTCAGCCACATTCGTGGGCTTCTTAGGTTGGCAGAGGCCCAATGAACAAGATCCCAAGAGCTTTGGCCCAAGAATACCCAAGATGCTTGAAGAAAAAGCGATAATTCGGCGCTTTTCACGTATTTCGAGAAAATTTACTCGACGAAATGCGAAATGGACTTCGCCACGACGTCCGGCTCGTCGAGACCTTCAAGATAGGCTATTCATTTGCTTGATTTGGTGCTCAAATGAATTCTCGGGCCATTCTGTTCTGTATGTCGCAACCCGACACACGCACTTCGATGCACACGGATCGCCAAACGCGGAAACCGTCAGTGCCATTGCGCTCAGAACGTCGAAATTAGTTAGGATCCACTACTCATACCCCTATGTCAGGGTTTTAGACAATGGTTCGGCCAACCGTCGCTCGCGAAGGGTCGAAAATCGTGAGTTACTATTCACACTTAAGTCACGGGGCCCGCTTTTTGATTTCTGATTTCTGAAAGATCCGACCGTCAGATCGAAAACATATGAATATGAAACTTCTATGTTTCGACGAGACAATCGCAATGGTGATCTCGGATTTTCCAGATCAGACCCCGATCAAAAGTCGACATTCCTGGGCCACTATTGACTCACTAATTGCCCATTTTTGCTATTTAAATAATTCTGAAAATTATTTTAATCCCAAATTTGGATTTTAAAATCATGGTTACTACATCACCCACCACTTATAAAAAGTTTCGTCCCCGAAACTTAGACTTAAATAAACCACTATGAAACTTCTAAAAGATTCGCAGAGATGACAATCAATCACCAAGCGTCGTTAACTCTCAGGCTATTCATTTAGACCCAATCGGAATATTCCCTATTATAGGGCAAAGTATTTCTCAATTCTTTCGAAAGTACGTTGTCGGCCGCCAACGTGCTTACCATAAGAAAAGCGAAATACCATAGATCTGTCGCCAACAACTAGTTGGGGACACAACTCACATCTGAAGGTACATCACATACCTCCCTACACAGTCTCTATCGCATGATGTAACCTTTACCGAAGGTCACTACCTTCACGTGGTCAGAAATACCACCCTGTCTATTCACACAAAAAAAACTAGAATCATATTTCAACGTTTTCCAACACCTAATTAACACCTTACTTTAATCCAAACCAGGATTACCAACGGGCACATAGGCCACTGAATTATGACACGCGGTCTATGAAATCTCTGAGCGAACTGTAGAACTGGTACAGTACTAGCAGTCATCTGCTGCTGTGCCATTAATCCAACAACTACTACAAGAACCGTGGTCAATCTTTGAACCACATGCACTGTAACTGATCTGAGCCCTCTGGCTCCACTGAAACTTCAAGCCCACGGTCGAAACCACCACTGTGGTTAACCTTGCACTAACCATAATTCCCAAAACACGAACACGAACCACACCTAAAGTCCAAATTACTATGCCACAACCCAGCGCTCTCTCGTAACGCAAGTCAACCTAGGGATCGTTCCTAGCATCGTATTCCTATTTCTCTGATACCATCTAATCTGTCACGCCCCGAGATTCAAAAGTGGGTCTAAATTTTTTTTTTTTTTTTTTTTTTTTTTTTTTTTTTATATCAGAGTTTCAAAACCAAGCCAGGGCAATGACAGACCGCCACATATATAGAAGAGTCCCAATCCCCTATGGAATTGAGCCTTTTCTATATATGCACGGCTAGCTTTCACAACAACATCAGAGTAGTCTAACTACGTACTACTAAAAGATGTTACAACATTTAACAATATTTACAATTTTGACAACTTGCTAATCCATAAACGGCTGTCCAGGGTCGATTGCTAACTCGGAACCTCACCAACTCGTCCCGACATCCCAGCACCCGCTCGACCCTGAAAAACAGTCACCCGAGGGTGTGAGACACACCGGAGTGTATCCCAGTGGGCACGACGGGCCGGGAAATAGCAAGCCGTACCTACTGGGTACAATAATAAGCGGATAGCAAGAATAGGATAAGCTGAAAGATAGAAAACAGGTATATAATCTCAGCAGAGTATCATCAATCATGGATTAATCAACTGAGCAGTGTAATCATATATAGAGCTGATCATGCTATCACTGATAAGACTACAAGTAGGAATAAATGATCATGCTATAACTGACAAGCAGGAATGAATATACTGTACTGATAAGCAGGAAACAATCATGCTATCACTGATAATCTGGTAAGCAGTAAATGATAAACAAGGATAATGCATCAAAATTAATCATCACAAATATACCCAATCACTGCCACTTTGGCCACAAGGGCCTCAGGCTAAATTTGCCATGGAGCAAATGAACCTCAGGCTAAACACTTTGGTCACACAATCAAGCTATCATAACCCCACTAGGCTCACGGGTCGATCAGACCTCTCTACCGGTAAAGAACACCGTGACGGTGGCCAAAACCGTCGGTGTGCGCGACTGAAAGCTTGGCTCGAACGGCGATCATAATGCTGATGCTCAAACCATGGTACACTGTGCTGATGCTCAACCATGGTACACTGACCACAAGACGGCAGAAGCCGAGGAAAATCCCCACTGGATACTAGTATAACATGCCACATACTGAAGTAGTATCTCCTATTCTAATCATGCAGTGAAGGAATAGAGACAGGTATAGACTATGCTAGTGACCAATCAAGCATGGCATGTGTCCAAGAATGCATATCAACCACTGAAAAGAACATGATATATCTCAACATGAATAACAAGCAACTGCTGGAATATAAAGCATGATATATCTCAATATGATAAAACAAGCAACTGTTGGAATATAAGGGCATGATAAAAGCTCATCTGTGGGAGTCAAGGCTATGCAGATGTAAGGATTTTGTGCTGATATGCAAGCAAGTAGTAAGAGCAGGTATAACTCAATAGCAATCATAATGCTGAATCTCAATCCACGGTCAATAGACGGACAGTCGGCGAGAAGCCGAGGAAATCCCCACTGGGATATCGATACTGATGCAAATCATGCCAGGTACTGAGACCAGAACTCCTGTTCTAAAACATGCAGTGAAGAATAGAGTATAACGAAAGGCTCATATGTAAGATCAGGCAATATAGCTGAAATGACTGAATGCTGGAATGAAAGCATATTGTAAGGCTAAAGCATAGGTTCAGGGGCTACACAAGAACAGGGGTCCAACCTACCACGGCACCCAATAGGGCCGACCTGATAAACGCGGACCGAAATAACCCACCTGTATATAGGATGAACAACGACTCCACCAGAAGGTAGACGGTCACGATAACCACACGACGGATCACTGCTGGCTCCTGACGACTGGACTTTAGAACATTCATTTAGCTTTTCTATACTGTTACAATTGCAGCAAGGCCCTCAGGTTTACTCAGAATGGATTTATACGATAAATAACCACTGTTTTGGCTCGTTCTCTCAAACGGTAAATCATTTTTACGAGCCGTCACCTCCAGTAGGTGACATTCGACTTGCTGAACGCCGTGCTCACCCATTTGTGGCAGCACGAGTCCCGAGGCAAATTTTGGCCCATAACATATGCACTAACATAGCCCAAAAGCCATTTTGTTTCTTCGGGACTTCAAACAGTGATTCTAACGCGAGCATCGCGTTCAGTGACCCCAAAATAGCCAGGAGTACACTGTTACAACTTTTCAAACAGACCCTAATACTGTTATTAAGAATTTATTGTATTAAGGCTTGGTTTAATCACAACTTTGGATCTACACCTTTTCAGATGAAACCCCAAGAATCAAAAAGACTCTGGGTAATGTCAGGATCACAGGGCTTGCGCTACTTGCAGCCCAACCCTGCTGGATCAAGTAGATCCAAAACCTCGCACTCTTACAAGTTCACAATGCTCTAAACACTTGTCCACACAGAACCAACTTGGTCTGAAGTAAGCATCAAGCTCAGGGAACATACTGGAGCATTTTTCATATTCAGCTCGAAGCCTGAATCCACTGTTTTCTTCATTGTGGCATTTCCACAAGCACTTGGTGTGCACATTCCTTAAGCAACCACACAACACCAACCCAAGGTTGGTTCTTTGTACACACAGCACCAGAGGCCCTCAAACTTAAAAGGAAGCTTCTACAGAGTTAGAGCAAGGTTTCCAGCAACTTGGACTCGACCTTGCACCCTCGGATGACCACAAGCTCGGGGAAGAAGATGACTCCCCATGCATTGAAATTCGTGATGAGCAACCTGAGGCATCTGGGACCCAACTAAAGGCACCAACAGGTGCTAATTACCTCCCTGATGCTTCCCATACCCTTGCTTGGTCGACGGGAAGAGGCGACGCCGGCCGGGCTCCAAGCTCTATTTCGAGCTTCAAGCCTCTAATGGCGAAATTCAACAGAGCCCATGGGAAGCCCTCAAGCTTGCAAGGTAGGCTCCCTAGACCCGTACAAAGCTTCCCGACCCACTCCCGGTTGCCGGAGATGGCCGGAGCGCCGGCGGCCCACTCGGGCTCCATCTCGGGTCGACCTCGGGCCGCGCCACCACCCAGCCTGCATGGGTGCCATGCAATGGCACGGGTGGGGTCAGAAGGGTCCCATGAAGGCTCCCGGACGTGTGGCCGGCGGTGGGGTGGCCGGCCGGCGCCGGAGCTGCAAGCTCGGCCATCATGCACACTTTCTCCAAGCTAGGGCATCATTTTTCTCGCAAACGGATCGACCAAAATTCCCAAACTTAGCAGATTTCTTCTACTTGTTCCACAGTCTCGGCACCCCAATTTTGGTGCGTTTTGGTCAAGCGGTTTGTGAGTTCTCTTGCGGCGGAGCTATTCTAGGTTTCCGGCGAACTTTTTCTCCCGCCGGCCAACCACTTTGCATGGGTACTTGAGGCTTGGTAGGGAGCAACTTAGGGACCTAAGGAAGTTACTGCTAAGGGTCCCGGGCTAAAACAAACCGAGGTTTTGGAGAACTCACCTTGCCGGACTCGGGGAAGATAGGAAGAAGCCGGTTCTTGGTCCCTTCCTCACGCACGGTCACGGCAAGCTCCAGCAATGTTCCAGAGATGCCAAGAATTCCTCAGAGCTCTTCAGATCCAACTCAGGAAGAAGTTGGTCCAACTCTCTTCCTTCTCTCTCTCTCTCTCTCCCGAGTTCACAATAATGGTGTTGTGACTCCTTGGCCACCCTCCACTCAGGATTTATTCTGGGAGACGTGGAACGGATGGAGCTTCGGATTCCACTCCAAACTCTTCGAGCTCTGGTCCAGGGTAGCTCAAGAGACAATTTGCAATTAATTCAAGATTCTTTGCATTAATCCCTTCAAACCGGGTTCACACTTAACCCCCAAGCTCCGAGTTCTGCTCAGCCACATTCGTGGGCTTCTTAGGTTGGCAGAGGCCCAATGAACAAGATCCCAAGAGCTTTGGCCCAAGAATACCCAAGATGCTTGAAGAAAAAGCGATAATTCGGCGCTTTTCACGTATTTCGAGAAAATTTACTCGACGAAATGCGAAATGGACTTCGCCACGACGTCCGGCTCGTCGAGACCTTCAAGATAGGCTATTCATTTGCTTGATTTGGTGCTCAAATGAATTCTCGGGCCATTCTGTTCTGTATGTCGCAACCCGACACACGCACTTCGATGCACACGGATCGCCAAACGCGGAAACCGTCAGTGCCATTGCGCTCAGAACGTCGAAATTAGTTAGGATCCACTACTCATACCCCTATGTCAGGGTTTTAGACAATGGTTCGGCCAACCGTCGCCCGCGAAGGGTCGAAAATCGTGAGTTACTATTCACACTTAAGTCACGGGGCCCGCTTTTTGATTTCTGATTTCTGGAAGATCCGACCGTCAGATCGAAAACATATGAATATAAAACTTCTATGTTTCGACGAGACGATCGCAATGGTGATCTCGGATTTTCCAGATCAGACCCCGATCAAAAGTCGACATTTCTGGGCCACTATTGACCCACTAATTGCCCATTTTTGCTCTTTAAATAATTCTGAAAATTATTTTAATCCCAAATTTGGATTTTAAAATCATGGTTACTACACAGTGGGTGTGAGAACTACATCCCACAGTAGTTCTCTGTCGGTACCGCCAACAAGCCCGACGGTCTGCCCACTAAGTCTACTAGAGGCATAAAATAACAAATGCAATGCTGAAAGGAAAATAGCTATAAAAATAACTCTACAACTACTATACCTCTATCTAAATAATCAAGAAGTGGAACAGATGGAAACATGATGCATCTACTAACTCTCAAATAAAATCACCCAATCTACACTGACTGCCACATGGGGTCCAGTCAAGCCTGCGCCCACCTACTGCCGCACATCCACAAGAGGACGGGTCTACCGTAGGGCGTCCATGACTGCCAAAACTAGCCCAGCCAGAGGGACTGCGTCGACAAGTCGCGATAGCAAAGTAACAGACCCAACTTCGGAGTGGCACTCGAGGGGCGCAACCCCACCGAGGAAAGTATCCGCGCATATCTGTCGAGCTCAATATGGCTCATGCAGGCTATAGTCCAATCCACGATCAACAAGATCGACAGTACCCAAATCACCTCTCAAACTCACTCACAGAAAACACTCAAAAAGTCAGGACCGCTGTCAACCCAACGACTCCTTAAAGGAACATCAACTCGACATGCAAACTCACTAGCTGGATATACCCCATAGCCGACAACAATGAAGGGTCCGAAAACCCCAAAAGATTAGAACCTACAACCCAAATCAAACAAGAACAGGCTCTAGGCATAGCCTCTCGTTGTTCTCGACCCAAAGAAAAAGGCAGCCCTTAGAACCCAGACCATTCGAATCCTCTCGAGTGGGGAAGTTTACAGGAAAAAATGTGACATTTATTACTGAAAACCATTTTTCACTCAACCCACGCGGGTGAGGACTGAAAGTAGTTCCTTTTTGAAAAACCATCTTGATTTGTGGAAAACCTATTTTTTTTAATGATTTTTAGTTCTTTTAGAAAGAAAAATAGTTAGAAAGCAAGTTTTTATACCCAAACCCCGAAGGGCTAGTGCCTTCGTCCAATCAAACAAGAACAGACTCCAGCGACCCTTCGATGTTTGGAAGAAAACATTGGTTGACTAAAATCATGTGTGTGTCCAAAAAGGTTCTGGGTTCAAGGTCCTACTATCACTGGTATACTACTGCCACTAACACAGCGGTGACATATAAAACAAGAAAACAAGACATCCCGGGACCACCGTTTCACCCAAACGGCTCCCGCCACAGATATAAGACCCACTATATCTACCAGACTCCACTCTGCTCCCAAGTACGAGTGTAACATGCATCCCACACTAAAAGGAAACCCGGCCACTCGGCCCACTACCCGGGCGACAATAACACTATGTCCAGAAATAGAGTATAACGTGTGGATGTCTAAAACATAAATAAATCTAGCCCAAGTTGGAGTTTTATACTAGTCTGGTTCAACATGCAACATATGACAGGGTGCTAGGTCAAATTCCACAAATAGCAATTAGTTTAACTAAAGCAGGATCAGGGAACAATAACCAACAGGATATCAAATAATAACACAGGAAAGATGACATCTCTCTCTCTCTCTAATATGCATTCTAATCCATCTCATAACTTGCATTGATTTTGGAGGCGAAGCAACCCACCTGAAGCGCACGTTAAACCAAGATCCAATAACCTGAAACTGCACGGGGATAAATCCTCAGATTCCCACGATTCCAACGGGCCCAAAAACACCCAAAAACTCCTCCTGGGTACAAAGATATAGCCCAAACATTACAAACAATACAAAGTTCCAAGTGTACAGTTTTGCTGAAATTTCAGTCCTAAAGAAGTATTATTATCACCTTTGAGGTAAATTTCAAAAATTCCAATAAAAATATAACGGTGATCCTCGCGATGTGTAGATATCAATCGAGTCCTCAGACGTCGAATTCCGATACTCGAGTGCAGAGATAAAAATCCGAGAAGGCTCTTTTGTCCAGGAGAACTACCAGCAAAACAGGGGCTTAGAGATGCCTCATAAACCGTGCCAAGAATTCAGAATGAAGCAAGATGATCAACACAAAAATCGAAGGCCTACCTCTCGTGAATCCGACGCCGCAAAAATCGTCCAAAAATACTATCGGAGTAGCTCTGTGGACCTCTCAGACCGAAATGCGACGATAACGGGCCTCCGCTGAAAGAACGTCGCTCCGTTCTACGATGCCGAAGTCGTCGACGCCGCGGCCTCCAAAAATTCTGAGCCTCCTTAAAAAGATGCAGCATAGGGAGATGAAGAATTTTTCTAAAGGGCTCAGGTGGATTTGGGGTCGGGAAAAAGTCCAAACAGGAAGGGGGAGGAGGTCTATTTATAAGCCTCCAACAAAAGCCCACGAAAATACCCATTATTGGGCTTTTGGGCCAAAATTTCGGGCGCCCGGTTCTTTCGGCTCGCTACAGTGCCGAAAAAACCGGCCCTCGTTCGCTACAGTGGAGCGCCCGAAACCCCCTGGCTCTGCCACGTGTCCCCGAACAGGGGACAGCGGTGCGGAGCCAGCGGGCTGGCGCCACGCGCCCCCGACCGCGCGACGTGGGGCAGCGGCGCCCCCCAACTGCAGGGCGCCACGTGGCGCCCCCACGTCGCGGGTCACCTGCCCCACCTGCCCCGACCTGCTCGGCACGCTGCGTGCGCCGCGCACGCATGGGCCGTCCAACCCGGGGACGCCACGTGGCCCGCCCTGGTTCACTGCACCCGCCGCGCGCGCCAGTGAACCGCGCCGCGTGAGCCCGCCAGCCAGAAGCTGCCACGTGTCCCCCTCACCCGGCCCATGCACCAGCGCCAACTCTCCGTGGACCGCGCCGCGTGCGCCGGCCAATCCGGTGCTGCCACGTGGCATTTCGGCCGGTCCACGGCCACCCCCATGCACCAAAATGAGCAGAAAACTTTCGGATGTCCGTTTTTGAGCATCCGGACTCCTAAAAAGGCAAGTAAATAGTCGATTTTCGACGTTTTTCTGCGCAGAATCCAAATATGACCTCGAATTAGCCTAAAGCCCTTTCTAAATTCCGACAAAAATAGCCGGAGGGCAGGCTCAATCCAGAGGCCTCACAGAGTCCGTCCAACGTGTCCATTTGACGCGTTGCGGGTCCGACAAACCAATAATAGGTGTTCCACAATATGGGTCATGGGAGAAGTAACACGGGGATCGGGGCCACTACACAACAAGCCTGGGGGAGTACTCTGGACACAAAAAGACTTACCAGGTGGTTGACCGGCGCCGGAGTGCGACGGTGGCTGCCGGGGATGAAGCTTGGGCAACCTTGAGCCTCTAATGGCGGATCTCCAACCGCCAGCTTCCAGGCCTAAGAAAGTGCTCAGGAGGGTTGCTCTAGGTGCGTTGGAGCTTCCCAGGCAGTTTGCCGGCGGCGCGGGGCAGTGGCGGCGCCGGGCGGAGGTGTGCGGCCAACCCAACAATGGTGCAATCCTAGGGTAGCCTCGTATGGCTTCTACACTAAAGCAGAGGCTCTAGGGCTTCAGGGGCACTCTTCTGGGAGTGAGAAGAAGGGGACCAAGCAGCTGCCTTGCCCCCAGGAGCTTCGTAGAGTGTGCACCCAAGCTGCGGCCAACCTTGGCTTCCTCGGCAACAACTTGCTCTGTAGGTTTTTATATATTAAGGATCCACACGGATCTAAATAGGTACTATCAAACAATTAGAGGGGGGGGTGAATAGGTGTAATACTTATAAAACCAATCTCAGTGCAAAATAAAAACCAATGCGGAAATAAAAAACAGCACACCGAGATATACGTGGAAACTCCAATCCAGGAGAAAAACCACGGGACCAACATGCAATAACAATCCACTAAGAAAAGAAGAATAACAAGGTGATTACCGACTCCACGGACTCAAACCCCTCCTTCAACTTCTTCGGACCTTGCGCTCACCGATTGCACGTCCACTGCACACGTTCGAATCCACGAACGCCACTCGAATCCACGAGCACACGTTTCGAATCCACGAAACGCCTTTAGCACACCGAATCCACGATGCCACGTCGAATCCACGACGCAAACTCAGCCGGTAAGAATATTGGCTTCGATGGTGATCCTTTGCTTAGATTCTCATGAAGGAACCGTAGAAGAAATCTCTAAGCAAAGATTAGATCAATTCGACAAAAGATATGTTCTTGAAAGAACCGTCGAATTGACCTAAAAGAGGCTATAAAGAAGAACGATAAAAACCTAGCCTCTAGGGTTGCTCTCAAGTGTTTAATTAATTAATCGGTAGTTCTTGAGAAACCCTAAGTGTCTATTTATAGTTTAGAAACCTTTGGAAAGAGATAAGCATCAAAAATTGACTTAACCGAATTTTTCCCGCACGACGATCCGGATCGGATTTACGGCGATCCTGATCGTCGTCTTTTTTCAGCAATTCCTGAAAAAACAAGGTTCGGGATCCGGATCGGAATTCTGATCCGGATCGGAATTCTGATCCGGATCGGTTCAGGATCAGAAATTCTGAAACATCCAATTTGTCCAGTTTTTGATTTTTAAGCAATGAAAACTTATCCAAGTGTTTCTAAACTACTCAAATGTATTCGGATCACCAAAATTATTTAGTTAAACGCACCTGATCAATTCGAATCCATTTTCCTTAAGATTGATGTAATTGATCCACAATTCTTCTACTTCAATCTTCAAGACTCAAAACACTGAGTGTCAACTTGAGCTCTTGTTGAATCTTCTCTGAGTCTTCAATTGCTGATTGACAATTTGATCACTTCAAGACTCCGACTCAACTCACGAAATATGCCAACACAAAAAGCCGTAACAATCTCCCCCTTTGGCAATTTCGTGACAAAACCCAAAAATACATAAAACGCTCAAGACACTCATTTTAAACCAAAAAATCAAAACTCAATGTCATCACCAAAACATTGACTTTCTTTGCGTGAAAGATCCAATAAATAAAAATAACATTTGAACCAGTCTTAGAACAAACTCTATGACTTAGGACTTGGAGTCTTAAAGTGATGTAATTCCTGCAAAACAAAACTCCAAACAAAATCAAGCGTTAGTCGTTAGAAATTAAATGTAAATCCTACATTTGATTCGTCCTTTTGGTTCTTTTTGTTTTTCGGCTCCTTTATCATCATCTCCCCCTATCTCGATGATCTCATCTCCGTCTCCCCCTATCTCGATGATCTCTTCTCCCCTATTTCTCTTCTCCCTATTTTTGTCACAAATTGTCAAACAGTGAACATACTAGACAAAAGGAAATAACTAACAGCATTAGTTCATAGAGAAAGAGAGATAAAAGCTCAGTTCCGGTATATAACAAAAACACAGATTGCGTACCGGTACTCGAAAGCAAAAATCAAATAATTTCTTGAAACAAATCCAGATTTTGAAATATTTGAATTACCGATTTGTATTCCATCAAAAAAACAATTTAAGTGCTTGAAAATAACATGAGATCACATAGATGTCATTCAATCCAATTAATTTTACAAAAATTAAAAAGATTTACTCCGAAATCATGAAAAATAAAGATAAAACATTATAAACGTTTTTCATATTATATTCGTCAAACACAAGTCATCAAAAATAACCTAGAGATCCAAACTCTATCAAGATATAACGGATTTACAAAGATGACTTACAGAGATTTCCAAATGACATCAATTTTGAATTTTACCCTTTCAAATTTGAGATAAGCACTAAAATACCCAAGGGTGGCTCTTTGAGCATCTTTTTAACTATCCCACCTTATACCAACCAGGAGATTGTTCAAAATAAGAACTTTGAATTTAAATCTCCGAATGCTTCAACTAAACAAAATTTCATAAATATTTGTCAAGCATCCATAACATGTGGTAGCTTCACACACAAACCGGACGACCGGGGTGGCAGCTCTTTCCAACATGTGGTGGTAGTTTTCACACTCCTTTCGGATGTAACTCTTTCCCCATCTTTTGCAATTTATTTCATTACCCTTGTACGAAAATACAATCTCTTATGTGAAAGAATTAAATCCCAAATTTTAGTCAATCGGTTGTCTCATGTTTATCACAAAGAACTCACACAACCGAGATAGAATAATCATCTAAAGATCACACATGATTACTAAAATTTGATGAATATAATTATCAAAAACTCTTATAATGGAGTATCTTCAAGAATTATGATTATAGAGTAAAGTTGATAATTCATATAAAATTAAATTGGAGTGATTGAAAGTGAAACCCTTTTTATTCAATGCATTCGTTCGTTAAAACCCTTTTGTTCAAAAACAAAACATAAAAACGAAGAGCATTGAAAACATGTAATGCAGAGATTCAGAAAAATATGAAAGGAAAACCAATCAAAGCATTACATACAGTCATAAGCTATTTAGAATTTAAGACAAGGAAAGATATCACCTTTCCGAATCCAAAATTGTCGAACTTTGGGTTGTCTTGATTCATTGAGGCCGGGGGTTGTCCGCTTTGACTGTTGATCCACCTTAGGTCTTTGCCTCGCAATGATCCACTTGAATGATTGATGTTGTGGCTCGGACCTTTGGTGGGTTGAGTGAACTCCTTTGACTTGATGAGTCTTTTGATTCCGTTGAGTTCGCTCCGTAGATGAAGTTGCCGAAGAATTCTTCTTTCTCTTTTTCGGGCACGTCTTCATCAAGTGTCCTTCAAGTCCACATTGGTGACAAGTTATTCCTTTCAACTTAGTTGTGGAACTTGAAGCCTTCACAGTTTAGTTCTTTTTAAATCCCAAACCAACCTTGCTTGTTTGACCTAATCCAAACATACAATCAAGTTTCTTGGAACCGGTTGAAATCTTTTGTATGTCGGATTTGAGTTGATGAACTTGCTTGGTCAAAGCTTGGTTGGTGATATGAATTTTCTCAAACTGTTTTTCTAGAAAACCAATCTTGTCCATATATGATTTAGCGTTTGTCTCCGATTGGTTTCGCTCTTCTTGGAGGATTTTATTGTTATCCAATAAACGTTCTCGTTCCTCCTCGAGATCATGAAGTTTTATCTTTAAAGCATGATTCTCGTCTTGAATCTCAAGTCGTTGCTTCCTCAACTTCTTAATATGTTTGGCCATCTTCTTTGATTCCGTAAGAAGTTGTTGATATGCCTCAACGAGTTCTTCTTCGTCCGACTCCCCCTCACTTGATGACTCTCCGCCGGATGTTGATGTATCATGCAAAATCAAAAGAATAGAGTCAGTGATTAAAGATGATAAGCAAACATTAGAAGAGGGAATATGAGAGGCATGTAAGGCAACGACTTTTTCCTCTTTACTTGAGGTCGATTCATTAGAAGTAGAATCGTCCCAAGTTTTCGCTTGCAAAGCCTTCTTTATATATGATTTCGGAGAAGGACAATCCGTTGAAATATGGTCGTAGCCTTTGCATCTATAACATTGAATTTCCCCTTCGAATTCATCTTTTTCCTTGGAAGGTTTTGCATAGCTTTTGAGGTTAGAGGATTTAGAACCCGATGATCCTTTAGTTGGTTTCGAGGATGAAGATCCATCGGTTTGATTCTTCCAAAATTTTCGACGAAATTTCTTTACGATCCGCGCCAATTGTTCTTCAAAATCGGCAAAAGAGATTTCATCGTCGGAACTTGATTCGCTATCTTATTCCTTTGTTGATTTGAATGCAATACCTGTAAGCTTAGAAGAAGACTTGGAAGAAACTTGATTAGTAGGAAAAGTCATTTCATAAGTTTGTAAAGCACCTACTAATTCCTCTACTCTCATCTCATCCGGATGACTAACGGTTTCAATGGCGGTAACTTTTGCCCTAAACCGTTCCGGAAGAGTCCGAAGTATCTTTCTTACAATTATCGACTCCGGGATCTTTTCTCCTAAATTAGCACAAGTATTGATCACATCTTGAAGTCTAGTGTAATAATCTGTAAACAATTCATGCTCTTCCATATGAATAGAGTCAAATTGACTTGTAAGCATCTTGAGCTTTTGAATTTTTACAAGATTAGTACCCTCATGTGTAATTTTGAGAATATCCCAAATTTCCTTCGCGGTTTCACATGCGGAAATTCTTGTGAATTCAGTCGAGGAAAGAGAATTATATAAAGCGTTCATACCTTTCCCATTGTAAGAAGATCTTTCAATTTCCTCTTTGGACCATCTAGAGCGAGGTTTTGGGGTAGTAGAATTTCCTACTTCCTCAACAGGATGCACCCAACCGTATTCCACGGTTTGCCATACCCGCTCATCAATTGAGATGAGAAACGCTCTCATCCGCACTTTCCAATAAGCATAATTGGTCCCATCAAAAAGAGGAGGTCTAAAAATATTACCACTTTCACCCGACATGATAGATAAACCTAAAACCCTCTCTGATACCAATTGTAGGTTTTTATATATTAAGGATCCACACGGATCTAAATAGGTACTATCAAACAACTAGAGGGGGGGTGAATAGGTGTAATACTTATAAAAACAATCTCAGTGCAAAATAAAAACCAATGCGGAAATAAAAAACAGCACACCGAGATATACGTGGAAACACCAATCCAGGAGAAAAACCACGGGACCAACACGCAATAACAATCCACTAAGAAAAGAAGAATAACAAGGTGATTACCGACTCCACGGACTCAAACCCCTCCTTCAACTTCTTCGGACCTTGCGCTCACCGATTGCACGTCCACTGCACATGTTCGAATCCACGAACGCCACTCGAATCCACGAGCACACGTTTCGAATCCACGAAACGCCTTTAGCACACCGAATCCACGATGCCACGTCGAATCCACGACGCAAACTCAGCCGATAAGAATATTGGCTTCGATGGTGGTCCTTTGCTTAGATTCTCATGAAGGAACCGTAGAAGAAATCTCTAAGCAAAGATTAGATCAATTCGACAAAAGATATATTCTTGAAAGAACCGTCGAATTGACCTAAAAGAGGCCATAAAGAAGAACGATAAAAACCTAGCCTCTAGGGTTGCTCTCAAGTGTTTAATTAATTAATCGGTAGTTCTTGAGAAACCCTAAGGCTGCGTTTGGTTCGGGGTTAAGCCAGTTCCCGCTAAACCGGGGATAGGTATAAAGTTGGGAACTAGAGCTTAATCTCGTTTGGGAATGAGAATTTGGGAATAGGAGGGATAAAGAGGATAAGAAGGGTAAATTACCCTTTTTGCCCCCAAGAGTTAATATGTGATAAAAGTTGTTAAAAATTGATTAGTTCGTTTTAATTAATAGATTAATAGTTTAAAAAAATAAAAGTAAAATTATAATCCTTATTAAAATAATACATTTAATTTAATAAATAATTTTTTTCAACTTAAAATTTAAATTTAAAATATAAAATTTCACCATTTTAATTTTAAGATTTATAATTTTATAATATTAAATTTAAATAATTAATTTTTAATATAAATTTTTTAAAAAATTCACAAAATTCGTATATTTGATAAATATTTGTAAATTTGTACCAACGAGCTTTATTATGTCATTAAAATTTGCTAACCTCGTTTATCTCGTCTTAATTCATAGATTATTGGTTTAAGAAAATCTAAATAAATTAATAATCTTAATTAAAATGTATTATTATAAAATAATACATTTAATTTAATTTTTAATCTGTTCAATTTAAAAATTAAATTTAAAATATAAAATTTCACCATTTTAATTTTAAGATTTACAATTTTATAATAATAATTTTAAATAAATAATTTTAATATAAATTTTTTTAAAAATTCACAAAATTCGTATATTTGATAAATATTTGTAAAATTTGTACCAACGAGCTTTATTATGTCATTAAATTTGCTAACCTTGTTTTTCTCGTCTTAATTAATAGATTTTTGGTTTAAAAAAATCTAAATAAATTAATAATCATAATTAAAATGTATTATTATAAATATACATTTATTTAATTTTTAATCTGTTCAATTTAAAATTAAATTTAAAATATAAAATTTCTACATTTTAATTTTAAGATTTTAAATTTTATAATATTAATTTTAAATAATTAATTTTAAATATAAATTTTTTAAAAATTTCACAAAATTCGTATATTTGATAAAAATTTGTAAATTTGTACCAACGAGCTTTATTATGTCATTATAATTTGCTAACCTTGTTTTTCTCGTCTTAATTAATAGATTATTGGTTTAAGAAAATATAAATAAATTTATAATCATATTAAAATGTATTATATAAAATAATACTTTAATTTAATTTTTAATCTATTCAACTTAAAATTTAAATTTAAAATTAAAAATTTCAACATTTTAATTTTAATATTACAATTATATAATATTAAATTTAAATAATTAATTTTTAACATTAATTTTGTTGTAAAAAATCACCAAATTCATATTTTTGAAAAATATTTGTAAATTTTTATTTACAAATTCCATATTACTCCCTACTAATATATACACACATCTGTTTATTACAATAATTTATTTATGTACATAATTATCGCCGGACTAACTTCTATTATCCACAATTGATCTGCAATATCCTTTCGAATGGCGGCGCCCCGCCGCGAGTCTGATGCATTGGGCAAGCGAAGCATAAGAATTTGAATACCGTCGTCATTCTCTTCCTCATCGGAGCATGTTGGTCAACCGACTCATTGAAGTATCGATCACTACCGTGATGTCTAATAATAAAAATTATGTATGACGCCAGCAAGCCATTGCAATCAGAACACTGCACCCTAAACGGAAACGGCGTTTGCAATATTTAAAATCTTAAATTCGCTTTTCAATACCCCGACGTTTTCTCACACCAACATTACGTATTGGGCAATGACGATGATAACAGATCCTCGCGCTCCGATTTACCCGAATTGTTTTTTACGGGTGCGTTACTACAAATTGGGCTGATATGATAGCGCTCTCCTCTATTATGGGCCAAAAATTTGTCGGGTGTGTTTGCGTACCCAGGTCAACCCAAGTAGAATTTTCCTGTTAACGACACAATATATAAGAAGTTATTTAACTGTATTATATATGTATTAAAACTTAATACTGTAATATGTTGAATTGTCAGATTGTCTTACTACCTCGGGTACTGTTGAAAACAGCCTGTTCACACGCCCATCTGAGACTCGCATATCAGCTGCGGATCCTTTCCCACCCAGTCCAAACAAAAAAAATTCTTGATCAAAAGTTGACCGAAGCCATTCACATTTTGTGATGTAAAACCCCTTACGCACCGAAAACCGTTTGTCCCTCAACTTGACAATCGCCGGATATGGGGTCCGTCAACCGCACCAATTTGCATTCTGCAAATGTACCACGAAACATCAATATCTGTCTTTTTTAAAGCCGTCGTTTGAATACTATATAATGAATCGATAAAATACCAATGATTTAAATTTAAATACATCACCTTGAACGGAGTGAACATTTGTTACTATCTGAGATCCGCGGAGGACACAGAGTGTGCTTGTCGGTTTGCGTGATATATTTAGTCTTTTACCCAACGGGCCCCGAAGACCTTATTAAAATATCTACTGATTGTCTCCCCTGAATGGTTTGGAATGTTCCGGCGAGCACCCATTTGCAACGGCGGGCCAATACAAAAAGAAATCTTCCAGCTGTTCATCAACGGTGATATGTCTTGAGGCGTGTATAAGTCCCTTACAAACAAGTCATCCGTAAAGCAATGAATGTGGTAGTCGTCATTCTGATGTGGTACCCACGGTCTGGATGACCATTAACTATATCACAATAAATTGATGCCCAGTAGTAATGGTCTGGGTCGACATGGACGTCTCGGGATTGGAATAAATCAGTTGGATCACCTTGATATATTGCATCGCACACCGACTTGTTCCCAATAATCGTCACGTCATCTAATAT
>CM055064.1:8860358-8896604 GCA_029204045.2 Tillandsia leiboldiana
TTTTTTTTGTGGAACTTGAAGCCTTCACAGTTTGTTCTTTTTAAATCCAAACCAACCTTGCTTGGTTGACCTAATCCGAACATACAATCAGTTTCTTTGGAACAGGTTGAAAGCCTTTGTATGTCGGATTTGAGTTGATGAACTTGCTTGGTCAAAGCTTGGTTGGTGACATGAATTTCCTCAAACTGTTTTTCTAGAAAACCAATCTTGTTAATATGGATTTAGCGTTCGTTTCCGATTGATTTATCTTTCTTGGAGGATTTTATTTTATCCAATAAAAGCTCTCGTTCCTCCTCGAGATCATGAAGTTTATCTTTAAAGCATGATTCTCGTCTTGATCTCAAGTCGTTGCTTCCTCAACTTCTTGATATGCTTGGCCATCTTCTTAGATTCCGCAAGAAGTTGTTGATATGCCTCAACGAGTTCTTCTCGCCGTCCCTCCCCCTCACTTGATGACTCTCCGCCGGATGTTGATGTTTCATGCAAAATCAAAGGAATAGAGTCAGTGATTAAAGATGATAAGCAAACATTAGAAGAGGGAATATGAGAGGCATGTAAGGCAACGACTTTTTCCTCTTTACTTGAGGTCGATTCATTAGAAGTAGAATCGTCCCAAGTTTTCGCTTGCAAAGCCTTCTTTATATATGATTTCGGAGAAGGACAATCCGTTGAAATATGGTCGTAGCCTTTGCATCTATAACATTGAATTTCCCCTTCGAATTCATCTTTTTCCTTGGAAGGTTTTGCATAGCTTTGAGGTTAGAGGATTTAGAACCCGATGATCCTTTAGTTGGTTTCGAGGATGAAGATCCATCGGTTGATTCTTCCAAAATTTTCGACGAAATTTCTTTACGATCCGCGCCAATTGTTCTTCAAAATCGGCAAAAGAGATTTCATCGTCGGAACTTGATTCGCTATCTTATTCCTTTGTTGATTTGAATGCAATACCTGTAAGCTTAGAAGAAGACTTGGAAGAAACTTGATTAGTAGGAAAAGTCATTTCATAAGTTTGTAAAGCACCTACTAATTCCTCTACTCTCATCTCATCCGGATGACTAACGGTTTCAATGGCGGTAACTTTTGCCCTAAACCGTTCCGGAAGAGTCCGAAGTATCTTTCTTACAATTATCGACTCCGGGATCTTTTCTCCTAAATTAGCACAAGTATTGATCACATCTTGAAGTCTAGTGTAATAATCTGTAAACAATTCATGCTCTTCCATATGAATAGAGTCAAATTGACTTGTAAGCATCTTGAGCTTTTGAATTTTTACAAGATTAGTACCCTCATGTGTAATTTTGAGAATATCCCAAATTTCCTTCGCGGTTTCACATGCGGAAATTCTTGTGAATTCAGTCGAGGAAAGAGAATTATATAAAGCGTTCATACCTTTCCCATTGTAAGAAGATCTTTCAATTTCCTCTTTGGACCATCTAGAGCGAGGTTTTGGGGGTAGTAGAATTTCCTACTTCCTCAACAGGATGCACCCAACCGTATTCACGGTTTGCCATACCCGCTCATCAATTGAGATGAGAAACGCTCTCATCCGCACTTTCCAATAAGCATAATTGGTCCCATCAAAAAGAGGAGGTCTAAAAATATTACCACTTTCACCCGACATGATAGATAAACCTAAAACCCTCTCTGATACCAATTGTAGGTTTTTATATATTAAGGATCCACACGGATCTAAATAGGTACTATCAAACAACTAGAGGGGGGGTGAATAGGTGTAATACTTATAAAAACAATCTCAGTGCAAAATAAAAACCAATGCGGAAATAAAAAACAGCACACCGAGATATACGTGGAAACACCAATCCAGGAGAAAAACCACGGGACCAACACGCAATAACAATCCACTAAGAAAAGAAGATAACAAGGTGATTACCGACTCCACGGACTCAAAACCCCTCCTTCAACTTCTTCGGACCTTGCGCTCACCGATTGCACGTCCACTGCACATGTTCGAATCCACGAACGCCACTCGAATCCACGAGCACACGTTTCGAATCCACGAAACGCCTTTAGCACACCGAATCCACGATGCCACGTCGAATCCACGACGCAAACTCAGCCGATAAGAATATTGGCTTCGATGGTGGTCCTTTGCTTAGATTCTCATGAAGGAACCGTAGAAGAAATCTCTAAGCAAAGATTAGATCAATTCGACAAAAGATATATTCTTGAAAGAACCGTCGAATTGACCTAAAAGAGGCCATAAAGAAGAACGATAAAAACCTAGCCTCTAGGGTTGCTCTCAAGTGTTTAATTAATTAATCGGTAGTTCTTGAGAAACCCTAAGGCTGCGTTTGGTTCGGGGTTAAGCCAGTTCCCGCTAAACCGGGGATAGGTATAAAGTTGGGAACTAGAGCTTAATCTCGTTTGGGAATGAGAATTTGGGAATAGGAGGGATAAAGAGGATAAGAAGGGTAAATTACCTTTTTGCCCCCAAGAGTTAATATGTGATAAAAGTTGTTAAAAATTGATTAGTTCGTTTTAATTAATAGATTAATAGTTTAAAAAAATAAAAGTAAAATTATAATCCTTATTAAAATAATACATTTAATTTAATAAATAATTTTTTCAACTTAAAATTTAAATTTAAAATATAAAATTTCACCATTTTAATTTTAAGATTTATAATTTTATAATATTAAATTTAAATAATTAATTTTTAATATAAATTTTTTAAAAAAATTCACAAAATTCGTATATTTGATAAATATTTGTAAATTTGTACCAACGAGCTTTATTATGTCATTAAAATTTGCTAACCTCGTTTATCTCGTCTTAATTCATAGATTATTGGTTTAAGAAAATCTAAATAAATTAATAATCTTAATTAAAATGTATTATTATAAAATAATACATTTAATTTAATTTTTAATCTGTTCAATTTAAAAATTAAATTTAAAATATAAAATTTCACCATTTTAATTTTAAGATTTACAATTTTATAATAATAATTTTAAATAAATAATTTTTAATATAAATTTTTTTAAAAATTCACAAAATTCGTATATTTGATAAATATTTGTAAATTTGTACCAACGAGCTTTATTATGTCATTAAAATTTGCTAACCTTGTTTTTCTCGTCTTAATTAATAGATTTTTGGTTTAAAAAATCTAAATAATTAATAATCATAATTAAAATGTATTATTATAAAATAATACATTTAATTTAATTTTTAATCTGTTCAATTTAAAAATTAAATTTAAAATATAAAATTTCTACATTTTAATTTTAAGATTTTAAATTTTATAATATTAATTTTAAATAATTAATTTTAAATATAAATTTTTTAAAAATTTCACAAAATTCGTATATTTGATAAAAATTTGTAAATTTGTACCAACGAGCTTTATTATGTCATTATAATTTGCTAACCTTGTTTTTCTCGTCTTAATTAATAGATTATTGGTTTAAGAAAATATAAATAAATTTATAATCATAATTAAAATGTATTATTATAAAATAATACATTTAATTTAATTTTTAATCTATTCAACTTAAAATTTAAATTTAAAATTAAAAATTTCAACATTTTAATTTTAATATTTACAATTATATAATATTAAATTTAAATAATTAATTTTTAACTTAATTTGTTGTAAAAAATCACCAAATTCATATTTTTGAAAAATATTTGTAAATTTTTATTTACAAATTCCATATTACTCCCTACTAATATATACACACATCTGTTTATTACAATAATTTATTTATGTACATAATTATCGCCGGACTAACTTCTATTATTCCACAATTGATCTGCAATATCCTTTCGAATGGCGGCGCCCCGCCGCGAGTCTGATGCATTGGGCAATGAAGCATCAGGAATTTGAATACCTTCGTCATTCTCTTCCTCATCGGTAGCATGTTGGTCAACCGAATCATTGAAGTATCGATCACTACCGTGATGTCTAATAATAAAATTATGTATGACGCAGCAAGCCATTGCAATCAGACACTGCACCCTAAACGGAAACGGCGTTGCAATATTTAAAATCTTAAATCGCTTTTTCAATACCCCGAATGTTTTCTCCACCACATTACGTAATTGGGCATGACGATGATTATACAGATCCTTCGCGCTCCGATGTACCCGACTACGTGCGTTACTATCAAATTGGCTGATATGATAGCGCTCTCCTCTATATGGCGCCAAAAATTTGTCGGTGTTTGCGTACCCAGAATCAACCAAGTAGAATTTTCCTGTTAACGACACAATATAATAAGAAGTTATACTGTAATTATATATGTATTAAAATTAATAACTGTAATATAGTGAATTGTCAGATTTTCTTACTACCTTCGGGTACTGTGAAACCGCCTGTTTCACACGCCCATCTGAGGACTCGCATATCAGCTGCGGATCCTTCCCACCCAGTGCAAACAAAAAGAAATTCTTGATCAAAGTTGACCGCAGCCATCACATTTGTGATGTAAACCCTTTCCGACACCGAAAACGTGTTTGGTCCCTCAACTTGACAATCGCCGGAATATGGGTCCCGTCAACCGCACCAATTGCATTCTGCAAATGTACATCGAACATTCAATATCTTTCTTTTTTAAGCCGTCGTTGGCAATACTCATATAATGAATCGTATAAAATACCAATGATTTAAATTTAATACATCACCTTGAAAGGATGAAAATTTGTACTATCTGAGATCCGCGGATGAACATGAGTGTTGCTTGTCGGTTGAGTGATATATTCGTCTTTTAACATAACGATGCCCCGCAGTACCTTATTAAAATATCTACTGATTGTCTCCCCTGAATGTTGGAATGTTTCGGCGAGCACCCTATTTGCAACGGCGTGGCCAATACCAAAAAGAAATATTCCAAGCTGTTCATCAACGGTGATATGTCTTGAGGCGTGTATAAGTCCCTTACCAACAAGCTCATCTCGTAAAGCAATGAATGTGGTAGTCGTCATTCTGAAATGCTGGTACCCACGGTCTGGATGACCATTTAATATATCACCAATAAATTGATGCCCAGTAAATGGTCTGGTTCGACATGGACGTCTCGGGATTGGAATAAAATCAGTCTGATCACCTTGATCATATTGCATCGCACCGACTTGTTCCCAATAATCGTCATCGTCATCTAATATCGTCAGTATATTCGCAACGATCGCGGACGAAAATATCCTGCGATAAAACGAAGCTTCCATTTTTTCTGCAAAGAGCCGTTTGTATTCAAGCAATATGTCGCAGTATATAAACATTGTCTAAACATTACAAACAAATACGTAAAGTATATAATGCAACATACAACATAACAAGTCTCGAATATATACCATAGTGGTTATCATCCTCAAATAAAACACATAACAGTAGTACAATATTACATTATCATATACCTAATGTAAACATAAAGTAAAGCATCATAATGTTCCTACAATATTACATTATCATATACCTAATCTAAACATAAAGTAAAGCATCATAATGTTCCTACAATATTACATTACCAGGTACATATTCTAAACATAAAACTAAGCATCACAATGTTCCTTCAATATTACATTACCAGCTACCTAATTTAAACATGTAATTAAGCATCACAAATGTTGCATGCGCGTCATTCATTGTCATGAATACTGTCGAAAGATTATATTCAAGGGAAGAACTGTCGAAATAAAAGACTATCTTTCGCTAGTTGGCGATCCAGCCACTTCATAGCATGCGCGTCGTTCATTGTCATGAATACTTGCCTATTCTTGTCTTCTTTTAATGCCTCTGCGGCTGCCACTACCTGATCATCTGTAATTCCATGTAAAGAATATACTCGGGCCATACAGTCCTCGATTGTCGCGATATTGCCTCGTTGGCTAATTTCAACTTGGTACATTTGGCGGACTAGCTCAAGCTTTTGCTTTCCAATTTCCACCATTTCAGCGAAGGGGTTACTAGTGCCTTGATCCTTTTGCTTCCCAACATTTCTACGCTGGGTATTTGATCGGCGTGGAGATCGAGGCCTTTTCCCCGCAGAGCTATGCCCTGAACCACTTCCACTAGCACCGATGTTTGGTCCTAGAGGAGCAGGACTTGGCGATCGTGATGTATAACCCGGCATTATGTTCTCAAAGCTGGGTGGTATAGCTGGATCTTCATCATGAGGAGAAGATGAAGATGAACTATCAACAGTTTCGGGAATTGGCATAAAAGAGGAAAACCCGAATGTGCCTGTTGCCGTATTTTTTTGAGTCAGAAACTCAATATCCTTATAATGAGGGAATGGTTTATCCCTACATTTTGCATAGGCCGGATTCTCCTGGACAAAGACACGAGGATTAGGGTTGCTTCACCAATTTAAATATCTACTAACTTACAATCTTAACGCAAATAATAAAAATTTTACCGCGATTACTGCTTCCCAGTCTTCATTATCACCAGGGGTAGGAATGTTGTTCGTGTGATCCCATCCCCAGCCGCTCTTGTTTGATAAGTAGTAATATAATGCAAAAGTTCTCTTCAGAACTTTAAGACGGTTCTTTATTTGGTCTTTTTTTAGGTCGATATTAAGTTTAGAATTGACCTCTTTAACGACTCGGTTCCACGCCAGAGGTGTGAAAGTACCATTTATATTGTTCCCCAGTGTGTGCTCCTCTATTAACAAAGCTAATAGGGTGCTATCCATAGATTCGGTCCAGTTAGGTGTTCGCGTTCCCGTTTGTGGGCGCGAACTACTTCCACCTTCTGTCTGCATATTCTCATTTTGACGGTAGTTTTGGGTTTGTTCGATGTTCGGCGTAGGCCTAGAAAATCTCTTCCAAGGACGCATCTGATTAAAATAATTTGTTATGGGTAAAGATCATGCAACACTTGATATTGCTTCCCAACATTGGTGTAAAGTAAATTAATTATTAATATAGAATTAAATTTGTTGGCCCAAACGGGATGATATTCAACCTTGGTTGTTGTCAAAAAATAGTGTTTTTTTTTTTAAATTTTGCTCAATTAGTTTCCAACTATACATGGGGTTGCAATGGATTAAAAATCCTTGCCATCCAACTGATGAATATGGAAACTTTCATCATTGCAAAAGGTTGGGTGATTTCATCCTTTTTGGGTCATTTTTTTGCGGCAACAAGCAATTATACATTTTAATTTCCAATTATATATGCGAACAACACTCACTTAAACCAAATATATAGAATATCACAAATATATATAGGAATAATAGGGGAGTGAGATTAATGGAGCGAACTTACTTTGCGTGAGGCGTTCGGAAGACAGAGAATGAAATCAACCCAACAGATCGGCACCAAACAGTCAGCAAGGCAGGCAAGGCAGCCAATTCACAATGTTAGAAACACTGTAACCACGACAGCAGCGCAAGATGTACGCGGACGAAGAAGAAGGCGGCGGCCTCGGGGGGCGGAGGGGGGGGGGGGGCAGCGGGCTCGGGGGCCCAGGCACTGGGGGCAGAGGGAGAGGAGGGAGGAGCGCGGGGGGGGGGGGGGGGGGGGGGGGGGGGGGCTGCGGCCTCGGGGGGCGGCGGCCTCGGGGGCCCGGACGCGGGGGGGCGGCCGGCAACGCGGAGCTCGGGGGGGCGGAGGGAGAGGAGGGAGGAGCGCGGGGGGGCGGCGGCCTCGGGGAGCTCGGGGGGCGGCGGCCTCGGGGGCCCGGACGCGGGGGGGGCGGCGGCCTCGGGTGGGGGGGGGGGGGGGGGCAGCGGGCTCGGGGGCCCAGGCACTAGGGGCAGAGGGAGAGGAGGGAGGAGCGCGGGGGGGGGGGGGCGGCGGCCTCGGGGGCCCGGACGCGGGGGGCGGCCGGCAACGGGGAGCTCGGGGGGGCGGAGGGAGAGGAGGGAGGAGCGCGGGGGGGCGGCGGCCTCGGGGGCCCGGACGCGGGGGGGCGGCGGCCTCGGGGGGCGGCGACCTCGGGGGCCGGGACGCGGGGGCCGGCCGGCAACGGGGAGCTCGGGGGGGCGGAGGGAGAGGAGGGAGAAGCGCGGGGGGGCGGCGGCCTCGGGGGCCCGGACGCGGGGGGGCGGCGGCCTCGGGGGGCGGCGGCCTCGGGGGCCGGGACGCGGGGGCCGGCCGGCAACGGGGACCTCGGGGGGGCGGAGGGAGAGGAGGAGGAGCGCGGGGGGGCGGCGGCCTCGGGGGCCCGGACGCGGGGGGGGCGGCGGCCTCGGGGGGCGGCGGCCTCGGGGGCCGGGACGCGGGGGCCGGCCGGCAACGGGGAGCTCGGGGGGGGCGGAGGGAGAGGAGGGAGGAGCGCGGGGGGGGGCGGCGGCCCTCGGGGGCCCGGACGCGGGGGGGGCGGCGGCCTCGGGGGGCGGCGGCCTCGGGGGCCGGGACGCGGGGGCCGGCCGGCAACGGGGAGCTCGGGGGGGCGGAGGGAGAGGAGGGAGGAGCGCGGGGGGGCGGCGGCCTCGGGGGCCGGGACGCGGGGGCCGGCCGGCAACGGGGACCTCGGGGGGGCGGAGGGAGATGAGGGAGGAGCGCGGGGGGGCGGCGGCCTCGGGTGGCGGCGGCCTCGGGGGCCCGGACGCGGGGGGGCGGCGGCAGCGGGGGTCTCGGGGGGGCGTAGAGGAGGGAGGAGCGGAGCGGAGAGGAGGGAGGAGGAAGAAGATGAGAAGAGGGGAGTTCGGATTCCAAGAGGGGAGAGAGAGAGTGACAAGAGGGAGAGGGAGAGAGAGAGTGACAAGAGGGAGAGAGAGAGTGTCTTTCACGGGTGGAAAAGGGGGGGGGGTGGGGGGGAGAGAGGAGAGAGGAGAGAGAATGGTAAAAAAAAAGTAAAAGTAAAAGTAAAGTAAAAGTAAAAGTAAAGGAAAAAGGGTAGAATGGTAAAAAAAAAAGTAAAAAGTAAAGTAAAATATTAAGGTGGGTTTTGTTAATCCCGCTATTCTCGCTATTCTGGGTTAAGCAATACCAGACGATTTCAGGTGCGTTTGGCAGAATAAGGGGGATAAACCCGCTATTCCCGTTCCCGTTCTCCAAACAAACAAGGCCTAAGTGTCTATTTATAGTTTAGAAACCTTTGGAAAGTGATAAGCATCAAAAACTGACTTAACCGAATTTTTCCCGCACGACGATCCGGATCGGATTTACGGTGATCCTGATCGTCGTCTTTTTTCAGCAATTCCTGAAAAAACAAGGTTCGGGATCCGGATCGGAATTCTGATCCGGATCGGTTCAGGATCAGAAATTCTGAAACATCCAATTTGTCCAGTTTTTGATTTTTAAGCAATGAAAATTTATCCAAGTGTTTCTAAACTACTCAAATGTATTCGGATCACCAAAATTATTTAGTTAAACATACCTGATCAATCCGAATCCATTTTCCTTAAGATTGATGTAATTGATCCACAATTCTTCTAGTTCAATCTTCAAGACTCAAGACACTGAGTGTCAACTTGAGCTCTTGTTGAATCTTCTCTGAGTTTTCAATTGCTGATTGACAATTTGATCACTTCAAGACTCCGACTCAACTCACGAAATATGCCAACACAAAAAGCCGTAACATGCTCCCCCCAGCAAGTGGGAGCACCAGGGGCCTCTCGGCTGTGCGTGGGGGAAGGTTAGGATGCTAGGAAGATGATGGAGGTGGTTTGGGGCTCGGGTTCTGCTGCTGCTGCAACTCCACCCAAGAAGCACCTATATATAGCTTCAATTCGAATTTCAAAAGCCTTGGGGGACTTTGGCTAGCCTTCATTTGCGGCTGGGGAGGAGGAGATGGAGTGGGAGGTGGCGTAGGAGTCTTAGCAGGAGGTGGAGGAGTAGAAGGGGCTGTGGAGTGAGGTGGAGTAAAGTTTGGTTGCAAAATTACAAAAAGAACCTCCACCAATGCATCTCTTTGCTCAAGAACCCTCACAGCAGCTGAGAAATGCTAAAGAGACCCTCCACAATTGAGCTTTCCAACTTTGATCCATAAAATATAAGCCTTCTTATGAATTTATTACAATTTTCACTATATTTTATGCTTTTCGAGCTGATCGAGTCGTCAAATAGAAAAACAGACCTCGCCACGTTGACCGGCTTGATGAGACTTTTTGAGTAGTGATCTTTGTTCGTCGAATTCGATTCTCAAAAATTTTGAAATCCAATTTATACAATGGATTTTAGCTTATGGTACATTTTTCGAGGCATTAGAATCGTCAATCTAAAAAATGGACTCCGCCATGACGTCCAGCTCGGTGAAACCTTTCGAGTAGTGGATTTGGTTTATTGAGTCTAAACTCAAATAGTTCGTGATTCCATTTTTACTCAAGGGGTCCTTAAAGATGGACACACAATTCGATGACTTAGAGTCGTTGAACGCAAATTCCGACTGCGCCATTGTGCTCAGAATGGTGAGATCGATCAAATCGGGTATTCAAACCGTCGGATTCGGACTCCGAACAGCAAATTTAACAGACTTCTAGTCGGACGTCGAAAAAATCGGAAGGTTACTAGTCACTTAAGTCATCCCCTATTACAGTTGCATCTCCTTATATAGTTGTCAAAGTCCACTGAACCTTTTTCAAGCTTGACATGTTTATTTATTCTGAATTTAAATTTTACGAATCTTACAAACTTTCTGTTCGTTCGGTTTAAAAGAAAATAAAATTTATTGCTCAAAAATAGTTCTCGCTCACCGTTTACTTTATTTTGTAGCTTTTTATTTTTACATTTTTAAAAATTATAATTATTTATACTAGTGGTATAAATTTAGAAAAAAAAAAATTAATTTAATAGCCGATTTTTTAATTGGTGAACGTATAATCATCATATAAACCGTGCATCCGAATAATTGATAAACCTATTTTTTAAACCATAATTTTTAATAAATTTAAAAATTAAAATACAAATTTTATTCGTACTGTACCGAAATTTTACTAAATCGAATTAACTAACTGTCTTAAAAGGTCAGTTTGTCTAGTCATTTATTGGACGGTAGAATTGTCCAACTGATCCAAACCGTTTATCCCCACATCCAACCTGGTTGGTATTGCTAGTCCCTGGAAAATTGTTAATCCTCAAACTTTTGATTTCCACATTGAAAATATTTTACATTTGATTTCAACGGTCAATTAATTGTACTGCTATTTAGAAGGTCATTTTTTTGTTTAATATTGAAAATTTTGATTTCGACAGTCCAAAAATAAGCAATATCTTTCCAAATAAATTCAAGCAATAACAGCTCATTCTAATCTAGTTTTAGTAGGACTATAAGGAAGTGGATTATAATTTTTACCTTATCCCATCTAAATATTACCTAATAAGAAATTAAGTACAGTACATCCAAATCATCTGAACTTTGATCCATTGACAAACAGTCACCAAAACTACAAAAATTTAGTATTTGTCATTCAAATGTTCAAATTATTGTAATTAACTATCTAAATTCACATTGTATCAAATAGTGGCATCATCTAATATTTCCAACTATGTAGCTAAAAGAGGATCCAGCTGATTATCAGCAACTATTCGAGTAGCCCTGCCACTATATATATATATATATATATATATATATATATATATAATATATATATATATATATATATATATATGTATATATATAATTTTTTTACAAGGTACTTTTATTCATCATAAAATATTGTACTTCAGTGGCTATTAGTAAAATCGCAGCTCTATATTTGTCACTAATTGTTCCATACTAGTTTAGGGCCAACGTTTTACCGTGGGTAATTTTTATTTTAATATCCAAAATATACTCTATAGAAGATTTTAAAAATTATGACTTGCACGTTATATTAGAAAAGTACTTTAGATACTGTATATTAAACATAAACAAAGAAATTTTTTTTAAAAGTTTGATACTTATTATATATCAAAAATATTATATCAACTATAATTCTTCACTTTTTGTTCTTATTTGATTCACCAATTTTATCAAAACTGTAAATAAAATTAAATAATTTTAAATAAAATTTTTAAAATATTTGAATAAAATATTGATACAATTAATAAAAAAAATTTAATTTCTGCTTACCTAAGACGTTGTTGCCTTTGGATAGTTGCCATGATTGTTGAGACCACCAGCTATCATATCTAAACCACCTTGATAATCCATTAAACTATCTAAAATGGCTGGTGTTTTGCGCAACAATGGGCGAAAACCTCAACCCTCTTGGCAACATAAAATTTTTTTGGATACTTTTTTATTTCAAAATTAATTATAAATTTATTTATTATACCATAATAAAGCCTTCACACTATGTGCATAATAATTGCATAATAAAGCCTTCACACGATTTGTACTCATATTCCGATAATTTAATGTATAATTGTTGAGTATGCTCAAATGATGGCCAAAAAATTTCGGAATCAGTTGATTGTGATGTTGCTACCTAAATCGTACCATTTTCTATCTGTCTAAATGTTTCAGCACAATCCACAATATAGTAAGACAAGGTTCCAATCCTTACGGTGTCTATATCTCCGTTTTCCTCTCTTCTGCGGCAATCAAGAATAATTTTTCATTTTTTTCTATATTCTCTACACAATTGTACAATTGTGCTATATCCGTTTAATCATGATCCTAAAATATAGTGTAAAAAATTGTAGTAAAAAAAGCTTACATTATGAGATGATATAAAATTGTTGGAGAAAGAATATAGTGGAATCATTTAACCATGACTGAAGATGTGTATGGTAAATCACCTTGTACGTGTGTTAATTCTAGTGGATTTCACCGTGTTATCGGTCCCGTGGTTTTTTACTCCGGATCGGAGTTTTCCACGTAAAAATCTCTGCGTGTTATTTATTTTTTCCGCATTGGGTTTTATATCGCAAAGATTTTTGAGTGTTTATTGTTTACACCTATTCACCCCCCTCTAGGTGTTTTTTCCTCTATTTAGATCCAATTTATACATAACCCAACAACCTGGCGTTCACCGGGACCAGCGGGCGTTCGGTGGGACACGTGGCGCGCGTTGATTGGTTGATCAACCCACACGAGACACCGCGCTAGGCGCGGCGCACGGTGGACCCGCCAGGCCACGTGTTGCTCGCCCATTGGCAGGCACAGCGACCTGGCTGGCCCGGCGCGGACCGCGGCATGTGCACCCCGCTGTGGATCGCGTCGCCACACGGCGCGCCTCAATTGGCGGGCGCGCGTGCGCTGGGCACGCGGGGCGCGGAGCGGCGACGTGGCGGGCTGTGGTGCATTCGGCGCGCACAGTAATGGGCCGGGACGGATTCGGGCGCCCGAATCCTGCGCCCGAATCCGAATTGTTCCTTTTTTGTGGGCTAGGCTATAAATAGCCCCTTTGGGTTTCTTTTTGAGGGCTTTTCTCGAGCCCTCTTGAGCCCATCTTCGACAGGGAGCTTCACCTTCGAGTTTTCTTCGATTTTTGGGATCCCAGAAATTTTTGGAGGGCGCAGCATCGGCGTTTTCTGCGACGCGGCGCACTTAGACGCTCCTTCGATTGTGGCTTCTACCGTCGCATTTCAGTCCGCGAGGCCCCCTGGATCACTCCGATGGAGTTTTGGGCCGATTTTTGTGGCAGCGTGTTCACGAGAGGTATGCCTTCGATTTCCTTGTTGATCACTTCACTCTGTTTTGAGTTTTTGGTGGTGTTCCCGAGGTACCTTTTGACCCCCTTGTACTGCTGCGATGTTTGAGACAGCGGTGGAGTATTGTTGGGATTTCTCGGCCTACAGGCACCGGATCAGGCCGTGTGAGGACTCGATCGGCATCTACACTTCGAGAGGAATGCGACCGTATTTTTATTTGAATTTTTGGAGGACTCTTCAAAGGTGATATTTAAGCTTCTTCGTGACTGATTTTCGCAGATTTGCGAGTTGTGGATTGATTGGCTTACTGCGATGTTCTATTTGTATCTTGGCCTACAGGATTCGGAACGAGGAGTATAAATACTCGATTTGCATCTTCTCGTCGCGAGGATCGCAGCAGTGATTTTTCTAGATTTTTCGAAGGACTGCACGCAGGTGAAAAATCCCCTTTTCTGTGCTGGTTTGTAAAAACGGCAAGTGCTCTTTTTGGGGTGTTTTTATGGTGTCGTTTGATTCTTGGCTTTGATGTTGGTTGGAGCAGAGGCTTGTGCGACCGAGTACCGAGGGTGCAGTTTCGGCGGATTTTGATAGAGTGGCTACGCACTTCACCAACTACGGCTTTGCCCTGCGGAAAGCGCTTCAGGTGGGTTGCTTCGTCTCCAGAACCGGTGGACGGTTCTCTAATTCTATCTGTTAGAATGCATGCATGTTTAGGGTACAATATATGTGATTGAGGGGTAAGCTTAGTAATGTTATTTATTTGAGAATTGCAAGATGGAATCCATGTTATGTATTATGAGAACTTGCAAGATTTGGATATTCATGATGATGGTTAATGTAAGCTTACCTAAGGGAATGTTACCCTCTGTGATTGATAGCATGCATAATTAATGTACAACCAATAGGATTGAGATGCAAGCATGAGAATGGCCTAGATCATGTGAATTGACATACTATAGTAGTGATATGTTAGCATGCCATATGTTAGCACATAGTCTTTTATGATATTTGATTACTCGATGGGGTAGGATGATATATCTATGTCCGGGTATCACTCTGATGAATTATGATGGACCATGGATTATGCACGGGTGTAGTTGATTAGTGATTTTGGCATGTGGTTATACCTTTGTGGAGCTACTATTTGTTATACTCCCTTTTATCTTCCTTGAGGACAATTGCATGTTTGTATGGACATCTAGTGTAATATCACGACTTTTCGTGTATCGTTTTACCCTCTTGCTAATAAATTACATGTAAGGGAAAATTGAATTATCGAGTTCTCTTAAGTTGTCTATCACACGGTGCGGGTATTTTTCTTTGATAGAGGTCGAAAAACGACGAACGGCGGTGCAATCGGATCTAAAATTCGACTTACGGACCCCCCGGAATGGGGTTTTGAAGATCGCCGTAACCGTAGTGTGCATCGAAATCCGTGCTAAAGATCTGGCATGCTTTTCGAGGAGTTGTGGAATTATCTCATGGGAATAGTTAATTATTTTTAAATAATACCCTGATGTGGGTTTTATCGTACGTACCAAGGGAGAAATCTGTGTTCCCGAAAGAAAAGAGAAAACCCTAGCTGGAGAGAAAGGAGAGAAAAGAGAAAAAGAAAAGGAAACCCCAACCGGAGGAACAAATGAGAGAAGAAGAAAGCGGAGGAGTCCGATCGCCCCGATCGATGTGCCAGAGACCGGAGAACGAGACGCCACCATCCACGGGGAGCGGATCCAGACCCTCAGCGCCGCGAAGAACGAGAACAGATCATCGTCCCCGATAGATCGAGGTTAGCACCGTTACTCTTACGATTTCATCGTTCTAGGGTTCGGCATTTTTGGGTCTTTCGCGATTCTTGTTTGCTTTTATCGCCGCCGCCGTCGCTGCACCGCACGCGGGCCGCGAAACCCTAGGGTACCGAGCGGTCGCACCGCGTGCAGTGCCGCGCGGTAGCACCGCGTGGGGGCAGGGACACACGCTGTCCCACAGCACGCAGCGTAGGCGCCGCGCGGGGCAGGCGCCCGCGCGGTCACACCGCGCGTGTGCCACGCGGGGCTGGTGCCCGCGCGGACGCGCCGCTTGCGCTGCGTGGGGCTGGTGCCCGCGCGGCTACATCATGTGCCGCGCGGCGCTGGAGCCCGCGCGGTCGCGCCGAATACGCCGCGCGGCCGCCACATGCACCGCGCGGGGCTGCAGCCCGCGCGGCCGCGTCGCTCGCGCGGCCGCGTCGCTTGCGCCCCGCGGGATGGGTGCCCGCGCGGCCGCCGAATGCGCCGCGCTGGGCTAGAGCCCGCGCGGCTGCGCCGCTTGCACCGCGCGGGGCGGGTGCCCGTGCGGCCGTCGCATGCGCCGCGCGAGGCCAGCCCCGCGCGGCCGTGCCGCTTGCGCCGCGCGGGGCAGATGCCCGCGCGGCCGCCGCATGCGCTGCGCGGGGCTGGAGCCCGCGCGGCCGCACAGCTTGCGCCGCGCGGGGCTGGTGCCCGCCCGGCCGCACCGCTTGCGCCGCGCGGGGCCGGTGCCCGCGCGGCCGCCGCATGCGCCGCGTGGGGCAGGTGCCCGCGCGGCTACACTGTACGCGGCGCGCTTGCCTCGCGGGGGTCCGCTTCGTCGCCGCCGCCACCGTGAGTCGTTAGTCCTTTTGTTTGCGCTTTCGGAGTCATGTTTTCCTTATGAGAATCGTATCTTACCTGTTATGCCCTGTTGGGGGACTTTCTTTTAGGTCCAGATGTCGTCCGAAGGTACGGGTCGATTTTCGGAGTTCCGGTCGACGCGATTTGTGGTGGGTACTTTATTGTATTTCGGTGTATTGTTGTTCCCGTTGTGACTTGTAAAAATAAAGTAGATGTATCTTTTGTGAACTGTCTAACCCCATTGCATGAGAATCCCACTATTTTATTTCTAACTTTGGCGACGAACGTCGCGGTGCCTTATTACACGCCGATTTCGGCATTTACGCTGACGATTGCTTACACGCACACCGGCGGTCTGGCCACCGCACAGGGTGTATTTTTCCGGAAAGATGGTACGTTGACCCGTGTACCCCACAACGTGTGATGATGGGGACCCCTCAAGGTGAGGCGACTGCTACTTGGGCAGTGGAGGGGTTAAAAGCACCAACATGTGAGCGGAGTAACTCTGGGGTAGGTGCCCAGCATGTTTTTATCAGGGGATATGGTGATTCATGAGGTGGAAGTGGAATGCTCTGGTGTATCGGTTTGTTTATTACAGTTTTTATAGAATCATTCCTGTTTTCATCTACTTTATATGTCACTGACTACCCACACTGTGACAGGTCCGAACAGGGGTGGGAACCGGGACGACGGTGGGACTGCGTTTAGAGGACCTTAGCCGTTTGAGGCTGACGAACGCCTTTTTACTTTCGGTTATCTCTCTATTGCTTTTGGTTAGTATGCTAGCGTTTACTTGTTAGTGGAACAATGTGGATGTTGGGTTGAGATCCTAACTTAGTGGGGACATCTTTTATTGTGTTTATCTTAGACTTGTATGCGGCGTGTTTTCAAATAGCAAAATGGTTTCGAAAACGTTTTCAAACGAAGTGTCGTGTGGGCACTGCTTTCCAAACCCGTGGATTTATCCGTTCAAGTTATGTTGCCGCCTACAAGAGATTGCGAAAATGTCTTTAAAACCGGGTGTCGTGTGGACACCGTTTTCCAAACCTGTGGATTTATGCTTTCAACCTTGTGGTAGTAATTATGGATATGATCAAGGGTGATCTCTCCTTTGGGTTTCATGGTGACCGCATGGTTAAAGTATGTGTTGTAATCGAGACGCCGTACATATACAAAGGAGACTCCATCCGTTTTTGGAGTGAATTTGTATATGTGGCGGGTCTGGCGCGCACCGGTGGGTGAGGTTGATTTCAAAAAAAAAAAATACACGTCTTTCCGCTCATTCAGATCCTCCGGGGCGTGACAGATTATATGGTATCAGAGAAAAACGATTTTAACCACAGTCAACGGTGACCAGCATCCATAGAGGGCAATGCCACTAGCAACTAACCAATGTGATAACCAAGGTGTAGGTGCGTAGAGCGCGAGTGTGAGTGCGAGAAAAAAAGGGATAGAGTCCCAGTGTTCGTAGGTCAAGGTGCTAGACCAATTAAGTCTAGGATTAACTTGGTTTCTTTGTATGCACGGGTAATGGCCCGAACCCGGTCATCAATCGAGGGCGCAGAAGTGGATATGACGGCTCTGGCAACTGTGGAGAATCGGCTACTTCAACAACAGTTCCACGACATGGCGGAGCGACACCTTTCAGGTAATACCGACGGCGGGTTTACCCTCTTTCCAAGAAGTGATCGACAGGGCCACTTTGGTGGAGCGGGAATTGGTCGTTGCACGCACCTGGCAGAAGGATCATGAGCCCAGCCGGGGCCAGAAACGACCCCAGCCTTATCCCGGGAATGACTTTCCCAATGGGAGCCGACCACCCAAGTATCCGAAGACGCAACAATGAACCAGAAGCACGCCGGCGAGAGGACCAGAGCCGGGGGGGGGGGGGGGGGGACCGGCCATGCATCATCTGCGGAGGAGCACACCGGGTGATCATCTGTTTCTGGGAGCACGACCATTTCTTCCGTTGTGACAAACTGGGGTAGTCCCGCTTTAACTGCCCCTAAACCAAGGAACAATTCCTTCAGTGGAACGACCCGAACGAGAGGTCTTACGCGACGGCACGACAAAGGACGCACTGCCCCGAGGGAAGTAGTAGCTGGTTCCCTACTCTTAGTTTTTCCTTTGCGAGTAGGGCCTTGTTGGATATTAGGAGCTTCCCACTTCTCCGCTTCTGGCTTTGTACTCCTACCCATATTTAATTAGGAAAGACCCCTTTCTAAGTATAATGTTGGTCTTGACCCCAGGAGGACCCTTAAAAGCGAATGTTTTGTACCTTCCTGCCCAATAAGGTTGGGAAAGCTTAGTTGTCTTTGGGACTTAGTGGTTTCACCGCTAAGGGAATTCGAGGTGGTACTCGGAATGGGTTGGCTTACTGAGTATCAGGTGCTAATCGATTGCGAGAAACCGAGTTTGCCATCGAGCCTATTCCGGACACACAACCTATCACCAAGGCACCGCATCGAATGGCGGTTGCGGAGCTAAAGGAGCTTAAGGCACAATTAGAAGACCTCTTGGATAAGGGGTTCATCAAACCGAGCGTGTCGTCTTAGGGTGCGCTCGTACTATACGTACGGAAGAAGGACGGGAGTCTACGATTGTGCATCGACTATCGGGAAATAAATAAGGTTATAGTGAAGAACAAGTATCCCTTACCTCGGATTGATGACCTATTCGACCAACTACAAGGAGCGACGGTGTCCTCGAAGATTGATATGCAGTCCGGCTATCGCCAGCGTAGAGTCCGGAGTGATGACGTACCGAAAACAGCCTTTCGAACTCGGTATGGTCATTACGAGTTTACGGTTATGCCGTTTGGACTCACTAACGCTCCAGCGGTGTTCATGAATATGATGAATAGGATATTCAAGCCTTTCGTAGACCAGTTTGTAGTGGTCTTTATAGATGACATCCTGATCTATTCACGCATAGACAAAGAGCACGAGGAACACTTGCGAGTAATCCTCCAGACCCTTCAGGACCAGAAATTGTATGCCAAACTCAAGAAGTGTGAGTTCTGGCTCCGTGAGGTAGACTTTTTTGGGACACATAGTCTCAGCGTCGGGAATAGCGGTGGACCCAAGGAAGGTAGAATCCGTGACCAACTGCGCCCGGCCAACAACGGTAACGGAGATCCGGAGTTTCCTAGGACTGGCAGGGTACTATAGACGCTTCGTGGAAGGCTTCTCAAAGATAGCCACTCCCCTAAATCGATTAACCCGGAAAGTGTGACACCCCCGGAATTTGGATTAGTCCTCTATATAAATGATATAATAGGACTAAATCTCTAACCCGGCTATAGCATTTTGGATGGTAGCAAGATCCAAGAGGAACATGAGAGTTAAGCGTGCTAGAGCTAGAGTAGTTCTAGGATGGGTGACCCCCTGGGAAGTGGGGCGTCACAGTTGGTATCAGAGCCATTCACCAGCCGGAAATGTGAGGTGAGTCTCGGCTGAGCCAGGGTTATATAGCGGGTAGAGCGAGGCTCCCCGGCTAATGACCATTGTGAGTGGAGTGCAGCTCCTCACAAGGTCGGCTAAGGCTAGCGAGACGAGTCTCACATCGCCTGGTGCTTGTGAGTGTGCTTGAGCCTGACGTGGACGTCAGGGCTTAAAGGGGGGAAGAATGTGACACCCCCGACGTGGACGTCAGGGCTTAAAGGGGGGAAGAATGTGACACCCCCGGAATTTGGATTAGTCCTCTATATAAATGATATAATAGGACTAAATCTCTAACCCGGCTATAGCATTTTGGATGGTAGCAAGATCCAAGAGGAACATGAGAGTTAAGCATGCTAGAGCTAGAGTAGTTCTAGGATGGGTGACCCCCTGGGAAGTGGGGCGTCACAGAAAGGGGAGAAGTTCATCTGGACGGCTCAATGCCAGAAGAGCTTCGAGGAACTCAAGGACAGACTAACACGGGCACCAGTACTCACACTGCCGAAGCTCGGAGAGGACTATGAGATCTATTGCGACTCATCACGAAGCGGTCTTGGAAGCGCACTAAGGCAACAAGGGAAGGTCATAGCCTACGCATCAAGACAGCTCAAGGAATACGAGCAGAACTACCCTACACACGACTTGGAGCTCGCAGCAGTCGTGTTTGCTCTAAAGCTCTAGAGACACTATCTTTATGGAGCGCACTGCAATGTGTTTTCCGATCACCAGAGCCTTAAGTACTTGTTCACACAAAGGGAGTTGAATTTACGGCAAAGGCGATGGCTGGAACTACTGAAAGACTACGATTTGTCTATCCATTACCACCCCGGAAAGGCAAATGTGGTGGCCGACGCCTTGAACTGGAAGGGACAAACGGGGGAAGCAACGATGAGCGAGTTTACCCAACTGGATCGTCTAATTGCGGAGTTCTCACAATTGAGACTGGTGGTAGTGCTGGCGGGTACGGTTACGCAACTCCTGTCCTTAGTAGTTAAGCCTACTTTGATCGAGGGGATCTTGGAAGGCCACACAACGGACACACAATTGCAACTTGTGCGGGACAGAATGCCTTCGGAACAAGGGGGCGATTTTATGATTGGCATGGATAACGCAATAAGGTTCCGGGGACGAATCTGTGTGCCCGACGTACCGGAAATAAAGAAAGAAATTCTGACATAAGCGCATAGTGCTCCCTACGCTGCGCATCCCGGTGGTACGAAGATGTATAAAAACCTTAGGCAGACCTTTTGGTGGCCTAAATTGAAGGGGGACGTGACGAAATTTGTGGCACATTGTTTGGTATGCCAACAAGTGAAGGCTGAACACCAGCGCCCGGCGGGGAAACTACAGCCATTGTCCGTACCGGAATGGAAATGGGAATGGATTACCATGGACTTCGTGACTAGACTTCCCGGATCGCAACAAGGACACGGTGCGATATGGGTCATAGTGAATCGTTTGACGAAATCGGCACATTTTCTGCCCATTTACACGACATGGACCCGAGACCGGTTGGCGCAAACCTACATCGACGAGGTGGTAAGGTTGCACGGAGTACCAGCGTCGATCACTTCTGATAGAGACACACGTCTTGTGTCAAACTTTTGGCGGAGCCTACAGAGGGCAATGGAGACCAAACTGCAATTCATCACGGCTTTCCACCCGCAAACTGACGGACAATCGGAACGGGTAATCCAGATTCTCGAAGATATGCTCCGAGCTTGCATGCTCGACTTGGGTGAGGGATGGTCGCGTTACCTACCCCTCGTGGAATTCGCCTACAATAACAGCTACCAAGCAAGCATTCAAATGGCGCCGTATGAAGCCCTGTACGGACGCCGATGTCGATCTCCTATATGTTAGGACGACTTGGGGGAGCGAAAATGTTTGGGACCAGACCTAGTAGAGGAAACTGAGGCAAAGGTGCGCCTTATCAGGCAGCGGCTGTTGACCGCCCAGAGCCGGCAGAAGAGTTATGCGGATCAGAGGCGACGCGACTTGGAGTTTATGGTAGGGGAGCACGTGTTACTCCGTGTATCACCATCTAAAGGAACCAGACATTTCGACTTGAGAGGGAAACTGAGGCCGCGGTACGTGGGACCGTTCGAGATCTTGGAGCGCGTGGGCCCGGTGGCATACCGGTTGGCCTTACCGCCAAACCTCGAGCGGGGACACAACATGTTCCATGTCTCGATGCTCCAAAAATACCTCCCCGACCCGTCGCACGACCTCGATGTTTCTGCTATCCAGTTGCGTGAGGACTTGAGCTTCGAGGAAACACCGATACGAATCTTGGCGCGTGAAGATAAGAAGCTACGCAACCGGACGATCCTCTACGTGAAGGAGCAATAGAGTAACCATGTGGAGCGTGAGGAGACATAGGGACTAGAGACGAAGATGTGTCACGCCCCGGGGTCGAAACTGCGACCCGGGCTCGCCAACAGATCCGCCGTCTGTACGGAAACTGTCGTACAGACGAAGCGTCTAACCTGCAGAAAGAATCAACTACAGTATACAGATATCAGAGCGGAAAGTAAACTACTAAAAACTGAAAACCAAACACTGTACAACTGAAAATAATACAATAACCATCTCCCAAAAACGATCGTATACAAAGTCCTCTGATACAAAACTCAAAAGGGAGGTAACTCCAATAAATACATCAGTGTACAGACTCTCGATACAAGAACATCCTCACTACAACAGTCTCTCAAACTGTAAAATAAAGTACAACTCTATACCTCACAACAAAGGTCTCTCAACAGAGGAAAAAGAAGTAAAACTAATCTACTGAAGCTCTCCTCTGAAGGGGTACCGCTACACTCCAATGACGGGTAGGGAACTAGCTCGCGACTCCCTCGCCTCGGTCAGAAGGATCAGCAACTGGAGCAACAGGAACAGGAGAAGAAGTTCCTGGGGAAAAAGACACCACGACGGGTGTGAGAACTACTTCCCACAGTAGTTCTCAGTGGGTGCCGTCAACAAGCCCAACGGTCCGCCCACTAAGTCTACTAGAGGTAAAAGATAACAGTGCAATGAAATCTGAACAAGAAAAGCTGGAGCTACTCTACAGCTACCATACCTCTATCTAGATACTCAAAAAGTGGAACAGATGAAAGTAAAAGAGACCACTCGCACCCAAGGTGCTCAATAGACCCAATCGAACTGACTACCTCAAAGGTCCAGTCAAGCCTGCGCCTGTCGACTAGGAACGCTCCTGCCCACTAACACACATCCACATGAGGACGGGATTTACGTGGGGCGTTCTGTCCGACTAACTCATCCCTCGCGCAAAACTGCCTCACAGGCCCATCGTTGCCTCCACTGCGGAAAACTGCCTCAACAGGCCAACCATCGTATCCACAGCGGCATCTCAGGACGCGACTCCAACTGAGTAGAACGGCGCGGCATAGAGTATCAAACATTGGCATATGCAGGCTAGTCAAAATCCACGCTCACTCTCAGAACGGTAGGACTCAAGATCCCCAAATATCTCGCACAACAGTCGGAGCACCCTCGACGACTCAGCTGATCGGCTAACTCGAAACACGAGACACTAGCCTCTCCAACAGCTCGCAGCACAAAGCTCACTGGCTGGAGATACTCCACAGCCAGGAACGACCCACAACTCAGGGTAACAAAACAGGTCGGACAACATTCAACGACCTGGGACCACCGTCAACCCCAACGGTTCCCAACAATACGGACCGGAAGATACTCGACGGCCCGGGACTACCGTCAACTCAACGACTCCCTCCTACGACAGCGTAAAAGGGAAACAAGACCTCTCGGGACTACCGTTTACCCAAACGGCTCCCCGCACAGATAAGCAACCCGCTACAACTACCAGACTCCACTCTACTCGCAAGCAAGAGTGCAAAAGCATCCCACACTAAAAGCAAGTCCCGACCTCTCGGCCCACTACCCGGGCGAGAAAACACTATGTCCAGGGATGAAAGAACAGTGTGGATGTCTAAGCATAAATAACCCTAGCCCAAGTGAGGGTTTTCTACTGGTCTGGTTACACATGCAACGTATGACGGGGGTGTAGGTCAAGTTCCAAGATAACTATATTAACAGATAATAAAAGGAATAACAATTCCTACAATCTAGCATGCTACACAATGAAATAAACTATCATGCATAGTCCTACATCAGTAGAAATACTGTACAGTCCATAAAACTTGGAGATAAGGCCACCCACCTCGATTTGCCACCAATTGCTCGTAGACACTTGCAATTGGCCTCCACGGAGTCCGCACGCAAAACGGGGCACGGTGCCGGAGTCCGCACGCAAAACGATGCACGGTGCCGGAATCTGCACGCCAAACGAAGTCCGCACGCAACACGGTGCACGGTGCTGGAATCTGCACGCCAAACGGGGTCCGCACGCAAAACGGTGCACGGTGCCGAAGTTCGCACGCAAAACGGTGCACGGTGCCAGGATCCGCATGCAAAACGGAGTCCGCACGCAAAACGGTGCACGGTGCCAGGATCCACACGCAAAACGGAGTCCGCACGCAAAACGGTGCACGGTGCCGGAGTTTGCACGCAAAACGGTGCACGGTGCCAGGATCCGCACGCAAAACGGAGTCCGCACGCAAAACGGTGCACGGTGCCGGAGTCCGCACGCAAAATGGTGCAAGGTGCTAGGATCCGCACGCAAAACGGAGTCCGCAGACAAAACGGTGCACGGTGCCGGAGTCCGCACGCAAAACGGTGCACGGTGCCCAACACAGAAAGGAGCAAGAGGGTCAGTTACAGTCTAAAAGAACGCTCCAAAAACTGTACAAAAATACAGAAAAACCAACGCACGGGACCTACCCGTTTGCGCCGCCGTCGCCGAAACGCTCCGCCGGGCGACCTCGCACGCAAAACGAGGTCCATGACGCGCCGCCGCACCTCACGCAACCCCCCTCCCTCACTCCCTCTCGCTCTCGAGTGCAGAAGAAAGAAAGAAAAGGGAGAAAATGCGGTGCGGGGAGGAAGAAGAAGAAGAAAAGGAGGGAGAGAGAAGGTGGTCCACGGGGCCGGTCCACGGCCCCGGTCCACGGCTCGAGCCAATCAGGGAGCCCCAAACCGGACGGTCCACAGCCGGGCGCGTGCGCCGGGTTCACGCATGCGCCCGGGCGCCACGTGGCGCGCTGTAATGCGCCCGCCACACGGGTGCGTTACACTGCGCCACCCCAGGCGTGGGACACGCGCGCGCCACACCGAGCGCGCGTGCCCCCGCGCCCGCGCGGGCACCAACGGGGGCCCGCCACGTGGCAGCCCCCGCGCGCTCCCCGCCGAGGCGCCTGCGCCCCGTCCCGTCCGCACGCCGCCTCGAACCGCGCGCCATGACCCGCGCGCCGCGATCGCCTCGGGATCCGTGCCACGCGCCACGCCTCGAGATTCGTGCCACGTCGCCTTGAAAAACGCGCACATCATCTGGGCTCCAAATCAAACAAGTAATGTAGTAACCGTAATTTTTAAAATTCAAAATTTAAGTTTAAATAATTTTCAGAATTATTAAAATAGCAAAAATGGGCAATTAGTGGGTCAATAGTGGCCCAGAAATGTTGATTTTTGATCGGGGTCTGATCTGGAAAATCCGAGATCACCATTGCGATCGTCTCGTCGAAACATAGAAGTTTCATATTCATATGTTTTCGATCCGACGGTCGGATCTTCCAGAAATCAGAAATCAAAAACGGGCCCCGCGACTTAAGTGTGAATAGTAACTCGCGATTTTCGGCCCTTCGCGAGCAACAGTTGGCCGAACCACTGTCTAGAACCCTGACATAGGGGTATGAGTAATGGATCCTAACTAATTTCGACGTTCTGAGCGCAATGGCACTGTCGGATTTCGCGTTTGACGCTCCGAGTGCATCGGGATGCGTGCAGCACACCGCAAAACGTCGAACTTTATGGCCCGAGATTTCGTACGATCACCAAATTAGACAAATGAGAAGCCTATTTTGAAGGTCTCGACGAGCCGGACGTCGTGGCGAAGTCCGTTTCGCGAAACGACGACCGGATTGTCTCGAAATGCGTGAAAAGTGCTCAAAATTGGACTAAAATGTGTAAAAGGCTAATGTTTTATGTGCCTAAATGCTAGGGCTTTGTACCATAAGGGGTTTAGTGCACCCACTGAGAAAGCCTCGGAGGATTGGGATAAGTGTGAATGGGGATTGTGGTTAGAATCAAGCATTAAAGGGAAGTTGGTCTCTTGAGCTTCTATAGGGTGAACCTGAGGAGTCATGTTGGGACCCTGTTCACTGGGCTTCTACAGACCTAAGTGGCCCACGAAGGTTGCTGTGCAGAGCTCGGAGCCTAGTGGGTGTGTGTGTGAACCGGGTTGAGAGAATAATGCAAAGAATCTTGCATTTAATAGTGTTGCCTCTTGGACTACCCAGGGCCAGAGCTCGAAGAGTTTTAGAGAGGATTTCGAAGCATCAAACTCCTCTGATCCTTCCAGACCAAAACCAGAGTGTAGGGTGGCCGAGGAGTCACAACCCATTGTTGTGAACTCGGGGAAGAGAGAGAAGGAGAAGCTTGGAAGCAATTTCTTCCTAGTCTAAATCTGGTGACCCTGAGGAGTTCCTGGAGCGAGGAGGACCTTGCTGAAGAGTGCCCGTGGCCGCGCGTGCAAGGGGGATCGAGTTCCGGCTTCTTCCTCCTTCACCAACTCCGGCCAAGGTAAGGTTTCCAAACCTTTAGTTGTTTGTGCCAGGACCTTTAACAGTGGACCTCTTAGGTCCTTAGATTCTCTTCTGCACAAGCCCGAACCCCCATGCAGCTTGGTTGGCCGGCGGGAGCAAGGTCTCGCCGGAAACCTAGAAGAGCTCCGCCTCGGAAGATCTCAGCAAACGCTTGATCTCAATGCACCAAACTTGGTGTGCTTGGACTGTAGGAGGAGGGTACCAACTCCACAAAATTTAGTAGAGTATGGTTGACCCGTTGAGTGGCAGTTTAATGCCCTAGTTTCGGGTTTTTGTTGCACTTGGCCGAGCTTGCAGCTCCGGCGCCGGCGCGCCTCCCCGTCGCCGGCCACTTGCCCAAAAGTGTTGCTGGGAGTGTAAGGGGTGCATCCATGCACTTGCATGCTGCCCATGCAGCATTAGAAAGATTAATGGCCATTGTTGACCCGAAATGGAGCAATCGCGGCCGCCGGAGCTCCGGCCACTTCCGGCCGGGGAGAGGTGGTTGGGAAGCTTCATATGACCCCATGGAAGCTTTCCATCCATGTTGTAAAGCTTCAAAGTGGCTCTGTAAAAATCCGCCATTAGAGGTGTTGAGCTCAAAACCGGAGCTTGCTCCGCCGCGCCGCCGCCGCACCCCGGGGTCCCGCCACATGCATGGAAAGTTTCAGAGGAACATTTGGCACCTATTGGTGCTTGTGGTTGGATCCCAGAACCCCTAGGTTAGTGATCACGAATTTCAATGTTTGCCTCCATCTTCTTCAACCTTGGAGTCGGCCAACCCGAGGCTTTGGGTTGCTCCAAGATGCTGGGAAAAACTCCTGCAGCCTGGAGGATCATCTCCTTCCAAGAAATTTTGGAGCTGGGGCAGAGATTGCAGAGAATCGAGGCTGGGTTGGGTGCTTGTGTGTGTGTGTGTAGTGTGCACATATGGTGCTTGACAAAATGCCTCACAGAACTTCCAAGCAAAATTTGACAAAACTTTGTATATGAAAGTTGTTTAGAATTGTCCCCTGAGCTTGATGCTCACTTCAGGTCAACATGGATCTGTGTGGACAAGTGTATGGTGCATTGTGAACTTATGCAAAAGCAAGGTGATGGATCTGGGTGATCCAGTGGATCTGGGCTGCATCTAGGGCAAGCCCTGTGATCCTGGCATCATCCAGAGATGGTTTGATATAGAAAGTTTTGTCTGGAAATGTGTGGATTCAAAGATGAGTCATAACCAAGCCTTAATGCAATAATTAATTAAAAACAGTGTTAGGGTCTGGTTGGAAAACTGTAACAGTGAGCTCCTGGCTAATTTGGGGTCACTGGACGCGATGCTCGCGTTAGATTTAGGTTTCGATGATCCGGAGAAACAAAAATGCAAATGGCTATGTTAGAAGTGTATATTATGGCCCGAAGTTTTCCTCGGGATGCGTGCTGCCACAAATGTGTGAGCACGGTGTTCAGCAAGTTAAAAGTCACCTGCTGGAAGTGACGGTTTGTTAAAATGAGTTTCCAGTTGAAAGAACGAGCGAAAACAGTGCTCAAATGACACTATTAGTTAAATAATTAGAGGTTTTAAAATGGATCTGGGGTTTAAGTTGTGATTAGTGAATTCGAGGTTGATCAATATGTTTGATTCAGGTCTGTCCAGTTTGCATCTGGTTCTGAGCATACAGTCGATTCAGTCTTGTCGCCTGCGATTTGACAGGTGGGTTTATCTTCGGTCCGGGCTTTATCATTTCGGCCCTCTGTGTACGGTATTGGTTGGACCCCTGTTTTTGGTAGCTTAACTATTACTTTGAGCCTGCCTTCCTTTTGATTCAGTTATACTGCTTCATGCCTGAGTTATAACTTTATCAGTTATCTGTTGCTTTACATAGTGCTTCCAGTATTTCATATCATTATTCTGGACATTGCCATGCCTGATTGGTCATTTGCTAGGTTATATACCTGATTATCAGTACTACCTGATTATATCTGATCCATGATATATAGTTGCTGCTTATTCTTGCATGTGAGTTGAGACTCAGTTGATTCTGATATTGCATCCCTGTTGGGATTTCCCGGCTTGTTGCCGATTACCCGGTCAGTGGACCGAGAGATTGAGCATTTGCATTATGATTGAGCCTGCTTTCCTGTTGATCAAATATTACACTGCTGAACACATAATTTTAATTAACTAATGTTTTACTGAACTTCGTAGGGTAGCCTGAGTCTGTTCTTGTTTGATAGGACAAGGGCAACGCTCTTCGAGGTTTGGACTTTTCAAAATGTTTTTCTCAAAATAAATATGTGTTTGGTTTTGTATGTTTGGTTGGTCTGCATGATTGAGTTGAGATTTGCTGTTGATCTTATGTGAGTCGAGATTTGCCTTTGATCTTGCATATGAGTTGAGATTCAGTTGATTCTGATATTGTATCCTTGATTAGGTAGTTGATAATTATGAGTTGAGATTCAGTTGATTCTGATATTGCATTCTTGATTGGATTAGTTGATGATTATTCCTGCATGAGATGTTGGTACACTATTGTTGCATCCCAGTGGGGATTTCCCGGCTTGTTGTCGATTTCCCGGTCTGTGAACCGTGAGCTTGAGCATTCGCATGATTGATCGCCACGCACCGCTGTACTTCACGAACATTGCCGGGGTCGCTCCCCGTGGATATTGTTCTTTACCGGTAAAGGGTCACATCGACCCGTGAACCCCCTGATAGCACTTGTGGGTGCGGGGTTATGTCAGCCAGATAGGTGCCAGATAGTGGCATGAGCCTGAGGTCTTCGTGACCAATAGTGGCATTGATTGGGAACTTGATATTCTTATGATTGATGCATAGCTCTTATACTTCTATATCCTAGCATGATCAGTACCTATTGCATATGTTGCCTGTCTAGCCTGCTTTTATCATATCTCATGATTTCCCCGGTTACTAATCCTGTTATGGTTATCAACTTATGCCTACTTAAAGATTTTGTAAGTTGTTTTAAATTACAGCTCCAAAGATATATCTGCTTTACCTAACATGTGATTATTACTATCCTCTAGTATTGTATACCAGTAGGTACGATCTGCTATTTCTCGGCTCGTCGTGCCCACTGGGATACACTCCGGTGTGTCTCACACCCTCGGGTGACTGTTTTTCAGGTCAAGCGGGTGTTGGGATGTCAGGACGTATTGGCGAGGTATCGATATAGAGGTTGACCCTGGACAGCCGAAAAGTTATGTAATAGATGTTTGAGAGAAAGGATTTTGTATTTCAGTTGTATATTTGTAAAGATAGTTGTAAGGTTTTCTTGTAATATTATTTGTAGTACGTAGTTAGTACTCTGATGTTGTTGCTAAGCTAGCCGTGCATATATAGAAAAGGCTCAATTCCAAAGGGGATTGGGACTCTTCTATATATGTGGCGGTCTGTCATTGCCCTGGCTGTTTTTGCAACTCTGATAAAAAAAAAAAAAAAAAAAAATTTATACACTGGTTTTTGAACTCGGGGCGTGACAGATTAGATGGTATCAGAGAATAGGAATACGATGCCTAGGTTTGGTTAGGAACGAACCCTAGGATGACTTGTGTTCACGAGAGAGCGCTGGGTTTCGGAATAGTGGTTTGAAACTTAGATGTGTTCCGTATTCGGGTTTTGAGAATCATTGTTAGTGCAAGGTTAGCCGCGGTCATGGTTTCGGCCGTGGGCTTGATGTTTCAGTGGAGCCAGATGGCTCAGATCAGTACAATACATGTGGTTGAAGGATTTACTTTCAGTGTTCCCGTGTCATAATTCAGTGGCTTGTGTGCCCAATGATAATCCTGGTTTGGGTTGGATTTAAATTTTGGCCTATGTGTCCATTTTAATAAGAAGTTGGAAAATAGTGAATTATGGTTCTAGTTTCTTGGGGATAGACAGGGTGGCATTCCTGACCACGTGATGGTAGTGACCTTTGGTAGAAGTTATGTCATCGGCATAGAGACTGTGAGGGAAGGTATGTGATGTACCTTCAGATGTGAGTTGTGTCCCCAACTAGTTGTTGGCGACAGATCTATGGTGTTTCGCCTTTCTTTTGGTAAGCACGTTGGCGGCCGACAACGTACTTCCGAAAGAACTGAGAAATACTCTGCCCTGTAATGGGACATATTCAGATTGGGTTTAACTTAGTAGCCTGAGAGTTAACGACGCTTTGTGACTGATTGTCATCTCTACGAATCTGTTAGAGGTTTAATAGAGGTTTAGTTAAGTTTAAGTTTCGGGGACGAAACTTCTTATAAGTGGTGGGTGATGTAGTAACCGTAATTTTTAAAATTCAAAATTTAAGTTTAAATAATTTTCAGAATTATTAAAATAGCAAAAATGGGCAATTAGTGGGTCAATAGTGGCCCAGAAATGTTGATTTTTGATCGGGGTCTGATCTGGAAAATCCGAGATCACCATTGCGATCGTCTCGTCGAAACATAGAAGTTTCATATTCATATGTTTTCGATCCGACGGTCGGATCTTCCAGAAATCAGAAATCAAAAACGGGCCCCGCGACTTAAGTGTGAATAGTAACTCGCGATTTTCGGCCCTTCGCGAGCAACAGTTGGCCGAACCACTGTCTAGAACCCTGACATAGGGGTATGAGTAATGGATCCTAACTAATTTCGACGTTCTGAGCGCAATGGCACTGTCGGATTTCGCGTTTGACGCTCCGAGTGCATCGGGATGCGTGCAGCACACCGCAAAACGTCGAACTTTATGGCCCGAGATTTCGTACGATCACCAAATTAGACAAATGAGAAGCCTATTTTGAAGGTCTCGACGAGCCGGACGTCGTGGCGAAGTCCGTTTCGCGAAACGACGACCGGATTGTCTCGAAATGCGTGAAAAGTGCTCAAAATTGGACTAAAATGTGTAAAAGGCTAATGTTTTATGTGCCTAAATGCTAGGGCTTTGTACCATAAGGGGTTTAGTGCACCCACTGAGAAAGCCTCGGAGGATTGGGATAAGTGTGAATGGGGATTGTGGTTAGAATCAAGCATTAAAGGGAAGTTGGTCTCTTGAGCTTCTATAGGGTGAACCTGAGGAGTCATGTTGGGACCCTGTTCACTGGGCTTCTACAGACCTAAGTGGCCCACGAAGGTTGCTGTGCAGAGCTCGGAGCCTAGTGGGTGTGTGTGTGAACCGGGTTGAGAGAATAATGCAAAGAATCTTGCATTTAATAGTGTTGCCTCTTGGACTACCCAGGGGCCAGAGCTCGAAGAGTTTTAGAGAGGATTTCGAAGCATCAAACTCCTCTGATCCTTCCAGACCAAAACCAGAGTGTAGGGTGGCCGAGGAGTCACAACCCATTGTTGTGAACTCGGGGAAGAGAGAGAAGGAGAAGCTTGGAAGCAATTTCTTCCTAGTCTAAATCTGGTGACCCTGAGGAGTTCCTGGAGCGAGGAGGACCTTGCTGAAGAGTGCCCGTGGCCGCGCGTGCAAGGGGGATCGAGTTCCGGCTTCTTCCTCCTTCACCAACTCCGGCCAAGGTAAGGTTTCCAAACCTTTAGTTGTTTGTGCCAGGACCTTTAACAGTGGACCTCTTAGGTCCTTAGATTCTCTTCTGCACAAGCCCGAACCCCCATGCAGCTTGGTTGGCCGGCGGGAGCAAGGTCTCGCCGGAAACCTAGAAGAGCTCCGCCTCGGAAGATCTCAGCAAACGCTTGATCTCAATGCACCAAACTTGGTGTGCTTGGACTGTAGGAGGAGGGTACCAACTCCACAAAATTTAGTGGAGTATGGTTGACCCGTTGAGTGGCAGTTTAATGCCCTAGTTTCGGGTTTTTGTTGCACTTGGCCGAGCTTGCAGCTCCGGCGCCGGCGCGCCTCCCCGTCGCCGGCCACTTGCCCAAAAGTGTTGCTGGGAGTGTAAGGGGTGCATCCATGCACTTGCATGCTGCCCATGCAGCATTAGAAAGATTAATGGCCATTGTTGACCCGAAATGGAGCAATCGCGGCCGCCGGAGCTCCGGCCACTTCCGGCCGGGGAGAGGTGGTTGGGAAGCTTCATATGACCCCATGGAAGCTTTCCATCCATGTTGTAAAGCTTCAAAGTGGCTCTGTAAAAATCCGCCATTAGAGGTGTTGAGCTCAAAACCGGAGCTTGCTCCGCCGCGCCGCCGCCGCACCCCGGGGTCCCGCCACATGCATGGAAAGTTTCAGAGGAACATTTGGCACCTATTGGTGCTTGTGGTTGGATCCCAGAACCCCTAGGTTAGTGATCACGAATTTCAATGTTTGCCTCCATCTTCTTCAACCTTGGAGTCCGGCCAACCCGAGGCTTTGGGTTGCTCCAAGATGCTGGGAAAAACTCCTGCAGCCTGGAGGATCATCTCCTTCCAAGAAATTTTGGAGCTGGGGCAGAGATTGCAGAGAATCGAGGCTGGGTTGGGTGCTTGTGTGTGTGTGTGTAGTGTGCACATATGGTGCTTGACAAAATGCCTCACAGAACTTCCAAGCAAAATTTGACAAAACTTTGTATATGAAAGTTGTTTAGAATTGTCCCCTGAGCTTGATGCTCACTTCAGGTCAACATGGATCTGTGTGGACAAGTGTATGGTGCATTGTGAACTTATGCAAAGCAAGGTGATGGATCTGGGTGATCCAGTGGATCTGGGCTGCATCTAGGGCAAGCCCTGTGATCCTGGCATCATCCAGAGATGGTTTGATATAGAAAGTTTTGTCTGGAAATGTGTGGATTCAAAGATGAGTCATAACCAAGCCTTAATGCAATAATTAATTAAAAACAGTGTTAGGGTCTGGTTGGAAACTGTAACAGTGAGCTCCTGGCTAATTTGGGGTCACTGGACGCGATGCTCGCGTTAGATTTAGGTTTCGATGATCCGGAGAAAACAAAAAATGCAAATGGCTATGTTAGAAGTGTATATTATGGCCCGAAGTTTCCTCGGGATGCGTGCTGCCACAAATGTGTGAGCCGGTGTTCAGCAAGTTAAAAGTCACCTGCTGGAAGTGACGGTTTGGTTAAAATGAGTTTCCAGTTGAAAGAACGAGCGAAAAACAGTGCTCAAATGACACTATTAGTTAAATAATTAGAGGTTTTAAAATGGATCTGGGGTTTAAGTTGTGATTAGTGAATTCGAGGTTGCTCAATCATGTTTGATTCAGGTCTGTCCAGTTTGCATCTGGTTCTGAGCATACAGTCGATTCAGTCTGTCGCCTGCGATTTGACAGGTGGGTTTATCTTCGGTCCGGGCTTTATCATTTCGGCCCTCTGTGTACGGTATTGGTTGGACCCCTGTTTTTGGTAGCTTAACTATTACTTTGAGCCCTGCCTTCCTTTGATTCAGTTATACTGCTTCATGCCTGAGTTATAACTTTTATCAGTTATCTGTTGCTTTACATAGTGCTTCCAGTATTTCATATCATTATTCTGGACATTGCCATGCCTGATTGGTCATTTGCTAGGTTATATACCTGATTATCAGTACTACCTGATTATATCTGATCCATGATATATAGTTGCTGCTTATTTTGCATGTGAGTGAGACTCAGTTGATTCTGATATTGCATCCCTGTTGGGATTTCCCGGCTTTGTTGCCGATTACCCGGTCAGTGGACCGAGAGATTGAGCATTTGCATTATGATTGAGCCTGCTTTCCTGTGATCAAATATTACACTGCTGAACACATAATTTTAATTAACTAATGTTTTACTGAACTTCGTAGGGTAGCCTGAGTCTGTTCTTGTTTGATAGGACAAGGGCAACGCTCTTCGAGGTTTGGACTTTTCAAAATGTTTTTCTCAAAATAAATATGTGTTTGGTTTTGTATGTTTGGTTGGTCTGCATGATTGAGTTGAGATTTGCTGTGATCTTATGTGAGTCGAGATTTGCCTTTGATCTTGCATATGAGTTGAGATTCAGTTGATTCTGATATTGTATCCTTGATTAGGTAGTTGATAATTATGAGTTGAGATTCAGTTGATTCTGATATTGCATTCTTGATTGGATTAGTTGATGATTATTCCTGCATGAGATGTTGGTACACTATTGTTGCATCCCAGTGGGGATTTCCCGGCTTGTTGCCGATTTCCCGGTCTGTGAACCGTGAGCTTGAGCATTCGCATGATTGATCGCCACGCACCGCTGTACTTCACGAACATTGCCGGGGTCGCTCCCCGTGGATATTGTTCTTTACCGGTAAAGGGTCACATCGACCCGTGAACCCCCTGATAGCACTTGTGGGTGCGGGGTTATGTCAGCCAGATAGGTGCCAGATAGTGGCATGAGCTGAGGTCTTCGTGACCAATAGTGGCATTGATTGGGAACTTGATATTCTTATGATTGATGCATAGCTCTTATACTTCTATATCCTAGCATGATCAGTACCTATTGCATATGTTGCCTGTCTAGCCTGCTTTTATCATATCTCATGATTCCCCGGTTACTAATCCTGTTATGGTTATCAACTTATGCCTACTTAAAGATTTTGTAAGTTGTTTTAAATTACAGCTCCAAAGATATATCTGCTTTACCTAACATGTGATTATTACTATCCTCTAGTATTGTATACCAGTAGGTACGATCTGCTATTTCTCGGCTCGTCGTGCCCACTGGGATACACTCCGGTGTGTCTCACACCCTCGGGTGACTGTTTTTCAGGTCAAGCGGGTGTTGGGATGTCAGGACGTATTGGCGAGGTATCGATATAGAGGTTGACCCTGGACAGCCGAAAAGTTATGTAATAGATGTTTGAGAGAAAGGATTTTGTATTTCAGTTGTATATTTGTAAAGATAGTTGTAAGGTTTTCTTGTAATATTATTGTAGTACGTAGTTAGTACTCTGATGTTGTTGCTAAGCTAGCCGTGCATATATAGAAGGCTCAATTCCAAAGGGGATTGGGACTCTTCTATATATGTGGCGGTCTGTCATTGCCCTGGCTGTTTTGCAACTCTGATAAAAAAAAAAAAAAAAAATTTATACACTGGGTTTTGAACTCGGGGCGTGACAAGGTAAATAGTCCATTCCTAGCGATTTCGCGCGCTGAATCCAAAACCGATGTCCGTTTCTCCAAATTCTCACCCCGAAAATTGCCGAAAGCCCACTCGATCGATTTTCGCGCAGGCGTCCATTTTTAAAGTCGATTAGCCAAATTCCAACTCTAAAAATTCCCGAAGCGACCGGAGAGGTAAAATTTTATCCGGACTCACCCGAGTCTAAATTTGACATCTGAAACGCGCGAAATCACCTCCACACCCGACGGGTCCTCCAATTCCCCACGGGATAACCTTTTAAGAACGAAGTCCAACACTTGTGTCCAAATTGCGCGCAAACCCACTGACACACCACGCAGGCCTCCAGTGATGCCAGCTAAAACCCAAATTGCACCACAAATCCATTCTGGGCCCCAACGCCGCGCACCAACACCCAACGGCGACACCCGAACGTGCCCAACAACCAGCAATCCTACTGCGGGGGATTCCGGGACCTCACAAGATGAGAGAGTGTTTTTCTGATTTGTTTAGCGAGGGTGAGGTTAAGTTCGGGACGAAACTTCTTTTAAGTGGTGTGTGGTGTAATATCACGACTTTTCGTGTATCGTTTTACCCTCTTGCTAATAAATTACATCTTAGGAAAAATCGAATTATCGAGTTCTCATAAGTGTCTATCACATGGTGCGGGTATTTTTTTGTGATAGAGCTTGAAAACGACGACGACGGTGCAATCGGATCTAAAATCCACTTACGGACCCCCGGAATGGGGTTTTGAAGATCGCGGTAACCGTAGTGTGCATCGGAATCCATTCAAAAGATCTGGCACGCTTTTTGAGGAGTAGTGGAATTATCTTGTGGGAAAGTTAATTATTTTCTAAATAACACCCGGAGTGGGTTTATCGTACGTACCAAGGGAGAAGAATCTGTTTTCCTGAAAGAAAGGAGAAATCTGTTTTCCTAAAGAAAGAGAAAACCCCTAGTAGGAGAGAAAAACAAAAAAAAAAGGAGAGAAAGAGAAAAAGAAAAAGGAGGAAACCCTAACCAGAGGAAAAAGTGA
>CM055064.1:8896704-9063729 GCA_029204045.2 Tillandsia leiboldiana
GGCCGGGGGAGAGGTGGTTGGGAAGCTTCATATGACCCCATGGAAGCTTTCCATCCATGTTGTAAAGCTTCAAAGTGGCTCTGTAAAAATCCGCCATTAGAGGTGTTGAGCTCAAAACCGGAGCTTGCTCCGCCGCGCCGCCGCCGCACCCCGGGGTCCCGCCACATGCATGGAAAGTTTCAGAGGAACATTTGGCACCTATTGGTGCTTGTGGTTGGATCCCAGAACCCCTAGGTTAGTGATCACGAATTTCAATGTTGCCTCCATCTTCTTCAACCTTGGAGTCGGCCAACCCGAGGCTTTGGGTTGCTCCAAGATGCTGGGAAAAACTCCTGCAAGCCTGGAGGATCATCTCCTTCCAAGAAATTTTGGAGCTGGGGCAGAGATTGCAGAGAATCGAGGCTGGGTTGGGTGCTTGTGTGTGTGTGTGTAGTGTGCACATATGGTGCTTGACAAAATGCCTCACAGAACTTCCAAGCAAAATTTGACAAAACTTTGTATATGAAAGTTGTTTAGAATTGTCCCCTGAGCTTGATGCTCACTTCAGGTCAACATGGATCTGTGTGGACAAGTGTATGGTGCATTGTGAACTTATGCAAAAGCAAGGTGATGGATCTGGGTGATCCAGTGGATCTGGGCTGCATCTAGGGCAAGCCCTGTGATCCTGGCATCATCCAGAGATGGTTTGATATAGAAAGTTTTGTCTGGAAATGTGTGGATTCAAAGATGAGTCATAACCAAGCCTTAATGCAATAATTAATTAAAAACAGTGTTAGGGTCTGGTTGGAAAACTGTAACAGTGAGCTCCTGGCTAATTTGGGGTCACTGGACGCGATGCTCGCGTTAGATTTAGGTTTCGATGATCCGGAGAAACAAAAATGCAAATGGCTATGTTAGAAGTGTATATTATGGCCCGAAGTTTTCCTCGGGATGCGTGCTGCCACAAATGTGTGAGCACGGTGTTCAGCAAGTTAAAAGTCACCTGCTGGAAGTGACGGTTTGTTAAAATGAGTTTCCAGTTGAAAGAACGAGCGAAAACAGTGCTCAAATGACACTATTAGTTAAATAATTAGAGGTTTTAAAATGGATCTGGGGTTTAAGTTGTGATTAGTGAATTCGAGGTTGATCAATATGTTTGATTCAGGTCTGTCCAGTTTGCATCTGGTTCTGAGCATACAGTCGATTCAGTCTTGTCGCCTGCGATTTGACAGGTGGGTTTATCTTCGGTCCGGGCTTTATCATTTCGGCCCTCTGTGTACGGTATTGGTTGGACCCCTGTTTTTGGTAGCTTAACTATTACTTTGAGCCTGCCTTCCTTTTGATTCAGTTTATACTGCTTCATGCCTGAGTTATAACTTTTATCAGTTATCTGTTGCTTTACATAGTGCTTCCAGTATTTCATATCATTATTCTGGACATTGCCATGCCTGATTGGTCATTTGCTAGGTTATATACCTGATTATCAGTACTACCTGATTATATCTGATCCATGATATATAGTTGCTGCTTATTCTTGCATGTGAGTTGAGACTCAGTTGATTCTGATATTGCATCCCTGTTGGGATTTCCCGGCTTGTTGCCGATTACCCGGTCAGTGGACCGAGAGATTGAGCATTTGCATTATGATTGAGCCTGCTTTCCTGTTGATCAAATATTACACTGCTGAACACATAATTTTAATTAACTAATGTTTTACTGAACTTCGTAGGGTAGCCTGAGTCTGTTCTTGTTGATAGGACAAGGGCAACGCTCTTCGAGGTTTGGACTTTTCAAAATGTTTTTCTCAAAATAAATATGTGTTTGGTTTTGTATGTTTGGTTGGTCTGCATGATTGAGTTGAGATTTGCTGTTGATCTTATGTGAGTCGAGATTTGCCTTTGATCTTGCATATGAGTTGAGATTCAGTTGATTCTGATATTGTATCCTTGATTAGGTAGTTGATAATTATGAGTTGAGATTCAGTTGATTCTGATATTGCATTCTTGATTGGATTAGTTGATGATTATTCCTGCATGAGATGTTGTACACTATTGTTGCATCCCAGTGGGGATTTCCCGGCTTGTTGTCGATTTCCCGGTCTGTGAACCGTGAGCTTGAGCATTCGCATGATTGATCGCCACGCACCGCTGTACTTCACGAACATTGCCGGGGTCGCTCCCCGTGGATATTGTTCTTTACCGGTAAAGGGTCACATCGACCCGTGAACCCCCTGATAGCACTTGTGGGTGCGGGGTTATGTCAGCCAGATAGGTGCCAGATAGTGGCATGAGCCTGAGGTCTTCGTGACCAATAGTGGCATTGATTGGGAACTTGATATTCTTATGATTGATGCATAGCTCTTATACTTCTATATCCTAGCATGATCAGTACCTATTGCATATGTTGCCTGTCTAGCCTGCTTTTATCATATCTCATGATTTCCCCGGTTACTAATCCTGTTATGGTTATCAACTTATGCCTACTTAAAGATTTTGTAAGTTGTTTTAAATTACAGCTCCAAAGATATATCTGCTTTACCTAACATGTGATTATTACTATCCTCTAGTATTGTATACCAGTAGGTACGATCTGCTATTTCTCGGCTCGTCGTGCCCACTGGGATACACTCCGGTGTGTCTCACACCCTCGGGTGACTGTTTTTCAGGTCAAGCGGGTGTTGGGATGTCAGGACGTATTGGCGAGGTATCGATATAGAGGTTGACCCTGGACAGCCGAAAAGTTATGTAATAGATGTTTGAGAGAAAGGATTTTGTATTTCAGTTGTATATTTGTAAAGATAGTTGTAAGGTTTTCTTGTAATATTATTTGTAGTACGTAGTTAGTACTCTGATGTTGTTGCTAAGCTAGCCGTGCATATATAGAAAAGGCTCAATTCCAAAGGGGATTGGGACTCTTCTATATATGTGGCGGTCTGTCATTGCCCTGGCTGTTTTTGCAACTCTGATAAAAAAAAAAAAAAAAAAAATTTATACACTGGTTTTTGAACTCGGGGCGTGACAGATTAGATGGTATCAGAGAATAGGAATACGATGCCTAGGTTTGGTTAGGAACGAACCCTAGGATGACTTGTGTTCACGAGAGAGCGCTGGGTTTCGGAATAGTGGTTTGAAACTTAGATGTGTTCCGTATTCGGGTTTTGAGAATCATTGTTAGTGCAAGGTTAGCCGCGGTCATGGTTTCGGCCGTGGGCTTGATGTTTCAGTGGAGCCAGATGGCTCAGATCAGTACAATACATGTGGTTGAAGGATTTACTTTTCAGTGTTCCCGTGTCATAATTCAGTGGCTTGTGTGCCCAATGATAATCCTGGTTTGGGTTGGATTTAAATTTTGGCCTATGTGTCCATTTTAATAAGAAGTTGGAAAATAGTGAATTATGGTTCTAGTTTCTTGGGGATAGACAGGGTGGCATTCCTGACCACGTGATGGTAGTGACCTTTGGTAGAAGTTATGTCATCGGCATAGAGACTGTGAGGGAAGGTATGTGATGTACCTTCAGATGTGAGTTGTGTCCCCAACTAGTTGTTGGCGACAGATCTATGGTGTTTCGCCTTTCTTTTGGTAAGCACGTTGGCGGCCGACAACGTACTTCCGAAAGAACTGAGAAATACTCTGCCCTGTAATGGGACATATTCAGATTGGGTTTAACTTAGTAGCCTGAGAGTTAACGACGCTTTGTGACTGATTGTCATCTCTACGAATCTGTTAGAGGTTTAATAGAGGTTTAGTTAAGTTTAAGTTTCGGGGACGAAACTTCTTATAAGTGGTGGGTGATGTAGTAACCGTAATTTTTAAAATTCAAAATTTAAGTTTAAATAATTTTCAGAATTATTAAAATAGCAAAAATGGGCAATTAGTGGGTCAATAGTGGCCCAGAAATGTTGATTTTTGATCGGGGTCTGATCTGGAAAATCCGAGATCACCATTGCGATCGTCTCGTCGAAACATAGAAGTTTCATATTCATATGTTTTCGATCCGACGGTCGGATCTTCCAGAAATCAGAAATCAAAAACGGGCCCCGCGACTTAAGTGTGAATAGTAACTCGCGATTTTCGGCCCTTCGCGAGCAACAGTTGGCCGAACCACTGTCTAGAACCCTGACATAGGGGTATGAGTAATGGATCCTAACTAATTTCGACGTTCTGAGCGCAATGGCACTGTCGGATTTCGCGTTTGACGCTCCGAGTGCATCGGGATGCGTGCAGCACACCGCAAAACGTCGAACTTTATGGCCCGAGATTTCGTACGATCACCAAATTAGACAAATGAGAAGCCTATTTTGAAGGTCTCGACGAGCCGGACGTCGTGGCGAAGTCCGTTTCGCGAAACGACGACCGGATTGTCTCGAAATGCGTGAAAAGTGCTCAAAATTGGACTAAAATGTGTAAAAGGCTAATGTTTTATGTGCCTAAATGCTAGGGCTTTGTACCATAAGGGGTTTAGTGCACCCACTGAGAAAGCCTCGGAGGATTGGGATAAGTGTGAATGGGGATTGTGGTTAGAATCAAGCATTAAAGGGAAGTTGGTCTCTTGAGCTTCTATAGGGTGAACCTGAGGAGTCATGTTGGGACCCTGTTCACTGGGCTTCTACAGACCTAAGTGGCCCACGAAGGTTGCTGTGCAGAGCTCGGAGCCTAGTGGGTGTGTGTGTGAACCGGGTTGAGAGAATAATGCAAAGAATCTTGCATTTAATAGTGTTGCCTCTTGGACTACCCAGGGCCAGAGCTCGAAGAGTTTTAGAGAGGATTTCGAAGCATCAAACTCCTCTGATCCTTCCAGACCAAAACCAGAGTGTAGGGTGGCCGAGGAGTCACAACCCATTGTTGTGAACTCGGGGAAGAGAGAGAAGGAGAAGCTTGGAAGCAATTTCTTCCTAGTCTAAATCTGGTGACCCTGAGGAGTTCCTGGAGCGAGGAGGACCTTGCTGAAGAGTGCCCGTGGCCGCGCGTGCAAGGGGGATCGAGTTCCGGCTTCTTCCTCCTTCACCAACTCCGGCCAAGGTAAGGTTTCCAAACCTTTAGTTGTTTGTGCCAGGACCTTTAACAGTGGACCTCTTAGGTCCTTAGATTCTCTTCTGCACAAGCCCGAACCCCCATGCAGCTTGGTTGGCCGGCGGGAGCAAGGTCTCGCCGGAAACCTAGAAGAGCTCCGCCTCGGAAGATCTCAGCAAACGCTTGATCTCAATGCACCAAACTTGGTGTGCTTGGACTGTAGGAGGAGGGTACCAACTCCACAAAATTTAGTGGAGTATGGTTGACCCGTTGAGTGGCAGTTTAATGCCCTAGTTTCGGGTTTTTGTTGCACTTGGCCGAGCTTGCAGCTCCGGCGCCGGCGCGCCTCCCCGTCGCCGGCCACTTGCCCAAAAGTGTTGCTGGGAGTGTAAGGGGTGCATCCATGCACTTGCATGCTGCCCATGCAGCATTAGAAAGATTAATGGCCATTGTTGACCCGAAATGGAGCAATCGCGGCCGCCGGAGCTCCGGCCACTTCCGGCCGGGGAGAGGTGGTTGGGAAGCTTCATATGACCCCATGGAAGCTTTCCATCCATGTTGTAAAGCTTCAAAGTGGCTCTGTAAAAATCCGCCATTAGAGGTGTTGAGCTCAAAACCGGAGCTTGCTCCGCCGCGCCGCCGCCGCACCCCGGGGTCCCGCCACATGCATGGAAAGTTTCAGAGGAACATTTGGCACCTATTGGTGCTTGTGGTTGGATCCCAGAACCCCTAGGTTAGTGATCACGAATTTCAATGTTTGCCTCCATCTTCTTCAACCTTGGAGTCGGCCAACCCGAGGCTTTGGGTTGCTCCAAGATGCTGGGAAAAACTCCTGCAGCCTGGAGGATCATCTCCTTCCAAGAAATTTTGGAGCTGGGGCAGAGATTGCAGAGAATCGAGGCTGGGTTGGGTGCTTGTGTGTGTGTGTGTAGTGTGCACATATGGTGCTTGACAAAATGCCTCACAGAACTTCCAAGCAAAATTTGACAAAACTTTGTATATGAAAGTTGTTTAGAATTGTCCCCTGAGCTTGATGCTCACTTCAGGTCAACATGGATCTGTGTGGACAAGTGTATGGTGCATTGTGAACTTATGCAAAAGCAAGGTGATGGATCTGGGTGATCCAGTGGATCTGGGCTGCATCTAGGGCAAGCCCTGTGATCCTGGCATCATCCAGAGATGGTTTGATATAGAAAGTTTTGTCTGGAAATGTGTGGATTCAAAGATGAGTCATAACCAAGCCTTAATGCAATAATTAATTAAAAACAGTGTTAGGGTCTGGTTGGAAAACTGTAACAGTGAGCTCCTGGCTAATTTGGGGTCACTGGACGCGATGCTCGCGTTAGATTTAGGTTTCGATGATCCGGAGAAACAAAAATGCAAATGGCTATGTTAGAAGTGTATATTATGGCCCGAAGTTTTCCTCGGGATGCGTGCTGCCACAAATGTGTGAGCACGGTGTTCAGCAAGTTAAAAGTCACCTGCTGGAAGTGACGGTTTGTTAAAATGAGTTTCCAGTTGAAAGAACGAGCGAAAACAGTGCTCAAATGACACTATTAGTTAAATAATTAGAGGTTTTAAAATGGATCTGGGGTTTAAGTTGTGATTAGTGAATTCGAGGTTGATCAATATGTTTGATTCAGGTCTGTCCAGTTTGCATCTGGTTCTGAGCATACAGTCGATTCAGTCTTGTCGCCTGCGATTTGACAGGTGGGTTTATCTTCGGTCCGGGCTTTATCATTTCGGCCCTCTGTGTACGGTATTGGTTGGACCCCTGTTTTTGGTAGCTTAACTATTACTTTGAGCCTGCCTTCCTTTTGATTCAGTTTATACTGCTTCATGCCTGAGTTATAACTTTTATCAGTTATCTGTTGCTTTACATAGTGCTTCCAGTATTTCATATCATTATTCTGGACATTGCCATGCCTGATTGGTCATTTGCTAGGTTATATACCTGATTATCAGTACTACCTGATTATATCTGATCCATGATATATAGTTGCTGCTTATTCTTGCATGTGAGTTGAGACTCAGTTGATTCTGATATTGCATCCCTGTTGGGATTTCCCGGCTTGTTGCCGATTACCCGGTCAGTGGACCGAGAGATTGAGCATTTGCATTATGATTGAGCCTGCTTTCCTGTTGATCAAATATTACACTGCTGAACACATAATTTTAATTAACTAATGTTTTACTGAACTTCGTAGGGTAGCCTGAGTCTGTTCTTGTTTGATAGGACAAGGGCAACGCTCTTCGAGGTTTGGACTTTTCAAAATGTTTTTCTCAAAATAAATATGTGTTTGGTTTTGTATGTTTGGTTGGTCTGCATGATTGAGTTGAGATTTGCTGTTGATCTTATGTGAGTCGAGATTTGCCTTTGATCTTGCATATGAGTTGAGATTCAGTTGATTCTGATATTGTATCCTTGATTAGGTAGTTGATAATTATGAGTTGAGATTCAGTTGATTCTGATATTGCATTCTTGATTGGATTAGTTGATGATTATTCCTGCATGAGATGTTGGTACACTATTGTTGCATCCCAGTGGGGATTTCCCGGCTTGTTGCCGATTTCCCGGTCTGTGAACCGTGAGCTTGAGCATTCGCATGATTGATCGCCACGCACCGCTGTACTTCACGAACATTGCCGGGGTCGCTCCCCGTGGATATTGTTCTTTACCGGTAAAGGGTCACATCGACCCGTGAACCCCCTGATAGCACTTGTGGGTGCGGGGTTATGTCAGCCAGATAGGTGCCAGATAGTGGCATGAGCCTGAGGTCTTCGTGACCAATAGTGGCATTGATTGGGAACTTGATATTCTTATGATTGATGCATAGCTCTTATACTTCTATATCCTAGCATGATCAGTACCTATTGCATATGTTGCCTGTCTAGCCTGCTTTTATCATATCTCATGATTTCCCCGGTTACTAATCCTGTTATGGTTATCAACTTATGCCTACTTAAAGATTTTGTAAGTTGTTTTAAATTACAGCTCCAAAGATATATCTGCTTTACCTAACATGTGATTATTACTATCCTCTAGTATTGTATACCAGTAGGTACGATCTGCTATTTCTCGGCTCGTCGTGCCCACTGGGATACACTCCGGTGTGTCTCACACCCTCGGGTGACTGTTTTTCAGGTCAAGCGGGTGTTGGGATGTCAGGACGTATTGGCGAGGTATCGATATAGAGGTTGACCCTGGACAGCCGAAAAGTTATGTAATAGATGTTTGAGAGAAAGGATTTTGTATTTCAGTTGTATATTTGTAAAGATAGTTGTAAGGTTTTCTTGTAATATTATTTGTAGTACGTAGTTAGTACTCTGATGTTGTTGCTAAGCTAGCCGTGCATATATAGAAAAGGCTCAATTCCAAAGGGGATTGGGACTCTTCTATATATGTGGCGGTCTGTCATTGCCCTGGCTGTTTTTGCAACTCTGATAAAAAAAAAAAAAAAAAAAAAATTTATACACTGGTTTTTGAACTCGGGGCGTGACAAGTAAATAGTCCATTCCTAGCGATTTCGCGCGCTGAATCCAAAAACGATGTCCGTTTCTCCAAATTCTCACCCGAAAATTTGCCGAAAGCCCACTCGATCCGATTTTCGCGCCGGGTCCATTTTTAAAGTCCGATTAGCCAAATTCCAACTCTAAAAATTCCCGAAGGCGACCGGAGAGGTAAACTTTTATCCGGACTTCACCCGGAGTCTAAATTTGACATCTGAAACGCGCGAAATCACCTCCAAACACCCGACGGGTCCTCCAATTCCCCACGGGATAACCTTTTAAGCACGAAGTCCAACACTTGTGTCCAAATTGCGCGCAAACACCACTGACACACCACGCAGGCCTCCAGTGATGCCAGCTAAAACCCAAATTGCACCACAAATCCATTTCTGGGCCCCAACGCGCGCACCAACACCCCCAACGGCGACCGAACGCTGCCCAACAACCAGCAATCCTACGCGGGGGATTCCGGGACCTCACAAGATGAGAGAGTGTTTTTCTGATTTGTTTAGCGAGGGTTGAGGTTAAGTTTCGGGGACGAAACTTCTTTTAAGTGGTGTGTGGTGTAATATCACGACTTTTCGTGTATCGTTTTACCCTCTTGCTAATAAATTACATCTTAGGAAAAATCGAATTATCGAGTTCTCATAAGTTGTCTATCACATGGTGCGGGTATTTTTTTGTGATAGAGCTTGAAAAACGACGAACGACGGTGCAATCGGATCTAAAATCCGACTTACGGACCCCCCGGAATGGGGTTTTGAAGATCGCGGTAACCGTAGTGTGCATCGGAATCCATTCAAAAGATCTGGCACGCTTTTTGAGGAGTAGTGGAATTATCTTGTGGGAATAGTTAATTATTTTTAAATAACACCCGGATGTGGGTTTTATCGTACGTACCAAGGGAGAAATCTGTTTTCCTGAAAGAAAGGAGAAATCTGTTTTCCTGAAAGAAAAGAGAAAACCCTAGTCGGAGAGAAAGGAGAGAAAAGAGAAAAAGAAAAGGAAACCCTAACCAGAGGAAAAAGTGAGAGAAGAAGAAAGTGGAGAAGTCCGATTGCCCCGATCGACGTGCCGGAGACCGGAGAACGAGACGCCACCATCCACGGGGAGCGGATCCGGACCCTCAGCGCCGCGAAGAACGGGAACAGATCTTCGTCCCCGATAGATCGAGGTTGGCACCGTTACTCTTACGATTTCATCATTCTTGTGTTCGACGTTTTTGGGTCTTTCGCGATTCTTGTTTGCTTTTATCGCCGCCGCCGCACCGCATGCGGGCCGCGAAACCCTAGGGTACCGCGTAGTCGCACCGCGTGCGGTGCCGAGCGGGGTTAGTGCCCGCGCGGCCGCAATGCGGGCAGCACCGCGCGGGGTTGGTGCTGCGCGGCCGCACCGCGCGGGGCCGCACCGCGCGCGGCGCGGGTGCCGCGCGGGGGCAGGGACCAGCGCTACCGCACAGCACGCAGCACAGGCGCCGCGCGGGGCAGGAGCCCGCGCAGCCACACCGCGTGCGGCGCCGCGTGGGGCAGGCGGCCGCGCGGCCGCACCGCACGCAGCGCGCGCGTGTCGCGAGGGGCTGGTGCCCGCGCGGATGCGCCACTTGCGCCACGCGGGGCTGGTGCCCGCGCGGCCATCGCATGCGACGCGCGGGGCTGGAGCCCCGCGGCCGCGCCGCTTGCGCCGGGCGGGGCGGGTGCCCGCGCCGCCGCCGCATGCGCCGCGCGGGGTTGGAGCCCGCGCGGTCGCGCCGCTTGCGCCGCGCGGGGCTGGTGCCCGCGCGGCCGCCGCATGCGCCGCGCGGGGCTGGAGCCCGTGCGGCCGCACCGCTTGCGCCGCGCGGGGCGGGTGCCCGCGCGGCCGCCACATGCGCCGCGCGGGGCTGGAGCCCGCGCGGCCGCGCCGCTTGCCCCGCGCGGGGCTGGTGCCCGCGCGGCCACCGCATGCGCCGCGCGGGGCTAGATCCCGCGCAGCCGCGCGGGTCGGGTGCCCGCGTGGCCGCCGCATGCGCCGTGCGGGGCTAGAGGCTGCGCGGCCGCACCGCTTGCGCCGCGCGGGGCATGCGCCGCGCGGCCGCCGCATGCGCCGCGCGGCCGCCGCATGCGCCGCGCGGCCGCCGCATGCGCCGCGCGGCCGGGGCAGACGCCCGCGCGGCTGCACCGCACGCGGCGCGCGTCCCTCGCGGGGGGCCGCTTCGTCGCCGCCGCTACCGTGAGTCGTTAGTCATTTTGTTTGCGCTTTTGGAGTCATGTTTTCCTTATGAGAGTCGTATCTTACCTGATATGCCATGTTGGGGGACTTTCTTTTAGATCCAGATGTCGTCCGAAGGTACGTGTTGATTTTCGGAGTTCCGGTCGACGCGATTTGAGGTGGGTACTTTATTGTATTTCGGTGTATGGTTGTTCCCGTTGTGACTTGTGAAAATAAAGTAGATGTATCTTTTGTGAACTATCTGACCCCATTGCGTGAGAATCCCACTCTTCTATTTCTAACTGTGGCTACGAAGGTCGCGGTGCCTTATTACACGTCGATTTCGACATTTACGCTCACGATTGCTTACATGCACACCGGCGGTCTGGCCACCGCACAGGGTATATTTTTTCAGAAAGATGGTACGTTGACCCGTGTACCCCACAACGTGTGATGATGGGGACCTCTCAATGTGAGGCGACTGCTACCTGGGCAGTGGAGGGGTTAAAAGCACCAAGAGGTGAGCGGAGTAATTCTGGGGTAGGTGCCCTGCATGTTTTTAACAGGGGATATGGTGATTCATGAGGGGGAAGTGGAATGCTCTGGTGTATCAGTTTGTTTACTACAGTTTTTATAGAATCATTCCTGTTTTCATCTACTTTATATGTCAGTGACTACCCGCACCGTGACTGGTCCGAACAGGGGTGGGAACCGGGACGACGGTGGGACTACGTTTAGAGGACCTTAGCCGTTAGAAGCTGACGAACGTCTTTTTACTTTCGGTTATCTCTCTATTGCTTTTGGTTAGTAAGCTAGCGTTTACTTGTTAGTGGAACAATGTGGATGTTGGGTTGAGATCCTAACATAGTGGGGACATCTTTTATTGTGTTTATCTTAGACTTGTATGCGGCGTGTTTTCAAATAGCAAAATGGTTTCGAAAACGTTTTCAAACGAAGTGTCGTGTGGGCACTGCTTTCCAAACCCGTGGATTTATCCGTTCAAGTTATGTTGCCGCCTACAAGAGATTGCGAAAATGTCTTTAAAACCAGGTGTCGTGTGGACACCGTTTTCCAAACCTGTGGATTTATGCTTTCAACCTTGTGGTAGTAATTATGGATATGATCGAGGGTGATCTATCCTTTGGGTTTCATGGTGACTGCATGGTTAAAGTGTGTGTTGTAATCGAGACGCCGTACATATACAAAGGAGACTCCATACGTTTGTGGAGTGAATTTGTATATATGGCAAGTCTGGCACGCACCGGTGGGTGAGGTTGATTTCAAAAAAAAAAAAATACACGTCTTTCCGCTCATTCAGATCCTCCGGGGCATGACATCTAGATAGGCCATCTTTTACTGCTACACTATCATGTTGGGACTTGACTTAGGAGAAACCATCTTTGTTTCTTTTCTCCTTTTTAGCCAGACGTGTGATTCATGTTTCTCGAGTTCGAGTAGGAGTTTGGGATAGTGTAGTCGAGACTTTGTGTCTGGGACAGGTTGGATTTGATTGTGGACTTGTGGGGTATTGCAGCGACCGCGGGCATTGGGCGGTTGACCGGATGTTTACTTATGCATTAGATTGGGGATCGGGTTTTCTTTAGTGGATGGATTTTCCCACTTCGATAAAAGTCATGATCCAGTCCTGCTGTATCGTGATACTTGTGATAGAGATACTTTACTCGTGTGGGTCGCTCCCCTCGAGTGCCACTCCGGAGGTAGGCCTTTGACCGAGCCATGTGTGCCGGTCTATTACTTATTTTGGGATGCGAGCCATGTGTGCCGATCCCGCGGATTTGAGCCATGTGTGCCGATCCCGCTACTGAGTTCTTGAGTTCGACAGCAGAGCAGGCAGTGCTAGTTGTTACTGGTCTATTGATTGGGTTTATTCAAGCATATGCTTTTATTGTTGCACTCGTGCCTGGGGGCTGAGTGGAGTCTGGTAGCTGAGATTAGACCAGTGCTAGTGTTGTTGGGAGCCCGTTTGGGTTGACGGTGGACCCATGTCGTTGAGAGTTCTTCGACCGTTGTGCGAGATGCTTGAGGATCTTGAGTCTATCCGTTTTGAGAAAGAGCGTGGATTTCGACTAGAGCCTGCATGTGCCACTATTCGATAGCGAGCTAGTCCGACTGGACACCCTATGTTGATGCACTAGGGAGGCGCTGGCTTGACTGGACCAGATGTAGCAGTCAGCTCGATTGGGTCGATTGAGCACCTTGTGTGCGAGTGGTTGCATATCTTTCATCGGTTTTCCCCATTGAGCATTTAGATAGAGGCATGGTAGCTGTTGAGTATCTCTAGCTTTTCTTTTCAGTCTTTACTGCATCGGTATCTTATGCCTCTAGTAGACTTAGTGGGCAGACCGTCGGGCTTGGTGGCAGTACCCACTGAGAACTACCTATTGGTGTAGTTTTCACACCTGTTTGGGGTTCTCCCCCTCATCTTTTTCTTTCCTCTCATTTGTTTTGCAGAGTCATTACAGGTGTTGCTGATTCTGCTGTTGCTGTTCGAGGAGAGGGAGACGCGAGCTAGATCCCTACCTGTCTTTGGAGAGTAGCTGTACCCCCACAGTGGAGATTTGTAGTACAGTCAGGAGATTAGTTTTATTTCCACTTTTGAGAGACTATTGTATTGTGAGGATCTGACTTGTACTGAGAGCCTGTACACTGATGTATTATTTCAGTTTACCTCCTTGTAGAGTTCTGGGTTATTGTATCAGAGGATTTTGTCTATGATCAGATTTGGGAGAAGGATAGTGTATAATTATTTCCAGTTGTATATTGGTTGGATTTTAGTTTTACAGCAGTTTTCTTTATGGCTCTGATATATGTTTGGCTGTAGTACCTTTTCTTGTAGGTTGGACGCTTCGCCTATGCCGGGTTTTGTATAGGCGGCGGATTTGTTGGCGAGCCAGGGTCGCAGTTTTGACCCCGGGGAGTGACAGATTAGAGTGGTATCAGAGGCTAGGTTGTAGGTCATGGTTGACTTAGAAACCCTAGGCTTGTGGTTTGACCCTAGGATGACTTCGCGAGAGTCGTGATTTATAACGAGAGTCCTGATTGAGTTTTATACCTCTCCCAAGGGACGGGATGAGTGATCGGCGTGTTTATTCTTCTAAGTGATTATGTTGGCTGCAGATAATATAATGTTGGGGAATGGGTGACATTCTCTAGACTTTCGCTGGATTGAGTCGAGTGTTTGTTGTGTGCTGTGTTGCGGTATTTGGTCGTGGTGAGCGGTTAGATTTGGGCCGGATACCCAGATTGAGGTCAGAGAGCTCCGGACCCAGATGGCAGGATTGTTAGAGGCATATCAACGACGGAGTGAGCAACTGGTTTCGGTGTTACAGTAGTTGGAGCACTGAGTAGCCCCCTTTGTGCCGACGTTTAGTGCCGAGGCACTGAGGCAGGGTGGACAGTTGATAGCAGATGAGCTGTGGGGCATCATCGATCTATTGAGCCAGTTTTGGCAGATGAACCACCCCGACTCGTAGGATTGAGTTTGGAGCCTTTGGAGGCAGAGTCGTGTTTGGTGGTGATGGAGAGACTACTTGAGAGCCTCCTTGTATCAAAGAGTTTACGTAATTGCTGAACTGCGTGCTCCATGTTTAGAGGTACGAGGCACATCGGATTTGTGTGTCTGGGAATGGATTGCGCCAGGATACCTTTCAGTTTATTCGGTCCCTCCGTTACTGATTTTGGATGCCTCGATGGAGTAGGCGTGGTACTTGGAGCGTGGCACTGCAGTTCCTTTGGATAGGGATCTGCAGCCAGAGGCGAGTTCTGGATAGAAGCGTTTGGCGCTAGGTGATGGAGGACAGATCGGCCGGCAGAGGCATTCCCGATTTCCTTCCCCAGGGTAGTGGATTTCTGAGACGCCAGTGGTCGGGTGGACCCTGATGGCAGCATCCGCATTAGTTTTAGCAGCAGCGGTAGCATGGATATGTTATCTACGGAGGGCCTCATTCGTCGCCTCAGTGTGAGCAGAGGTAGAGGTCGTGCTCTCTTTGTGGTTAGTTAAAATATTTTTTTAGGCAGACTGAGCGACGACCACCTGCATTGAGCGGATGAGTTTGTGTCGCCCAGCTGGAGGGCGCCACGACTGTGGATTAGGTTGTCGCAAGTATGGTTTCATTGTAGCGGTCTTAGTTAGAGCATTGTGCATTCCTGCATGGACTAGAGGCAGAGTCGTTACCACGTGCACTAGAGGTACAGGTTCCTGTTGGTGTTGTGCATGTGGAGGAGGCTTGTGGATCATGTCCAGTGTAGTTGAGACTGCGAGTTACACCGGCAGACTTATTGGTATTTGTGGCAGTTCGGTGTTGACCCAGTGCTTGAGATTGGTTGGCACAGTACCACATGATGTTTGACTGCGGAGAGAGAGGACTATGACCTTCTGCGAGGCAGACAAGAGGAGGCTTGTTTGTAGAGACAGTTAGAGCACACAAGTTACCGCGATAGTGTGAGAGGTGCCTACGGCGGCACCGGGACTCAAGGATATCCCTATTGCCCGTGAGATCCCGGGTGTGATTCCACCTGAGCTGATGATGATGCCGCCGGCTAGGGAGATTGAGATTGCGATTGACGTGGTTCTAGAAACCGCGCCAACCTCGATAGCACCTCATTGGATATCACCAGTAAAGCTGAGAGAGCTGTTAGACCAGTTGCAGGATCTGGCGGATCGAGGGGTCTGTTTGACCTAGTGCCATGTCGTTGATTCACGACGGTGAGGGTTCTATTATGGTTTGAGCGCAGGCAGGTTTGGGTTTTATCCAGGACCGTTTGATTGAGTTATACACCGGCAGTTGTTCTTTTATGATGCATGTATCTATTTAGAATCATACAGCCGAGGATTTTGCCAAGACAACATTCAGGACACGGTAGGGGCATTATGAGCTCATTGTGAGGCCAATTGGATTGACTAATGCCCTGCGGCTCTTTATGATTTGAGGAATTGTGTGTTCCAGCTGTACTGGGACGGATTGATAGCGGTATTCTCCAGGAATATTTTGATTTACTCCCAGAGTGACCTGGAGCATGAGTAGCACTTATGGATGGTGCTACAATGTCTGTGAGAAAGAAGCTGTATGCCAGATTGTTGAGGTGCGAGTTTAGCTTCGAGAGCAAACCTTCTTGGGCCACATTATTCTAGTCGTAGGAGTGGCTATGGAAATCTGGCCAAAATGGATGCTATTCGAGATTGGCCGAGACCGACACTGATTGTTGAAGCTAGGAGCTTCTTGGACTGGACAGTGCCAGCAAAGCTTGATGAATGAATGATGAGATTGATACCAACGCCGATTTTAGCATTGTCAGTGATCGGAGATGGATTTGCGAGTTATAGTGATGCCTCCCATAGTGGCCGTGGAGTTGCTGTTGGATTATTGTTGAGCATCTAGTATCACCCCGACAAAGCCACTGTGGTGGCGGATACCTTGAGCGGGAGAGCTGTCTGGGGTTGAGTTTGATGATTCCACAGCTGGCGCTGTGTGGAATTGTTGAGGTGAACAGGGCTTGAGATTGTGTCCCTGGGGGTCCCCTTTTTATGGTAGCCTGCGGTTGAGCAGTCCACTCGGATGGACAGGATCCGAGAGTGATTGAGTGAGGACCCCGGCTTGTTGGGCTCCTTTCCTTCTTGGATGATCGTGTGGGTGCATTTCGGGTCGTCTTGGTTGAGTTGGCACCAGGGTGTGGTTTTGGTGCGTGTTGCACTAGTTGTTCTTTCTTTTCTCCCCAGCCTTCTTGTTGGAGTCCCTGATGTTTTTCCACGTCTCAGCTTAGAGGTGTTATGCGTTTGGATCCCTCGCCCGTGATTGACTCGCTCCATTTGAGCTTTGTGAGTGTTTGGAGTACGAGGGACGCCCGTTGCGAATTCTGGCTTATGAGATGAGAGGATTGCGCAACCGGGCCATGCCGTACTGGTTATTGTTGTTCTTGAGGAGTAATCACGGGGAGTGAGTGGCGACTTGGGAGCTGGAGACGGAGATGATGAGTACCTACCCTTGGTATTTGAGACTCCATTTTGAGTTGTGTTAGTTTCGAGGACAAAACTTTCTTTTAGTGGAGGAGGATGTGATGACCCGGATCTCCGTAGAGCTTTTGTAGTGTGATCAACGACTTCTGGAGGATTATTCTGTGTGATGGAGGTGCATGTGCGCAAATCGGACCTCAGGTTTGGACCTAGCATGAAATTTGGATTAAAATTACTTATCTGGATGCCTTCGACAAATTTTAGAAGTGGAATTGGGCAAAACGAACGTTGGATTTGGATTTAACGCGCGAAAACGATGAAAATGGACTATTTACTTGTATTTTTCGGAGCCCGGATGCCAAAACACGGATTTTGAGGCAAGATGTTACTATTCCGACAGCCGGGGCAGCGCCGGCGGCGACGGGCAGGCGGCGGAGCACGGCGGCGCGGGCGTGGGCAGCAGTGCAGGCGGCCGGTCCACGGGACCTGGCGTGCACCGGGACCAGCAGGCGTTCGGCGGGACACATGGCACGCGTTGATTGGTTGGTCAACGCACCGAGACAGCGCGCCGGGCGCGGCGCACGGTGGACCCGCCAAGCCACATGTCGCTCGCCCATTGGCGGGTGCAGCGACTCGGCTGGCCCGGCGCGGATCGCGGCGCGTGCACTCCACCGTGGACCGCGTCGCCACGCGGCGCGCCGCGATTGGCGGGCACGCGTGCGCTGGGCGCTCGGGGCGCGGAGTGGCGATGTAGCGGGCTGTGGTGGATTCGGGCGCGCACAGTAATGGGTCGGGCCGGATTCGGGTGCCCAAATCCTGCGCCCGAATCCGGATTGTTCCTTTCTTGTGGGCTGGGCTATAAATAACCCCTTTGGGCTTCTTTTTGAGGGCTTTTCTTGAGCCCTCTTGTGCCCATCTTCGACAGGGAGCTTCACCTTCGAGTTTTCTTCGATTTTTGGGATCCCGGGAATTTTTGGAGGCCGCAGCATCGGCGTTTTCTGCGACGCGGCGCACTTCGACGCTCCTTCGATTGTGGCTTCTACCGTCACATTTCAGTCCGTGAGGCCCCCTGGATCACTACGATGGAGTTTTAGGCCGAATTTTGTGGCAGCGCGTTCACGAGAGGTACGCCTTCGATTTCCTTGTTGATTACTTCACTCCGTTTCGAGTTTTTGGTGGTGTTCCTGAGGTAGATTTTTGACCCGTTGTACTGCTGTGATGTTTGGGACAGCAGTGGAGTATTGTTGGGATTTCTCCGCCTACGGGCATCGGATCAGGGCGTGTGAGGACTCAATCAGTATCTACACTTCGAGAGGAACGCAACTGTATTTTTATCTGAATTTTTGGAGGACTCTTCGAAGGTGATATTTAAGCTTCTTCGTGACTGATTTCCGCAGATTTGCGAGTTGTGGATTGATTGGCTTACCACAATGTTCTATTTGTATCTTGGCCCACAGGTGTCGGAACGAGGAGTATAAGTACTCGATTTACATCTACTCGTTGCGAGGATCGCAGTCGTAATTTTTCTGGATTTTTCGGAGGACTGCACGCAGGTGAAAAATCCCCTTTTCTGTGCTGGTTTGTAAAAACAGAAAGTTCTGTTTTTGGGGTGTGTTTGTGGTGTCGTTTGATTGTTGGCTGTGATGTTGGTTGGAGCAGAGGCTTGTGCGACCGAGTACCGAGGGTGCAATTTCGACAGATTTTGATAGCGTGGCTACATACTTCACCAACTTCGGCTTTGCCTGCGGAAAGCGCTTCAGGTGGGTTGCTTCGTCTCCAGAACCTGTGGACGGTTCTCTAATTCTATCTGTTAGAATGCATGCATGTTTAGGGTACAATATATGTGATTGAGGGGTAAGCTTAGTAATGTTAATTGTTTGAGAATTGCAAGATGGAACCCATGTTATGTATTATGAGAACTTTCAAGATTTGGATATTCATGATGATGGTTAATGTAAGCTTACCTAAGGGAATGTTACCCTTTGTGATTGATAGTATGCATAATTAATGTACAACCAATAGGATTGAGATGCAAGCATGAGAATGGCCTAGATCATGTGAATTGACATACTATAGTAGTGATATGTTAGCATGCCATGTGTTAGCACATAGTCTTTTATGAGATTTGATTACTCGATGGGGTAGGATGATATATCTATGTGCGGGTATCACTCTGATGATTTATGATGGACCATGGATTATGGACGGGTGTAGTTGATTAGTGATTTTGGCATGTGGTTATACCTTTGTGGAGCTACTATTTGTTATACTCTCTTTTATCTTCCTTGAGGACAATTGCATGATTGTATGGACATCTAGATAGGCCATCTTTTACTGCTACACTATCATGTTGGGACTTGACTTAGGAGAAACCATCTTTGCTTCTTTTCTCCTTTTTAGTCAGACGGGTGATTCATGTTTCTCGGGTTCGAGCAGTAGTTTGGGATAGTGTAGTCGAGACTTTGTGTCTGGGACAGGTTGGATTTGATTGCGGACTTGTGGGGTATTGCAGCGACCGCGGACATTGGGCGGTTGACCGGATGTTTACTTGTGCATCAGATTGGGGATCGGGTTTTCTTTAGTGGATGGATTTTCCTACTTCGTTCAAAGTCGTGATCCAGCCCTGCTGTATCGTGATACTTGTGACAGAGATACTTTACTCGTGTGGGTCGCTCCCCTCGAGTGCAACTCCGGAGGTAGGCCTTTGACCGAGCCATGTGTGCCAGTCTATTACTTATTTTGGGATGCGAGCCATGTGTGCCGATCCCGCGGATTTGAGCCATGTGTGCCGATCCCGCTACTAAGTTCTTGAGTTCGACAGCAGAGCAGGCAGTGCTAGTTGTTACTGGTCTATTGATTGGGTTTATTCAAGCAGATGCTTTTATTGTTGCACTCGTGCCTGGGGGCTGAGTGGAGTCTGGTAGCTGAGATTAGACCAGTGCTAGTGTTGTTGGGAGCCGTTTGGGTTGATGGTGGTCCCGTGTCGTTGAGAGTACTTCGACCGTTGTGCGAGATGCTTGAGAATCTTGAGTCTATCCGTTCTGAGAGATAGCATGGATTTCGACTATAGCCTGCATGTGCCACTATTCGATAGCGAGCTAGTCCGATTGGACACCCTATGTTGATGCACTAGGGAGGCGCAGTCTTGACTGGACCAGATATGGCAGTTAGCTCGATTGGGTCAATTGAGCACCTTGTGTGCGAGTGGTTGCATATCTTTCATCGGTTTCCCCATTGAGCATTTAGATAGAGGCATGGTAGCTGTTGAGTATCTCCGGCTTTTCTTTTCAGTCTTTACTGCATCGTTATCTTATGCCTCTAGTAGACTTAGTGGGCAGACCGTCAGGCTTGGTGGCGGTACCCACTGAGAACTACTTGTTGTTGTTGTTCTCACACCCATTGGGTGTTGTCCTCCTCCTCTTTTTCTTTCCTCTCATTTGTTTTGCAGAGTCATTGCGGGTGTTGCTGATTCTGCTGTTGCTGTTTGAGGCGAGGGAGACGCGAGCTAGATCCCTACATGTCTTTGGAGAGTAGCTGTACCCCCACAGTGGAGATTTGTAGTACAGTCAGTAGATTAGTTTTATTTCCACTTTTGTGAGACTATTGTATTGTGAGGAATTGACTTGTACTGAGAGCCTGTACACTGATGTATTATTTCAGTTTACCTCCCTATAGAGTTCTGGATTATTATATCAGAGGATTTTGTATATGATCAGATTTGGGAGATGGATATTGTATAATTATTTCTAGTTGTACAGTGGTTGGATTTTAGTTTTACGCAGTTTTCTTTATAGCTCTGATATCTGTTTAGCTGTAGTACATTTTCTTGCAGGTTGGACGCTTCGCCTATGCGGGGTTTTGTATAGGCGGCGGATCTGTTGGCGAGCTCGGGTCGTAGTTTCGACCCCGGGGCGTGACAGAGGAGCTGCGGCGGCACCGGAGCAACAAGCTCGACTAACCACTCTTTTTCCCCGAAACTAGGGCATCACCTCATGGTCTCCACACTATATCATTCCTTTCCAAACTTCATGTAAAGGAAGAAGAGGTTCAGCAGAAGTTGTTGGTCATCTTTTTTTCAGGCCAAAACCGTTTGTTTAAAGCCTAGCGCAAGGCGGAGGAAACTTAGGTTTCCGGCGGTGCAACTCCACTGCCGGCCAACCGGCGGTTCCCCGGCTTCGGGGTTGGGCAGGGGAAGTCCACCAGACTTCTTAAAGCCACTGCCATGGGTCTTGGGCCAAGAAACCGAGAGAAGAAAGAACCCTCATCATTGCCGGAGTTGGAGAAGAAGAAAGAAGCGAGGTCACTTTCTCGGCTTCGCGCGGCCACGGCACACCAAAGGTTCACTCAGGCTCGGCCACAGCAAGTCAGAGTAGTCCTCGAGAGGTACTGGAAGAAGTCCCGGAGTGCTGGCTTTTCCTCTCCACTCCACCATCCCGAGAACATGGAAGGATTTGCTTGGGACTTGTCTCTCCGGCGACCCAGGCTCACGAAGTGGTTCTGAAGGTTGGAGAAGTTCAGATGGATGTGAAAGAGTTGAAGAGTCCCCCGAAATGGCTTAAATGCAATGCTCCCATCATCCCAAGAGTCATTTGCATTTAATGCATGATTTTGTAATAAAATGCTAAGTGGTCCTTGCACAATCATTCTCCAGCCCCAAGATCCTTGCTGTAGATGACTTTTGCAAGAATTCCCCTCTCCAAAATATCTCAATCAATTTGGTCCATAGAATATAAGGACTTTTGCGAAAATACCGCCTTTTTACACTATTTTTCATGTTTTTCGAGGTGCTAGGATTGTCAAAATGGAAAACGGATTTCTCCATGACGTCCGGCTCAACGAAACCTATTAAGTAGCATATTTGGTTTGTTGAATTCAAGCCTTGATAAATTCTCGATCCATCTTTTATTGTGCATTTTACAGATTGGCATGCATTTCGATGCCCTAGGCTCATCAAACATAAAAACGGGTTGCGCCATTGGTCTCAGAATGGTGAAACCGTTCGAATTGAGTATCTCGATCGTCCGATTTGGACTCCAGACGGTCGATTGGTCGATGTTGGCCGAAAGGGGATTTAAGTTAGGGGTTACTATTCACACTTAAGTCGTGGGCCCCACTTCATTTTTTGCTATTTTTGAGACGATCCCCCCGTCAGATCAAAAATCGGTTTGCACCATTTTTAATCGATTCGATGAGACGAATCAACTGGCGATTTTAGTTTTTTCGAGTTCGGGCCCGGATTTGTAAGTTGGGAAAAGACAGTTTTTCTGAAAACTGATTTCATTTGCACTTTTTGACCCATAAATATGTGGTGACCCTGATCCCCGTGTAGCTTCTCCCATGAACCCTGGTGTAGAACACCTAGTGTTGGTGTATCTGGCCCATAGTGCATCAAAGGGATGCCACAGATGGACCCTGTGTGATATCCACAGCTGGATTGGCCTTCGGCTGCATTTGCCGAATTTTCAAAATGGTTTTGGGCCAAACAGAGGTTGGATTTGGATTCAGCGCGGAAAAACGCTTGGAAATGACTATTTGCTTGTTTGATTCTGAGTCCGGATGCCCAAAAACGGACTCCCGAAAGTTTTCGCTGAATTTCGGTGCATGGGAGGGGCCGTGGACCGCCGGCTGCCACGTGGCGGCTTGTGATTGGGCCGGTCCGTAGCGCTCGGTCCACAGGGGGGCGCGGCTGGGTGCACGGACCCGGCGCATGGAGACGTGGCGCCGCCTGATTGGCGGCCTCGTGATGCGCGGTCTACTGGGAGGCGCGGCGGTGCATGGACCAAGTCGGGTGGACACGTGGCAGTCCCCGATTCGTCGGTGCACGCGGCGAGGTCCACAGAACCCGAAGTAGGGTGCGTGGACCGGGTGCATGGGACACGTGTCAGCGTGTCATTGGTTGGCTCACCGGTTGCGGCGCACGGGGGCGCGGGACCGCGCCTCGGGGCGCGTGCGCGGCAGGCGCTGCGTGCCCGCGCTTGTGACCGCGACAGTGGCAGGGACGCGTGTCGCCCTGCCACTGGCGGGCGCCACCTACCCGCTTTGACCATGGAGGTGCCACGCGTCGACAGCCTATGTGCCCCGCACAGCTGTTCGCTGTGCGGGACGCGTGTCGGACTGCGGGACGCGCGACGTGGCCGCAGCGGAGCGGTCCCGCCTGCTGCCGCCTGTTGGTCGGGCTACGTGGCGGCCGCGGGCCATTTCGGGTGCGCACAGTGTTGGGCCGGGCCCAACACTGTAGCCGCCCGAAAGTTTCCCTGCGCCCGAATCTTGGACCCATCCAGTATTTTCTCAATTATTTTTCTGCGGCCTATAAATAGCCCGAGCTCCCTTCCTCTTCGTTTTTTTGGCACTTCCGAGCTTCAAACCGGCAGGAGTTCTTCACCAAAGTTGATCCTCTCGCAGTGTAACTTCCATCTGCAGACTTTGGGGATTTTTCGGCGCACGCTTTTCGAGATTCTTATTTTCTTGGCGCGTCGTGACGTTCTTTCTTCGGTGCTTCTTCCGTCGCTTTCCGGTGCACGAGCTCTCCCGGCCTACTCCGACCATCTTTTCGGGCGATTTCTTTGCCGTAAGATTCGCAACAGGTAAGGCTACGATTTTGGTTACTCCATATTTCCTAGTTTCGCGCTTTTCAAGGAGTTCTTCCTTGCTCACTGAGGACCTATTTTGCTGTGAGGAGTTGTGAGGACAGCAGCTTCATCCGAGGAGATCTCCGCGCACGAGTGCCGGATCAGGACGTGCTTATTGACTTTTTTCATCTACTCGATGCGAGGATCATCGTGGTATTTTATTGGAATTTTTGGAGACCTTCCCGAAGGTATACACTTTTCCTTTTATCTGTACAAGAGTTTACAGTTGGATGGTTTTGGGATTTTGCGCACCGATACTGTGGAATTTGTAACTTGGCCTACGGTGCTCGGAATTGGGCGTGCAGGTATCCGTTTCGAAGCTATCGACGCGAGGAACGCTGTGGTCTTTATTTCAGAATTTTTGGAGCCCTGCCTGCAGGTGAAAAATTGACATCTTTGCGGCTGAAATTACAGACTGTAATACTTGGTTAAATTTTTGGGATTTAAGTATAACTGTAGCCTTATGTTGTACCCAGGAGGGATTGTGGACTGTGCTGGACCTGTTGGACCTAGAGTTGTTATTTTCCTGGTTTTCTCAGCTGTACGACACCGGACAGTTAGCGTCTTCAGGTGGGTGGCTTTACTTTCAGGATCTATGGACTGTGCTCTAATTCTATTGATATAGAATCATGCATGATAGTGATTGTGTCACGCCCCGGGTGTAAACCAGAACCCGGGCCCGTCCACAGATCCGCCGTGCACACAGAATTTCCCGTGTGCACGAAGCGCTGGTAACCTGCTCAGATATAAGAGATATAAAAGATATAGATAAAGGAGCATAAACAGAGCTAAAAAAAAATAAAGCTACTACATCTCAGACTACAGCTAGAAAGTAAAAGCAAAGTAAAACTCTCAAAAATATACAAGTGTCTCTCCCAGCTCACCAAAAAGGTACAAACAGCTGGCAAGAGCCAGACCCAAAATAAACTACAACTGTCTGAGATAAGAAAGGGGTACAACTGAACCACGTCTAAACTCGAAGTCGGGGGTAGATGAGCTACCTAATCCGCTATCTGCTTGCCTCGCTCTGCCCGAGACGGCCCTGTAACACCCGCAGAAGACTCTGCAAAACAAAGGGAGAAAAAGAAAAGAGAGACAATAGGGGTGAGAACTACTATATAAAACAGTAGCCTCCCCTAGTGGGAAAACCCCAAACTCTGACGTGCCCACTAGGTCTACGAGAGGCAAAAAGGGGAAAACAGTAGTAAACTAAAAAGGCTACTGATAAGGAAAGACTATCACTACAATGCCTCTAAATGCAGTATCAAAAGAGATGACTGTATGAATGCATCAGAAAACTGTATCTGTCCCAATAACCCAATCATGTGCCACCAGCAGAACTGGCATTGCCTGCTCAGCGGAATCTGCACACATGGCTCGAAACTGTGGGATCGGCCCAAATGGCTCGCATCCCAAAATAAGTAACAGATCGCCAACTCTATAACCGTCCGATCGCACACTCCGGAGTGGCACTCGAGGGGAGCGACCCACACGAGTAAAATAACTCTGTAACAAGTATCTCAGTCTAGCAGGACTTTGATCATGACTATGATCAAAGTGGAAATCTCTATCCACTAAAGAAACCTGATACCCAATCTGATGCATAAGTAAAACATCCGGTCAACCGCCCAATGTCCGCGGTCGCCGCAACAACCCACAAGTCCAAATCTGATAACGTAATCAACATCTGGCTAACCGCCTACTGTCCGCGGTTACCACAATGTCCCACGATCTATAATCGAGCCTGATCTGGCCCTGACTCGATGACCTCGACTACACTATCCCATACTCCTGCTCTAACTCGAGCAATAAGCAACTGAATAGAAAGGAGAACGACTAAACATGGTTTCTCCTAAGTCTTGTCCCAATATATTGTGTAGCAGAAAGAGGGGCCTAGCTAGATGACCATACAAGCATGCAAAGTCCTTTACTTGATAAAACAATTACAAGTCTTCTAACTTTTACAAAACTAAGTGCATGGAACCTCCGATGTACATGATGCATAATACATGATACGTGATACAATCTTGATACATGATCGACTAACAATGAGCTTTTCCAAGATGCGGGCACTAACCACATGGTTTTCACAGGAATAAAGAATTTCCCTAACACCTTGCTTTTCAATATACAATCACATCCAATATGTTGTTGTAAAGATAGGAACTCACTAACAAATAATCTTCCCAAAATATGACTCTATCCACATGTCCAAACCTTCCATTATGCATAGAACATGATATGGATTTAGCATGATTCCAAGTGTTTAAACTACACATCTAAAGCAAGGAAACACAACTTACTAACATTAGTTCTCTAACCATGCAAGTAGTAACAATGAACCCGTGATCTCATACAAGCATGCTAGGGCCCTTTCACAATTCTAACTAGCAACATGATCAAGCAACACTCTAATATGCCTAGTGGGAAAATCAAAAGTAGGAGGTTTACAACAACACCCACCTCGAGCGCTAAGTCCTGGTCCCAAAAGTGATGTCCACGCTCTGTCCAAACAACCTCCACAAAACTGTACAACATTCCCCAAAAGAACATACAACAATTAATCACACAATACAACACAAAATCTGTCCCAAATTACAGCAGTCCACTATTCTGAAATTTTCACCTGTAAGATCTGCCCGAAAAATTCCCAAAAAAATACTGTCGCGATCCTCGCGATGAACCCGTCGAAACGAGTACCTGCACGTTCAAATCCGAGTTTTCTACGCTGAGTTACAAATTCTGCAAGGGAAACACCCCAAACTAAACTGTCCAGAAATTCTGTGTCAAAGAACCACAGTAAAATGAGACTTTCACCTTCGGAAAATATTCCAAAAATCCAGGGAAAAATCCAGGAGATTCCTTGCGAAATGTATATGGAAATTGCCTTTCGAATCGCCTCGATCCGACGTCTGTGCGAAAAGATACGGCTAGAACACCGCGGTGCTGTCCAAAAATCCGCGAAGAAAAAGGGGTCAAATGGAAGCTCGGGAAACTCCAAGTTCAGCATGGAAAACGAGGAACCTCAAAACACAGGAGTTGAAGTCCTACCTGTCGTGAGTCCAATGGCGTGAGAATCGGCGAAATCGGAAGTCGGGGTGAGTCGGGCGAGCCCAAACACTGAGAAGGGACGAAGCGGGTCGCCGGAAAACAAGCGTCGCGCTGCGCCGTAAAATCGTGAACCTTGGGAAGCGTGCCTTGAAAAATCCTCAAAGTCCTCCAATGGATAGTGCACTGCGTGAGGGGAATTTCCTCTGAAGGAGTCACAGTGAAAAAGGGCCCAAAAACTTGAGAAAGAAACCAAAGAAGCCCTTTTATAGGCCCAGCCCACCACTGAAGTGGGCCGGATTCGGGCGCACTGCGCCCGAAAGTCCGGTCGGATACTTCCTGTCCGACGCGCCCGAAACCCTCTGGGGCTGCCACGTGTACACGAACAGGGGACAGCCGTGCGAGGTGGCCCGCTGCGCGCCGCGTGTCCCTCCGCGGTCAGCGGGGGTAGGTACGGCCGCCCACACGCGAGGCGACATGTGGCGGCACTCGAGTGCGGCCGACCGCCCGCCTGGCGCCACTGTGCGCGCGCCGTCCCGAGGCGCCCCTCCGCGCACACCATGGACCGCGCCCACGTGGGCCAGCCAATTGCAGGCCGCCACGTGTCGTGCGCCCGGTCCACCGCAGCCGCGCAAAGACGCTGAGCCGTGCCGCGTGCGCCGGCCAATCCGGGCACGCCACGCGTCCCCCGCCCGCGGTCCATGCACCGCCGCGCCTCCCCGTGGACCGAGCTGCGTGAGCCGGCCAATAACAGGCCGCCACGTGGCTCAGGCCGGTCCACGGTCCTTCCCCATGCACCGAAAAACCCTGAAAACTTTCGGGAGCCCTTTTTGGTCATCCGGACTCCAAATTTAACAAGCAAATAGCCGTTTTCAAGCGTTTTTCCGCGCTGAATCCAAATCCAACCTCAGATTGGCCCAAAACCTTTTCTAAAATTTGACAAATACGACCGAAGGCCAAATCAGCCAACCAAGACACAAAGGGCCCATCTGTGGCATCCCTTTGATGCACTATGGGCCAAACGCACCAACAATAGGTGTTCTAAACAGTGGATTCATCAGAAAAGGTGCATGGAATTCTGGACCACTACATCCTCCCCCACTAAAAGGAGTTTCATCCGCGAAACAAGAAAAACAACAAACAGACGTACCTCAACCGGTAGCCTCGAACAGGAAGGGGTAGATATCACTCATCACTATCTCCAGCTCCCAAGTAGCCTCACGCTCCTCGTGATTCCTCCACAAGATCTTCACAAACGGAATGGCCCGGTTGCACAACTCCCTCACCTCACGAGTAAGAATTCACCACGGGCGCTCCTCATCCAAAATCCTCGCCGACCTCCAAAGAAGTGAAGTCAACCACGTGCGACGGTTCGGATAGAACGGGGACTGAACTCCCCACGAACACCCACGTCACTCCAATACAAGGGCGACCGACACATGCGTCCATACGACGCCTCGAACGGATCCATCTGAATACTCGCCTAATAGATGTTGTTGCACGCAAGCTCAACCCATGCTAAGTGTCGGTACCGCCCTCCTCCAAATCCATAACGCACGCTCTCAACATATCCTCGAGGGTCTGTATGGTGCGCTTACACTATCCATCGATCTGTGGGTGGGACGCTGTGCTAAATCAGGGCTGGGTTCCCAAGGCCGACTGTAGACTCCCCCACTAAAAGCGATACAACCTCGGGTCCCAAACAGATATAGTCGAGGCGGGTACACCGCGCAACTTAACCTCCTCATCCAGCGAATCAAAGAGCAAAACGCTCCAACAACCAAGTCATCTGTACAGGCAAGAAGTGTGCAGACTTGGTGAGTCTATCCACGATGACCCGAATCGCTTCGGCTTCACTCTGTGCCCTAGGCAGTCCTGTAACGAAATCCATAGTGATGTGGTCGCACTTCCACTCGGGAATTGGAAGACTTCGCAACTTGCCAGCAAGAACCCGGTGCTCGACCTTCACTTGCTGACAAGTTAAACTGTGAGCCACAATTCTTCCAATGTCCCGCTTCATTCCGAACCACCAAAAGTGTGCCTTGAGGCCCTTATACATCCTAGTACCACCCGAGTGACTGGTAAAAGGTGTATAATGGGCCCCTCTCAACTCTGGTCTCTGTACCGTAGTACTCCCGAGCCAACCACTGCAAAATCCCCTATCTGATCAGCCTGAAGTCGTGATCTGATTCTCGTCAAGTGGGGTGCTCACTCTGTGTCTCCCTAATCCTGTCCAACAGAGTGGGCTGTAAGGCCATATACATAAATCTAGCAGAGATCCCAAGGAATACCATCTCAATCTGTAGACGCCTAAACTTCTCCACAAGCGGTGCCTGCCGCGATCAACATGCTCAAACTCTGTACTGACCTCCTATCCAAAGCATCTGCTACGCCATTGGCCTTGCCGGGATAATAAAGTATGCTCACATCAAAGTCCTTTAGTAACTCCGACCACCGGCGTTGCCTCAAATTCAGCTCCTTTTGAGTAAACAAGTACTTCAAACTCTTATGATCAGTTTAAATCTCACAGTGCTCTCCTTAGAAGTAATGCCGCCACAACTTCAACGTGAACACCACAGCCGCAAGCTCCACATCCTGCGTACGGTAATTCTTCTTGTAATCCTTTAATTGCCAGGAAGCATAAGCACTTACCCTACCATGCTGAATCAAAACACGTCTCAAACCGCTGTGAAATGCGCCACTACAAATTACGAATCCATCGCCCCTCACTGGCAAGGCCAGAACTGGTGCCCAAATCCAAACCCCTCATCCGCTCCTCAAAGCTCAGCCGGAACGGTTCAATCCAAACAAACCTTATCCCCATCCTAGTCAAACTGATCAGGGGAATAGAGCTTCGCAAAGCCCTCTATAGACCAACGATAAAAACCCGCTAAGCCCAAAACTACGGACCTCGATAACAGTCGTCGGTTTAGGCAAATCCTGAACAACAACAATCTTCGTCGGGTCAACTGCCACTTCTGCAGCTGATACAAAGTGGCCTAAAAAGACAACCTCCCGAAGCCAAAATTTGCACTTTTTAAACTTGGCATACAGCTTCTTCTCTCACAGAAGCTGCAGCACTAACCTCAAGTGCTCCTCATGCTCTATACCCCTCCGGGAGTAAAATCAAAATGTCGTCAATGAGCACAACGACAAACTGGTCCAAGTATGGCTGAAATACCCGGTTCTTCGAATCCATAAATGTAGCAGGGGCATTAGTTAAACCAAAAGCATAACAGGGAACTCATAATGCTCACACCGGGATCTAAAAGCCGTCTTAGGGATGTCCTCGACCCACACCCTCGGCTGGTGATAACCTGACTGGAGATCGATCTTTGAGAACACTGACGCTCCCTGAAATCCACACACAAATGAAGCAACCCATCCTTCTTCTTCACAAATAGCACCGGCGCTCCCCAAGGCGATACACCTGGTCTCACAAAACCTTTGTCTATTAAATCCTGAAGTTACGCCTTTAACTCACGCAGCTCAGCCGGTGCCCTTTGGTAAGGAGCCTTAGAGATTGGCGTAGTTCCTGGGACTACGTCAATCAAAACTCGATCTCCCTATCCGGCGGCATACTAGTCAGCTCTAGTGAAAACACAACCGAGAACTCGGGGACAATAGGGATATCCCCGGGTCCCGATGCCGCCGTAGGCTCCTTAACCCCACAAGCCAAAAAGGCCATGCATCACTGCGCGTCATCTGCCTCACACGGGAAGTCGAAACTACCGAGGCAAAGAAACACTCAGGCACCCTCTACACAAACATCTCCCGGCCTGACTCGCTAAAGGTCACCAATCTTGCGGCGCGATCAATTGCCACGAAATAGCGAGCCAGCCAAACATCCCAAGTACTGTAACAAAATCTCACAGCTGATACAGGACCATCAGGTCTGCTGGCAAAATCCAAAACTCGATCTGCACCGGGCAGGACCATTAACACTCCTCCACGTGCAAAGTGTAGTCAGGAAACTGAACCTCTATGCACGTGGTAAAAGCCCTACCTCTAACCCATGCAATGATGAAACAGATCTACTAAAAAGAATGCGATGCTCGTATAACAAATAAGACATGAATCCAAATGCCAGAAATAAATCATACCTGCCTCCCCACCGTCAGCCGTAGCAGAATCCCCCGCCTGCGCTGAGCCATCCCAATCGCTCCACAACGGCTGTCTCTCACCAGAAGGGTATGGAGGCGAAAGTCGGTCTGCCTGGAGACCTGTCGGTGAAGCTCCTGGTCGTAGCTGGGAAGTGGTAGGAACAGATGCCGAAGTCGATGCTGCACGTGCCGACAGAGGGCACGTAACCCAAAAATGTCCAAACAGGCCACAAAGGTAGCAGCGTCCCTGCCGCTGATCACAACTACCGGGAAAGTGCTGACCCCCACAGAAGATACAACTACCAGGGACTCCTAACTGCCGCGGCTGATGCTGCCTCTGCTGCCGCTGCCGTCTCTGTAGCCGTGACCGCGACCCCTGCTGGGATGCGGTAGGGGCCACTGCTGGAGAAGGTGCCGCTAAGGTCCGGAAGGGGCACGTAGCTCGGATGTGGCCTGGTTGCCCACATCGGAAGCATCGACCCTCCCTCAAGTCAAAGGTATCAGATGGATGCTGCTCCCTACAGAAAATGCACCGGGACAACGCTCGAGACTGTAGAGGCTGCTGCTGCGGTGGCCTCAGAAATCCATCAGATCCTCGTCGATCAAGACGCCCACAGCCAGGAGGCTGGGGCCGCGGGAGTCGTGATGGCCTCCCAGAACTGGCCTGCCCATCATCATCGGGGGCTGGGCGTTTCCTGTCCGGACGTTGCTCTAAAGCCCCGGCCCCCTCGCCAACCGCCGGGTCACCCCGCTGTGCTAGTAACTGCTCCAGGCGCTGGTCCTGACGAAAGCTCCTCGCCACCAACTGGGTCACCAAAGCCCGCAGTTCTCCCAAATCGGCGGATACCGCCCGCTCAGACTCCTCGGAAGGTGCGGGGGTACCCCGGGTGGGTGAACGACGACGCGGAGACATCCTGCCACAGGAAACCAAAAATCAGTAACAAAACCCCACAAGACCCAATCTAGCGAAAGTCAAAGACATCTCCCTATTTCTGCAACTTTATGTTGTCTGCAGCCAACATAATTGTTCAACAGAAATAGGGTACGTCGATCCCTCTTCACTCACTGGAAGAGTCACTGACCAAAATCACCGACTTTCGCAAAATATCACGCCACTCACGCCCTATCATCCTAGGGTCTGCCAAAAGCCTAGGGTTTTTCCTAAGTCCCAACTGACCTATCCCTAAGCTCTGATACCAACTAATCTGTCACGCCCCGGGTGTAAACCAGAACCCGGGCCCGTCCACAGATCCGCCGTGCACACAGAATTTCCCGTGTGCACGAAGCGCTGGTAACCTGCTCAGATATAAGAGATATAAAAGATATAGATAAAGGAGCATAAACAGAGCTAAAAAAAAATAAAGCTACTACATCTCAGACTACAGCTAGAAAGTAAAAGCAAAGTAAAACTCTCAAAAATATACAAGTGTCTCTCCCAGCTCACCAAAAAGGTACAAACAGCTGGCAAGAGCCAGACCCAAAATAAACTACAACTGTCTGAGATAAGAAAGGGGTACAACTGAACCACGTCTAAACTCGAAGTCGGGGGTAGATGAGCTACCTAATCCGCTATCTGCTTGCCTCGCTCTGCCCGAGACGGCCCTGTAACACCCGCAGAAGACTCTGCAAAACAAAGGGAGAAAAAGAAAAGAGAGACAATAGGGGTGAGAACTACTATATAAAACAGTAGCCTCCCCTAGTGGGAAAACCCCAAACTCTGACGTGCCCACTAGATCTACTAGAGGCAAAAAGGGGAAAACAGTAGTAAACTAAAAAGGCTACTGATAAGGAAAGACTATCACTACAATGCCTCTAAATGCAGTATCGAAAGAGATGACTGTATGAATGCATCAGAAAACTGTATCTGTCCCAATAACCCAATCATGTGCCACCAGTAGAACTGGCATTGCCTGCTCAGCGGAATCTGCACACATGGCTCGAAACCGCGGGATCGGCCCAAATGGCTCGCATCCCAAAATAAGTAACAGATCGCCAACTCTATAACCGTCCGATCGCACACTCCGGAGTGGCACTCAAGGGGAGCGACCCACACGAGTAAAATAGCTCTGTAACAAGTATCTCAGTCTAGCAGGACTTTGATCATGACTATGATCAAAGTGGAAATCTCTATCCACTAAAGAAACCTGATACCCAATCTGATGCATAAGTAAAACATCCGGTCAACCGCCCAATGTCTGCGGTCGCCGCAACAACCCACAAGTCCAAATCTGATAACGTAATCAACATCTGGCTAACCGCCTACTGTCCGCGGTTACCACAATGTCCCACGATCTATAATCGAGCCTGATCTGGCCCTGACTCGATGACCTCGACTACACTATCCCATACTCCTGCTCTAACTCGAGCAATAAGCAACTGAATAGAAAGGAGAACGACTAAACATGGTATCTCCTAAGTCATGTCCCAATATATTGTGTAGCAGAAAGAGGGGCCTAGCTAGATGACCATACAAGCATGCAAAGTCCTTTACTTGATAAAACAATTACAAGTCTTCTAACTTTTACAAAACTAAGTGCATGGAACCTCCGATGTACATGATGCATAATACATGATACATGATACAATCTTGATACATGATCGACTAACAATGAGCTTTTCCAAGATGCGGGCACTAACCACATGCTTTTCACAGGAATAAAGAATTTCCCTAACAGCTTGCTTTTCAAGATACAATCACATCCAATATGTTGTTGTAAAGATAGGAACTCACTAACAAATAATCTTCCCAAAATATGACTCTATCCACATGTCCAAACCTTCCATTATGCATACAACATGATATGGATTTAGCATGATTCCAAGTGTTTAAACTACACATCTAAAGCAAGGAAACACAACTTACTAACATTAGTTCTCTAACCATGCAAGTAGTAACAATGAACCCGTGATCTCATACAAGCATGCTAGGGCCCTTTCACAATTCTAACTAGCAACATGATCAAGCAACACTCTAATATGCCTAGTGGGAAAATCAAAAGTAGGAGGTTTACAACAACACCCACCTCGAGCGCTAAATCCTGGTCCCAAAAGTGATGTCCACGCTCTGTCCAAACAACCTCCACAAAACTGTACAATATTCCCCAAAAGAACATACAACAATTAATCACACAATACAACACAAAATCTGTCCCAAATTATAGTAGTCCACTATTCTGAAATTTTCACCTGTAAGATCTGCCCGAAAAATTCCAACAAAAATACTGTCGCGATCCTCGCGATGAACCCGTCGAAACGAGTGCCTGCACGTTCAAATCCGAGTTTTCTATGCTGAGTTACAAATTCTGCAAGGGAAACACCCCAAACTAAACTGTCCAGAAATTCTGTGTCAAAGAACCACAGTAAAAGGAGACTTTAACCTTCGGAAAATATTCCAAAAATCCAGGGAAAAATCCAGGAGATTCCTTGCGAAGTGTAGATGGAAATTGCCTTTTCAATCGCCTCGATCCGACGTCTGTGCGAAAAGATACAGCTAGAACACCGCGGTGCTGTCCAAAAATCCGCGAAGAAAAAGGGGTCAAATGGAAGCTCGGGAAACTCCAAGTTCAGCACGGAAAACGAGGAACCTCAAAAGACAGTAGTTGAAGTCCTACCTGTCATGAGTCCAATGGCGCGAGAATCGGCGAAATCGGAAGTCGGGGTGAGTCGGGGGAGCCCAAACAGTGAGAAGGGACGAAGCGGGTCGCCGGAAAACAAGCGTCGTGCCGCGCCGTAAAATCGTGAACCTCGGGAAGCGTGCCTCGAAAAATCTTCAAAGTCCTCCAATGGATAGTGCACTGCGTGATGGGAATTTCCTCTGAAGGAGTCACAGTGAAAAAGGGCCCAAAAACTTGAGAAAGAAACCAAAGAAGCCCTTTTATAGGCCCAGCCCACCACTGAAGTGGGCCGGATTCGGGCGCAGGATTCGGGCGCACTGCGCCCGAAAGTCCGGTCGGATACTTCCTGTCCGACGCGCCCGAAACCCTCTGGGGCTGCCACTTGTACACGAACAGGGGACAGCCATGCGAGGTGGCCCGCTGCGCGCCGCGTGTCCCTCCGCGGTCAGCGGGGGTAGGTACGGCCGCCCACACGCGAGGCGACACGTGGCCGCACTCGAGTGCGGCCGACCGCCCGCCTGGCGCCACTGTGCGCGCGCCGTCCCGAGGCGCCCCTCCGCGCACATCGTGGACCGCGCCCACGTGGGCCAGCCAATTGCAGGCCGCCACGTGTCGTGCGCCCGGTCCACCGCAGCCGCGCAAAGACGCTGAGCCGTGCCGTGTGCGCCGGCCAATCCGGGCACGCCACGCGTCCCCCGCCCGTGGTCCATGCACTGCCGCGCCTCCCCGTGGACCGAGCTGCGTGAGCCGGCCAATAACAGGCCGCGACGTGGCTCAGGCCGGTCCACGGTCCTTCCCCATGCACCGAAAAACCCTGAAAACTTCCGGGAGCCCGTTTTTAATCATCCGGACTCCAAATTTAACAAGCAAATAGCCGTTTTCAAGCGTTTTTCCACGCTGAATCCAAATCCAACCTCAGATTGGCCCAAATCTTTTATAAAATTCGGCAAATACGACCGAAGGCCAAATCAGCCAACCAAGACACAAAGGGCCCATCTGTGGCATCCCTTTGATGCACTATGGGCCAAACACACCAACAATAGGTGTTCTAAATAGTGGATTCATCAGAAAAGGTGCATGGAATTCTGGACCACTATAGATTGGACTTGGGTAGCATGCTAGAGTGTAGGAATTGTTGTTCCTAGTATTATCTGTCGATCTTGTGATCTTTTACTTCCTTCTATCTGTTAAATTATAGTATCTTGGAACCTGACCTAGCACCCCCGTTATATGTTGCATGTGTAACCAGACCAGTAGAAAACCCTCACTTGGGCTAGGGTTATTTATGTTTAGACATCCACACTTTATGCTTCATTCCTGGACTTAGTGTTATCCTCGCCCGGGTAGTGGGCCGAGCGGTCGGGACTTCTTTTTAGTGTGGGATGCATTTGCACTCGTGCTTGGGAGCGGAGTGGAGTCTGGTAGATGTTGTGGATCGCTTGTCTGTACCGGGAACCGTTGGGGTAGACGGTGGTCCCGAGAGGTCTTGTTTTCCCCCTGTTTGGGTTGTCGCCACTGTGTTAGTGGCAGTAGTTCACTAGTGTTAGCTGAACCTAGAACCCTTTTCGACATACACATGATTTTAGTCTACCAATATTTTCTTCCAAGCATCGAAGGGCCGCTGGAGTCTGTTCTTGTTTGATTGGACAAAGGCATCAGCCCTTCGGGGTTTGGGTAAAACACTTATTTTTCTAACTGTTTTTCTAAAAAGAACTAAAACCATTGAATATGGATTTCTTCCAGATCAAAATAATTTTCAATAACAAATGTCACCTTTTCCTGTAAATCTCCCCACTCGAAAGGATTCGAGTGATCCGGGTTCTAGGGGCCGTTCCTTTGTCGGGACGAAAGCCACGGGGGCCGAGCCTGGAACCTGTTCTTGTTTGATAGGGTTGTAGGTGTTGGTCTCCCGGGACTTTCGGGCCCTGTTGGTGTCTTCTGCGTGTAGCCTAGAGTCTGTTCTTGTTTGATAGGGTTCTTAGCACCGGTCTATCGGGTTTCCGAACCCTTATGGTGTCGGTCTTTCCTGAGAGTTTAGTGTTCTGTTGTGGGAGCCGTCTGGCGGACGGTGGCCCCAGCTGTGTGGTTTTCCAGCCTGTGGTTGAGAGTTGGTGTTGTTGGTCGATCTCGTTGATCGTGGTTTGGACTATAGCCTGCATGAGCCATATTTGAGCTCGATAGAGATACGCAGATACTTTCCTCGGTGGGGTCGCGCCCCTTGAGTGCCACTCCGGAGTTGGGCCTGTTACTTGCTATCGCGACTTGTCGACGCCGTCCCCCTGACTGGGCCAGTTAGTGGCAGTCACGGACACCCTACGGTAGACCCGTCCTGTTGAGGATGTGCGGCAGTAGGTGGGCGCAGGTTTGACTGGACCCTGTGCGGCAGTCAGTATAGATTTGGTGAGTATACTGTATGTGTTAGTAGATTCATCATGTTTCCATCTGTTCCACTTTTTGAGCATCTAGATAGAGGCATAGTAGCTGTAGAGTTACTTTTCTAGCCCTTTCATTTCAGTATTATATTGTTACTTTATGCCTCTAGTAGACTTAGTGGGCAGACCGTCGGGCTTGTTGGCGGCACCCACTAAGAACTACTTGGGACGTAGTTCTCACACCCGTCGTGGTGTCTTTTGCCACAGGGACTTCTACTCCTGTTCTTGCTGCTGCTGTTGTTGCTTCTTCTGATCTAGGTAAGGGAGTCGCGAGATAGTTCCCTACCAGTCGTCGTCCAGAGAGTAGATGTACCCCTTACTTTTTGTGAGTTCATGTTGAGAGACTTTGTAGTGAGGTATAGAGTTGTACTTTTATTTTACTGCTTGAGAGATTTATGTACTTTTGGTGAGGGCTTTGTGTTGTATATTTTCTTCTTTTTAGCAGTTTACTTTCAGCTCTGATATCTGTATAGCATAGTTGATCTTTTGCAGGTTAGTCGCTTCGTCTATACGGGGCTTCCTGTGTGGGCGGCGGATCTGTTGGCGAGCCCGGGTCGCAGTTTCGACGCCGGGGCGTGACAGATTAGGTGGTATCAGAGCCTAGGTTGTAGGTCATGGTAGACTTAGAAACCCTAGGCTTGTGGTTGGACATTAGGATGACTACGTGAGAGTCGTGACTATTAGCGAGAGTCCTGATTGAGTTTTATACCTCTCCCAAGGGACGGGATGAGTGATTGGCATGTTTATTCTCCTAAGCGATTATGTTGGCTGCAGACAACATAATGCTAGGGAATGGATGACATGTCTTAGACTTTCACTGGATTGGGTCGAGTATTGTTTGGTACAGTCCTGATGTTTCCATGTGTGTTGCAGGTGGGCACGATGCCTCCCCGGCGCAGGGTACAGACGCGTTCTCAGCCTTCCTGTAGTAGCCGCTGGTTTAAAATGTTCTTGGGTCTACTTTTAGTTTTCGTTTATTTCGCAATTCGTTTCGGGGGGGCTGGAGGGTGATCGAATAATTCCTTATTTCCGGACAGACCGTCGGGGCCCGCGGGTATTTTTAGTTAATAGAGCTCGCGAAACGGAGAACGGCGGCGAAATCGGTTTTGAATTCCGACGCCGGAATCTCCCGGAATAAATTCCGGAAGGTAGCTAACGGTTCAGGTGGTCAACGCGGTTTTTCAGGCAGACCGGACCCTGGTTCGCACCCGACTTGTACCCATTTTTGACTTGAACTGGGTTCATTCCCATTCCCCAACTTAACCGCTCCCGCCACCTTAATCACTCCCGCCTTTTTCCCAGTCGTACAACTCCCCACGAACCGCCCCAACTCCCCACCACTTCCCCCCAACTTCCCACAACCCCACAACTTCCCACGAACCGCCCCAACTTCCCACCACTCCCCCCAACTTCCCGCCACTCCCCACAACTCCCCTTAACTCCCCTGCGTACGAAACCCCAAAGGCAACGAAAACCCACTTCCCCAACCTTTCAGTTTCCCAACCAAACCTTACCGTTCCCCAACCGATCGAGTGGAGAAGCAAGGCGGAGCGGGTGAGGAGAAGGAAGATCGCCGGCGTACCCTTCACCCAAGAACAGGACGATCATCCCCTAGATAAACCCTAGCCGACGAAACCAAGGTAAGCATGGCTTAGGGTTCTTGATTTGGGCGTTTCTTGGTTTTCTTAGAAAAAAAAAGGGGGTGGAGGGGAGTCGGCGCCATCACCGGAGCCACGCATACGGGCGGCGCCGCATGAGGGCGGCGTCGCGTGCATCCGCATGCGGGCGGCACCGCATGCGGGTGGCGCCGCATGCGGGCGGCACCGCATGCGGGTGGCGCCGCATGCCCCGGCATGCGGGCAGCGCCGCATGCGGGCGGCGCCGCATGCGGGCGGCACCGCATGCGGATGCGGGCACCGCATGCGGATGCGGGCGCCGCATGCGGGCGGCACCGCATGCGGATGCGGGCGCCGCCGCATGCGGACGGCTCCGCATGCGGGTGCGGGCGGCACCGCATGCGGGCGGTGCCGCATGCGGGCGCCGCCGCATGCGGGCGGCTCCGCATGCGGGTGCGGGCGGCACCGCATGCGGGCGGCACTGCATGCGGATGCTGGCGCCGCATGCGGGCGGCACCGCATGCGGATGCGGGCGCCGCCGCATGCGGGCGGCTCCGCATGCGGGTGCGGGCGGCACCGCATGCGGGCGGTGCCGCATGCGGGCGCCGCCGCATGCGGCCGGCTCCGCATGCGGGTGCGGGCGGCACCGCGTGCGGGCGGCGCCGCACGCGGGCGGCTCCGCATGCGGGTGCGGGCGGCACCGCATGCGGGCGGCACCGCATTTGGGTGCGGGCGGCGCCGCGTGCGGGCAGCGCCGCGTGCCCCCGCATGCGGACAGCGCCGCATGCGGGCTGCACCGCACGCGGGCGGCACCGCCTGCGGGCGGCACCGCGTGCGGGCAGCACCGCATGCGGGCGGCGCCGCGTGCGGGCAGCACCGCATGCGGGCGGCGCCGCATGCGGGCAGCGCCGCATGTGGGCAACGCCGCGCGCACCCCCAAGTGGGAAGCGCCGCATGTGGGTGACGCCGTGTGAGGACGGCGCCGCACGTAGTTAGTACGCCGCCCAGCCGTGCGGGGCCGGGCACGTACGTGTACGAATTGTGCGCCGGGTGTTCTAGTCGTTAATCTTACAGAGTCTTAAATTTCTGACTCCTGTATGACAAGTTCTTGTAGGTCCGGGCGGGCACCCGAGACGCGGGAGAACCTATCATCGGTCAGGAGCGCGACAACAAGGTGGGTTTACGGTCGAGGCTGAGTAATGTGTTAGTATTCCGAAAGGGATTTTTATTGTTAATCGGTACTAACACTGACGGTTTCTATGATGTACTACATTACCCCGTGTCTTGGTTACTTGTGCTCGAGTTGCGACACGCGCACCCGCGGTCTGGCCACCGCAAAGGGTGCACTTTTCCGGAAAGGCGGTCTTCGACCCGTGTTACCCCACGAGGCGACGTAGTGGGGGCCCCCGTAGGTGTGGGGTTTGAGGCAGCAAGGTGCGAGCGGTGCGACCTGTCGGGATTGGTGCCCGACGAGGTCAGGTGTGCGACCCGCCGGGATTGGTGCCCGATGAGGTCAGGTGTGCGACCCGCCGGGATAGGTGCCCGACGCGGTCAGGTGTTACAGGTGTTACCGGGGTTACAGGTGTTACAGGTGGTACAGGTGGTTGCGAGTTACCGTTACGAGTAGAGTGGTTGTTCTGGCTAGTCTTACTTTTGTGGCTTGGTATTACTTTACTGCTTTAGTACTGTTTTTATGATAGTGTCGCTGACTACCCACTCTGTGACAGGTACCTCCAGGGGGTAGAGGTAGGCGACGGTGAGGCCGAGGTGGTAGCAGTCGGGCCGAGGGAGCCCTAGTATGCTGTTTTCTTTACTTTCTCTGCATTTCATTCGGTATTGTAGGTTACTGTGTGGTTCTCGATACCCTTGTGGGGTCGTGTGGATGTTGAGTACTTTAATTCTGGTTATGCACTACTGTTTTCCTTTATTGTTCCCGTTTGGCCGTTTTCTAAACAAACCAACTAGAAAACAAAAGAAAAAGGACTTCGAAAACTGTTTTCAAAAGTCTAGGGTCGGGTGGGCCCGTTTTCTAAACCTTGTGGATTTATGCCGTTTTCCAATCGGTTTTTTCAAAACCTAAGGCCGTGTGGGCTTGTTTTCAAAACGGTGAGTTTATACGTTCAACCTGACTGGCCACGGGTATTGTTTCGCCTTCATGCACCGTACTACTTCGAACTGTTGTGATTAAATGAAAAATGATTGCTTATGTTCGACTATTGTAACAGCCGCGACGCCGTGCATATACAGAGGAGACTCTGCCCGATTTTCGAGTAAATCTGTATATGTGGCGGGTCTGGGCACGCGCCGGGGAAGGAGGTTTTTAAACAAAAAAATTTGTACGCACTTTACGCGTACTTTGGGGTATCGTTTCCGCTAAAATAAAACCCCCGGGGCGTGACAGATTAAGATGGTATCAGAGCCTTTGCTTTAATCACAACAGTGACAGCCCAACATCCACCGAGATATCACACTTAACTACGAATAAATGAAATGTGTGGGACGTAAGGGTGTAGGACGTGAGTGAACGTGGGGGGAGGGGGATTTGTGTGATTTATTTACGCACGGTTTTCTTGGTATGCTGGGACTAATGTGTTTCCTTGGTGTGCACAGATAGAAGCCCGATTTTGGGTAGGTAACTGCTGCCGGACATGGACCTTGCGGCAGAGGCGAACCGCTTACTACGCAACCAGCTGCGCGACGTGGCTGGGCAACTGCTAACTCTCGCGGAGCACGTGGGTATACTGACCCAGGAGCTTGAGGGTGTCGACCACGCCCAGCACGGCACCGGTGGTGTTAACCCCCGTGGGATACCACCGACTGGCGTTTCCACCTTTCAGGGAGCGGTCAACCTGGCCGTGCGCGCGGAGCTAGAGCGTACACGGCGGGCACACCCCTACCCCCGCCCGACGGGGGACCCCTACCAGTGCGGCAGAGCGACCAAGCGCCAGAGGAACGGGCCGAAACCCGGGCAGGCGATGAGGGAGGGACCTGCACCACCAACGCTATGCGTCATTTGTGACGGTGCGCATCCAATGATGGATTGCCCTTGGCGGGACGAACATTGCTTCCGGTGTGGCAGGCCGGGCCACACACGTTTCGAGTGCCCCCGGAAGCCGGGCGTCACCAGACCCCCGGCACCGAGACCTGACGACCCACGCCTGACGGACTCTTTCGATACCGAGTCCCCACCCCGCCACGCCGAACGTAGCTGGCCCAGAGGTTGTGGACGAACCTCCCCAGCCGCCCCGGGGAGCAGTGATGCAGAATCCTAGAACCGGAAATCACAGGTATATATTTTTTTTTTCTCTCCCTTTACCTCTTCTTGGTTAGGCATCGATTCCCATCTTCCGTTTTTGTCTTTTTCTTTCTCCGCGAACTGTGCGGTTGTGCCGGGGGGGGGGGGTTTAAATAGGATAGGAGTGGGGTTACTCCCCTAGTCCGCCTTAGGAGTTGTGAACGAAAATCACAGAGTGGGAAGGCGGGTCGGGCGCCAGGTAGAAACCCCTTACAAATGGTTCTGAGGAGAGAACCCTACCTAGTTTGTTGGTCTGTTCAAACCCCCGGAGGGGGGAACGTCGCGGAAGTGGCCACTACCGCGACTGCAGCAGACAAGGTGTCACCACCCCCGACGACGACATCAGAGGCGGTGTCTTGAGTTACGGAAGGATTACGACCTAACGATCCAATACCACCCCGGGGAAAGCAAACGTGGTAACGGACGCTCTGAGCAGGAAGGGGCGATTGGAGGGAGGATCGGTAGGTGCGATAACTGAGCAGAGCAACTTGATCGCGGAATTCTCACGACTAGGGTTGGAAGTAGTGCCAGCAGGCACGGTTGCGCAACTTCTAACTTTGGTGGTCAAGCCAACACTGCTAAAAAAGATTCGAGAGGGACAGCAGGCGGACTCGCACTTACAGCTCGTAAGAGACAAGATCTCACCGGATCAGGAAGGTGACTTTTCATTGGAAGGCGATGACACCCTACGGTTCCGCGGGCGGATTTGCGTGCCGGATACCCCGGAATTGAAGAAGGAAATTCTGTCCGAGGCACACAGCGCCCCTTATGCAGCGCATCCAGGAGGCACAAAGATGTACAGGGACCTCAAGCAGACCTTCTGGTGGCCCACGATGAAGAGGGATGTAACTCGATTTGTAGCTCATTGCCTAGTGTGTCAACAGATAAAGGCGGAACATCAATGACCGGCGGGAAAGTTACAACCCTTACCGGTACCGGAGTGGAAGTGGGATCATATCACCATGGACTTTGTCACCGGGTTCCCACGTTCACCACAAGGACACGACACAATATGGGTTGTGGTGGACCGGCTAACTAAGTCAGCGCACTTCCTGCCGATTCACACAACCTGGACCAGAGAGCGGTTGGCTCAAGTCTACCTTAGCGAGATTGTAAGACTGCATGGGGTACCGGCATCGATCACATCAGACAGAGACACGCGGTTTGTCTCAAAGTTTTGGCAGAGTCTGCAACAAGCCTTGGGGACTAAATTGCACTTCAGCACAGCCTTCCACCCTCAGACAGACGGGCAGTCGGAGCGAGTGATACAGACGCTAGAGGACCTGCTTCGGGCCTGTGTACTCGATTGGGGAGTCGGTTGGGAGCGTTACCTACCACTTGTAGAATTCGCTTACAACAATAGCCACCAGGCCAGCATCCTGATGGCACCCTACGAAGCCTTATACGGGAGACGCTGCCAATCCCCGATCTGTTGGGACGACTTGGGAGAACGGAAGTTCTTGGGACCCGACTTGGTGGAAGAAACAGAAGAGAAGGTGCGCCTCATCAGACAGCGCTTACTAACTGCCCAGAGTCGACAAAAGAGCTACGCGGATCGAAGACGCCGCGACTTAGAGTTCCAGGTGGGAGAACACGTGTTTTTGCGGGTCTCGCCGTCCAGGGGAATCAAGCGATTCGGGTTAAAAGGCAAGCTAAGCCCGCGGTTCGTGGGGCCATTCGAGATCCTGGAACGGATTGGCCCAGTGGCTTACCGCCTTGCCCTACCACCGAACCTCAACCGGATTCATGACGTGTTCCACGTTTCGATGCTCAAGAAATACCTCCCCGACCCGTCGCATGTTCTGGACGTCTCGACACTCGAACTAAAGGAGGACCTAAGCTTCGAGGAAACCCCTGTGCGAATACTAGCAAGAGAAAGCAAGACGCTTCGAAACCGAGACATCCCCTATGTGAAGGTGCACTGGAACAACCACGAGGAGCGGGAAGCGACGTGGGAACTAGAATCGAAGATGAGGGAGGGCTACCCCTATCTCTTTACCGCGAACCAGGATTGAGTTTCGAGGACGAAACTCGTTTTAAGAGGTGAGTGGTGTAGTAGTCGCTGGTTTAAAATGTTCTTGGGTCTACTTTTAGTTTTCGTTTATTTCGCAATTCGTTTCGGGGGGGCTGGAGGGTGATCGAATAATTCCTTATTTTCGGACAGACCGTCGGGGCCCGCGGGTATTTTTAGTTAATAGAGCTCGTGAAACGGAGAACGGCGGCGAAATCGGTTTTGAATTTCGACGCCGGAATCTCCCGGAATAAATTCCGGAAGGTAGCTAACGGTTCAGGTGGTCAACGCGGTTTTTCAGGCAGACCGGACCCTGGTTCGCACCCGACTTGTACCCGTTTTTGACTTGAACTGGGTTCATTCCCATTCCCCAACTTAACCGCTCCCGCCACCTTAATCACTCCCGCCTTTTTCCCGGTCGTACAACTCCCCACGAACCGCCCCAACTCCCCACCACTTCCCCCCAACTTCCCACAACCCCACAACTTCCCACGAACCGCCCCAACTTCCCACCACTCCCCCCAACTTCCCGCCACTCCCCACAACTCCCCTTAACTCCCCTGCGTACGAAACCCCAAAGGCAACGAAAACCCACTTCCCCAACCTTTCAGTTTCCCAACCAAACCTTACCGTTTCCCAACCGATCGAGTGGAGAAGCAAGGCGGAGCGGGTGAGGAGAAGGAAGATCGCCGGCGTAACCTTCACCCAAGAACAGGACGATCATCCCCTAGATCAACCCTAGCCGACGAAACCAAGGTAAGCATGGCTTAGGGTTCTTGATTTGGGCGTTTCTTGGTTTTCTTAGAAAAAAAAAGGGGGTGGAGGGGAGTCGGCGCCATCACCGGAGCCACGCATACGGGCGGCGCCGCATGAGGGCGGCGTCGCGTGCATCCGCATGCGGGCGGCACCGCATGCGGGTGGCGCCGCATGCGGGCGGCACCGCATGCGGGTGGCGCCGCATGCCCCGGCATGCGGGCAGTGCCGCATGCGGGCGGCGCCGCATGCGGGCGGCACCGCATGCGGATGCGGGCACCGCATGCGGATGCGGGCGCCGCATGCGGGCGGCACCGCATGCGGATGCGGGCGCCGCCGCATGCGGACGGCTCCGCATGCGGGTGCGGGCGGCACCGCATGCGGGCGGTGCCGCATGCGGGCGCCGCCGCATGCGGGCGGCTCCGCATGCGGGTGCGGGCGGCACCGCATGCGGATGCTGGCGCCGCATGCGGGCGGCACCGCATGCGGATGCTGGCGCCGCATGCGGGCGGCACCGCATGCGGGTGCGGGCGGCGCCGCGTGCGGGCAGCGCCGCGTGCCCCCGCATGCGGACAGCGCCGCATGCGGGCAGCACCGCACGCGGGCGGCACCGCATGCGGGCGGCGCCGCGTGCGGGCGGCACCGCATGCGGGCGGCGCCGCGTGCGGGCAGCACCGCATGCGGGCGGCGCCGCATGCGGGCAGCGCCGCATGTGGGCAACGCCGCGCGCACCCCCAAGTGGGAAGCGCCGCATGTGGGTGACGCCGTGTGAGGACGGCGCCGCACGTAGTTAGTACGCCGCCCAGCCGTGCGGCGCCGGGCACGTACGTGTACGAATTGTGCGCCGGGTGTTCTAGTCGTTAATCTTACAGAGTCTTAAATTTCTGACTCCTGTATGACAGGTTCTTGTAGGTCCGGGCGGGCACCCGAGACGCGGGAGAACCTATCATCGGTCAGGAGCGCGACTACAAGGTGGGTTTACGGTCGAGGCTGAGTATTGTGTTAGTATTCCGAAAGGGATTTTTATTGTTAATCGGTACTAACACTGACGGTTTCTATGATGTACTACATTACCCCGTGTCTTGGTTACTTGTGCTCGAGTTGCGACACGCGCACCCGCGGTCTGGCCACCGCAAAGGGTGCTCTTTTCCGGAAAGGCGGTCTTCGACCCGTGTTACCCCACGAGGCGACGTAGTGGGGGCCCCCGTAGGTGTGGGGTTTGAGGCAGCAAGGTGCGAGCGGTGCGACCTGTCGGGATTGGTGCCCGACGAGGTCAGGTGTGCGACCCGCCGGGATTGGTGCCCGATGAGGTCAGGTGTGCGACCCGCCGGGATAGGTGCCCGACGCGGTCAGGTGTTACAGGTGTTACCGGGGTTACAGGTGTTACAGGTGGTACAGGTGGTTGCGAGTTACCGTTACGAGTAGAGTGGTTGTTCCGGCTAGTCTTACTTTTGTGGCTTGGTATTACTTTACTGCTTTAGTACTGTTTTTATGATAGTGTCGCTGACTACCCACTCTGTGACAGGTACCTCCAGGGGGTAGAGGTAGGCGACGGTGAGGCCGAGGTGGTAGCAGTCGGGCTGAGGGAGCCCTAGTATGCTGTTTTCTTTACTTTCTCTGCATTTCATTCGGTATTGTAGGTTACTGTGTGGTTCTCGATACCCTTGTGGGGTCGTGTGGATGTTGAGTACTTTCATTCTGGTTATGCACTACTGTTTTCCTTTATTGTTCCCGTTTGGCCGTTTTCTAAACAAACCAACTAGAAAACAAAAGAAAAAGGACTTCGAAAACTGTTTTCAAAAGTCTAGGGTCGGGTGGGCCCGTTTTCTAAACCTTGTGGATTTATGCCGTTTTCCAATCGGTTTTTTCAAAACCTAAGGCCGTGTGGGCTTGTTTTCAAAACGGTGAGTTTATACGTTCAACCTGACTGGCCACGGGTATTGTTTCGCCTTCATGCACCGTACTACTTCGAACTGTTGTGATTAAATGGAAAATGATTGCTTATGTTCGACTATTGTAACAGCCGCGACGCCGTGCATATACAGAGGAGACTCTGCCCGATTTTCGAGTAAATCTGTATAGGTGGCGGGTCTGGGCACGCGCCGGGGAAGGAGGTTTTTAAACAAAAAAATTTGTACGCACTTTACGCGTACTTTGGGGTATCGTTTCCGCTAAAATAAAACCCCCGGGGCGTGACACTTCCCCCTCTGATGAGCCTGGGCAGGAGGAGCCAGCACAGGGTCAGCAGAGTGAGGTGCTGGAGCTTCGGGCTCAGATGGCCCAGTTGACAGAGGCTGTTCGGCGCCAGGAGGAGGCCATGGGTCGGATGATGCTTATGTTGGAGCAGAGGGTACAGCCAGTTGTAGCACCCCCAGGGAGTTCTCCCGCACCTTCGTCGCCAACTGTGGCACCCCCAGTTGTACCAGCAGAGGAGGCAGCCCCTATTGCACCAGATACCGGTAGACAGCCGTTCGGGACGGTAGGACCGTTGACCCCCGCAGAGCAGCGAGAGGTGGTTGATTTGTTGTTGAGATTCCGTCAGTTTAACCCACCTCGTTTTTCGGGACAGAGTTCGGAGCCGTGGGAGGCAGAGTCGTGGAACACGGCTGTGGAGCGCCATTTCGAGAGCTTATTTATCGAGGAGCGGTTTCAGGTCCTATTGGCGACTCACTTTTTGTAGCGCAATGCCGATGCCTGGTGGAGGCGTGTTCGACCAGTTGGTCCACCTGGGACCCAGCTGCTTACTTGGGCGGAGTTCCGCGGTCTACTTCTTGGAGCCTTTTTCCCGGAGAGCGTCAGGCAGAGGCTGGAGGAGCAGCTAAGGAATCTCCGACAGGGAGATCGGCCCGTGCATGAGTACATCGCAGAGTTCAACCAGTTGTTGGCTTGTGTACCGCACGCGGCTAGGGATGAGGCGCACCGGATCTACATGTTTGAGCGAGGACTGCGCAGTGATATCTACCAGTTTGTCCGCTCGCAGAGATTGCAGACTCTGGATGCCTCTATGGAGCAGGCCCTCTATGTGGAGCACGGAGAGGCGGTTATGGTCGAGGTTGTAATGTACCAGATTTATGGTATATAAATGATACAAATAAAAATGGTATGAAATACTATTTTTATTGAATTCAGAGAAAAGCGAGTTGGAGTTGAGAATATGAAGCTTCAATTGTGAAGCTCTGGTCCTTGTTTGGCGATTTTCGCGAAATGACGAAACTCAGTAAAAATACTTGTAACACAATTCAAATGTAATTACAAGTGAGTTGTAAGCATTTCGAATCGACGCAAAAGCCGTTGAGTCGAAAAGTGAGTTGGAGTTGAGAATATGAAGCTTCAATTGTGAAGCTTAGGTCCTTGTTTGGCGATTTTCGCGAAATGGCGAAACTCAGTAAAAATACTTGTAACACAATTCAAATGTAATTACAAGTGAGTTGTAAGCATTTCGAATCGACGCAAAAGCCGTTGAGTCGAAAAGTGAGTTGTAGTTGAAAAATTGAAGCTTCAAGCTTGTAAAATTTAAGCCCACGTTCGCCGAATTCGCAAAATGGCGAAATGCGGCGAGAAGACTTGTAACATGTTTTAAATATGATTACAGTCGAGTTCGGTGCATTTCGGGCTGACGCGAAGGGCATCGGGTCGAAAAGTGAGTTAGGCCCAAGGACTTAGCAAAATTCAGAGATTCTGAATTTTGTGATCGTGAAGCCTTTTCGGAGCCCTGTTTCGAGGACTTAGAATAATCGAAAAATTCAAAAGAAATTGTGGGGTGTCTCAGAATAGTTTTCTGATTAAAAGGGGTGAAGTGCCAAGGTGAGCGATTAGAGGAAAATAGGAGAACGAAGCGAAGAAAAATCCTTCGTGAATTCTGAAACTGCAGTTTTTAACAGAGCAGTTGATCGCGAAGCCTTTTCGGGGCTCTCTTTCGAGGGCTTAGAGTAGCCCAAAAATTTAAACAAAATCGTTGAGAGTTTAAGAAAAATTTGTAGATTAAAAGGGAGAAGAAAAATTGCTGTTTCGATTTACCAGTTGACGGCAAAACGCGGAGAAAGAGGGGTATCCGAAATTGTTCTCTGCAGGTGTAAAACTGCAGGATTGAGGGTAGTTTTGGGATTTTCTTTTGTAAGTTGGGGCATTTTGGTAAAATCACCTCTCCCCCCCCCCCAAAACCACCACCTGCAGAGATTAAATGCTCTCTCTCTCTCCCACTTGAACCCTCACTCTCTCTCTCTCTCTCTCTCCCTCTCTCTTTTCTGCTGGAGCAAGAAAGGAAACGAAAGAGAGAAAGAAAGAAGAAAAGAAGAAGAAGAAGAAGAAGAAGAAGAAGAAGAAGAAGAATACCTCCCCTCTCAGTTTTTTTTGTTGTTTCTCTCCGAAAAAAAAAGGGGTGATTCTCTCTCTCTTTCTCTCTCTCTCTCTCTCCCTCTCTCTCTCTCTCTCTCTCTCTCTCTCTCTGCCTTTAGCAGCAGCTCAAGCTGCTGCTGCCAGCACGAGAAGGTGCAGCAGCAGCATGAGCTGCTGCTGCCAACAGGCCAGCAGCAGCAGCTGAGGCTGCTGCTGCCAGCAGGCTTGGCAGCAGCAGCCTAAGCTGCTGCTGCCATGTGCAGCCAGCAGCCAAAAAAAAAAAAAAAAAAAAAAAAAAAAGAAAAAAAGAGAGGGAGGGCAGCTGCCTTGGCAGCTGCTCATGTAGCTGCCTTGTGCAGCTGCAGGGATGGCTGCTGCTGCAGCTGCTGCTGCCAACAGGCCAGCAGCTGCAGCAGAAGCTGCTGCCTGGGCAGCAGCTATGCATGCTGGCAGCTGCTCATGCAGCTGCCTTGTGCAGCTGCAGGGATGGCTGCTGCCAACAGGCCAGCAGCTGCAGCAGAAGCTGCTGCCTGGGCAGCAGCTATGCATGCTGCTGCCCAGCAGCAGGAGACCTTACAAAAAAAAAAAGAAAAATAAAAGGAAAAGAAGAAAAGAGAAGAAAGGAGAAAGAAAAGAAAAAAAAAAGAAGAAAAGAAGAATTTAATTTCTTCTTCTCTTTTCTTCAATGAGCAAAATCAACAATTGATGGGATATTGATCAATGTGAGCTTCTCTCAAATTTTTGAAGAACAGTGAAATGATGAAAAATTCTTGATGCTTTCAATGATCGAAATCGGTAAATTGGGGGAATTGCTCTGATTCAGTTCTCTCCAATTTTTCAATGCGAATTCTCGATTTGCCAAAATGCAAAATCGGTGAATTGGGGGGAAATCGCTCAAATTGAGCTTTTCTCGAATTTTTGAGAGCGTTTTGACTCCGGATCGAGTTGAGCAAGTTTCTTTTTGGCAATATGCCATGGGAGGATTATTCTCCTCTCATTTTTACGAACCAATAAAAAATTAGCCTTTTGGTGGGGGAAAATGACCAAATAGGGATTTTTCCCTTTAAGTTGTCTAAAAGGGGTTAGTTTTACCGCCTTATGAATTTTAGTGAATCATGTAAAAGCAATTGATTTATCTTTTGCTTTCCTTACAATGTAGGGAAGTCTCACGGATCCAAGGAGTTGAAATTGTCTCCTTCAAGGACCAAAAGAATACACCGAGGTGGGGGATTCTACCGAAAATGGGTGACCTCTCCACTTTTTTCTCTGCTTTTGACTTTGAAGCATCATAGTGAGCATGCTAGTGTAGTGTAATTTTAATTATGATTGTGAATGAGGAAAAAGGAAAATAGGTGATTTATTTACATGCTTAAATGAACATAGAGGAAAATGTAATTTTGATTTATCTACATAGATGATGAATATTATTCATGATTGAGATGGAAATAATTGCATGCATAAGAAGGGATTAATTATTTCATGATTGTGATCATGTTAAGGTATAGCCCTAGGAATCATGTGAAAGCATAAGGAAAAGGACGTGTTGGTAGTAAGACTAGGAGAAAACCTAGACTCAGGGTCAATGAGTGGCATCAAACTTAGGAGTATATCCTAGGATTGAATGGGTGGCATTGCCTTAGGAGATAACCTAAGGACATTGGATAGAGTGATCAACATAGAGTCAAGGACTCTAGGATGAGCATGATATAAGACTTAGCTAAAGGAAACCTAAGGTAAGTTAGTGGGTCGAGAATAAACTAGTTAACATAGAGTCAAGGAACTCTAGGTTAAACATGATATGAAACTTAGGTAAGAGAACCTGAGGTGAACTAGTGGAGTTTATACTCACAGAAAATGGATTAGAGTCAAGATAACTCTAAATGCAAAGTGCAACAGGTAAATAGAGATAATGTAACTCCAGGTTCGGCAAAGAAAAGTGTATGTGGCCACAAAGTTTAAAGAATTAAACTGATAGCAAAGTGATCAACTTAGAGTCAAACTCTAAGGAAAAGTTTGTGTAATCACAAAGTCAAAAAGCTAAATAATACAACCCTAGAGTGGGTCATAGGGTGTCTGGGCAAATGGACAATCACTTTAACTTCAATTTGAGTTAAAAGAAAGAGAAATGATAAGAGTCCAAGAGACCCTCTAGTTATCCTGACGGCGAGACATAGGATAAGAGGTAATTAATGCAAAAAGGGTAAAGTTTAATAGCAAGCTAAAAGCAGCTAAAAGAGCATAACAAGAATGTAAATGGCGCCTTCGAATTTGAGACTCGTCATTGTGGAGCAGGACTCCCTGGGCAGTGACCCGTCGGACGAGGTACTTTTGAAAGGCTTAAAGTGAAAGCAAAGAGCTAAATGCTTAAAGGAAAGAGATTTGCCAGTGGCAAAAGGAAGCTACAAGCTCGAATAAGAAAGAAAAGTGAGTGTTCAAAGGCAAAGAGGCTAAGAACTAAAGCAAAACGAGAAAGAAAAAGAAAAGAAAAGAAAGAAAATATAAAGATAAAACGAGCGTACCTTCGGGGATAAAAAGTAGCCTTGTTGGAGGAGCGGCAGGATCCCTCTCCCGGGCAGTGACCCGTAGGACAAGTTCCCCGTTGGGTGGGGTAGCACTTGCAGGTGCTATCGGCAACCTTAGAAATCTTTATCTTATGGTAGCAGGACTACCGGGCTGGGGCCTGTTGGATAAGAATTTATGAGGGTTAACTTGAAATAAAGCACCAGAATTTAAAGAATAAAGAAAAATAGAGTGGCCAAGGTGGCCGGGTTAGTTTGACCCTATATACAGCGGCATAGTGGCCGAGTTGGTGCTTAGTAGCCTAGTATGGCTAGACAGAGTAGTGCTGGGTCGATGAGTATACAGATAGTGTAGTGATATATATATAGCTTAGCCGCATTTTGATATTGAGGATTTTAGATTTCCTAGCATACTATTGTTATTGCTTCCATTGGACCAAGTGGTGTAGTACATTTTTTTCTCGGTGGTTGAACCCACTGGGAACTCTGTTGGAGTTCTCACACCCCTTGGGTGACCCCCCCCCAAGCACAGGTTCGGGTATGGATACAGCGGATGAGACGGCTCAGATGCAGACGGCGAGGCATACGACAGGGGCAAGGGCCCAGCAGCATAGAGACCTAGAGGGTCTAGCAGAGGTATCCCTTTTATTTATTTCTTGAGTGAACTTTGTATGGTGAGGAATTTATGTAAAGGAATTGTAATAAATTTATTTGCAAGTTCAGAAATGTAAAGTGTAATAAATTTAAGTTATGGTTCACTCTTGTATGCTTTCATTATCACTTAAACTGTTTGTTTATAAAATGAAAGTTCAAATTTATAGTGATTTTTAGTACTCTGATATTGAGCTTCCGCATATACTTGTTGTATGATTATGGATATTACCGTTCCTTTCGGGTAGTGAAAGGTCATACCCGACTGGCGGGTCTATTGGCATGCCCGAACCGTACAAATTGGCGGACTCGGGGCTTGACAGAGGTGGTCCCAGCTCCCGCAGAGATTTCGGGGGCGAAGCGCCCAGCACCGGAGGATGAGGGTCAGACGAGCCGGCAGGGACCTCCGAGACCTCCACGATCTCATCCTGAGGGTCGTGGGTTTCGTAGGCGCCGGAGATCAGGTGGGCCCCCGCAGTAGCAGCAGTATCGGCAGCAGCGACAGGAGCAGTGTGTCATTTGTGGCGGGCCTCATCCACCGTCGCAGTGTGATCAGAGACAGGGGCGGTGTTTCCTCTGTGGAGAGTTGGGACATTTCCGCACAGCTTGCCCCCAGGCCATTTTGTCAGTGCGGCCGATTGCGACAGAACCCCCGTTGCCTATCCATGCAGCGGAAACCCCTCCGGCACACCGTCAGACAGAGTGGGCCACTACGTCGGGACAGACGGGACGGCGACCTGCAGCACCCAGTGGACGGGTTTATGCAGCCCTGGTGGAGGACACCCCGGCAGCGGATCATGCCGCGGCAGGTATGATTTTATTTCTGTTAGCTGAGTTGAGCTTTTCGATACCGCTGTATTCTTCTGCATTATTAGTAGAGCATCTGCATCAGCATCTTTGCATGGGTGTGGGTTAGGAATGTATGCTACAGGTTTTAGCGATTGGATTCTTCCCAGTATCCTATGAGTAGAGGAGGACCGCAGTGTATGATCTGTGCATTTGAGACTTGGGACTTCACCTGCAGATGTGACGATTCAAGGACAGCTCCAGGATTTGGATTGAGCACAGGTTGGACTGGTTGGTGCGGTGCCGTGCTACGACTGATAATGGAATGAGAGCAGTTACCCTTCTGCGAGTTGGACTGGAGGAGTTCTTTTTCTCGGGTTGCCGGCGTATCCTTCCAGCAGCATGGGCTTCAGCGACTGTGGACAGACACCACCTCAGGAGCAGTTGTGATGTTTAGGACTAGAGGTTGTGTCCTTAGGAGTCTTGGTTAGTGGTAGCTTTCGTTTTTGTAGCCACAGTAGGAACGACACCAACACTTCTCTCCATTTTCTCGCCTTTGTGCTGAAATTTACGAACAGGACGAAAACTTCGAAAGAATGCTCCAGTAATGGAGACAGTGCCCGAACCTGTTCTTGTTTGATTGGGGCGAAGGTACTGATCTTTCGAAATTTTCGGACTTTTTGCTAATTTCAGCTGTTTTCTAAATCGAGGGTTGGGGTTGATGACTTTCCTGCTGGTGGAACCGTACCTTTCTTATTAGTTTAGTGTTTGCATTCCTTGAGTGTTTTAGTTTTGTGGTTGTGGTGTGTTTTTGTTTCGGGGACGAAACTTCCTTTTAGTGGGGGAGGATGTGGTGACCCTGATCCCCGTGTAGCTTCTCCCATGAACCCTGGTGTAGAACACCTAGTGTTGGTGTATCTGGCCCATAGTGCATCAAAGGGATGCCACAGATGGACCCTGTGTGATATCCACAGCTGAATTGGCCTTCGGCTGCATTTGCTGAATTATTGAAATGGTTTTGGGCCAAACAGAGGTTGGATTTGGATTTAGCGCAGAAAAACGCTTGAAAACGGCTATTTGCATGTTTGATTCTGAGTCCGGATGCCCAAAAACGGACTCCCGGAAGTTTTCGCTGAATTTCGGTGCATGGGAGGGGCCGTGGTCCGCCGGCTGCCACGTGGCGGCTTGTGATTGGGCCGGTCCGCAGCGCTCGGTCCATAGGGGGGCGCGGCTGTGTCAGCGTGTCATTGGTTGGCTCACCGGGTGCGGCGCACGGGGGCGCGGGACCCTGCCCCGGGGCGCGTGCACGGCAGGCGCCGCCTGCCCGCCCGTGTGACCGCGACAGTGGCAGGGACGCGTGTCGCCCTGCCACTGGTGGGCGCCACCTACCCGCTTTGACCAGGGAGGTGCCACGCGTCGACAGCCTATGCGCCCCGCACAGCTGTTCGCTACGCGGGACGCGTGTCGGACTGCGGGACGCGCGACGTGGCTGCAGCGGAGCGGTCCCGCCTACTGCCGCCTGTTGGTCGGGCTACGTGGCGGCCCCAGGCCGTTTTGGGCGCGCACAGTGTTGGGCCGGGCCCAACACTGTAGCCGCCCGAAAGTTTCCCTGCGCCCGAATCTTGGGACCCATCCGGTATTTTCTCAATTATTTTTCTGCGGCCTATAAATAGCCCGAGCTCCCTTCCTCTTCATTTTTTTGGCACTTCCGAGCTTCAAACCGGCAGGAGTTCTTCACCAAAGTTGATCCTCTCGTAGTGTAGCTTCCATCTGCAGAGTTTGGGGATTTTTCGGGGCACACTTTTCGAGATTCTTATTTTCTTGGCACGTCGCGATGTTCTTTCTTCGGTGCTTCTTCCGTTGCTCTGCGGTGCACGAGCTCTCCCGGCCTACTCCGACCATCTTTTCGGGCGATTTCTTCGCCGTTGGATTCGCAACAGGTAAGGCTACGATTTTGGTTGCTTCCACATTTCTTGGTTTTGCGCTTTTCGAGGAGTTCTTCCTTGCTCACTGAGGACCTGTTTTGCTATGAGGAGTTGTGAGGACAGCAGCTTCATCCGAGGAGATCTCCGCGCACGAGTGTCGGATCAGGACATGCTTATAGACTCTTTTCATCTACTCGATGCGAGGATCATCGTGGTATTTTCGTAGAATTTTTGGAGACCTTCCCGAAGGTATACACTTTTCCTTTTATCTGTACAAGAGTTTACAGTTGGATGGTTTTGGGATTTTGCGCACCGATACTGTGGAATTTATAACTTGGCCTACGGTGCTCGGAATTGGGCGTGCAGGTACCCGTTTCGAAGCTATCGACGCGAAGAACGCTGCGGTATTTATTTTTGAATTTTTGGAGCCCTGTCTGCAGGTGAAAAATTGACATCTTTGCAGCTGAAATTACAGACTATAATACTTGGTTAAATTTTTGGGATTTAAGTATAACTGTAGCCTTATGTTGTACCCAGGAGGGATTGTGGACTGTGCTGGACCTGCTGGACCTAGAGTTCTTATTTTCCTGGTTTTCTCAGCTGTACGACTCCGGACAGTTAGCATCTTCAGGTGGGTGGCTTTGCTTTCAGGATCTATGGACTGTGCTCTAATTCTATTGATATAGAATCATGCATGATAGTGATTGGACTTGGGTAGCATGCTAGAGTGTAGGAATTGTTGTTCCTAGTATTATCTGTCGATCTTGTGATCTTTTACTTCCTTCTATCTTTTAAATTATAGTATCTTGGAACCTGACCTAGCACCCCCGTCATAAGTTGCATGTGTAACCAGACCAGTAGAAAACCCTCACTTGGGCTAGGGTTATTTATGTTTAGACATCCACACTTTATGCTTCATTCCTGGACTTAGTGTTATCCTCGCCCGAGTAGTGGGCCGGGCGGTCGGGACTTCTTTTTAGTGTGGGATGCATTTGCACTCGTGCTTGGGAGCAGAGTGGAGTCTGGTAGATGTAGTGGATCGCTTATCTGTACCGGGAACCGTTGGGGTAGACGGTGGTCCCGAGAGGTCTTGTTTTCCCCCTGTTTGGGTTGTCGCCACTGTGTTAGTGGCAGTAGTTCACTAGTGTTAGCTGAACCTAGAACCCTTTTCGACATACACATGATTTTAGTCTACCAATATTTTCTTCCAAGCATCGAAGGGCCGCTGGAGTCTGTTCTTGTTTGATTGGACAAAGGCATCAGCCCTTCGGGGTTTGGGTAAAACACTTATTTTTCTAACTGTTTTTCTAAAAAGAACTAAAATCATTGAATATGGATTTCTTCCAGATCAAAATAGTTTTCAATAACAAATGTCACCTTTTCCTGTAAATCTCCCCACTCGAAAGGATTCAAGTGATCCGGGTTCTAGGGGCCGTTCCTTTGTCGGGACGAAAGCCACGGGGGCCGAGCCTGGAACCTGTTCTTGTTTGATAGGGTTGTAGGTGTTGGTCTCCCGGGACTTTCGGGCCCTGTTGGTGTCTTCTGCGTGTTGTACTGTGATTATTGCTTTCCCGAACTATAAGGGGATTGGGAACTTCGATAGGCGGAGCCTAGAGTCTGTTCTTGTTTGATAGGGTTCTTAGCACCGGTCTATCGGGTTTCCGAACCCTTATGGTGTCGGTCTTTCCTGAGAGTTTAGTGTTCTGTTGTGGGAGCCGTCTGGCGGACGGTGGCCCCAGCTGTGTGGTTTTCCAGCCTGTGGTTGAGAGTTTGTGTTGTTGGTCGATCTCGTTGATCGTGGTTTGGACTATAGCCTGCATGAGCCATAATTGAGCTCGACAGAGATACACAGATACTTTCCTCGGTGGGGTCGCGCCCCTCGAGTGCCACTCCGGAGTTGGGCCTGTTACTTGCTATCGCGACTTGTCGACGCCGTCCCCCTGACTGGGCCAGTTAGTGGCAGTCACGGACACCCTACGGTAGACCCGTCCTGTTGAGGATGTGCGGCAGTAGGTGGGCGCAGGTTTGACTGGACCCTTTGCGGCAGTCAGTATAGATTTGGTGAGTATACTGTATGTGTTAGTAGATGCATCATGTTTCCATCTGTTCCACTTTTTGAGCATCTAGATAGAGGCATAGTAGCTGTAGAGTTACTTTTCTAGCCCTTTCATTTCAGTATTATATTGTTACTTTATACCTCTAGTAGACTTAGTGGGCAGACCGTCGGGCTTGTTGGCGGCACCCACTGAGAACTACTTGGGACGTAGTTCTCACACCCGTCGTGGTGTCTTTTCCCACAGGGACTTCTACTCCTGTTCCTGCTGCTGCTGTTGTTGCTTCTTCTGATCGAGGTAAGGGAGTCGCGAGATAGTTCCCTACCAGTCGTCGTCCAGAGAGTAGATGTACCCCTTACTTTTTGTGAGTTCATGTTGAGAGACTTTGTAGTGAGGTATAGAGTTGTACTTTTATTTTACTGCTTGAGAGATTTATGTACTTTTGGTGAGGGCTTTGTGTTGTTTATTTTCTTCTTTTTAGCAGTTTACTTTCAGCTCTGATATCTGTATAGCATAGTTGATCTTTTGCAGGTTAGTCGCTTCGTCTATACGGGGCTTCCCGTGTAGGCGGCGGATCTGTTGGCGAGCCCGGGTCGCAGTTTCGACGCCGGGGCGTGACAAAATATCCTAGAAATTATTTTTAAATTCAAATTTTAGTTTTTTTAAAATTCACGGTTACTACAAGTATATTCCGAAATGTCACGTTTATGGGTTGAGGTATATCTCCCCAGTAGATGACCCTATATTGGTGATTGGTCCCTATAGGTTAGGTGATGTGAGTTATGCTTGACGTTAGACAAGTGAGGTGATTGGGTTATATGACAGATGGAGCGTATAGAGCATAGTATTTGATGCATATTGCCGAGGCTCAGTAGTAGTGTTTCTTTCTATATACATAGTATAGATATTTACAACTTTTCTTTACTTATCTATTTATGTCTTGTTTAGACCTAGTGGGAGAGGCGCCCAAGTTAGGACCGAACCCACTGAAAACTTCTTTTAGTTCTCACCCCCTGTTTTGTAGAGCTCTCACCGAGCTCGGCGACGTAGGATCGTGGAAAGGGCATAGCGCCCTAGATAGTGATCTCGGATATTAGGTCATCGTGTATAGAGTAGATATGCTTTTATATTTTGGGGCGAACTTGTAGAGGTTTGTTTGGAGAGGTGTAAATGTATATTGTATAAAGATTTGTGAGATGAATGTATGTTAAATCTTTAGTTAAGTTTAATTTCCTCGCTCTGTGATATCTCCTCTATACAATGTGTATGATTATATTTCTCGCTATGGGATTTTGGTTGATTGATTATTATTTATCTGCTTATGTATTTACATCACATCTTGATTATCTGGTTTCACCTACTCATAACCTCATTGACTGATTACTATTCGCCCCGGATTCTTTGATTCTAGTTATTACATTACTCATAGATCTAGGTGATTGTGACTTCTCGGTTGATGTAGACTTGATTCGGCCCTCTTGTTTGAGTTGCCACTGATAATTTATTGTGATTCGGGTTGGGAGTTTCTCGGCTTAGTGCCGGTTGTCGGTCGTTGGACCATAAGCATAGAGTATTTTGCATAGTTATTGTGATGCCGGTTGGGAGTTCCTCATGTTATCGTTGTATACCGATTGTTGGACCGCGAGCATTGAGCATCCGCATTGTGATTATGTAATGCTCAGATCGGAGTCGCAACTGATATGGGGATTCTTCCCAAGTCTCGGAGGGCGGCGATGATGACTTCTGATGTGATATTCCAATCGGAGGCGCACACTCGATGATGAACCCAACCTGAGAGTGACGACGTCGATGATGACTCAGGTCGGATGCTATACCGTCGATGCTACACCTCCAGGTATGTGAGTATTGATTCTGCACAAGGATCTTGAGAAGAAGAAGAAGAAGAAGGATAAGAAGAAGAAGAAGAAGAAGAAGAAGAAGAAGAAGAAGAAGAAGAAGGGGTTGAGAGAATGAATCTGAATGGATTTGTTTTCATAACTATTTCCGTTACATTGTTATGTATTTATAGTGGTTGTGAGGACCTAATTGTAATATGGGGTAAAACTAGGATGCTTTAGCAAACTGCTGTAACTTGTATTGTGGCCATGAATGGGCCACACTGCTTGGGCCTGGGCCTTCCCCCGTCGCCTAACGGGTCTGGTTGCTACCTCTGGGGAATCCGCACCCGCACCATGAGAAGCCTCTGGAGAACCACCTACCCCCTGCCTTCCTGTCCCTTCACCATCCAGGGGTGAAGCTTCAAGCTAACTCCCCCTTCCCTGCTAGTTCTTCCTCCCTTAGTCATGCCGAGCACCTTCCTCCTCCTCCCTCTATACTGGGCTTCTATCCCCTAGGATCTGCACCCAGAGGACCATCCAGGCGTTCCCCCTCAGCGTCCTCCAGCACCGGCCTCCTCGACACAACCCAAACTAAGACTACTACTGTCCTCCCTACTTGCTTACTCTTCCCTTAGTCATGTTGCTTCAGTTCTTACACCTCCTGTTACTGGTTTTATTAGCAGGTGTTACAAATTGCCATGCACCTGCTACACATGTTATGTACACTTGTGGATTGGCCCCCACCGTGGTGTTCCTTACTGGCAGAATGATCTGATCGACCCGTGAGCCCCTTTGGTTGTACCATTGGGTACGGGATTGTATGTCAGCTTTGGCTAGGTACTTCGCTATGACATTAGTTTGAAGTCCCTATGACCAACAATGGCACGATTGTGTACTTTCAAGATAATAGTAGATTGACACATCATTTCTCTGCAACTGTCTTATTTATTTCTGCATTACTACTAGCTTAGATTTTGTTATTGCACTACATGTTTTGTAGACCGGGTTTCAGTACCCTGATCTTATCTCAGTGTTCCATATGATCATGTTGATCACCTGTTTACATTCCAGTAGATCGATGCATTACTTACTTCAGTTGCTTCGTATTTCTGTTTATTTCTGAATTAGTTTAGTATTACTTTTAATATCTCGCACATTATGATCAGTATCCCACTATTATTTCAGATCTTTTGATTATGGTATTCACTTATTGGTTATATCTACTGATTATATATGCCCATTACTATTGATTATATCTGCTCATTATTGTTGATTATATTTGCTCATTTTCTGTTGATTATACATGCTTATTTACCGTCGTTTATAGTACATTAGTAGGTACGACTTGCTGGTCGCCGGCTCGTTGTACCTACTGAGATACATTCAGTTGTGTCTCACACCCCTATTTTACACCTTTTTACAGGTACTTCGGGTAGTGAGATAGGGGGCGATGTCGTGATGATCGATTGATAGAGCTACCCCGATATTGGATCTGATTAGATAGATGGACCCCTGATATTTTATATTTTGTTGTTGATGACATTTCAGGCTATGACTTTGATCCCTTTAGTATACTTGTATGGATGAGTTATGTTCAATTATGCAAATGATTGATTGATGTATATTGATTGTAACCATGTGTGTATAGAAAAGATTCTGTCCGTTTGAATAGAAAAACTTTATGCACATGGCAGATCTGTGCACGTTCTAGGAAATGCTTATATCTTTTAAACTCTTATTCAAAAAAGAAAAAAAAATTTGGGCCACTTTTTGAACCCGTGCGTGACACAATGCTTGAGATATAACTTCACATTGAGAACAATTTTCTAAATTATAATTGTTCTTTTATTCTTTATTTTATAATTGTGAACTTTATTGAGATATTGTAATAGAAGTCTTTAAAGTGTGATTGTAAACTGTTTCGGTATTGTCCTATTTAAAAGATCAAGTGATAATAATTAAATTAATATCTCGAGAAGAAGTACCGATTGGAGTAGGCAAAAAGGTCGAATAAAAAAAAGAAAATCATCTGTGTCATATGAGTTTACTTCTCTTCTTTTTTTTTTTTCTTTTTTTTTTTTTACTTGGTTATACAATCTCTATCTTAAATTAAATTTACTTCCATTTTTTTTGCCAACTAAGTCCTCCCCTTTCTTAGTTGCCAATTGATCATTTTCATATCAAATAATGCAACTTTCGTCTCAGAGAGTACAACTTTTGTTTCAAAGAGTGTAATTTTCGTTCAAAGGGTACAATTTTTTTTTTAAACAGTATAATTTTTACTCAAAAAGTATACTTTTCTTCTCAAAAAGTGCAACTTTCACTTTAAAAGTGCAACTTACATTTCAAATAGTGCAAATTTTATTCAAAAAGTATAATTTTTGTCTCGAACAGTATAACTTTCACTCAAAGAGTATAATTTTCGTCTCAAATAGTACAACTTTTACTAAAATAATACAATTTTCACTCAAAGAGTGTAATTTTTATCTCAAACAATATAATTTTTTCTTAAAGAGTGTAATTTTCGTCGCAAACAATACAAATTACGTTCAAAGAGTGCAACTTTCGTCTCAAACAATGCAATTTTATTTTAACATTGCAACTTCATCTTTTTCTTGTTTCTTCTCTAGTTTTTGACGTTTTCTTTTGTAGCGTTGACACGTAATGGTATTCACATGAATTTTTATTTTTATATTTTTTATGTTTTCACTTTCTGCATCTTTTTTCACTATCGTATTCTCTCCCTCACCCTCTGTAGCCGCCGCCCCCGCCGCTGCCGAACGCACTCTCCCACCCTATCGTCCTTAGATCATGCAGTACCCTCGTCACCGTCACCATATGCGGCCATGAGCTCCGCTTCAAACTCACATCCTCGATCTATTTCATATCTAAGCTGGCATCGACAAAAGTGTGGGCGAAATAAGAAAATAAAGTGCGGCATCGATGTTGGGGCGGTAGAAGAGAAGGAGGTGGCGGTGAGGGTGAGCGCCGCCTCGGCCACGATCTCATCACCTGTCCACTCCACCCTTACCCTTCCCCACACCCGCTTTGAGTCCTCCTCCACCGACGTTGGGGTCGGTGTCGGTGCTAGCGGAGGTGGTGGCGGAGGCGGAGGCGATGAGAGTCGGAGAGGAAAAATAAACGAAAGAAGAGAGAGAGAGAGAGAGAGAGAGAGAGAGGAATAAAGATATTTTGATCATTTTACTAAAAATTATGATCGAATATATAAAATTTAAAATAGTCGACCGTTTTTGTAAAAATACAAAATTAGTAAATTTTTATGCAAAAAGGCTATATTTAAATTGTATATTTGTTACTAGATATTTTAAATACAATTTATTAAAAAATATTAAAAATAATTTTTAAATATTTTTTCAAAAAAATACTAAGAAAATGTTTAAAATAATATTTTTATACTATTTTATAATTTATAATAATATACAACACTTTTCAAATGGATATTAGCCAAATAATATTCGATTATAAACATCACTTATACCTCAGAATTGCTAAATACTTTACAGCTTTTTGAAATTGTATAGTACTATATTTTACATTACTTCTACATCAGCCTATAGCTAAACAGGCACTTATAGTCCGTAATCACACGTAAAAATTCTTGCTGGTGGATGTTAATAGTTGCAAATCTTGCCATGTTACTAAATTTTGTATTTCTAATACTAGCCTGATTGTTTTTAAATCTCAAAATGAATAGTAGTAACTTCAATATCTATAGCAGGACTAATGGCTTTGACAGGTAAAGACCAGTAAAACTCCTTATGTATAGCAAAAATTATTGTCATTACAAAAGTCCAATTCGTTACAGTTAATTGTAGTAAAGGAAACTAATTAAAACTCCAGGCATAAAGTATCAATTATAAGTATTACAAAATTCTCATAAATGTCAAGACTATTACAAGCTGATTAGAGCTAAACGCACATAATTATGACAGTCAAATCGACGGTTACCATAACTAAAGTTTAGCTAACTAGGCTGGACCAGACCAGGCCAATCCGATGGGATTTACCAGGAAACGGTCAAATGATTGGTTTTCCATCCAACAGGCGGAACCTTTTTACCTAAAAATCAAGAAAGGCAGATTAAAACCAGCCCGTTGGTGTAGTCCACAACCTGTTGAATTTGTCCGTCCACGCCATAAACTGATCAGCTCAAGAACGCTGTTCAAATAGAAAAAACGTAGACTCAAACACCTACATACTAACTATTTAAGCATATAGCACATCTTATGTAAATTGTACAAACTCCTATTTATATGAAGCAATTAATTATTTACTATAAATCCTTTATATTCTAGTTCTTTTTTTATTGAATTGTGGATCCTTAAATCTTTTACATCATCATTTGATGGCTCCCCATTGATTAACAAAACATAAACTATAAGGGCTAGAAAAGACTTGATACATATAGCAACTAAAATCTCTGCAAATGTTGCAACGGTTGCAACCACTATTAATGTGTCATATAATATATAGTTACAACCACTATTAATGCGTGATAATGTATCTATATATATTCATTAGTCAATCACTGAGACTAGAAAAGCAACAAATTATTGTGGAGTAGAAGGGAATCAAATGCTTCGACATAACAGGAATTAATATCAAAATAAATACACATTAAATATGACCAATGTAGACACATTAGAACACATGCGGTCCAATAAATCTACTATAATATATGACCAATGTCTATTTGGGCTTAAGATACAGTTGCTCTTCCAGAAAATACTATTTAAGTAATATTTTTAGAAAAAGCATTAAAATTAAAATATTAGATTAAGATCTTATTTACTTTTTATTATCTAAAATAATTTTTTTATTTAAAAGAGTGTAGTAATGCATGATAAATTACTTGCAATCCTTTTGCATCCAAAATATTTGTATGGAGACAGCAAATAAAATTTTGGATTTTCTTTTTTTTTTTGCTTCTTTAATTTGTTGAAGTAATTATCATCTTTTGTCTAGACAGGGTAAATTACAAGCAAATTAATCACAACAAGCATGAATGAAAAAATCCACTTACTTATATATATATATATATATATATATAATATATATATGTATATATATATATATAATGATATATATATATATAGGATATACTATATATATGTATATATATGTATATATATTAATATGTATATATGTATATATATATGTATATATAGGTATATATATATATATATATACATATATATATATATATATATATATACTATATATATATATATACATATATATTAATATTATATATATATATATATATATACATATATATATATATATATATATGTATATATATATATATATATATATAGTATATATATATATATATATATATATATATATATATATATATATATGTATATATATATATATATATATATATATATATATATATATATATATATATATATATATATATATATATATATATACATATATATATATATATATACATATATATATATATATATATATATGTATATATATATCGTGACACCGTTCTTGAAATTGGTGGATGAAGTCATTACTCAATAAATGCTAGTTTTGAAATAAGTATGTCATTTAGTTTTTCTATAAATTATCTTTTCGTTTTTCTATAAAATTAATGTGTCTTTTAATATTTCTAAAAATATCTTTTAGTATTTCTAAAAATATCTTTTAGATTTTATATAAAATTTATGAGTAAGTTAATGTATAGAAAAGTTGAAAGGTCTTTTGAGAGGCTATATATAAGTAATAATTTATGATGAAAGAAACAAGTTAAGTTGAGTTGAATTTTCTACTTTCATTTGAAAAAAATAATTTCTTCTTATTTTGCTCCTATCTCCTAGATGGATTTTCTGTGCGAGAAGCGTCACGCCCCGGGGGTTTAAAATAAGCGAAAAACGTGTATATATATATATATATATATATATTTATAAGTACACCCGCCGGGCACGTGCGCAGATCCGCCACACATACAAATTCACCCCACAAACGGACGGAGTCTCCTTTGTATATGCACGGCGTCGCAAGAATAAATCGTACTTTAACCACACTAGCCAAGAAGTTAAGTTGAGGAAAAAATATCATCACGCGCAATAACCAAGCCGGCCACCTACATTTTGAAAGGATAAATATATCCACGGGTTGTAAAACGGTGTCCACACGACACCTAAATTTTATTAAACATTTTCACAATCTTTTTACTTGATTTGAAAAGAGTGGCCGAAACAACTAGTAAGGGAAAACGTTCATCCACGATAAAACACAGTTCAAACCCAACATCCACAATAATGTATCACACGCACATAAGTTAACTAACCGAAATAATCAAAACGTAAGTAAAAGAAAGATCACCAGCCCCTAATTGGGCTAAGATCCTCGAGTCGCGGCCTCACTGTCGTCCCGGATCCCATGTGAGGATCCGAATTTCTGCAAAAGGATTATTGTTGAATCAGCAGAGCTTCTGCAGTGCGTTTGGCAGCTTCTGGGAGCCTGTACTGTGTATTGGAGGTGTTTGTGCACAAATTGGACACAAGTGTTGGACTTCAGGCTTAAAATGGATCACGTGAGTGATCGCAGGACCCCGTTGAGTGTTTAGAAGTGTTCTTGCGCGGAACAGATATCAAAATTGAACTCAGCGCGAAATTTGGGGTAAAAACACTTGTCTGGATGCATTCAGCAAATTTTAGGAGCGGAATTTGGCAAAACGGATATCAAATTTGGATTCAGCGCGCGAAAACGATGAAATTGGGCTACTTACTTGACTTTTGTGCCACTGGTTACTGTTCACGCCGGAACAGTAACTCCGGCAGCCGGCGGGCAGCGGCGGGTAGCGGTGGACCGCGGCGGACGGGCTCGGGTAGGCGGCGGAGCGGCCGCGGGCAGCGCGCGGGCAGGTGCGCGGGCGCGCGGGCAGGCGCGCGGTGCACGGGAGCGCGTTGGACACGTGGTGGCTTGCGATAGGGTCGGTTCAGAGGGCGCGGTTCATGGAGTGGCGCGGGGGGGTGCATGGACCGGGAGGGACACGTGTTGGCTTCCGGTTGGCTGGCTCAGGTAGGCGAGGTCCACCGTGGCGCACCAGGGTGCCTCGGGAACCGTGCCTAGCAGGGGAGCCAGGCGGCGCGCCAGGGTTGGTCGGGTGTTAGTGCGGGCCACGTGGCGCCCGCTGATTCGCGGGCGCCACCCACCCGCGTTGGCCGGGAGAGGCCACGCGGCGCTTCGCGAATGGTGCGGGATGCTGTTGCCTGTTCGGGCTGATGTGGCGATCCCTGGAGAATCCGGGCGCTCGTCGCAGGCCGGCCCGTGGGGCTTTCGGGCGCCCGAAAGTCGGCTTGCGCCCGAAAGTTGGGACAAATCCGGTATTTCTGGATTTGCCATTTTGGGCCTATAAATAGAGCCCGAACTTCTCCCTGGAACTCTTTTCCTCCTCCTCTTCTCTCAGTGCAGCCTTCACGAGATTTCCTCCTCTCCCAGAGCCGGTTCCATTTGCAGATTCTAGGATTTTTCTGCAGCACGCATCCCGAGGTTTTCAATTTTACGGCGCGGCGCGACGCTCGCTCGTTTGTGATCTTCTTCGTCGCGTTTTGGTGCAAGGACTCCCCCGGCTTACTCCGACCACCGTTTTTGTCTATTCTTGCGCCGTTGGCTTCTCGACAGGTAGGGCTACGATCTTCGTGATTTGAGTTTCCCCTCATTTCGAGTTTATCTTGGAGTTCCCCGAGCTTTCATTTGACCCTTTTTCTTGGGCGGAGTTTTGGACAGCACTGTGGTATTTCGGCGATATCTTTGCGCACAGGTGTCGGATCGAGGCGTGCCAGGAGGCGTTTTTCATCTACACAGCGCAAGGAACACTCTCAAATTTCCTGGGAATTTTCTGAATATTTTTCGAAGGTGAAAAGTCTCTGTTTACAGGAAGTAGTGTTACAGTTTTTGAGATCGGTTTATTTCGGGGTGGTTCCCTTGTCGAATTTGTTTCTCAGTGTAGGAAACTCGGATTTGAACGTGCAGGTACTCGTTTCGATCGGTTCATCACGAGGATCGTGACAGTATTTTTCTTGGAATTTTCTGAGCATTTCTCGCAGGTAAAAATAGGGCATCTTTGGACTGTTAGCATTGGGACAGCATGTGTTGAGTTTAATTGTATGTTTTGGGGTAATTCTTGTACAGTGATCGCGGCGGTTTAGCTGTTTGGGCGGGAGCACTATTTGGACTTGGAATTAGCGATCGAGGTGGGTGGTTGCTATATCCCTCATTTTTCTGACATACCCACTAGGAATATTACAGAGATGTTATTGGAACATTATGATCGTTAATTGCTAATCTTATGAGCCTATCATGTGAGACATATCATGTCGGGAATGCTTTTAGAAAACTGCTATGTTGGAATCATGATCGTATTCGGAACTTAAACATGTTGGCATGGATTTAATAGTAGTACATAATCTTACATGTGGTAGATAGTGGCATGTTTGGACAATGTGTGATATCTTGTTGGTGGGTACTACGTGGGGCCTTTTGGACATGCATAGGCGGATGGTTTATGTGAGAGTAGTCAGTGGATTCTAGACATGTGTAAATATTTAATGACTTTAGCATGATGGTTATATCTATGCGGAATTATTACCTAATACACATGTGGGACTATTAGTTATTATACTTCTTTCAATTTTTGCATGAGGATAATTACATGCTTGTATGGACATCTAGGTAGGCTATCTTTTATCGCTACACTTTCATGCTGGAACTTGACTTAGGAGAAACCTTGTTTGTTTCTTTTCTCCTTTCGTTAGTCAGGTGGTATTTGTTGCTCGGGTTTGAGCAGGGGTTTGGGATAGTGTAGCCGGGGCCTGGATTATGGATTATGGGTTTTGGCGGCGACCGCGGATATTGGGCGGTTGACCGGGTGTCGGTTATAGGACATCGGTGATAGGGCATGATTATGGACTAGAGGGTTTTGTGGCAACCGCGGATAGTAGGCGGTTGACCAGATGTCGGATGTGGGACATGATTGTGATTGTGGGTTATTCCAGCGACCGCGGATATTGGGCGGTTGACCGGAGGTCGGTTGTGAGACCTGGTCGTGGATTTTGGGGTATTGCGGCAATCGCGGATATTGGGCGATTGACCGGATGGTTACTTTTGCATAAGATTGGGAATCAGTTTTCTTTTAGTGGAGGGTTGTGTTCCACTGGGGCTTTATAGTTGTGATCCAGTCCTGCTTTAGATACTTATCACACCGGCGCGGTTATTGCCCGGTGATGCTTTCCTCGTGTGGGTCGCTCCCCTCGAGTTCCCCTCCGGAGGCTGGGGCCAGACAGTTATTGACAGTTTTGCTATCACATCGGCGCGGCTTATTTGCCCGATGATGAGGGCGGCAGCAGGAGTTTTGCTATCACATCGGCGCGGCTTACTTGCCCGATGATGAGGGCGGTACAGATTGGGTTCATCTGGGACGGTTGGTTACTGTTGCATACGGTTGTTCCAGTCTCGGACTGCATTTTTAGAGGCATAGTAGTGGTAGTTTTTCCTTTGCAGTAGTCTTTTACTTACCACTATTTTTCCCCCTTTTTGCCTCTGGTAGACCTAGTGGGTGTGTTCAGGGCGTGAGGCTTTACCCACTAGGGGAGGCTACTGGTTCACTAGTAGTTCTCACCCCCATTCTTCTTTTTCTTTTCTTCTCCTTTGTTTTTTGCAGAGCCTTCTGCGGGTGCTGCTGGACATACAGCGGCGGGTCGAGGAGGGAGGACGGCTGAGTAGCTAGACAGTGGGCCTGACAGTGAGTAGCTAGACTGGTACCTCTTATGTATCCTATCTCAGACGGTTGTACTTTTACTTTTTGGGGTCTGGCTTTAGCCAGCTGGTTGTATATTTGTGGTGAGCTGGGAGAGAGACTTGTACTTATTTTACAGTCATTCTGTATTTTTACTTCCAGTTCAGTCCGAGATGTAGTATTTTTCAGTTCAGCTCTGTTTTATTGCTCTATTATTTAATCTGATTGATTTGAGCAGGTTACCGGCGCTTCGTGCATGTGAAAAATTCTGTGTGCACGGCGGATCTGTAGACGAGCCCGAGTTCTGGTTTACACTCGGGGTGTGACATCCCACCCCTGACCGAACCTATTTGTGATGATCCGAACTTTTGTAGAAGCCTTTACAGCTTTAATAGTGATTACAGGAAGCTTACACAATGTATCGGAGCTCGTAGTGTCGAAAACGGATTTTTAAAATGGATCCGGCACGAAAAACGGAGCAAATTGGCTTTTCCGGGGGCTTTCGCCAAAATTTCAGATGAGAATTTGGCGAAATGGACGGCGGATTTGGACTCAGCGCGCGAAAACGATCAAAATGGTATATTCACTTAATTTTCGGCACAAATTGCTGTTCACGCCGGAACAGTAATTCCGGTGCCGGAAACACTGTTCCGGCGACCGGCGGCAGGCGGCAGGCGGCAGGCGGCGGCGCACGGCGGAGCAAGGCAGCGCAGGGGCGGAGCAGGGCCGCGTGCAGGCGCGGTCAGCGCGCAGGCGCGGGGTCCACAGAATAGGCGTGCACCGGGTGCACCGAAGACTCAGAAGGCCACGTGGCAGCCTCTGATTGGTCCGGCGGCGTCAAGGGTGGCGGCTTGTCCCTGACACGTGGCGCGCTGTGATTGGTTGACACGATCCGGAAGACCCGGGGCGTGGACCGGGCTCATGCGCCCTGTGGACCACGTGGGACACGTGGCGGCTGTTCATTGGCGGGCGCATGGCCGCCCACGTGTGCCGGGCGCATGAGAAACGTGGGCGGCGGGGGACACGTGGCGCGTTTTCATTGGCTTGTACGGCTGTTTCGTGTTCTGTGAGGCGTGGCGTAATCTTATTGGCCGGATTTGGTGTTTCCTGTTCGGCCTGGGATCTGGTGTGGAGCCCGAATAGGATTTTGGCCCATTATAAATACCCTTCTCTCTCTCTCTGCCATTTCCAAGTTTTAGAGAGAGAAAATGAGAGTGAGCCCTTAATGAAAGTTCTTTCTTTCTCTGTCCTCTATCTACCCTAGAAATTTCAGAATTTTTGGAGTTGCCGACAGCGAGTTATCTGCGACGCGGCGTACTGCGACGATTTTCAGTTTCGGCCCATTTTCTGTCGCAGTTCAGTCGGAAATTCCCTGTGAGCAAACCAGAAGGAATTTTTGGATGATTTCTGCGACAGCATGTTCCTAAGAGGTAAGGCTTCATTTTCTGTGTTGATCGCTTCACCTTGTTTCGCACTTTTGGCACGGTTTACGAGGCATCTCTAAGCCCCTGTTTTGCTGGTAGTTTTTCTGGACTGCAGAGCCTTCTCGGATTTTTATCTCTGCACTAGGTTATCGGAATTCAACGTTTGAGGACTCGATTGACATCTACGCTTCGCGAGGATCACCGTCGTATTTTTATTGTAATTTTTGGAATTTACCTCAAAGGTGATAATAATGCTTATTTTGGACAGAAATTTCAGCAAAACTGTACACATGGAATTTTGTATTGTTTGTGATGTTTGGGCTATATCTTTGTACCCAGGAGGAGTTTTTGGGTGTTTTTAGGCCCGTTGGAATCGTGGGAATCTGAGGATTTATCCCCGTGCAGTTTCAGCTTATTTGGATCTTGGTTTAACGCGCGCTACAGGTGGGTGACCTTGTCTTCAAGATTGATGGACTGGACATTAATTCTATTATACTAGGATTATGCATGATTGTGAGTTTAATTGGATAGCATGCTAGAATGTGAGTATAGATATTCCTGGACATAGTGTTATACTCGCCCGGGTATTGGGCCGAGTGGTCGGGATTCTTTTTAGTGTGGGATTCATGTTACACTCGTGCCTGAGAGCAGAGTGGAGTCTGGTAGTTGTACTTGGTCGTTTATCTGTGGTGGGGGCCGTTTGGGTAAGCGGCAGTCCCGAGATGTCTTGTTTCCTTGTTTTACTTGTCGCCACTGTGTTAGTGGCAGTTGCATATCGGTGTTAGTAGGACCTAGGACCCAGACAGATTTTAGACACACATGATTTCTATAAACTAATGTTTTCTTCCAAATTTCGAGGGGTCGCCGGAGCCTGTTCTTGTTTGATTTGGGTGAAGGTAATAGCCCTTCGGAGTTTGGAAAATAAGACTTATTTAAACAGATTTTCTTGAAAGAACTAAAATATATTAATTTGGGTTTCTCAGATTAAAATAGTTTTCAGTAACAACTGTCATCTTTTTATTACAACTTCCTCACCCGAGAGAGTTTGGGTGATCTGGGTTCTAGGGGCCGTTCCTCTTCGGGATGAAAGCTACGGGGGCTGTGCCTGGAACCTGTTCTTGTTTGATAGGGTTGTAGGTGTTGGTCTCCCGAAACTTTCGGACCCTGGTTGGTGTCTTCCGCATGTTGTACCAAGGTTGTCGCGTTCCCGAACTGTAAGGGGGTCGGGAACCTTGATGGGCGGAGCCTGGAGTCTGTTCTTGTTTGATTGGGGTTCTAGGCGCCGACTTATCGGGATTTTCGAACCCTTATGGTGTCGGTCCTTTCTGTGTTATCTATGAGTTTGGGTTCTATGTGGGAGCCGTTGGGTTGACGGTGGTCCTGGCTGTGAGTATTTCCAGTCAGTGAGTTAGAGATGAGATGTCAGTTACTGTCGTTCTTGTTGATCATGGATTTGGACTATAGCCTGCATGAGCCATTTGAGCTCGACAGAGATGTGCGGATACTTTCCTCGGTGGGGTCGCGCCCCTCGAGTGCCACTCCGGAGTTGGGTCTGTTACTTGCTATCGCGACTTGTCGACGCAGTCCCTCTGACTGGGCCAGCTTTGGCAGTCACGGACACCCTACGGTAGACCCGTCCTTTTGTGGATGTGCGGCAGTAGGTGGGCGCAGGTTTGACTGGACCCTTTGTGGCAGTCAGTGTAGATTGGGCGACTATACTTCAGTGTTAGTAGATGCATCATGTTTCCATCTGTTCCACTTTTTGAGCATTTAGATAGAGGCATAGTAGCTGCAGAGTCTATTTTTCCAGCTCTTTCCTTTCAGTACTGCATTTGTTACTTTATGCCTCTAGTAGACTTAGTGGGCAGACCGTCGGGCTTGTTGGCGGCACCCACTGAGAACTACTGTGGGATGTAGTTCTCACACCCGTCGTGGTGTATTTTTCCCCAGGGCCTTCTACTCTTGTTCCTGTTACTCCTGTTGCTGATCCGGCTGACCGAGGTAAGGAAGTCGCGAGATAGATCCCTACCAGTTGTCGTCCAGAGAGTAGATGTACCCCCTTACTATTTTGAGAGTTACATTTTGAGAGACCTTTGTAGTGAGGTTCACTTGTACGTTTTCTTTTATAGTCGAGAGACTTTGTACGTTTGTGAGAACTTGGGTTGTATTATTTTTATTTCAGTAGTGTACTTTTCAGCTCTGATATCAGTATAGCTATAGTATCATTCTTTTTGCAGGTTAGACGCTTCGTCTATACGGGGTTTTCCGTATGGGCGGCGGATCTGTTGGCGAGCACGGGTCGCAGATTAGACCCCGGGGCGTGACACTATCACAGTGTGGGAAGTCAGTGACCAAAGAGTAAGAGGTAAAGAAGAACATATAAGATGCTATAAGTACTAAAAGGAAAGAAAACCGATAAACCAGAGCATCCAAAACTCCCCCTCATGAATCCACAATACCCCTGTAAGTTAGAACGGAACACCTGCCAAAAGGTCTAAGGACCCCCAGCGAAACGAAACACCTTGCTCTCACCTTGGTGCTTTTATTCCCTCTACGATACTTGTGCGGCACCTTAAGTAACCGTAAGGGGTCCCAACCACATCACCTTGTGGGGTATACGGGTCAATATACCACCTCTCCGGAAAAGTACACCGATGCGGTGGCCAAACCGCTGGTGTGCACGTAAGAAGCCATGAGCATAAGGACCGAAGTCGGTGTGTGATATAGAGCACCGCGACACCAGTCGCAACAGATAGTAATAAAGGGATACTCATACGAAAAGGGGTTAGTTGAAAACCATCAGCACATCTAATTTACTCTTACATAGAACATGATGAGACCTCACTTTAAAAAGGACACACGAAAAGGGTACCCACCTTGAGTCGCGTTGAACAGAACACCTGAAACTGTCCTGCGCCCTTGCATGACTCCCGGACCCCTAAAAGTCCCCAACAAAAACATCAGTAACACCTAACTTAAAATCCCAGACCACCCGAGTAGAGAAACGAACTAAGAGACGCACGGGTGGACACAGAGACCGGGCGGCGGAGCTTGACAACCCTGCGCGGGCGATTTCCCAGTGAGGCGCGCGTTGCGGAGAGAAACTGCGCGGGCACCAGCCCTGCGCGGCAAGATCCCCGCGCGGCACCCGCTGCGGAGCAGCCCCCACGCGGCACCAGCCCACTGCGCGCTGCCTGCGAGCAGCGGCCCATGCGGCACCAGCCCGCGCGGGCACGCGCTGCCTACGGGCAGCGCCCGCGCGGCACCAGCCCGCGTGATGCGCGCGCGGCACCAGCCCGCGTGATGCGCGCGCGGCACCAGTCCGCGCGGCCACGCGCTGCCTGCGGGCAGCGCCCCGCGCGGCACCCGCCGACGCGGTGCACGCGCTGCCTGCGCGCGGCACCAGCCCACGCCCGCCGCACGGCATCTGCACCTGCGGTGCGCGCGCTGCCTGCGCGCGCTGCCAGCCCGCGTGGGCACGCGCTGCCTGCTGGCAGCGCCCCCCGCGGCACCAGTCCGCGCGGCGCGCGCTGCCTGTGGGCAGCGCCGGCGTGGCACCACGCCGCGTGCAGTGCGGCCCCGCGCGGTGTGCCGTACCATATGTGGTGCGGCCCCACGCGGCGGTGGCCTGTACGCGGCGCGCCGCACCTTAAGTGGTGCGGTCCCGCGCGGCAAGAGGTGCGGCGGCGGCGGCGGCACGACGAACGGCGAAACCCTAAAGGCCCAAGAAAACCCAACCAAGAATGACGAAAACACAATAACTAGCGCCGCTTACCTTGATCTATTGTAGAAGATGATCCGTTCCCATTCCTCGCGATGGTTAGGATTCGGACCCGCTTCCCGCCGACGGTAACGTCTCGTTCCCGGCTTCCGGCACGTTGATCGAAGAAGATTCGGGTTCCGCTTTCCTTTTTATCTCTTTCCTCTCCGATTAGGGTTTCCTTTTTCTCATACGTATAATAAATCCCTAAATGCGATAAATGGGATTTTCTAACTAACTTCTGGATAAGAGTACCACCTAAGCCAAGTTCTACACCAGTCGGCGCGGATTTTGATGCACCATAGCCTTAACGGGTTCGACTTATTCCATCGTACTCGTTAACACAAAAGACTCAATCCGGGAGATCCGTAAGTCAGATTTCAGATCCGATTGCTCCGCCGTTCTCCATTTCTCAGGCTCTATCATGGAAAAATATCACCAGACCACCATGGTCTACCCAGGAAAACTTGATAATTTATTTCCCCTAATAAACTAATTTATTAAAAAGGAAATAAAAAGAGGACAGGAAAAGTCATGATACTACATCACACACCCCTTGAAAGAAGTTTGGTCCTCGAAACTTAACATCAATCCGTGCTAAAAAATTGAGGAAAACACTCTCTCATCTTTGATTCTAACTCCCAAGTCGCCTCATGCTCTTCATGATTACTCCACAGCACCTTCACATAGGGGATCACCGGGTTGCGCAACTTTTTGTCTTCCCGTGCTAAAATTCGTATCGGTGTCTCATCAAAACTCAAGTCCTCTCGAAGCTGAATCGCAGAAGCATCAAGAACATGCGACGGATCAGGGAGGTATTTCCGGAGCATCGAAACATGGAAAATGTTGTGCACCCGATCGAGGTTTAGCGGCAAAGCTAAACGATAAGCTATCAGGCCAATGCGCTCTAGGATTTCAAAAGGTTCAACGAATCGCTGGCTCAATTTGCCCGCAAGCCAAATCGTTTGATCCCCTTGGATGGCGAGACCCGGAGTAAAACGTGCTCTGCAACCTGAAACTCCAAGTCACGACGTCTTCGGTCTGCATAACTCTTCTGCCGACTCTGGGCGGTCAACAACCGCTGTCTGATGAGGCGCACCTTTGCCTCAGTCTCCTCTTCTAAGTCCGGTCCCAGGAACTTCCGTTCCTCTAAAACATCCCAACAAATAGGGGATCGACATCGACGCCCATACAATGCTTCGTACGACGCCATCTGGATGCCAGTCTGGTAACTGTTGTTGTAAGCAAACTCCACAAGAGGTAGGTAGCGTGCCTATCCCTCACCCAAATCGAGCACGCATGCGCGCAGCATATCTTCAAGAATTTGGATCACTCGTTCCGACTGTCCATCGCTCTGGGGGTGGAAAGCTGTGCTAAAGTGCAGTTTGGTCCCAGAGCCCGCTGCAAACTCTGCCAAAAGTTTGACACAAACCGAGTGTCTCTGTCCGAAGTAATCGTTGCCGGCACCCCATGCAATCTCACAACCTCGTTGATGTAGACCTGCGCCAAGCGGTCACGTGTCCACGTCGTATGAACAGGTAGGAAATGAGCCGACTTCGTCAGTTGATCCACTATGACTCAGATCGCGTCGTGACCCTGCTGCGATCGCGGGAATCCAGTGACGAAATCCATGGTTATTCGCTCCTACTTCCACTCTGGCAATGGTAGTGGTTGCAGTTTTCCCGCCGGGCGCTGGTGTTTGGCTTTTACCTGTTGGCAAACCAAACAGTGTGCCACGAACTGCGTTACATCCCCCTTTAATTTAGGCCACCAAAAAGTCTGCTTAAGGTCTTTGTACATCTTTGTGCCACCAGGATGCGCCGCATAGGGAGCATAGTGCGCCTCTGATAATATCTCATCCTTCAACTCTGGTAGATCGGGCACGCAAATTCGTCCTCTGAACCGTATTGCATTGTCCGTGCCAATCGAAAAGTCGCCCTCCCGGTCCGAAGGAATCTTGTCCCGTACAAGCTGTAGTTGAGCGTCAGTCTTTTGACCTTCCAAGATTTTCTCAATTAAGGTAGGCTTGACCACAAGGGACAAAAGTCGCGAAACTGCACCCGCCGGTACAACCTCCAATCTCATCTGCGTGAAATCCACGGTTTAACGGTCTTGCTGAGTGATAGCGTTCACCGGTAACCCTTCTGTCTGACCCTTCCTGCTCAAGGCATCGGCAACAATGTTTGCCTTCCCGAGGTGGTATTGAATGGACAAATCGTAGTCCTTCAACAACTCCAACCAGCGTCTTTGCCGTAAGTTCAATTCCTTCTGTGTGAATAGATATTTAAGGCTCTGGTGATCCGAAAACACGTTGCAATGAGCTCCATAGAGGTAGTGTCTCCAAAGTTTTAAAGCGAAAACGACTGCTGCGTGTTCCAGATCGTGCGTAGGGTAGTTTCGCTCATAATCCTTGAGTTGTCTTGATGCGTAGGCTATGACTTTTCCCTGTTGCATCAGCACACTTCCAAGACCGTTCCGTGATGCATCACAATAAACCTCGAAATCCTCACCGGGTATCGGTAATGTAAGCACGGGTGCCCGTATTAGCCTGTCCTTGAGTTCCTCGAAGCTCTCATGGCATTAAGTCGTCTACACAAATCTCTTCCCTTTCCGGGTTAGACGATTCAGAGGGGTGGCAATATTTTTTGAGAAACCTTCCACGAAGCTCCTATAATATCCTCCCAAATCCGAGAAGCTGCGAATTTCCGTTACTGTAGTCTGTCGGGGCCAGTTAGCTACTGACTCCACCTTCTTAGGATCCACCGCAATTCCCGTCGCTGAGATTATGTGTCCCAAGAAGTCCACTTCACGAAGCCAGAACTCACACTTCTCGAGCTTAGCAAATAATTTCTGGTCCCCGAGAGTCTGAAGAATTACTCGCAGATGCTCCTTATGTTCCTCATCTGTTCGTGAGTAGACCAAAATGTCATCAATAAAGACCACTACAAATTGGTCCAAGAAGGGTTTGAATATCCTATTCATTATATCCATGAACACCGCTGGGGCGTTCGTAAGTCCAAACAACATAACCGTAAACTCGTAATGACCATATCGAGTTCGAAAGGCTGTTTTAGGTATATCCTCACCTCGAACTCTAAGCTGATGATAGCCAGACTGCAAATCTATCTTCGAGAACACTGTCGCTCCTTGTAGTTGGTCGAAAAGGTCATCAATCCGAGGCAAGGGATACTTGTTTTTCACCGTAACCTTGTTTATCTCCCGATAGTCGATGCAAAGACGTAAACTCCCGTCTTGCTTTCGCACGAAAAGTACAGGTGCGCCCCAAGGCGACTCACTCGGTCTAATGTACCCCATAAAATCGGGGTGTCCGCTGGCTGAGCTGAAGGCCGAGAGATCAAAACCATTGAAGCTATGAATACCATACGCTCTCCCTCCACCAGTCTTCTTGCCCGCGATACAGAAAAGAAAGACGAGAAAGGAGTACTCCTATATGCTAAACCTACGGGTTCCGAGATGCCAGGTTCCTGAGGACGCACCTGGCGCTTCTCGCAAACGATTACCACCTGGTGCTTGGTAAGCCAAACCAACCCGAGTACTACGTCGGAATCCCCTAGCGGGATTTCCGTTAGTTCCAGGGGTATAAAGGCCTGCCCAACCTTACCGGGCAGGAAGGAACAGAGCTCCCTGCCACGAAGGGTTGCCCAGGGTCTGAACGGACCTGCTACTACGAAGGGTTTCACTTCTGGAAACTATGGGTAAGAGCGAAAGAAATAAGATGGGAAGGTGTGGGATGCTCCGGTATCAACGAGATCTTAATTCGAAGTGAAACTACATGGAGTATTATCTGCTGCTACTCTTTCCGGGGCAGTGCGTCTTCTGCCAGGTCGTCGCGGGCTTTCCGACCGCAGCCCTTGGACCAACAGCGCACGACGCGGAGAGACTGGGATCCGGAGTCGCCATGATCGGCTTTGGGTTGGCCGTCGTATAGAACCTCCTGCGGGGCTGTGGCGGTACCTCTCTCCTTGTGCCGAAATGCTGAAGGAGTAGTCGCCGGTTTCAGGGGGCAGAAGGAGCGGAAGTGTCCCGGCTTGCCACATCCGAAGCAATAGTTGTGCCTCCAGGAACAATCGATCACCTGGTGTGCTCCTCCGTAGATGATGCAAGGCTTCTCCCCTGGTTTCGGTTCTCTTATCGGCATACTCTTGGTCCCTTGCTTCGTCTTCGGCTGCTGGCGCGGTCGGCGTCCATTGTGAAAGCCAACCTCAGGATGAATCTGGGTTCGTTTCTGTCCCCGGTTGCGCTTATGGTCCTTCTGCCGGGCGCGGGCGACGGCCAAATCCTGCTTCACCAAGGCGGCCCAGTCGATGACCTCTCGATAAGTGGGCCATCATGCTGTTGGTATTACTTGAAAAGTGTCACTCCGTAGACCATCCACGAGGAAACGGGCTGTGTAGGGCTCGTCCCTCACTACAAAGGGAACGCGGTCAGCCAGCCGGCGGTTTGTGTCAACAGGTACGTGCGTTCTGTGAGCATTAACAGTTGCCCGGCCATGTCGTTCAACTGTTATCGAAGTAGCCGGTTCTCCGCAGCTGTTGAAGCCGTCGCATCCATTTCAGCGCCGTTGATTGAAGACCAATTCCGGGCTATTATCTTTTGCATACAAGAAACCAAGTCAACCCTAGACCTAACTGGTCTAACACCAAGACCTACGATCAACCAGGAACTCTATTTCTCTACCCTCCTCCAAGCACTCGCGCTCTACAGACCTATTCCTTGATTATCTCCTTGGTTAGTTGCTAGTGGCATGTACTTCTGTGGATGTTGGCCACCGACTACCGTGGTTAAAGTTGTCACGCCCCGGGGGTTTAAAATTTTTCTCTGATATCATAAAATTTGTCACGCCTCGGGGGTTTAAAATAAGCGAAAAACGTGTACATATATATATATATATATATATATATATATATATATATATATATATATATATATATATATATATATATATATATATATATATATATATTTTATAAGTACACCCGCCAGGCACGTGTGCAAATCCGCCACACATACAAATTCACTCCGCAAACGGACGGAGTCTCCTTTGTATATGCACGGCGTCGCAAGCATAAATCGTACTTTAACCACACTAGCCAAGAAGTTAAGTTGAGGAAAAAATATCATCATGCGCAATAACCAAGCCGGCAATATACATTTTGAAAGGATAAATCCACGGGTTGTAAAACGGTGCCCACACGACACCTAAATTTTATTAAACATTTTCGCAATTTTTTTACTTGATTTGAAAAGAGTGGCGAAACAACAACTAGTAAGGGGAAACGTTCATCCACGATAAAACACAGTTCAAACCCAACATCCACAATAATGTATCACACGCACATAAGCTAACTAACCGAAATAATCAAAACGTAAGTAAAAGAAAGGTCACCAGCCACTAATCGGGCTAAGATCCTTGAGTCGCGGCCTCACTGTCGTCCCGGATCCCACCCCTGACCGAACCTGTCACAGTGTGGGAAGTCAGTGACCAAAGAGTAAGAGGTAGATGTAGAACATATAAGATGCTATAAGTACTGAAAGGAAAGCAACCCGATAAACCAGAGCATCCAAAACTCCCCCTCATGAATCCACAATACCCCTGTAAGTCAGAACGGAACACCTGCCAAAAGGTCTAAGGACCCCCAGCGAAACGAAACACCTTGCTCTCACCTTGGTGCTTTTAACCCCTCTACGGTACTTGTGTGGCAACTTAAGTAACCGTAAGGGGTCGCCACCACGTCACATTATAGGGTACACGGGTCAACGTACCACCTCTCCGACAAAGTACACCGATGCGGTGGCCAAACCGCTAGTGTGTGCGTAAGCAGCCATGAGCATAAGGACCGAAGTCGGTGTGTGATATAGAGCACCGCGACACCAGTCGCAACAGATAGTAATAAAGGGATACTTGTGATGAGCTGGATCTCTGCAGAGCTGTGGTAGAGTCATTGGTGACATCTGGGGAGCCTGTACTGTGTGTTGGAGGTGTTAGTGCACCAATTGGACACAAGTGGCGGACTTCGGGCTTAATGGATCACGTGGGTGATCAGTGGACTCCGTCGGATCTTTAGAAGTGGTTTCGCGCGAAGCGGATATTAAGAATGGACTCAGCGCGAAGTTTGGACCAAGGAACACCTTTCCGGGTGCCTTCGGCAATTTTTAGAGTTGGAATTTGGCAAATCGAACATCAAATTTGGATTCAGCGCGCGAAAACGGTTAAAATGGACTACCTACTTGTATTTTTCGGAGTCCGGATGCAAAAGCGCGTTTTTCGAGGCTTGGGGTCACTGTTCCGGCCGGCGGGCAGCGCCGGCGGCGGCGGGCAGCGGCGGAGCAGCCGCGGGCAGCGCGGCGGGCAGAGGCGCGGGCCGCCCGGTCCACGCGGCGGGCGTGCACCGGGGGCTGGACGCGTGGCGGCTCGGGAGTGGGCTGGTCCGCGGGGCGAGGTCTACGGAGAGCGCGGGGCGCACGGTGGACCGGGGTGGACACGTGGCGGCCGGTGGTTAGTGCGGTGTAGCGCGCTCGGTGCACCGAACGGGTGCGGGTGGCCTCGGGGCGCGTGCCCGGCAGGGTTGGCAGACGGCGCTGGCAGGCGGCACGTGGGCGCTGACCGCGGTTTCCCGCGCGTTGGGGGCGTCACGTGTCGATCCCCGGGGGTGGCCACGCGGCGCAGCGGGAGTGGTGGCTCCTGCTGTTGCCTGTTTTTTGGGCGACGTGGAGGCCCAGGAAGAATCCGGGCGTGAACAGTGTTGGGCCGGGCCCAACACTGTAGCAGCCCGGAAACTCCCTGCGCCCGAAACCTGGGATACATTGGGTATTATTTGGATTGTTTCTTCCAGCTTATAAATAGGCCGAGTTCAACTGAAGAGAGCTTCTTCCCTGTTCTTCTTTTCACTGTGCGACCTTCACAAGAAATCCTCCTCTCCCAGAGCCGGTGCCATCTGCAAATTTCCAGATTTTTCAGCGGCACGCATCCCGAGGTTTCCATTTTTACGGCGCGGCACGACGCTCGTTCGTTTGTGATCTTCTTCGTCGCATTTTGGTGCGAGGACTCCCCCGGCTTACTCCGACCTCCGATCGAGACGATTCTTGCGCCGTTGGACTCACGACAGGTAGGGCTTTGATCTTCGTGTTTTGAACTCCTCCTCATTTCGAGTTTATCTTGGAGTTCCCCGAGCTTCCATTTGACCCTTTTTCTTGGGCGGAGTTTTGGACAGCAGTGCGGTATTTCAGCCATATCTTCGCGCACAGGCATCGGATTGGGGTGGTTCAAAAGGCGTTTTGCATCTACACATCACGAGGAATATCCCCAAATTTTCTTGGAATTTTCTAAATTTTTCCCGAAGGTGAGAAGTTCCTGTTTACAGAACCTTGTGGTTCAGTTTTTGAGAGCAGTTTATTTCGGGGTGGTTTCCTTGTCGGATTTGTTTCTCAGTGTAGGAAACTCGGATTTGAGCGTGCAGGTAGTCGTTTCGACGGGTTCGTCGCGAGGATCGTGACAGTATTTTTCTTGGAATTTTCCAGGCAATTATCATAGGTAAAAACAGGAAAACTGTGGACTGTTGTGTTTGGGGCAGATTTTGTGTGAGCATTGTATGTTAATTATGTATGTTCTTTTGGGAATTTTGTACAGCGATCGCGGCGGCTTATCGGTTTGGGCGAGAGCACTATTTGGACTAGGAATTAGCGATTGAGGTGGGTGGTTGCTTTATCCCTCTTTTCTGACTTACCCACTAGGAGTATTAGAGAGATCCTTCTTGGACATCCATGATTGATAATTGTAATTAGGACTTGCATGCTTGTGGGAATCTAATAGTGGTTGGGACTTATACATGATTGTATGGATTGCTATGTTAGCACTTAACCTTGCATGTGGAATGGAACATTTAATTGGGACTATATGATTTATCCTGTTAGTGGTATTACTTGAGGATAGATGACATGCATAGGTGGATGATTTAGGTGAGGGAAAATTGTGAATTTTAAACATGTGTGGTTGGACAACGATTTAGCATGATGGCTATATCTATGCGGAGCTATTGATTGATACACATGTGGAGCCATTATTTGTCACACTATCTTTATCTTTCATGAGGACATATGCATGCTTGTATGGACATCTAGATAGGCCATCTTTTATCGCTACACTTTAATGCTGGAACTTGACTTAGGAGAAACCTTGTTTGCTTCTTTCTCCTTTTCGTTAGTCAGGTGGGTTTTGTTGCTCGGGTTTGAGCAGGGGTTTGGGATAGTGTAGCCGGGCCTGGATTATGGATCATGGGTTTTGGCGGCGACCACGGATATTGGGTGGTTGACCGGATGTCGGTTATAGGACATCGGTGATAGGGCATGATTATGGACTAGAGGGTTTCGTGGCAACCGCGGATAGTAGGCGGTTGACCAGATGTCGGATGTGGGACATGATTGTGATTGTGGGTTATTCCGGCGACCGCGGATATTGGGCGGTTGACCGGAGGTCGGTTGTGAGACTTAGTTGTTGATTGTGGGGTATTGCGGCAATCGCGGATATTGGACGATTGACCGGATGGTTACGTTTGCATCTGATTGGGAATCAGTTTTCTTTTAGTGGAGGGTTCTGTTCCACTGGGGCTTTATAGTTGTGATCCAATCCTGCTTTTATCACACCGGCGCGGTTATTGCCCGGTGATGCTTTTATCACACCGGCGCGGTTATTGCCCGGTGATGCTTTACTCATGTGGGTCGCTCCCCTCGAGATCCCCTCCGGAGGCCGGGGCCAGACAGTTATGGACAGTTTTGCTATCACATCGGCGCGGCTTATTTGCCCGATGATGGGGGCGGCAGCAGGAATTTTGCTATCATATCGGCGCGGCTTATTTGCCCAATGATGAGGGCGGTACAGATTGGGTTCATCTGGGACGGTTGGTTATTGTTGCATACGGTTATTCCAGTCTAGGACTGTATTTTAGAGGCATAGTAGTGGTAGATTTCTCTTTTTCAGCGGTTTCATTTCTTACCACTCTTCTTTCCTTTTTGCCTCTGGTAGACCTAGTGGGTGTGTCAAAGATTGAGGTTTTACCTACTAGGGGAGGCTACTGGTTTACTAGTAGTTCTCACCCCCATTCTTCTTTCCTCTTTTTCTTCTTCCTTGTTTTGCAGTGTCTTCTGCGGGTGCTGCTGGGCTTTCAGCGGCGGGTCGAGGAGAGAGGACGGCTGAGTAGATAGATCTCGAGGCAGGATGAGCGTGTTAGCTGGACTGTTGGTGTTCCCAGGATTCCTCAGACGGTTGTACTTTTACATTTGGGACTGGCTTTTGCCAGCAGGTTGTATTTATTTGGTGAGCTAGGAGAGACTGATGATCATTTATACAGATGTATTGTATTTTATTTCCAGCCTCAGTCTGAGATGTATTAGATTTTAGTTCAGCTCTGTTTTTATTGCTCTTCTATTATTATCTCTTATATCTGAGCAGGTTTGGCGCTTCGTGTATGCGGGAAATACCGTGTGCACGGCGGATCTGTAGACAGGCCCGGGTTCTGATTTACACCCGGGGCGTGACAGATTAGATGGTATCAGAGCTTAGGGATAGGTCATTTGGGGACTTAGGAAACCCTAGGCTTTTCGGCGGACCCTAGGATGTTAGTGCGTGAGAGACGCGACATTTTGCGAAAGTCGGTGATTTATCTGTTTGACTCTTCCTGTGAGTGAAGAGGGATCGACATATCCTATTTTTGTGGGACAGTTATGTTGGCTGCAGACAACATAAAGTTACAAAAATAGAGTGATGTCTTTGACTTTCTCTAGATTGGGTCGAGTGTTTGGGGTGTGCTGATTTGCGATTTTGTCGTGGTGAGCGGTGTCTCCCCGACGTTGGGCCCTGACCCGGGTGCACCTTGGTGCGGCAGTTGGGTCTGAGCTGGTTGTTTCGGGCCGGATACCCAGATTGGACTCTGAGAGCTCCGGACCCGAAGGGTAGGTGTGTTGGAGGCAGATCAGCGGAGCGGTGACACAGTTGTCGGATCAGCGAAGTGGCACAGTTGTCGGATGTAGTGATCCGTCCTTTCAGGGTATTTTTGACTTACGTATAGTCATTTAAGCCTTTAAGTGAAATAAAATTATTCAATTCTTAAAAGTTGGCCATTGTGGGGTGCTAATATTTTTCTGCGATAGAGCGCGGAAAAAGAAAGCCGACGGTGCGATCGGATCTGAAATCCGATATCGGGATCCCCCGGAACGGGATTCAAAGTGATACGGTGATTAGTCGTGCATCGAAATCTGTGCAAAATATCTTGCACCCGTTAGAGATAAGGTGGGTTATCTCGTAGAGGATAATTAATTAGTTAATTAATTATCCCAGACGAAAAATAATAATTCTCTTACGTACGAATTAAAGAGAAATTAATTAGAGATAAAGTGCGACTATATAAGGGATCCTGATTAAAGAAAAGAAAAGAAAAGAAAGAAATAAAAACCCTAATCGGTGAGAAGAGAAAAGAGGAAAAGAAGGAGGAAGCGGAGGAACCCGATCGCCCTGATTCACGTGCCGGAGATCGGAGAACGAGACGCCATCGTCTACGGGGAGCGGATCCGGGTCTCCAACGCCGAAAGGAAACAAGATCGGTTCTTTAATTCCGATAGATTGAGGTTAGTGGTCGTTAATCTTTTTGTAGAATTAATCGGGGGTTTTCCGTGTTCTCGTAAGGTCGTATTAATTAGTACATCGATCGCGGATTTTCGTCGGGTTTTGATCCATGTTTTATTCTCGTTCTTGATCGAGGGTGATCGATGATTTTTATCGAGTTTAATCGATGATTTTTAGTCGGTTTCTTTTTATCGGACTTGGTCGAAAATTTGATCGGGGTTCCGATTTATGTTTTGGTTGTTCGTGGATCAACGGTTTAGCCGTTAGATTTACCGCGGATTTATTCGGAGATTTTTGGGGATGTTTCGTTGGAACATAGTGGGTTAACGGGAGGCCGCCGCCGCCGTTGTTAAACGGGAGGCCGCCGCCGTCGTTACCATGGTTGCGGGGTCTTCGCCGGAGTCGCACGGGAGCGAAAACGGAGAAGAAATCGTGAAACGGGAGCGAAAACGGCGAAGAAAACCGCGAAATTAGGGTTTACTGTGCTTGTCCGTACAGCACGGTCCATGGGTCCAGGCGAGCACCCGGTGCATGCCCGCAGCGTCGGAAGCACTAGACCCGGTGCACGGTTTCGTGCACCGGCCCAGCCCAAGGCGCGCGGTGCACGCCTCATGCGTGCACCTGGCGCACGCGCTTGCGGCCGAAGGGCAAGGACCCGGTGCACGCTCGGGTCGTGCACCGGCCCGGCCCGAGATGCGCGGTGCACGCCTCCTGCGTGCACCCGGCGCATGCCGCCGCCGCCTGACGCCGTGAACCCGGTGCACGGTTGCCCCCATGCACCAACCGACAGCCCGAAGTTCATTTGCTCCGTTTTTGTCCGTTTTTCCACCGTTTTGAGCGCCGTCTTCGCCGTTGGGATCACAATCTCCGCGGTTTTCTTGGCATGGCAACTTGGGATCTTTTTGGTCACTGTTTTATTATGTCGGGTGCTAATTTCGCCGACGCTCCGCGCCTCGACGAAATCGTCGGGGGCGCGCCGTCGGATCTCTTCTCTCATCATTTCCGCCGTCGGGGCCTTCTTGGTCTAACCATTGACGTCCCGAGTGGGCTACCGGTTGAGGATTGAGTTTTGTTGGACTTTTTCGTCGAAAAGAGTAAATTGGGTCTTGTGTTTTCGGATGTTAGTACACGCTTTTGACTATAGTTATCCGTGCGGACTTTCTTTAGGTCCAGACGCGCAGTGGGGGTGCGCGAAGGATTCGGGTGTTCCGATCTCTCTTCAAATAGGTGGGTACGGTTGCTGTAAATACAACCAGTGCAGTAAGTGCATCTATCGTCATTAAAATGCTCTTAATTTATCTAACAAAGTAGATGGACAGTTTAACCTTTCGCATAATTGTGTTTTTATCTAACAATTGAAGCGGCTACGGTCGCGGTGCTCATGACACGCCGATCTCGGCAAATCCGTTTTCGGATGCTGCACGTACACAGGCGGATTGGCCTCCGCATGGGTGTACTTTTCCGGAAGAGTGGTCTCTTATGACCCGTGTTCCTCACAAAAGTGTGGGTGCCGTGAGGACCTCTTCGCGCCCGCTGAAAATAGCACACCAGCACCGCGAAGAGGTTAAAAGCATCAAAGTAGGTGTTTGCGCACGAGGGGAGACTTTAGTCTCTCCGACAAATATTCTGGGGTTGGTGCCCAATTTAATTGATAAATCTGGGGTTGGGGCCCAGCTTAATATGTGCAGGGTTTTAGCGAAATGGTTCCGGTGTATTCGGTTTGCTCCTTATTTCCTTATTGATATTAGACATCTACTTTGTTTGTCACTGACATTACCCACTCCGTGACAGGTGTTACGAGGTGCGTTAGCCGGGAGGGCGGTGAGACTGCGTCGCTAGAACCGTAGTCAGAACACTTGGTTTTTATTATCTCATTTCTCTTACGCTTAATTTAGTTAATTTGCTTGTGGATCGTAATATTCGTGGACATGTATTACTTAGCGCTGTGGATGAGGTGTACTTTTATATTTCGGTTCTTTTGGTGATGTTTTCTTATGCGGCACGTTTTCATGATAAACCAAATGACTTCGAAAAGGTTTTCTCAAAACGAAGTGCCGTGTGGGCACGGGTTTTGCAACCGCTGGCTTTATCCTTTCTAAACACTGATGCCGCTTTAATATTCCGCTTGATGATGTATGTCTATTGTATGGTTGATGGTTGGTGTTTGATGTATGTTGTTGTAAATGAGACGCCGTGCATATACAAAGGAGACTCTGTCCGCGGGCAGGGAGAATTTGTGTATGTGGCGGTCTGGCACGCACCGGGGATGAGGTTTAAAATACCTTGTTAAGGAAGAAAAAAAAAGATACACGCAATTTTCCGCTTTGATAGACTCAAAAACCCCCGGGGGCGTGACATCGGACGAGTGACACAGTTGTCGGATCAGCGCAGTGGCACAGTGGTCGGAGTAGCGAGTAGCCCCCTCCGTGCCGACGTTTAGTGTTGGGGCACCGAGGCAGGGTGGATAGTTGACAGCGGGTAAGCTGTGGGATTGCGACGATCGAGTGAGCCAGTTTTGGCGGATGAGTCATTCCGATTCGTGGATTGAGTATGGAGCCCTTGGAGGCAGGGTCTTGTTCGGTAGGGGGGATAGAGAGTGCTTGGAAGCCTTTTATGGCAAGAGTTAACGCAGTTGCTGAACTGCACGCTCCGTGTGTAGAGGGACGGGGCGCATGGGATATGAGTGTTTGAGAGTGGATTGCCCCCGGATACCTTTTAACTCATTGGGTCCCTCCAGTACGGATTAGGGACGCCTCATTAGAGTAGGCGCCGGGTATGGAGCGTGGCATTGTAGTTCCTTTGGATTGGGATCTACCGCCTGAGGCGAGTTCTGATTGAGGCGCTTGGCGGCGGGTGATGGAGGACAGATCAGTCGGTGGAGGCATTCCCGATTTCTTTTTCCAGGATAGTGGATTTTTGAGACTGTCGGAGCACATATGTTACAGCGGTCGGTGTGGTGGTACTTGTTGGGCTGGCGGGTTCAGTTTCCTTTCGCGGCGGTTGATTATGCCGCAAGGACAGTTTTCTTGGCGATCCAGGCCCGGAGGTGTTGGTGCCCTTGGGTTGCTTGAGGGTTATCTTCGCCTCTATAGTTTTGACTTCGGGAGCGAGGCGGGTGTTTCGCAGTGGATGAGTAGACTTTTGGCTGGTGTGGTTGAGGGACCTACAGCGGCGCTGGGACTTGGGGATACCCCCTTTGGTTTCGAGTTCCCAGCTATTCTCCTATCGGAGTGGTCTTGCATGTCACTAGTTTGGGAGTTGAGGACACAACTCCAGGATTCGATGTTTTGGAAAGTTTATCAGACCAAGTGTGTCGCCTTTGGGGGTGCCGGTGCTATTCGAGTTGTGGAAGGTTGGTTCACTTCGGCCTTGTGTGGATCCCCGGAAATTAGATGAAGTGACCATCCGGAGCTAGCACCATTGTCGAGCATGGAGGATTTGATTTACCAGCTGTAAGGGTCCCGGGTCTTCCTGAAGGTAGATGTGTAATCTGGTTTTCTCGACTGCATATGGCTGTGTGTTGATGCCGGAGAGTTGGGGAATTGCTTCTACATCCCGGCGGTTTTGGATTAGAGATCAGAGGCTACGGGATCAGTTGGGGGGGACTTATATTGGATACCTTGGGAGTACAGAGGTATTGGGATCGAGCATTTGTGCCGATGGACTTGTGGTTGGATTATCGGGGCCCTGTGAGGAGCGGATGCCTGTACCGATGCAGGCTACGTGGTAGCTCGAGCGGTTAGCCCAGCTGTACTTGGATGAGGTGGTGCGGTTTTCTGGAATGCCCGCCTCTACTTTGTTCTAGTTAGAGACCCAAGGGTTGTATCGCGTCTCTGGAGGAGGTATTAGACAGCCTTGGGAGCTTGAGTGGTGGATGATTGGATATTTACCCCCTCTACTCGGTTGAGGTTTCGGATTAAGGAATAACTTTAGTTTCGAGGACGAAACTTTCTTTTAGTGGGGGAGGATGTGATGACCTGGATCTCTGCAGAGCTGTGGTAGAGTCATTGGTGACATCTGGGAAGCCTGTACTGCGTGTTGGAGGTGTTAGTGCACCAATTGGACACAAGTGGCGGACTTCGGGCTTAATGGATCACGTGGGTGATCAGTGGACTCCGTCGGATCTTTAGAAGTGGTTTCGCGCGAAGCGGATATTAAAAATGGACTCAGTGCGAAGTTTGGACCAAGGAACACCTTTCCGGGTGCCTTCGGCAATTTTTAGAGTTGGAATTTGGCAAATCGGACATCAAATTCGGATTCAGCGCGCGAAAACGGTTAAAATGGACTACCTACTTGTATTTTTCGGAGTCCGGATGCAAAAGCACGTTTTTCGAGGCTTGGGGTCACTGTTCCGGCCGGCGGGCAGCGCCGGCGGCGGTGGGCAGCGGCGGAGCAGCCGCGGGCAGCGCGGCGGGCAGAGGCGCGGGCCGCCCGGTCCACGCGGCGGGCGTGCACCGGGGGCTGGACGCGTGGCGGCTCGGGAGTGGGCCGGTCCGCGGGGCGCGGTCTACGGAGAGCGCGGGGCGCACGGTGGACCGGGGTGGACACGTGGCGGCCGGTGGTTAGTGCGGTGTAGCACGCTCGGTGCACCGAATGGGTGCGGGTGGCCTCGGGGTGCGTGCCCGGCAGGGTTGGCAGGCGGCGCTGGCAGGCGGCACGTGAGCGCTGACCGCGGTTTCCCGCGCGTTGGGGGCGCCACGTGTCGATCCTCGGGGGTGGCCACGCGGCGCAGCGGGAGTGGTGGCTCCCGCTGTTGCCTGTTTTGTGGGCGACGTGGAGGCCCAGGAAGAATCCGGGCGTGAACAGTGTTGGGCCGGGCCCAACACTGTAGCAGCCCGGAAACTCCCTGCGCCCGAAACCTGGGATACATTGGGTATTATTTGGATTGTTTCTTCCAGCTTATAAATAGGCCGAGTTCAACTGAAGAGAGCTTCTTCCCTGTTCTTCATTTCACTGTGCGACCTTCACAAGAAATCCTCCTCTCCCAGAGCCGGTTCCATTTGCAAATTTCCAGATTTTTCAGCAGCACGCATCCCGAGGTTTCCATTTTTACGGCGCGGCACGACGCTCGTTCGTTTGTGATCTTCTTCGTCGCATTTTGGTGCGAGGACTCCCCCGGCTTACTCCGACCTCCGATTGAGGCGATTCTTGCGCCGTTGGACTCACGACAGGTAGGGCTTTGATCTTCGTGTTTTGAACTCCTCCTCATTTCGAGTTTATCATGGAGTTCCCCGATCTTCCATTTGACCCTTTTTCTTGGGCGGAGTTTTGGACAGCGATGCGGTATTTCAGCCATATCTTCGCGCACAGGCATCGGATTGGGGTGATTCAAAAGGTGTTTTGCATCTACTCATCAGGAGGAATATCCCCAAATTTTCTTGGAATTTTATGAATTTTCTCCGAAGGTGAGAAGTTCCTGTTTACAGAACCTTGTGGTTCTGTTTTTGAGAGCAGTTTATTTCGGGGTGGTTTCCTTGTCGGATTTGTTTCTCAGTGTAGGAAACTCGAATTTGAGCGTGCAAGTAGTCGTTTCGACGGGTTCGTCGCGAGGATCGTGACAGTATTTTTCTTGGAATTTTCTGGGCAATTCTCGCAGGTAAAAACAGGGAAACTGTGGACTGTTGTGTTTGGGGCAGATTTTGTGTGAGCATTGTATGTTAATTATGTATGTTCTTTTGGGAATTTTGTACAACGATCGCGGCGGCTTATCGGTTTGGGCGAGAGCACTATTTGGACTTGGAATTAGCGATCGAGGTGGGTGGTTGCTTTATCCCTCTTTTCTGACTTACCCACTAGGAGTATTAGAGAGATCCTTCTTGGACATCCATGATTGATAATTGTAATTAGGACTTGCATGCTTGTGGGAATCTGATAGTGGTTGGGACTTATACATGATTGTATGGATTGCTATGTTAGCACTTAACCTTGCATGTGGAATGGAACATTTAATTGGGACTATATGATTTATCCTGTTAGTGGTATTACTTGAGTATAGATGACATGCATAGGTGGATGATTTAGGTGAGGGAAAATTGTGAATTTTAAACATGTGTGGTTGGACAACGATTTAGCATGATGGTTATATCTATGCGGAGCTATTGATTGATACACATGTGGAGCCATTATTTGTCACACTATCTTTATCTTTCATGAGGACATATGCATGCTTGTATGGACATCTAGATAGGCCATCTTTTATCGCTACACTTTAATGCTGGAACTTGACTTAGGAGAAACCTTGTTTGCTTCTTTCTCCTTTTGGTTAGTCAGGTGGGTTTTGTTGCTCGGGTTTGAGCAGGGGTTTGGGATAGTGTAGCCGGGCCTGGATTATGGATCATGGGTTTTGGCGGCGACCGCGGATATTGGGCGGTTGACCGGATGTCGGTTATAGGACATCGGTGATAGGGCATGATTATGGACTAGAGGGTTTTGTGGCAACCGCGGATAGTAGGCGGTTGACCAGATGTCGGATGTGGGACATGATTGTGATTGTGGGTTATTCCGGCGACCGCGGATATTGGGCGGTTGACCGGAGGTCGGTTGTGAGACTTGGTTGTTGATTGTGGGGTATTGCGGCAATCGCGGATATTGGGCGATTGACCGGATGGTTACGTTTGCATCTGATTGGGAATCAGTTTTCTTTTAGTGGAGGGTTGTGTTCCACTGGGGCTTTATAGTTGTTATCCAATCCTGCTTTTATCACACCGGCGCGATTATTGCCCGGTGATGCTTTTATCACACCGGCGCGGTTATTGCCCGGTGATGCTTTACTCGTGTGGGTCGCTCCCCTCGAGATCCCCTCCGGAGGCCGGGGCCAGACAGTTATGGACAGTTTTGCTATCACATCGGCGCGGCTTATTTGCCCGATGATGAGGGCGGCAGCAGGAATTTTGCTATCACATCGGCGCGACTTATTTGCCCGATGATGAGGGCGGTACAGATTGGGTTCATCTGGGACGGTTGGTTATTGTTGCATACGGTTATTCCAGTCTAGGACTGTATTTTAGAGGCATAGTAGTGGTAGATTTCCCTTTTTCAGCGGTTTCATTTCTTACCACTCTTCTTTCCTTTTTGCCTCTGGTAGACCTAGTGGGTGTGTCAGAGATTGAGGTTTTACCCACTGGGGGAGGCTACTGGTTTACTAGTAGTTCTCACCCCCATTCTTCTTTCCTCTTTTTCTTCTTCCTTGTTTTGTAGTGTCTTCTGCGGGTGCTGCTGGGCTTTCAGCGGTGGGTCGAGGAGAGAGGACGGCTGAGTAGATAGATCTCGAGGCAGGATGAGCGTGTTAGCTAGACTGTTGGTGTACCCAGGATTCCTCAGACGGTTGTACTTTTACATTTGGGGCTGGCTTTTGCCAGCAGGTTATATTTATTTGGTGAGCTGGGAGAGACTGATCTATCATTTATACAGATTATTGTATTTTATTTCCAGCCTCAGTCTGAGATCTATTAGATTTTAGTTCAGCTCTGTTTTTATTGCTCTTTTATTATTATCTCTTATTTCTGAGCAGGTTTGGCGCTTCGTGTATGCGGGAAATACCGTGTGCACGGCGGATCTGTAGATGGGCCCGGGTTCTGGTTTACAACCGGGGCGTGACAATACTCATACGAAAAAGGGTTAGTTGAAAATCATCAGCACATCTACTTTACTCTTACATAGAACATGATGAGACCTCACTTTAAAAAGGACGCACGAAAAGGGTACCTACCTTGAGTCGGGTTGAACAAAACACCTAAAACCGTCCTGCGCCCTTGCACGACTATCGGACCCCTAAAAGTCCACAACAAAAATATCAGTAACACCTAACTTAAAAACCCAGACCACTCGAGTAGAGAAACGAACTAAGAGACGCACGGGTGGACACAGAGACCAGGCGGCGGAGCTTGACAACCCTGCGCCGGCGATTTCCCTGCGGGGCGCGCGTTGCGGAGCGACCATGCGCGGGCACCAGCCCTACGCGGCATGATCCCCGCGCGGCGCCCGCTGCCTGCGAGCAGCGGCCCACGCGGCACCAGCCCGCGCGGTGCGCGCACTGCCTACGGGCAGCGCCTGCGCGGCACCAGCCCGCACGGTGCGCGCGCTGCCTGCGGGCAGCGCCCCGCGCGGCACCAGTTCGCGCGGCCACGCGCTGCCTGCGGGCAGCGCCCGCGCGGTGCGCGCGCTGCCTGCGGGCAGCGCCCCGCGCGGCACCATCCCGTGCGGCGCGCGCTGCCTATGGGCAGCGCCGGCGCGGCACCACGCCGCGTGCGGTGCGGCCCCGCGCGGGCGGCGGCCCCGCGCGGTGTGCCGCACCGTATGTGGTGCGGCCCCGCGCGGCGGCGGCCCGTGTGCGGCGCGCCGCACCGTAGGTGGTGCGGCCCTGCGCGGCAAAAGGTACGGCGGCGGCGGCGACACGATGAACGGCGAAACCCTAAAGGCCCAAGAAAACCCAACCAAGAACAACGAAAACACAATAACTAGCGCCGCTTACCTTTATCTATTGGAGAAGATGATCCGTTCCCGTTCCTCGCGGTGGTGAGGATCCGGACTCGCTTCCCGCCGACGGTAATGTCTCGTTCCCGGCTTTCGGCACGTTGATCGAAGAAGATTCGGGTTCCGCTTTCCTTTTTCTCACTTTTCTCTCCGATTAGGGTTTCCTTTTTCTCATACGTACAATAAATTCCTAAATGCGATAAATGAAATTTTCTAACTAACTTCTAGATAAGAGTGCCACCTAAGCCAAGTTCTACACCGGTCGGCGCGGATTTTGATGCACCAAAGCCTTAACGGGTTCGACTTATCCCATCGTACTCGTTAACACAAAAGACTCAATCCAGGAGATCCGTAAGTCGGATTTCAGATCCGATCGCTCCGCCGTTCACCATTTCTCGGGCTATATCATGGAAAAATATCCGCAGACCACCACGGTCTACCCAGAAAAACTTGATAATTTATTTCTCACAATAAACTAATTTATTAAAAAGAAAATAAAAAGAGGACAGGAAAAGTCATGATACTGCAAGAAGAGTGTTACTTGATCGCTACAGTTGGTGGAGTCCTTGTGGTGGCAAGTGTTACTCGACCCTTGCGTTGGTGGATTCCGCGTAGTGGTTGTTGGGTTATATGAATAATAGGATCTAAATAGGGGAAAAAACACCTAGAGGGGGGGTGAATAGGTGTAAACCATAAACACTCAAAAATCTTTGCGATATAAAAACCCAATGCGGAAAAATAAATAACACGCAGAGATTTTTACGTGGAAAACTCCAAACCGGAGTAAAAAACCACGGGGCCGATAACACGGTGAAATCTACTAGAATTAAACACGTACAAGGTGATATACCGTACTCACAGACGACTCAACCTTTTCCATACGCTCCTAGTTGATCTTCTCCGCTCGCTCCAGACACTTCTCGAATCCACGATGTGCGTCCAACGCCGAATCCACTGCGTCCAACGTCGAGTCCACGACGTCCGACCGAATCCACGGTCTTCACCCAGTAGCATGCTTCGAATCCACGAACGTACCTCGCTCCGAATCCACGAGAGCGGTTGCACCTTGAATCCACAAGGCCACGCGAGTCCACGCGCCAATTTTGGGGTAAATTGTTGTTTTTTGGGTGGTGATGATCCGCCGAATACTTAGATCAAAGATAGATAGGAAATACCATCTAAGTATTCATTAGTTTGATTCAACTCAAAATGTGAGTATGAAAACCTAGAATCAAACTAATCAATATAGATGAAGAAACATAGTATTAATCTAGTTATTTCCTTTCTTCTCTATATGTGGATCTGAGGCCGTATAAAAGATTGTATTTTATTATGATGGCTATTTGGATTAACCCTAGAAAAAGAATCATAGGGTCTATTTATAGGTTAGAAACCCTTGGAAAAAGATGCGGATCAAATGCTATCCTTTTCTGGAGTTTTTACATGACGACGATCCGGATCGGAAATCGGCGATCCGGATTGCAGTAGCGAGAAAAATGGATTCCAGAAAAACGAAGGTTCGGGATCCGGATCGAAGTGCTTGATCCGGATCGTTCATACAGTTCACCAAACATCAACGTTCGGGATCCGGATTGCAGTAGCCTGATCCGGATCGTTCAAATAAAATGGTAAACTCAATGTTCGGGATCCGGATCAAGGGAAGCTACGATCCGGATTGAACTGGTGTATGAACGAACCACCTTCGGGATCCGGATTGAACAATCTGATCCGGATCCTGAACATGTCCCATGTCCAGTTTTTGATATTTATGCAATAACAAATCCATCCAAGTGTTTCTACGCTATAAGAAGTATTCGGATCACCAAAGATATTAAGTTAAACATACCTGATCCTTTTGAATTCTTCTTTCTTGAGATTGAGTTATATGATCCAACTTCCTTTACCTTCAATCTTCAAGACTTAGCCGAATTCACGAAATACGCCAACTCAAATTCCGTAACAATCTCCCCCTTTGGCGGTTTCGTGACAAAACATAGATCCACTCAAGAAAATTCAAAAAGATATTTTTGTTGCTATCACCATACAACAAAAATTTACAATGGAGATCCAAAATAAAATACATGAGTTAAACTCCTAAAACAGACTCTAGACTTAGACATCTGTACTCTCTGCAAAAGAAATCATTCTTGACAAAAGAAATCGTTAGATACCTCAAGAATTTTATATCATTCAAAAACCACATACAGAGATGAAGTTTATACTCATTTATACTTACCATGACATTTATACATTCAGATATGTAAACTGATCATAGTTAAAACACCAACATATCTTCTATGCAATCAAAAACCCAAATGTCATGTTAGTGAACATCAACTTGTTAGTTATATTACATGCCCAAATAGTTAGTCGAATAGTTAGTCGAGGCATGCATTCAAACCCAAATGAAAACCGAAAGTTGAAGTTCTACTTACCTTTCAAGTTGAGGTTATACTTACCTCTATAGTTTCAAGTTTTCTCAGTAACCATTGTATCATAGTATCATTGTTTATACTTCTCTCTCCCCCTTTTTGTCACAGAAATTAGCCAAAAAATACCAAAATGGAGAGAATGGTTAACAGTTCAAGTTTGAGAACTAAAAACTAAAAACTAAAACTTAAAGACCTGCACAACAGAAAGTTAAAAATCTGCACAAGTCAATCATCCGAGGCAGAGTCTTCAGAGCTCGTGCAGCCTAGCTTTTTCAAAATTCCTTTAAGCAATCCTGAAATCGTGGAACACTCTTGTTTCATCTGATGTATGTCCTTGGACATCTTTCTGAGTCCTAGAGCCATTTTGTCTTGTTCTTGTTTGATGGAAGACTCCAGGTTTCCCTTTTGGTCAATTCTTCTTGAATTTGAAGAACGTTGTGTGACGATTGACGGAGTAGTCTGCCCTTCATTCCGAGGAGATCTTCTTGGCAAAGAATGTGAATTGTCAAGAGGTTCATTGCTTGGCACATTCTTTTTCATTGCTTGCTACTTAAGTATTGAGGAAGACTTCAGTAGCTTCTTGTTCTTTAGGTAAACCTTATTTTCTTCATCAATACCTTGTTGTACTTCATCAAGAAATGTGTCCCAATCTTCTTCGTCTTCAGATTCAGTGTCAATTTGAGAGATATTCTTTGGATTCTCTTGACATGGTTCATTTATTTCAATACCTCGAGCTCGTCCAGGTCGTCAAGCGAGTCTTTTTATTTTTAATATGGATGAAGAGGTCATTGGTGCTTTTCCTTTTTCCGTAGCAGTGGGCGGAGCCTTTTCCTTTGATGTCTCTGCACGGGCTTTCCCTTTCGATGCAACAGAGGTTTTCTGTGGCGATTTTCCAGGATGTGTTTCATCATCTGACAACTCATCCCAATTGACTTCATCCTTTTTAGCCCTCTTGGGCTTGACAGTGTCTCTCGTATGTACCATAGCAGCCAGAAGGAAAATGATCCAGGTGATCACCATTGCTATTGGTTTCTTGTGAAAAGAAATCCTGTGAGCAACACCTCAAGAACACGAAAAATTATTAATTTTCAAAAAATAGAAAAATTGTACCCAAACAATCATTATCGTGTAGAGAGACTAAGAACCAAATTAGTTTTGCAAAAGGAAATTTAAAAATAGATCAATTGCATGATTTTGGAAAATTCCCATTATATGCCCTAAAACCGAAATTTTTGAAATCGAAGACCAAAAATCCGTTTATCTTGAGAATACCTAGCATATAATCAAAACTAATCTACCCAGAGTTCTTATTTCAAAAGAAATTTGATCAAAAACCATCCACAAATGAGATTGATACAAGAAATTCATCACATTTTGAGGAGGAATAAGAAAAACTGTGAAAAACCGAGATTTTGATCAATAAAACTTACTTGGAATTGAAGAACTTGAGTTTGAAAGCTTCCAAGATGGATGAAATCTAGAGAGAGAAGCTCTGGAAACTTTGGAACAAAAGATTGGAGTAAAAGAAATCAAAAACCCTTTTGTTCTATATAAAACCCTAGCCACGATCCGGATCAGTTCGTGATTACGATCCGGATCGGCTACCCGCAGTGAAAAACTGCGTTCGGGATCCAGATCGGCAGGTCCAATCCGGATCGGCTGCCCGCAGAAGAATATCTGCGTTCGGGATCCGGATCGGCAGGTCCAATCCGGATCGGCTCCAACTTTTTCTTTAGAAAATTTCAGAGAAATTCTAGAAAAACCAGAAAAAGATTGTAAGCACTTTTGTGTATCAACTTTAAACGAAAATCATCGTTTCATACAACAAGAAATAGATTATACCAAATCTATTAATAACATCCAACAAATGAAACGAAAATTTATAAAAATTAAATCCCTTAAAGTTGAACAACTTCAATTACATCTAACTTGATCTTATGAGTAATGCCTTTATCAAATCATCAATTCGGTAAAGAAAATGAAATACAAAGATCAATAGATGTCTAACATCCCCGATAAGTTAGATAATATATCTAGTCAATTTATTGAAGAGAGTGGCTCTTTGAGCATCTTTCATTAAAAATCCCACCTTATACCAACCTTGAAATTTTGACAGAGTCAAGTATTTCAACATGCATTTTAATTAATCAAACTTGAAAAACCTTGCTTGGTATACATGTGGTAGCTGCACACAATACTCGGACGACCGAGGTGGTAGCTCTTTCCTCCATGTGGTGGTAGGTTTCACACTCCTCATTGGGATGTAACTCTTTCCACATCTTTTGAGCATAATACTTTTTCTTTGACTCCCCCTCAATTGGCTATCAATTATCTAAGATATAAAGTATTTAGCCAAATATTGATCTCGATTTCATACTCGACTAAACAGTCAAATAAGATAAAAACTATACCAAGAGATCATCGAGAGAGAAATTGACTTTGATCAAAACAAAGATGAGTTAATTGATATAAATGATCATTGCATCAAATGAAATATTATGATATCTAAGGCATAATAGATTTCTAAATATATAAAAGGATGCAGTTAAAGTCAATAAAACTAATGCTCAATTAATGTTCTATGTCTACGCATAGATAATGAACAAAAACACAAAAACAAAACCTAACCTAAACAAAAGTTTCAAAAAGAGGTTATTTCAAGGAAAGCATTCCAATTGCTTTACGCAAATGAATAAAACGTTTTTGATCCAAAGGTTTTGTTAAAATGTCAGCTAATTGATCTTCAGTTGAAATGTAGGAAATTTGAAGAAAATTTGATTCAACTAGCTCTCTAAGAAAATGATATCTAAGTTCAATGTGTTTTGTTCTAGAGTGCAACACGGGATTTTTTGAAATGTTTATAGCACTTGTGTTGTCACATAAAACAGTTACCGAAGTTGCTGAAATCCGGAAGTCGCTCAACACGCTTTTCATCCAAATAAGTTGAGTTGAACAACTACCCGCTGAGATGTATTCCGCTTCGGCAGTCGAGAGGGCAATGCAGTTTTGCTTTTTACTATGCCATGCAACAAGACAATGGCCAAGATAAAAATATGCACCACTCATACTTTTCCGATCATCCACAGATCCTGCCCAATCGGCATCTGAGTATCCAATAATATCTAAACTCGTTCCCATAGGATACCAAATTCCGAAGTTTACAGTTCCTTTGATGTACCGGATGATCCGTTTCACCGCTTTCAGGTGAACCTCCTTTGGTGCTGATTGATATCTCGCGCAAATCCCAACACTAAAGGATATATCCGGGCGACTAGCTGTGAGGTAAAGTAGACTTCCAATCATGCCGCGATAGAGTTTCTCGTCTACATTATCACTAAGAGATTCACTTCCTAATCCCTTATTGCTAGTTCCCATAGGAGTAGGAAAATCTTTAGAATCTTCTAATCCGAATTTCTTTACCAACTCCTTTGCATACTTGGATTGACACAGATGGATGCCTTCATCATTTTGTTTCACTTGCAATCCAAGAAAGTATGTCAGTTCGCCCATCATAGACATCTCAAATTCGCTTTCCATGGTTTCTGCGAATTTAGAAGCATCATTATCCTTTGTTGCTCCAAACACAATGTCATCGACATAGATTTGTGCAACAATGAAGTTATTTTGATAATGCTTCACAAAGAGAGTCCGATCTGCTCCCCCTCGAGTATAGCCCTTCTCCAAAAGGTGCTTTGTCAACCTTTCGTACCATGCTCGCGGTGCTTGTTTTAAACCGTAAAGAGTCTTTTTCAAACGAAAAACATGGTTAGGTAGTTTACAGTCTACAAAACCTTTCGGTTGAGCCACATAAACTTCCTCATTTAAAAACCCATTTAAAAACGCGCTCTTAACGTCCATTTGAAAGAGTTTTATTTTAAAGTGACAAGCAATAGCGAATAAGATACGAATGGACTCGAGTCTAGCTACAGGGGCGAACGTTTCATCAAAGTCTATACCTTCTATTTGAGAGTAGCCTTGAGCAACTAAACGTGCTTTGTTCCTGATGATGGTACCATCCTCATTTTTCTTGTTCTTGAAAATCCATTTAGTACCAATCACATTGTGTTGCTCCGGAGGCATCGTTAATTCCCAGACTTTGTTGCGTTCGAACTCATGGAGCTCTTCCTGCATTGCTTCAATCCAGTAGTCATCCTGAAGAGCTTCATCTACATTCTTTGGTTCGATCGTGGAAACATAACATGCGAATCCACAAACCAACTGTCTCCGAGTTTTGACTCCTTCTTGTGGGTCTCCAATGATGTTTGATTCAGGATGATCCTTGGAGATGCGTAACGTTTGTTGTAATGGAGTACTCGGAGGTACATGAGATGATTCCTGCACATCAGATAAACTTGAAGAACCATTAGATGCATCATTAATATTGGAAGTATTATCATGAGAAGATGCACTTACAGGAGTATCATCATCAAGAGAGATATCAGGGGTAGATTTATCAGATGCAAAGTGGAAAGCTTCATCTACTTTAACATTTATAGATTCTACGATCGTCTTAGATTCCAAGTTAAATACCCGATATGCTCTACTATTCGTAGAATACCCCAAGAAAATCCCTTCGTCACTTCGAGAGTCAAACTTTCCAAGATTTTCACGGTCACGTAAAATGTAACATCGACTCCCGAAGATGCGAAAATATTTGATGTTGGGTTTTCTACCACACCATAGTTCATATGGTGTATTTAACGTTCCCGGGCGCAAATAAACTCGATTAATAACATAGATTGCAGTGTTCACAGCTTCAGCACAAAAATGTAGCGGTAAATTCCGGCTGTGAAGCATAACACGTGCCATCTCTTGAACAACCCTGTTTTTGCGCTCGACAACACCATTCTGTTGAGGTGTATAGGGTGTTGAGAATTCATGCTTAATGCCGTTGGAAGTGCAAAAGTCAATGAATTTAGAATTTATGAATTCTCCACCTCTATCACTTCTAACACGAGTGATCTTTTCTGTAAGACCCGGCTTTTCCTTAACCCTTCTGGTCACCCTCTTCTTGTAATGCCTGACCGGGGGCCTCATTTTTAGTGTTTTTCCGGACAGACCGTCGGGGCCCGCAAATAATTTTAGGCGGTAGAGCTCGCGGAACGGAGCGCGTGGGCGCGATCGGTTTATTTTTCCGACTCCCGGTCTGACCAGAATTAATTCTCGAAGTTGGGGCCCCCCTTAGACGCCTCGGGATCCGTGTCGGCAGCCCGCACACCTTTTAAGGTAAACCCTAATTCCTTTAGTATATAAATATAGCCGTGTGGGAAAGAGGATTAGGGTTCCTCTTTTTCTTTGTCTTTTGGTGGCCGCCTCTTTTCTTCTTCCTCTTCTTCCTCCCTCGTAGCCGCCGGCAAAGAATAACCAAGCGCACGGGCAAGGGTGGACCGGTGGAGGCAAGCGGACGATCCCTCCTTCTCCTCCTCTTTCGCACATCGAGGTGAGTCGGAAACGTTTCCGTTTGGGGGAATCTCCCTCTCTTTTTTCTTTTGTTGGTCACGAGGAGGGAGGAGGGGGGGGCGGCGCCGTCGCGCATCGCTGCGCGCGGGGCCGGCCGCGGGTGGGGCGCCGTGCGGGCAAGTGCCGCGCGGGGTCGCCCCACGCCGCGGGCAGCGCGCCGCGCGACACTCGGCCGCGCGCGGGGCCGCCCACAAGAGGGGGCGCCCGCGGGGGCTGGTGCCGCGCGGGGCCGCCCCGCACCGCGGGCAGCGCGCCCGCGCGGCGCTCGGCCGCGCGGGGCCGCCCGCAAGAGGGGGCGCCCGCGCGGGCTGGTGCCGCGCGGGGCCGCCCCGCACCGCGGGCAGCGCGCCCGCGCAGCGCTCGGCCGCGCGGGGCCGCCCGCAAGAGGGGGCGCCCGCGCGGGCTGGTGCCGCGCGGGGCCGCCCCGCACCGCGGGCAGCGCGCCCGCGCGGCGCTCGGCCGCGCGGGGCCGCCCGCAAGAGGGGGCGCCCGCGCGGGCTGGTGCCGCGCGGGGCCGCCCCGCACCGCGGGCAGCGCGCCGCGCGGCGCTCGGCCGCGCGGGGCCGCCCGCAAGAGGGGGGCACCCGCGCGGGCTGGTGCCGCGCGGGGTCGCCCCGCTCCGCGAGCAGCGCGTCCGCGCGGCGCCCGGCCGCGCGGGGCCGCACCGCAGGAGGGGCGCCCGCGCGGGCTGGTGCCGCGCGGGGCTGCGCCCAGGCAGAGCGTTCGTCGCACGGGCCGGTGCTGTGCGAAGAACTCCGCTGCACGCTGTTGGGGGTCGTTGTAAGCTTCGGACTTTTAAGCTTTGACTTGCCCTTGTTCCTTCAGGAGTGCGGGACGCTGTTGGCGACTGGTGCACAGACGCGGACTGGACGAACGCAGGACGACGCACACAAGGTGGGTACGTTCCCGGGGATTTCGGGAATGGGGTTTAACAGTTAGAAATAGCATGTTGGGGCAAGGTGGAATTGTCAGTCTCCTTCTGTTTACATTTGCTAACCCTGTTAAAGCCATTGTGAGGATATTTGGTTGCCGAGTCAGGTGCTCGGTCTGGGTTTGCCGAGGATGGTGCTCGGATGAGGCTCGAGATTTGCTACACGCACAAAGATCTTAGTAATTGCATGTTTACATTTGCTAACCCTGTTAAAGCTATTGTGTGGATATTTGGTTGCCGAGGCAGGTGCTCGGTCTGGTTTGCCGAGGATGGTGCTCGGATGAGGCTCGAGATTGCTACACGCACACCCGCGGTTTGGCCACCGCAAAGGGTGTGCTTTTCCGGAAAAGTGGTACGTTGACCCGTGTACCCCACGCGGTGGTGGCGTTAGGAATGGGGGCCCCCATGGGTGGGGGGTGTGAGCGGTGATGTCGAGGCAGGTGCTCGGCGGTGGGCATCGGAGAAGGTGCCCGATGTTGTTTTGATACAGGGTGTGGTTATGGTGGATGATGCCGAGGTGGGTGCTCGGCGGCCGAGGCAGGTGCTCGGTAGGGGTCTCCGAGGCAGGTGCTCGGTGTGGTTGCCGGGGGAGGTGCCCGGTGTTGGTTTGCACGAGGTTCTGCATTATATTGTTTGCACGAGGTTCAGCATTGTATGGTTTGCACATGGTGCTTCATTGTTGATTGCTCTGGTTTCTATCGTGGTTTGCCTGACTTTAGCCCTATTTGCTTATTATGTTATTTTCTTGTCACTGACTCCCCACTCCGCGACAGGTTCACCCAGACCGTCCGGGGTCGAGCGCTAGGGCACCGGAGAGGCCGCAAGAGTGCTGCTCTGACTTTGATCGAGCTTCAGACACAGTGACCTTTCTTTCCCTTTATCTTTTATTACTCATGTTAGTTAGTTGTGGTTTGCGATACCCCCGTGGGGTCGAAGTGGATGTTGCCTTTTTCCTTTTTGAATAATTGAATGAATTCTACGTTCTCTCTTACTTGGCCGTTTTGAACGATGAAAAGCAAAGAAAACCGTTTGCGAAAACTACTTTTAAAACGTGGGTGTCGTGTGGGCACCGAGCTTTACAAACCTTATGGGATTTATGTGTTTGCGAACTGTTTTCATAAACGATGGCGTCGTGTGGATGCCGCTTTCAAAACCTTGTGATTATTTATCCTTTCAAAACACCGGCCTCTATGCTCTAAGTGAATGCTAGAATATCATGTGAATTGTTTGGTTGTATGTGTACGAGACCCCAACTGATGTGGTTAGAGATTGTGTGTGCTACGCCTTGTGAGACACTTTGTAGTTGAGACGCCGTGCATATACAAAGGAGACTCTGCCCGTTTGCAGAGTGAATTTGTGTATGCGGCGGGTCTGGGCACGCGCCGGGGAGTAATGTTATACAAAAAAAAATATATGGCTGATTCAGGGGCATTGGTGGCTCCTCTTCCGCGCGATTCGAACCCCCGGGGCGTGACATTTTCATTCTTTTCAATCATAATACGAAGGCAAATCTCGTGAAAAGAATCAAAAGTATCAGCTTTCTCTTTTAAAAATGCTACCCATGAATACCGAGAGAAATCATCAACCAATAAGAAAATATACCATTTACCTCCCAAGGATGGTTGACGTGTTGGCCCCATAAGATCCATATGCAATAATTCCAAGGGTCGTTTGGTACCGACGTGGTTCAGGTTCTTGTGTGCAGCCCTTGATTGTTTTCCCTTAAGACAACCACCACACACAATATTTTGTTCAAGTGAAAGTTTAGGAACCCCCTTGACCACGTCTTTGTTTGAAATTCTAGCAAGTTCCTTAAAATTTATGTGTCCTAGCCTTTCATGCCAAAGTGTTTCATTATTCAAAGAGGCTAAGTTACAATTTTCAGAAATTTTATTTGGAACAACATAACAATTGTTTTCAGATCTAACCCCTTTTAAAAAGAAAACATGATCCTTATCAGTTACAATGCATTCAACAGATGAAAAATTAACAGAAAAACCATTGTCGCAAAGTTGACTGATACTAATGAGGTTAGTCTTAAGCCCATCAACAAATAATACATTATTCAGAATCGGGCCATCTGGAATAGCTACTGTTCCTTTTCCAACAATTTTGGAAGACTGACCGTCTCCGAAAACCACAAGTCCTCCGGAGATTTTCTCAAAATTTTGAACGCAGTTTTTGTCACCGGTCATGTGACGGGAACAACCGCTATCCAGATACCAAGACGAATTATCATATGCATGCAAGGAAATATTTGTAACAAGACAAGGGAAAACTTCACCTTTGCGTTCCCAAACCTTTCGAGTTTTGGTGTACGTCGGAAATGATTGTGAGGTTGATACCTTTGGTGAAAGCGTCTTGTTTGATCCGTCGCTTTTCCTTGACGTCGTCGTCTTGTTTGAAGTACTACCAATGTTCTTTTCTTTTGAAAAGTCCTTCTTTGATTTCCGGGGAGTGAACTCATTGGTAGTCGTTGCAAGAAGTGCTTGAGTTGACCGCTTGGCTCCCATCTTGCAATTTCTCCTTATGTGCCCTGCAAAATTACAACGAAAACATACCTTAGTGCTTGACGATCCCGAGGAGGGTGAAGTAGGCTTGTTGTCGTTGCTAGTCGTGAATTCCGGTGTCAGAGGAGGAGATACCGACTGAGGCTTGAAAACTGTCCCAACCGAACTAAAATTGTCTTCAGTTCGATTGTATCCGAGGCCGAACTTGTTTGATTGACCAAGACCAAGAAGCTTATCCAACTTACTCCTTCCTGATGAAAATCGCTGCAAGTCATCCTTGAGTTGGAGAATGGTCTCAGTCATTTCCAATTTTTCCTGTCGAGCCTCGCCGTTGAGCTTCAAGAAGTAATTCGCTTTGTTAACCATATCTATATAATTCTTCTCGAGTTGCTCGTTGGACTCTTGAAGGGAAACATTTTCTTTTATCAGATTATCCCTTTCCACTTCAAGATCGGTCGAGAGAGAAGTTACCCTTTTTAGTTCTTCTTCGAGATCCTGCAATCTCCCTCTCAACCCCTTGTTTTGCTTAGCCAGTTTCTTTGAATCCCGTAAAAGTCTGTGGTAGGCTAGAGCAAAATCTTCACCTTCCGAATCATCTGATTCATTGTCCGTTGCATTTTTTTCAACAGTGGAGTTGGACAATAAGTCGGATGTACTTGCCATTAAGCACATGAAGGGTGAAGATGTGGACGCGTGGAATGCAGTTGCGTTGTCTTCTTCATCACTTGATGATGACTCATTTGACGATGAGGTGTCATCCCAAGTGACGGCTTGCATCGCCTTCTTCTTAGACGGATTCTTAGTTGGACATTCCGTTGAGATATGGTCGTACCCTCGGCACTTGAAGCATTGGACTTGTCCTTCTGTGCTTTTCTTATCCTTAGAAAAGCCTTCTTGCTTTATTGACTTGTAACTTGAAGAACCCTTGCCTTTCTTCCACTTTCCGAAGGATGGAGTTTTGCTTGAATTACCCCTTCGAAAATTTCGGCGAAACTTCCTTGTCAAGAGAGCAAGCTGCTTCTCAAAGTCCTCCATAGATAAATTCTCGTCATCGCCTGAGGAGGATGAATCCGCGTCTTCTTCTTTCGTTGTTTTCAAAGCATAACCTGAAGACTTAGAAGAGCATGCCTTTCCCGAAGAATAGTTAGTAGGAAATGTCATTTCATAAGTTTGTAAAGAACCAACTAATTCTTCTACACGGATTTCGTCCGGGTGTTTAACAGTTTCAATGGCTGTGACCTTGGAACGAAATCTTTCAGGAAGAGTTCTTAAGATCTTTCTTACAATTTTAAATTCTGGAATCTTCACTCCCAAGTTAGCACATGAGTTTACGATGTCTTGCAATCGTGTGTAATAGTCAGTGAACGATTCATTTTCTGCCATGAAAATAGAGTCAAACTTGCTCGTAAGCATTTGCAGTTTCTGAATCTTCACAAGGTTAGTTCCCTCATGCGTAACTTGAAGAACATCCCAGATTTCTTTTGCAGTCTCACATGCCGAGACGCGAGAGATGTCACGCCCCGGGTGTAAACCAGAACCCAGGCCCGTCCACAGATCCGCCGTGCATGCGGTATTTCCCTCATACATGAAGCGTCGGTAATCTGCTCAGATAAGAGATGATAATAAAAGAGCATAAAGTCAGAGCTGAACTAAAACTACTATATCTCAGACAGAAGCTGGAAGTAAATAAAGTACAACTGTAAAATAAATACAAGCATCTCTCCCAGCTCACCACAATATACAACTAGCTGGCAAAAGCCAGACCCAAAAGGAAACATAAAAGAACTGTCTGAGAAAACCAGGTACACCAAAAACACAAGCTATATCTCTCGGGTGGCTCGCTATCTAATCCGCAATCCTCTTACCTCGATCAGCTGCTAACGGCCCAGCAACTCCCGCAGAGGACTCTGCAAAACAAGGGGGAGAAAGGAACAAGGAACAGACAAAGGGGGGTAAGTACTACCATAAAATAGCAGCCTCCCCTAGTGGGTAAAGCCTCAACTCAGACATGCCCACCAGGTCAACCAGAGGCAAAAAGAGAAGAAAAAAGGGGGAAAAGCTAAGTATGCCAACTGATAAGTGCAATCCCCTAATATGCCTCTACATGTCAAACTCATAAGAATGGAAAGGTATGCATCAGTGTCTAGAAGCCTGCCTAAATAACCCAATCCGACCACCAGTAGATACTGGTACTGCCTGCTCTGCTGTCGAACTCAAGAACTCAGTATGGTGCCCGACGCTCGGCACGGTGTAAAGCCTACTCCGGAGTGGCACTCGAGGGGAGCGACCCACACGAGTAAAGTATCACTGTCATCAGTATCACAAGTATCTCTGTATCAAGCCTCTCTGTAACCAATGTCTCACAATAGCAGGACTGGATCAAGACTATGATCAAAGTGGGAAACTCCGTCCACTAACAAAACCCCGATCTGATGCAATAGTAACAACCCGGTCAACCACCCAAGATCCGCGGTCACCGCAATAACCCACAACCCACAATTGGGTAAAATAATCAAGATCCAGTCAACCGCCTACTGTCCGCGGTTGCCGCAGTGACCCACAATCCAACATCAAGTACACCCTGTCTCTAACCCTAAGGTCCCAGCTACACTATCCCAAACCTCTGCTCGAACCCGAGCAACATGACTCAAAAGTCTAAATAAAAAAGAGAAAGAAAGCAATCATGGTTTCTCCTAAGTCAGATCCCAAAAGATAGTACAGCAGTAAAAGGTGACATAATTAAGTGACCCGTTTAATCATGCATTGTCTCAATATTTTGTCCATTTTTCAAGAATAATCAGTTTAAAGGATAAAGGCTAAGGTGACAGTCACATATGAACAATCATCCATTTTGCAGTCCTCAATTTATATTCTGCCCCTAAACATGCAGTCCAGAATAATTAAGCGATCAATTAAAGTAAACATGCTACCACAAATTCCACATGGATCCAATAACCATTAAATAATTTCCCTAAGGCATGCAAGACTACCAATCAATAAGTTAGCATCAACAAATCAGGGGAATTCTGACATCCCTAGTGGGCATACCAAAGGAGAGGAGTACAACAACCACCCACCTGAAGTGCTAACAGTCCGGATTCGTACTGCTGAAAATACCAAAAACTCCAATCCTGTGCTCCAACAAGTTCAGCACACCCGTACTACTCCTGGTACAATACAAGGTCCACTAAATACACTAAGGCTCCCAATTATTGCTCTTATTAACACATACAACATCTGTCCCAAAACTGTTAAATTATCACCTGCAGAAAGTGCCCAGAAAATTCCAAGAAAAATATCACAGCGATCCTCGCGTCGATAGCTTCGCAACGGCACCTTGCATGCCCAAATCTGTGTTCGGTAAGTCAAGATATAAATTCGGCAAGGGGGCACAAACATACAAAAATCTGTGCTAAAAACTGTGCACTGTTCACTGAGAAAACAGTGATTTTCACCTCGAAATAATCCTCTGGAAAATCCAAGAAAAATACGACCGCGTTCCTTGCGATCCGTATATGAAAAAGTTGTACAAGCTCGTTTCCGTCTGACGCTCGTGCGTGAAGATATGGCCAAAATACCTCAGGGATGTCAAGGAAATCCACACAGAAAAAGGGGTCACTGTTTTCCTCGGGATCCGTGCCAAAACCTCGAAACATGATAGTGCAACCAAAACGAAAGATGAAGTGCTACCTCTTAGGAGTCTGTCGGCGCAAGAATCACTGCAAAATGATCTCGGGGTAGCCCAGGGGAGCTAAAACACTGTCGTTGCGCCGAAGAAGAACCCAGGAATGCAACGTCGCGCCGCGCCGTAAAATGGGGAACCTCGGGATTCGAGCCTCCTAAAATACTAGAACTTGGCAGGAAGATCAAGGGTTAAGAGGTGAACAATTCTCCTTAAGTTGGCTCGGGCAGATGATGCTCGGTTTGAGAGAAAAGAGCCAAAGAAGGAGGCTCGAGCAGGTATTTATAGTGCTGGAGAAACAATTGCAAAAATACCCATTATGTCCAGGTTTCGGGCGCCAGAAATTTTTCGGGCGGCTACAGTAATGGGCCCGGCCCATTACTGTTCAAGCCCGAAATGCTGCGGGCTGGCCACGTAGCCCACTACACTGGATTCCTGGGCCCCGCTGCACCCGGCGCACCTGCGCCAGCCAGTGGCGTCGCGCCACGTGGCCCCGACACTCTGTGCACCGCGCACGTCGCACCGTGCACCGCGCACGTCGCGACTGCCCCGGCCGTACGGCCACCTGCCCCGCCGTACGGCCACCTGCCCCGGTCACCAACTCCACCGGTTGCGTGGACCGGGAGCACAACACCGAACCAACCACCTCATGCCATGTGTCCACCCGGTCTACCGTGCACCCGGGACCAAATTCCGTGGACCGCGTCTGCAGCACCGGCCAACCGAAAAGCGCCACGTGGCCCGCCCCCGGCGCACGACCTCCGCGGTGGACCGCGCTCCTGCCCGCGCCCTCAGCCGCCCTCTAAACGCCTGCCCGAGGCTGCGCCGCCGCCCGCCGACGCTGCCCGCCGCCGCCGGCGATCGCCGGAGACACTGTTCCGGCGTGAACAGTACCCGCAAGCTCAAAAACAGTAAGTAAATAGCCCTTCTTGACCGTTTTCGCGCGCTGATTCCAAAAACGGCGTCCATTTTGCCAAAATCCACTTCTAAAATTTGCCGGAGGCTCCCGGAAAGGTATTTTTGATTGGAATTTCGCGCCGAGTCCAAATTTGATAACCAAATTGCGCGGAAACACCACTAAACATCCTACGGGGTCTCCCGTTTACCCACGTGATCCATTTGAAGCCCCGAGTTCATTACTTGTGTCCAAATTGGCGCACGAACACCGCCGGGATGCCCTATAGGCTTCCAGAAGCTGCTGGTGACACTGTAGAAGCCCTGCAAAGATCCGGATCACCACATCCTCCCCCACTAAAAGAAAGTTTCGTCCTCGAAACAAAAATAATGCAGGACAGGCGTACCTCAACCAGAAGTCTTGAACAGAAAAGGGTAGGCATCTCTCATCTCCGTCTCCAGCTCCCAAGTAGCCTCTCGCTCCTCCTGATTGCTCCACAAGATCTTCACATACGGAACGGCCAGGTTGCGCAATTCCCTCACCTCACGAGCAAGAATCCGCAACGGGCGCTCCTTATAGACCAAGTCCTCGCCGATCTCCAACAAAGTGAAGTTAATCACGTGCGACGGGTCAAAAACGTATCTCCTCAGAGTTGAGACGTGAAAGACAACATGAACTCCGGCCAGGCGTGGGGGTAAAGCAACTTTGTATGCCACAGGACCAACTCTGTCAAGTACCTCAAAGGGTCCAATAAAGCGGGGACTGAGCTTCCCCCGGGCTCCAAATCTCCGGACCCCTTTCGAGGGTGAGACCTTCAAGAAGACATGATCACCAACCTGAAACTCTAGGTCTCGCCGTCGAGTATCGGCGTAGCTCCTCTGACGACTCTGGGCTGTCTCAAGATGTCGGCGAATGACTCTGACTTTTTCCTCGGCCTCCAAGAGTAACTCCGATCCCAAAGTCCTTCTCTCACCCACGTCACTCCAAAATAAGGGAGACCGACACTTGCGTCCATACAGCGCCTCAAACGGAGCCATCTGGATGCTCGCCTGATAGCTGTTGTTGTACGCGAACTCAACCAACGACAAGTGCCGGTACCACCCTCCTCCAAAATCCATAACGCACGCTCTCAACATATCCTCGAGGGTCTGTATGGTGCGTTCTGACTGTCCATCGGTCTGTGGGTGGAAAGCGGTGCTAAACCTGAGCTGAGTCCCCAATGCTGACTGTAAACTCCCCCAAAAGCGCGACACAAATCTCGGGTCCCTGTCTGAAACAATCAAAGCAGGCACACCATGAAGCCTCACTACCTCATCCAGATATAATTGTGCCAAACGCCCCAGTGACCAAGTCATTTGAACCGATAAGAAGTGCGCCGACTTGGTGAGTCTGTCTATAATAACCCAGATCGCATCTGCCCTGCTCTGCGCCCTCGGCAATCCAGTGACGAAATCCATAGTGACGTGGTCCCATTTCCACTCGGGAATTGGAAGACTCTGCAACTTGCCAGCAGGGACGCGATGCTCTGCCTTCACTTGCTGGCAAGTTAAACAATGAGCTACAAATCTCCCAATGTCCCGCTTCATCCCGGGCCACCAAAACTGTGCCTTGAGGTCCTTATACATCTTAGTACCTCCAGGATGGATGGTATAAGGTGTATAATTAGCCTCCCTCAAAATCTGATCTCCAATCTCCTGATCCATAGGCACACACACTCGGTCCCTGTACCGTAGTACTCCCGAGCTATCCGCAGAAAAATCCCCTGACTGACCCGCCTGAAGCTGCGTCCTGATCCTCGTCAAGTGGGGGTCCCCACTCTGAGTATCCCTGATCCTCTCCAACAGAGTGGGCTGCAAGACCATGGACATGAGTCTAGCAGAGACCCCAGGGGATACTACCTCCAACTGTAACCGCCTCATCTGCTCGACCAACGGCGCCTGCTGCGAGATCAATAAGCTCAGACTCGTCCTCCTAATCAAAGCATCTGCCACGACATTGGCCTTGCCGGGATAATAAAGGATACTCAGATCATAATCCTTTAACAGCTCCAACCACCGGCGTTGACTCAAATTCAGCTCCTTTTGGGTGAACAGATACTTCAAGCTTTTGTGATCAGTATATATCTCGCAATGCTCTCCATACAAATAATGCCGCCACAGCTTCAGAGCAAACACCACCGCTGCTAGCTCAAGATCGTGAGTAGGGTAATTTTTCTCATAGTCCTTTAATTGCCGTGAAGCATAGGCAATTACCCTACCACGCTGCATCAATACACACCCCAGACCACTATGTGAGGCATCATTGTAAAGCACAAATCCTTCCCCCATAACTGGGAGGGCAAGGATTGGAGCGATCATCAACCTCTGCTTCAGCTCCTCAAAACAGCTCTGGCAAGTCTCGCTCCAAACAAACTTAACCCCTTTTCTCGTCAGACGAGTGAGGGGAGAGGAAAGCTTCGCAAAGCCTTCCACAAAGCGCCGATAGTAGCCCGCCAATCCAAGAAAGCTCCGCACCTCGGTGATAGTCGTCGGCCTCGGCCAATCTCTAATAGCATCCACCTTGGCCGGATCCACCGCCACTCCAGCAGCTGAAACAACATGACCCAGAAAGGCGACCTCCCGGAGCCAAAACTCGCACTTTTTGAACTTGGCATACAGCCTCTTCTCTCGCAGAAGCTGCAGCACAGTCCTCAAGTGCTCCTCGTGCTCCAGATCACTCCGGGAGTAGATCAGAATATCATCGATGAACACCACCACAAACCGGTCCAAAAACGGCTGAAATATCCTGTTCATTAAATCCATGAATGCGGCAGGGGCATTTGTCAACCCGAAAGGCATCACAGTAAACTCATAATGCCCGTACCGCGATCTGAAAGCCATTTTGGAGATGTCCTCGGCCCTCACCCTCAGCTGGTGGTAACCGGACTGCAGATCAATTTTCGAGAACACAGACGCTCCCTGCAGCTGATCAAACAAATCATCTATCCGGGGGAGGGGATACTTATTCCGGATGGTCACTTTGTTCAATTCCCTAAATTCGGCAGGCGCCATCCTATAGGGTGCCTTTGAGATTGGTGCAGTCCCAGGGACTACATCAATCACAAACTCAATCTCCCTCTCCGGCGGCATCGTCGTCAACTCAGGGGAAAACACATATGTGAACTCTCGGACAATAGGGATATCCTCGAGTCCCAGTGCCGCCGTAGGCACCTCCACCACAGTGGCCAAAAAGGCAGTGCAACCTCTACTAATCATCCGCCTAGCTCTCGCCGAGGAAATAGTCGCTGCAAACAGCGTGCTTTGGCAACCTCTGAAGATAAACTCCTCCTGTCCTGGCTCGCGGAGAGTCATCGTCCTCTCTCTGCAGTCGATAGTGGCGGAATACCGTGACAGCCAATCCATCCCTAACACCAAGTCGAAATCCTGGAGCTGCTGCAAGACAAGCAAGTCTGCAGGCAATATCTAAGGTCCCATCTGCACTGGGCAAGCCACACAATACTCCTCGACATGCAAAACGTGATCAGGAATCCGCACCTCTAATGCATGCGACCAGGACTCTATCTCTAACCCATGAAGGGATGCAAATGCTCGACTAATGAAAGAATGAGATGCTCCTGCAACAATAAGGTACGAATCCTACCGCCAGAAATAAAACATACCTGCCACAACTCGGTCGGCGACAGTAGAATCCCCCATCTGTGCTAGGCAATCCTGGCCGCTCGACAACGACCGTCTCTCACCAGATAAGCAGGGCGGCGAAGATCGGTCTACCTGGAGATCCATCGGTGGAGTTCCCGGTCGTAGTTGGGAAGTAGTAGGAACAAACGCTGAAGTGAGTGCTGCAGCTGTCCCTGCGGGGCACGTCGCTCGCAAGTGCCCAGGCTGTCCACACTAAAAAACAGCGACCCCACCTCAGCTCACAAGTACCGGCGGGATGCTGGTCCCCGCAAAAGATGCACCTGACAGCCTGCTGGGGCTGCCTCTGCTGCTGCTGTCGCCTCTGATGTCGTGACCGCGACCTCTGCTGGGATGCGATAGGGGCCGACGCCGAAGAAGGTGCTACAAAGGTCAGGAGGGGGCAAGTAGCTCGGATGTGGCCCGGCTGCCCACACTTGAAACAACGACCCTGCCTAAGATCGCAGGTATCTGATGGATGCTGTCCTCTACAGAAAATACACTTGCTGCGAAGCCGAGGCCGTCTCCGAGAACTGGCCTGTCCATCAACATCCGGGGCTGGGCGTTTCCTTTCAAACTGCTGCTCTGGAGCCCTGGCCCTCTCCCCGACTGCCGGATCACTCCTCTGCGCCAACAGTTGCTCCAAGCGCTGGTCCTGTCGAAAGCTCCTCGCCACCAAATGGGTCACTAAGGCCCGCAGTTCCTCCAACTCGGCGGATACCGCCAGTCTAGGCTCCACAGGGGGAGTGGGGGTACCCTCGGCGGAAAAACGACGCCGGGGCGACATCCTGCAACAAGAAACCACAAATCAGAAACAAATCCCCACACGACCCAATCTAGCGAAAGTCAAAGACATCCCCCTATTTCTGTAACGTTATGTTGTCTGCAGCCAACATAACTGTCCGACAGAAATAAGATATGTCGATCCCTCTTTCCTCACAGGAAGAGTAAACTACAAAAATCACCGACTTCCGCAAAATGTTACGCCACTCACGCCCTATCATCCTAGGGTCTGTCCAAAAGCCTAGGGTTTCCTAAGTCCCAACTGACCTATCCCTAAGCTCTGATACCAACTTAATCTGTCACGCCCCTGGTGTAAACCAGAACCCAGGCCCGTCCACAGATCCGCCGTGCATGCGGTATTTCCCGCATACACGAAGCGTCGGTAACCTGCTCAGATAAGAGATGATAATAAAAGAGCATAAAGTCAGAGCTGAACTAAAACTACTGTATCTCAGACAGAAGCTGGAAGTAAATAAAGTACAACTGTAAAATAAATACAAGCATCTCTCCCAACTCACCACAATATACAACTAGCTGGCAAAAGCCAGACCCAAAAGGAAACATAAAAGAACTGTCTGAGAAAACCAGGTACACCAAAAACTCCAGCTATATCTCTCGGGTAGCTCGCTATCTAATCCGCAATCCTCTTACCTCGATCAGCTGCTAACGGCCCAGCAACTCCCGCAGAGGACTCTGCAAAACAAGGGGGAGAAAGGAACAAGGAACAGACAAAGGGGGGTAAGTACTACCATAAAATAGCAGCCTCCCCTAGTGGGTAAAGCCTCAACTCAGACATGCCCACCAGGTCAACCAGAGGCAAAAAGAGAAGAAAAAAGGGGGAAAAGCTAAGTATGCCAACTGATAAGTGCAATCCCCTAATATGCCTCTACATATCAAACTCATAAGAATGGAAAGGTATGCATCAGTGTCTAGAAGCCTGCCTAAATAACCCAATCCGACCACCAGTAGATACTGGTACTGCCTGCTCTGCTGTCGAACTCAAGAACTCAGTATGGTGCCCGGCGCTCGGCACGGTGTAAAGCCTACTCCGGAGTGGCACTCGAGGGGAGCGACCCACACGAGTAAAGTATCACTGTCATCAGTATCACAAGTATCTCTGTATCAAGCCTCTCTGTAACCAATGTCTCACAATAGCAGGACTGGATCAAGACTATGATCAAAGTGGGAAACTCCGTCCACTAACAAAACCCCGATCTGATGCAATAGTAACAACCCGGTCAACCACCCAAGATCCGCGGTCACCGCAATAACCCACAACCCACAATTGGGTAAAATAATCAAGATCCGGTCAACCGCCTACTGTCCGCGGTTGCCGCAGTGACCCACAATCCAACATCAAGTACACCCTGTCTCTGACCCTAAGGTCCCAGCTACACTATCCCAAACCTCTGCTCGAACCCGAGCAACATGACTCAAAAGTCTAAATAAAAAAGAGAAAGAAAGCAATCATGGTTTCTCCTAAGTCAGTTCCCAAAAGATAGTACAGCAGTAAAAGGTGACATAATTAAGTGACCCGTTTAATCATGCATTGTCTCAATATTTTGTCCATTTTCCAAGAATAATCAGTTTAAAGGATAAAGGCTAAGGTGACAGTCACATATGAACAATCATCCATTTTGCAGTCCTCAATTTATATTCTGCCCCTAAACATGCAGTCCAGAATAATTAAGCGATCAATTAAAGTAAACATGCTACCACAAATTCCACATGGATCCAATAACCATTAAATAATTTCCCTAAGGCATGCAAGACTACCAATCAATAAGTTAGCATCAACAAATCAGGGGAATTCTGACATCCCTAGTGGGCATACCAAAGGAGAGGAGTACAACAACCACCCACCTGAAGTGCTAACAGTCCGGATCCGTACAGCTGAAAATACCAAAAACTCCAATCCTGTGCTCCAACAAGTTCAGCACACCCGTACTACTCCTGGTACAATACAAGGTCCACTAAATACACTAAGGCTCCCAATTATTGCTCTTATTAACACATACAACATCTGTCCCAAAGCTGTTAAATTATCACCTGCAGAAAGTGCCCAGGAAATTCCAAGAAAACTATCACAGCGATCCTCGCGTCGATAGCTTCGCAACGGCACCTTGCACGCCCAAATCTGAGTTCGGTAAGTCAAGATATAAATTCGGCAAGGGGGCACAAACATACAAAAATCTGTGCTAAAAACTGTGCACTGTTCACTGAGAAAACAGTGATTTTCACCTCGAAATAATCCTCTGGAAAATCCAAGAAAAATACGACCGCGTTCCTTGCGATCCGTAGATGAAAAAGTTGTACAAGCTCGTTTCCGTCTGACGCTCGTGCGTGAAGATATGGCCAAAATACCTCAGGGCTGTCAAGGAAATCCACACAGAAAAGGGGTCACTGTTTGCCTCGGGATCTGTGCCAAAACCTCGAAACGGGAAAGTTCGACCCAAACGAAAGATGAAGTCCTACCTCTTAGGAGTCTGTCGGCGCAAGAATCACTGCAAAATGATCTCGGGGTAGCCCAGGGGAGCTAAAACACTGTCGCTGCGCCGAAGAAGAACCCAGGAATGCAACGTCGCGCCGCGCCGTAAAATGGGGAACCTCGGGATTCGAGCCTCCTAAAATCCTAGAACTTGGCAGGAAGATCAAGGGTTAAGAGATGAACAATTCTCCTTAAGTTGGCTCGGGCAGATGATGCTCGGTTTGAGAGAAAAGAGCCAAAGAAGGAGGCTCGAGCAGGTATTTATAGTGCTGGAGAAACAATTGCAAAAATACCCATTATGTCCAGGTTTCGGGCGCCAGAAATTTTTCGGGCGGCTACAGTAATGGGCCCGGCCCATTACTGTTCAAGCCCGAAACGCTGCGGGCCGGCCACGTAGCCCACTACACTGGATTCCTGGGCCCCGCTGCACCCGGCGCACCTGCGCCAGCCAGTGGCGTCGCGCCACGTGGCCCCGGCACTCCGTGCACCGCGCACGTCGCACCGTGCACCGCGCACGTCGCGACTGCCCCGGCCGTACGGCCACCTGCCTCGCCGTACGGCCACCTGCCCCGGTCACCAACTCCACCGGTTGCGTGGACCGGGAGCACAACACCGAACCAACCACCTCATGCCACGTGTCCACCCGGTCTACCGTGCACCCGGGACCAAATTCCGTGGACCGCGTCTGCAGCACCGGCCAACCGAAAAGCGCCACGTGGCCCGCCCCCGGCGCACGACCTCCGCGGTGGACCGCGCTCCTGCCCGCGTCCTCAGCCGCCTGCCCGCGCCCTCAGCCGCCTGCCCGCGGCCGCTAAACGCCTGCCCGAGGCTGCGCCGCCGCCCGCCGACGCTGCCCGCCGCCGCCGGCCGCCGCCGGCGATCGCCGGAGACACTGTTCCGGCGTGAACAGTACCCGCAAGCTCAAAAACAGTAAGTAAATAGCCCTTCTTGACCGTTTTCGCGCGCTGATTCCAAAAACGGCGTCCATTTTGCCAAAATCCACTTCCAAAATTTGCCGGAGGCTCCCGGAAAGGTATTTTTTATCCGAATTTCGCGCCGAGTCCAAATTTGATATCCAAATTGCGCGGAAACACCACTAAACATCCGACGGGGTCTCCCGGTTACCCACGTGATCCATTTGAAGCCCCGAGTTCATTACTTGTGTCCAAATTGGCGCACGAACACCGCCGGGATGCCCCATAGGCTTCCAGAAGCTGCTGGTGACACTGTAGAAGCCCTGCAAAGATCCGGGTCACCACAAGAGAACTCTGTTTGTGATAAGGCATTAAATAAAGTATTTATTCCCTTGCCATTGTAAGAAGATATATCAATCTCTTCCTTGGTCCATTTCGACCTAGGTTTGATGGTGCGAACATCACCAATAAATTCAGTTGGATTAGACCATCCTAATTCAATTGATTGCCACACCCGTTCGTCGATGGAAATTCAAAAGGCTTTCATCCGTACTTTCCAGTACGCATAATTTGTTCCATCGAAGAACGGGGGTCTGTTGATGTTTCCACCTTCAACCATTGTTTACAACCCTATTCCCGCTCTGATACCACTTGTTGGGTTATATGAATAATAGGATCTAAATAGGGGAAAAAACACCTAGAGGGGGGGTGAATAGGTGTAAACCATAAACACTCAAAAATCTTTGCGATATAAAAACCCAATGCGGAAAAATAAATAACACGCAGAGATTTTTACGTGGAAAACTCCAAACCGGAGTAAAAAACCACGGGACCGATAACACGGTGAAATCCACTAGAATTAAACACGTACAAGGTGATATACCGTACTCACAGACGACTCAACCTTTTCCATACGCTCCTAGTTGATCTTCTCCGCTCGCTCCAGACGTTTCTCGAATCCACGATGTGCGTCCAACGCCGAATCCACGGCGTCCAACGTCGAGTCCACGACGTCCGACCGAATCCATGGTCTTCACCCAGTAGCACGCTTCGAATCCACGAACGTACCTCGCTCCGAATCCACGAGAGCGGTTGCACCTTGAATCCACAAGGCCACGCGAGTCCACGCGCCGATTTTGGGGTAAATCGTTGTTTTTTGGGTGGTGATGATCCGCCGAATACTTAGATCAAAGATAGATAGGAAATACCATCTAAGTATTCATTAGTTTGATTCAACTCAAAATGTGAGTATGAAAACCTAGAATCAAACTAATCAATATAGATGAAGAAACATAGAATTAATCTAGTTATTTCCTTTCTTCTCTATATGTGGATCTGAGGCCGTATAAAAGATTGTATTTTATTATGATGGCTATTTGGATTAACCCTAGAAAAAGAATCATAGGGTCTATTTATAGGTTAGAAACTCTTGGAAAAAGATGAGGATCAAAAACTATCCTTTTCTGGAGTTTTTACATGACGACGATCCGGATCGGAAATCGGCGATCCGGATTGCAGTAGCGAGAAAAACGGATTCCAGAAAAACGAAGGTTCGGGATCCGGATCGAAGTGCTTGATCCGGATCGTTCATACAGTTCACCAAACATCAACGTTCGGGATCCGGATTGCAGTAGCCTGATCCGGATCGTTCAAATAAAATGGTAAACTCAATGTTCGGGATCCGGATCAAGGGAAGCTACGATCCGGATTGAACTGGTGTATGAACGAACCTTCGGGATCCGGATTGAACAATCTGATCCGGATCCTGAACATGTCCCATGTCCAGTTTTTGATATTTATGCAATAACAAATCCATCCAAGTGTTTCTACGCTATAAGAAGTATTCGAATCACCAAAGATATTAAGTTAAACATACCTGATCCTTTTTAATTCTTCTTTCTTGAGATTGAGTTATATGATCCAACTTCCTTTACCTTCAATCTTCAAGACTTAGCCGAATTCACGAAATACGCCAACTCAAATTCCGTAACAGTGGTGAGTGTGCTCGAGTTCGACGTGGTGGATTCTACGACAGGCCGAGTGTTTATTGGTTCGTTTTTGTCCTATCTCCCCACACCCTCTAAGTTCCAGCGTCAGATTGGTATCAGAGCCAGATTCAAGATGGCTAACAACCATAGGCGTGGTCCATGCGTGGAGGATGACCCAACACGTGAGCGTGATTTGCAGGATGTTGAGAGGGAATATGACTTGCGGAGACAAGTGCGACTTCTTGAAGTGCGACTTGTTCGCTTCGAAGCTTCGGAACACGACAATTCTCGTCATGGTTCAGAGTAAGAAGACGAGGAGAATATCAACCCTTCTCATAACGCTCGTAGACGGGCGCCTAGTGAGGAAGGTTCTCTACATCGACAACCTCGGAGGAACCAAGAATTTTGCCGGGACCTCTGTATCAAAGTAAATATTCCTGAATTTGAAGGAAGGATGCAACACGATAAGTTCATTGATTGGCTTCATATGGTAGAGTGGGTCTTTGAATATGAAGAAGCACCCGAGCACTACAATGTAAAGCTTGTGGTTATCAAGCTTAAAAAGCATGCATCTATTTGGTGGGAGCAACTCAAAGTTCGACGAGCTTGCGAACAAAAATAAAAAATACAAACTTGGGAGAAAATAAAGAAAGAACTCAAGAAGAAGTTTTTATCAAAACACTATATGCATGATGCTTTTCTCAAGTTTCACCGCCTGAAACAAGAGAATCGCTCCGTCGAGGAGTACTCGGAGGAGTTTGATCATCTTATGATGCAATGCGGCATTTATGAACCGGAGGAGCAAACCATCGCTCGTTACCTTGGTGGGCTTCATCGTGAGATTTTCAACATCATCGACCTTCAACCTTATTCGACATACAACGATGTCTACAAGCTTGCAATTAAGGCAGAGAGGCAACTCAAGCCAAAGGATGAACGTCGACCATCTAGTGCCAGTAGTACTCGACCCATAGGCTGTGAGAACACTTATAACCGGGGGAATGCTTCTCAAGCTTCTAAGGCCATATTTCAAAAGTCCTACCCAAAGCAAGAGGCGGTGGCTACTTCCAGTCGTCCTAGCTTTTCCTACTCCAACCCGCGACGATGCTATAAATGTCAAGGCCTCGGACATATTGCCATTGAATGTCCGAATAGGAAAATTGTTACTCTCTTGGAGGAGACACCTGATGTAGAGGAAGATCTCAAAACTACTTCACCTGTGTATGATGAAGAGGTGGAAGAGGAAGATGAAGTCACCTATGGCGACGGAGGTGAGGCTCTTGTCATTCGGCGAGCTTTAAGTGCTACACCCGTTGAGAGTGATGATTGGCTTCGTAATAATTTTTTTCACACACGGTGCATTTCTCATGGCAAGGTATGCAATGCTATTATAGATGGGGATAGTTGTGAAAATGTGATTTCTACTATTATGGTAGAGAAGTTACAACTTCGTGTAGAGAAACTGTCACGCCCCGGAGTCGAAATTGCGACCCGGACTCGCTAACAGATCCGCCGCCCATACGTGAAGGCCCGCATAGACGAAGCATCTAACCTGCAAAAGATAAAACTACAACTGTACAAATATCAGAGCTGTAAAATAAACTACTGAATTAAGAAAATACAAGTCCAAATAGTATAGATCTGAACCTCACAATACATTAGTCTCTCAAAAATAAAACTCTCAAAAGTAACTATCTACTATAATCCAGCAGACTGTACTACAAAGCTCCAAAAAGGGTACCATTATACTCGAAGGACGGGTAGGGAACTAGCTCGCGACTCCCTCACCTCGAACTGCTGTCTCTGCTCGAACAGAAGCCGGAATAGCTATCACGAAAAAACCTGTCACCACAGCGGGTGTGAGAACTACACAGTCACGTAGTTCTCAGTGGGTACCGCCACTAAGCCCGACGGTCTGCCCACTAAGTCTACTAGAGGCATAAGTTAACATGAAAACTCAAATAATGAAAAGATAAGCTGGAAAGAAATCTACAGCTATCATGCCTCTATCTACAATGCTCAAAGGGTGATACGGATGAAAATGATGCATCGACTCTAACCCAATATACTCAATCAACCCAATCACAGTGACTGCCACATGGGGTCTAGTCAAACCTGCGCCCACCTACTGCCATTACATTCACGGATGACTGGACTTACGTAGGGCATCCCACACAGACTGCGTCGACAAGTCGCGATAGTAAAGTAACAGGCCCAGCTCCGGAGCGGCACTCGAGGGGCGCGACCCTACCGAGGAAAGTATCCGCGCATCTCTGTCGAGCTCAATATGGCTCATGCAGGCTATAGTCCAAATCCACGATCCATCAGATCGACAATGTCCAACTCACAACGCTAACCCACTGGCTGGAGATACTTAACAGCCAGGACCGCCGTCATCCCAACCGGCTCCCAAAATAGAAATCCAACTCCACACACTAAAACTCACTGGCTGGAGATACTCTACAGCCACAACAACGAAGGGTCCGAAAACCCCGAAAGACTAATACCAACAACCCCAATCAAATAAGAACAGGCTATAGGCATAGCCTCCCGTTGTTCTCGACCCGAGAATAAAAACAGCCCTTAGAATCCAGATTACTCGAACTCTCTCGGGTGAAAAAGTTTACAGGAAAATGTGATATTTATTACTGAAAACTATTTTCACTCGAACCCCCTCGGGGTGAGGACTAAAAGTAGTTCCTTTTTATAAAACCATCTTGATTTGAGAAAACCCATTTTAATAATTTTTAGTTCTTTTAGGAAAATCAGTTAGAAAATAAATTTTATTCCCAAACCCCGAAGGGCTAATGCCTTCGTCCAATCAGACAAGAACAGACTCCGGCGACCCTTCGACATTTGGAAGGAAAATATTGGTTTACTGAAATCATGTGTGTCCAAAAAAATTCTGGATTCAAGGTCCTGCTATCACTAGTACAGTACTGCCACGAACACAGTGGCGACAAATAAATCGGAGAACTCGACAACCCGGGACCACCGTTTACCCAAACGGCTCCCGCCACTGGTACAAGACTAGCTACATCTACTAGACTCCACTCGGCCCCCAAGCACGAGTGTAACATGCATCCTACACTAAGAGAAATCCCGAGCACTCGGACCACTACCCGGGTGAAGAAAATACTATGTCCAGGGATAGAATGTAAAGTGTGGATGTCTAAAGCATAAATGAACCTAGCCCAAGTGAGGGTTCTCTACTAGTCTCGTTTACCCATGCAAACATATGGCGGGGTGCTAGGTCCAAGTTCCAATAATAGCATTTAATTTAACTGAATGTAAATGGGAAACATAATCCAACATGATCTCAAATCATAAAGTAGGAAATATCATCTATCACTAACATGTTCTCTAACACATCTCACAAACATGCATGCTCACTATCACATAGAATTAGAGAACCGTCCACCGGTTTTGGAGACGAAAGCAACCCACCTGAAAGCGCGCATCAATCCAAGGTCCAAACTGAATGTGGATAATCCTCAGGTTCCCACGATTCCAATGCACCAAAAATCACTCAAAAAGTCCTCCCGGTCACCGAGATATGAGCCAAACACTGCGGTAAGTCCAAAATTAGTAAAACGACATCGCTGTTGCACATCTGTCTGCGAAATAGTGAAATATCACCGGTGAGATGATCTCAAAAAATTCCAATAAAAATATGGCTGCGATCCTCGCGAAGCGTAGATGTCAATCGAGTCCTCATAGACCGAAATCCGATTACCGAGCACCAAGATAAAAATTCGACAAGATTCGTTATCCATGAAAATCACCAGCAAGAAAGGGGTTCAAAGATGTTCCAGAGACCCCAATAAAAACCCAAAATTGAGAAGAGAAATAAATACGAAAACAGAAGATCTGCCTCTCGCGGAAATTTTGCCATAGAAATTGGCTAAAAATTCCTTCGGGTCAGTCCAGGGGAGTCCACAGAAGAAACTACGACGGAGAAAACCACCGAAGAAGAAAACGTCGAAGCACGCCGGAACGGGAAAAACACTGATGTTGCGGACTCCAAAAATTTCCAAAATTATACAAAAGGTGGAGGACTTGTAGAAGAAGAACTCTGCCAAAAGAGGAGCTGTAAAGGATCTCCAAAATTCGAAAATAGAGGGAGAGAAGTGACTTAAATAGGCAAGAGGATCAATAGGCAACTCCATTTCGGGCTCCTCATAAAAAATCCAGCCGAACACGGGACACCGGCGCCCACCAACCAAGGGGCGCCGCGTGTCCCGCTCCACGAAACAGCGGGAGGGGACCCGCTCGTGCGGCGCCGCGTGGCACTCGCGTTTGTTGACGCGGGCGGCCGCCCGCATGCCGCCGTACACGCCGCCAATCAGCGCCCGACACGGCGCTGATTGCGGCGAATCAGAGCGAGCCACGTGGCTGGCGCTGCGTTGGTTGCGCCCGGTGCACGCCCACGGCCCATGGATTGGCCTACACGCGCGTCGCGCCTGCCCGTGCTGCCTGAGGCCGCGCCGCCGCCTGCCCGTCGCTGCCCTGGCCACCGGAACAGTAACCTTGGCCTCGAAATCCGTTTTCGAGCGTTCGGGCTCCGAAAAATATAAGTAAATAGTCCATTTTCATCGTTTTCGCGCGCTGAGTCCAAATCCGATATCCGTTTTGCCAAATTTCGCTTCTAAAATTTGTCGAAGGCATCCAGATAAGCAATCTTAATCCAAATTTCGCGCTGGGTCCAATCCTGAGATCCGATTTGCACGCAACCATCTCCAACACATCTCATAGGCCTCCAGAAGCCACAATTCACTCCGCAAAACCTTCGCAGAGATCCGGGTTATCACAGAAACATCTCCAGTCATAGAAACTCTAATGGCTTAAGAAAGGAAATGATGTGAAAGTAGAGAAAAGATGTTTGGTTGTCTTTTCTATTGGTAAAAATTATAAGGATGAGGTGTGGTGTGATGTGATCCCCATGGATGCATGTCACTTACTTCTTGGACGTACTTGGCAATATAATAGGAAGGTCATGCATGATGGCTTTAAAAATACTTATACATTTATCAAGGTTAAGGTTAAAATCACACTAGGTCCTTCCGACCCTGTGCATTTATCCAAACTTTCTACAATGGAGGATAAAAACTTGTACTCTAAGGTTGCGTTTGTTTCGGGTATAAGAAAAAACTGGTTATTGCTGGAATAGATATAAGTTCAGGTACAAGTAGGAATTAAAGTAATTTTATGTTTGGTTGAGTATAAGAGTTGTACTGGGAATCAGAAAATTTGTGTTTGGTAAATTAAAGAGGAATAAGAAGAACATAAGGGATTAAAATTTATATTAAAATTTTTTTTTTTATAAATTTAAATATCTTATAATTTAAAAAATTTTAATTAAAAAAAAGAGAGTAAGCAACAGGTGGAACAACTGTTCCACCTGTGGGGTGGAATAGCTGTTCCACCCTAATACTAGATAAGTTGGTATGGGGTGTTCCCCCCCCCAGCATACAAAATCACGTTTGGGTATAATGGGGGAATAACCCACTTATCCCCCCCTTATACCCATTACCAAACACCCTAAGTCACTATTTCTTGAGGAACTGTCAGAATCTAGTGAGGCACATGCTTTACTTCTTATGGAGGAAAAGATGTGATTCCGGAGGAGAATCCACCCGGTCTTCCACCTATGCGGGAGATCCAACATTGCATTGACCTAGTGCCGGGCGCCGTTATACCCAATAAGGCAGCCTATCGAATGAATCCAAAGGAAAATGAGGAACTACAACGACAAGTTGAAGAGCTTATTCGCAAAGACTTGGTGCGAGAAAGTATGAGACCATGCGCAGTGTGGTGTCCCAAGGCCCCATGTACTTGACTGGGTGGTCGGCGGTGAGAAAACACCTATTTTGGGTGTATCAAGTGCGTTGTTCATCAAATGGATGCCAAAAATGAACTCAGCGCGCGAAAACGGTCAAAATCGGCTATTAGGTGTCACGCCCCGGAGGCCAAACTGCGACTCAGGCTCGCCAACAGATCCGCCACCCATACGGGAAGCCCTGCATAGGCAAAGCATCTAACCTGCAAAGTCAGATCTATAGCTAAACATGTATCAGAGCAGTAAAGAAAAGTAGCTAAAGATAACCAACAACTGAACAACTGTGAAATATACAAAATCCAACTCCCAAAATATAAATACAATAAAAAGTTTTAGACTGTCCAGTACAAATAATCAGTCTACAGGGGTACCATTATGTCTCTCCAAAATGTAGGGAATGGAACTACTCGGCCACGCCCTTACCTCGATCAGCAGCCTCCGAACGGGTTGAAGCTGGAACAGGTACCTCTAAAATAAAAATACCACAGCGGGTGTGAGAACTACATCCAATAGTAGTTCTCAATGGGTACCGTCTCCAAGACCAACGGTCTGCCCACTACGTCTACTAGAGGCATAAGATAACAATATGGTAAAGGAAAATTAAAAACTGGAAATAACTCTACATCTATCATGCCTCTATCTATCGTGCTCAAAGGGTGATACTGATGATAAGTATGCATCTACTGTAATATCACAACTTTTCGAGTAATGTTTTACCCTCCTGCTAATAAAGTACAAGTTAGAGGAAACCGAATTAACGGATTTTCTTAAGTTGATAATCATGCGGTGCGAGTATTTTTCTGTGATAGAGCTCGAAAAACGATGAATGGCGGTGTGACCGGATCCGAGTTCCGACTTACGGATTCCCCGGAAAGGGGTTCTTAGGATCGCGGTAACCGTAGTGTGCATCGGAATTCGTGCAAAAGATCAGGCACGCTTTTCGAGAAGATAAGTAATTATCTCTTGTGATTAAATAATTATTAATTAATTATTAAATACCCGGATATGGACTTTTCAGTACGTATCAAGAGAAAAATAAGTTCTTCCCAAAAAGAAAAGAGAAGGGAAACCCTAGCCGGAGAGAAAAGAGAGAAAGAAGAAGGGAAAACCCTAATCGGAGGAGAAAAAAAAGAAAGAAGGAGAAAGCGGAGGGACCCGACCGTTCCCGATCAAGTGCCGAAGCCGGGAGCGGGAACGGATCGCCTTCTCCGATGAAAACGTGGTAAGCGATGCTCTTTTTCCATTGTTTTTGGGGGTTTTCACTTTTTTCGTTTAGTCGCCGCCGCCGCCGCCGTCTCGGGACTGCCGCCGCACCCCGGTCGGCGTCGCGCGGGGCAAAGCCGCGCCTGCGATGCAGGCGGCTCCGCGCGGGACAAAGCCCGCGCGGTCGGACTGCACGCAGCGCCGCGCGGGGCAGGCACCCGCGCTGCAGGCCGCGCCGTGCGGGGCAAGCCCGCGCGGTCGGGCTGCCCGCAGCGCCGCGCGGTGCAGGCGCCCGCGCCCGCGCTGCAGGCAACGCCGCGCGGTCGGGCAAGCCCGCGCGGTCGGGTTGCCTGCAGCGCCGCGCGGGCCAAGCCGCGCGGTCGGGCTGCCCGCAGCCCGCGCGGGGCAGGCGCCCGCGCGGCCGTGCCCCGGGCAGGCGCCGCGCGGGGGGGGGGGGGGCGGCTAGCGCCCGTGCGGTCGCTACGCATGTGGTGCCGCACGGGGTTGGTGCCCGCGCGGCCGTGCCGCATGCGGCACCGTGCGGGGCTGGTGCCAGCGCGGCCGAGCCGCATGCGGTGCCGCGCTGGGCCGGTGCCCGCGCGGCCGCATGTCATGCAACGACACGATGGAAGAGGTCGCGGTCGCGTCGTCCGTCGCGCGCCATCGCTTCGTCCGTCGCGCGTCGTTACCGCCGCCGTTGCCGAGTTCCGATGTACTCTTGGGTTCTTTTGGGTTCCGTAACGTACAGAATATCGTCAGTCTGACCGGTTTTTCTTTTGGAGATTTTCTTAGGGCCAGGTGCCGATTGTGAGCATGTTGCGGCTCCAGGTGTTTCGGTCAGCACTTTTCGAGGTGGGTACCTTTTGGATTTTTTGGTGTTTAGTCGTTCCCGTGTATGTCATGAAATTAAAGTAGATGTTTCGTGGTAAATTGTCTAACCCAATTGCATGATAATCCCATTTTATTTCTAACTGAGGCGACCGAGGTCGCAGTGCCCTAGTGCACGCCGGTTTCCGGCATACATCCTCGTAATTGCTTACACGCACACCGGCGGTCTGGCCACCGCACAGGGTGTATTTTTTTGGAAAGATGGTACGTTGACCCGTGTACCCCACAACTAGTGATGATGGGGACCCCTCACGGTGAGGCGACTGCTTCTTGGGCAGTAGAGGGGTTGGAAGCACCAAGGAATGAGCGCAGTAACTCTCGGGTAGTTGCCCAGCATGATTTTGACAGGGGATATGGCGATTCATGAGGGGGAAGTGGAATGCTCTGGTGTATCGGTTTGTTCAGTACAGTATTTACAGCATTTCCTTGTTTATCATCTACTTTAGTCACTGACTACCCACACTGTGACAGGTCCGAGCAGTGGTGAGAACCGGGACGACGGTGAGGCAGCGTCTAGAGGACCTTAGGCGCTGAGGCTATTGAACATTTCAGTTTTGCGGTTACCTTTTATTATTTTTGGTTGGTAAGCTTGTGATTGTTTGTTAGTAGATTATTGTGGATGTTGGGTTGAGATCTTAGCGTAGGAATGACATCTTACATCTGTGCTTGCTGAGACTTATATATGCGGCTTGTTTTCAAATATCAAAATGGTTTCGAAAGTGTTTTCAAACCAAGTGTCGTGTGGGCACTGATTTCTAAACCCGTGGATTTATCCTTTCAAGCAATGTAGCCGCTTAAAAGAGATTGCAAAAACGTTTTATAAAACCGGGTGTCGAGTGGACACTGCCTTTCAAACTTATGGATTTATCCTTTCTTTCGTGGTGTGGTGATTATAGTTATGGTTAAGTGTGATCTCTCCTTTTTACTGCTCTGTGATTGAATGGTTAAAGTACAAGTCGTTTTTGAAATGTCGTACATATACAAAGGAGACTCCGTCCGTTTGGGGGGTGAATTTGTATATGTTGCGGGTCTGGCGCGCACCGGAGGCGAGGTAAATTTCAAAGAAAAAAAAATATACACGTTTTTCCGCTCTTTCAAAACCTCCGGGGCGTCACAGATTATATGGTATCAGAGAAAACGACTTTAACCATGGCGGTCAGTGACCAACATCCACAGAGTGCAATGCCACAAGTAACTAACCAATTTGATAACCAAGGTGTAGGTGTGTAGAGTACGAACGTGAGTGCGGGAAAAAGGGATAGAGTCCCAGGGTTCATAGGTCAAGGTGTTAGACCAATTAAACCTAGGATTGATGCGGTTTCTTTGTATGCACAGATAACAGTCGGACGTGACTTTTAACCGGCAACGCCAAAATGGATAGGATGGACTCGGCAGCCGCGGCAAACCACCTACTCCGAAACCAGTTGCGCGACGTGGCTGGGCAATTGCTAATGCTCACCGAACGGTTGTGCTTATTGACACGGGACATAAGTGGTACTGACCGCATCAATTACAGCGCAAGGAGTGACCCTCTTCGAGGAATACCAACTGCTGGAATTTCCACTTTTCTAGAGGCGGTCGATACAGCCACATGGGTGGAGCAGGAGCTCGTCGACGCACGTGCCCAAGGAGGGCACTCGGGACTCTATCAGGGCCAGGGGCGTCCCCACCCCTACCCTGAGGAGGACCTTCTCCAGGGAGGCCGGACGGCGAAACGCCCGAAGACAGAGCAGGAAATTGGCGGTGCACCGACGGGAGGACCGGGACCGCGAGGGAAGCCTTCCGTCATCTGTGGGAGAGCTCACTTAGTGACCAGTTGTCCATGGAGGTACAACCACTGTTTCCGTTGTGGCAAGCTGGGCCACTCCCGTGCCTCCTGCCTCCAGAGATCAGCGACTACCCTCACAGCACCACGACAAGAGGAGCGAGGAAACACCGCAGCCCCCGCCCCGTAGAAGGACCTACCAGACAATCAACACAAGGCAGATCACGACGATTCCGGGTCCCTACCCCATCATGCCGTGCGCCGTTGGCCCAAGGGTTGCGGTGGGGTACCTCGGGCCAACCCGGTAGAGGACGCGATGTCCCGGAAGGAGTAATGCCAGGTAATGCTTGTAGTTTCTCTTCGAATTAGGAGTATGTATCACACCAGAGTATCCCACTACTGTCCGATCTTCCTCTCACTCCCTCCCTTTCTACCCTTTCCGTTTTCTTGGATCCCACCTTAGGGGTAGATGTTTTCGAACAGTGAGGAGAAACCCTCAAAGGTCTGTAGCCAAACCCTCCCCGGCCAGCAAGGGCGAGCAAACTCTCATGCACTAAGGGCTGGGGAAAGACCCTGCCTGGGGTGTTTGGCGCGGCGCACAGAATTGACCGTCCAGACCCCTTGGGGACCTATTGCGGCGGTTAGCTTTGTGCCCTCCTGCCCTGTAAGGTTGGGAAGTCTAGATTACCCTTGGGACTTGGTAGTTATCCTGTTGAAAGAGTTCGACGTAGTTCTAGGAATGGACTGGCTCACTAAACACCAGGCGGAAATTGTCTATGAGAAACGTCAAGTACGATTACGAGAACCGGGACTTCCAGAGAACGTGTACCTGGCGTGTAAGAGCACCTTCTTTTCGACCGTCATCTCCGCATCTCGGGCCAGGAGAATGATGGAAGGCGGGTGCGTGGCTTACTTAGCCTCGGTGGATTTGGCGACGCGACCCACCTCTTCTCTTTCCGACATTGCAGTCGTAAGGGATTTTCCGGACGTTTTCCCGACCGAACTTCCGGGGATGCCGCCCGGACGTGAGGTTGATTTCTCTATCGAACTTTTTTCGGGCACGCAACCCATCATGAAGGCACCGTACAGAATGGCCTTTGCCGAATTAAGGGAACTGAAGGCGCAACTGGAAGACCTCATAGACAAGGGTTTCATCAGACCGAGCGTGTCGCCGTGGGGTACGCCTATACTATTTGTAAGGAGAAGGATGGGAGCTTACGTTCGTGCATAGATTATCGAGAGATAAACAAGGTCACGGTGAAGAACAAATACCCCCTGCCACGTATTGATGATATGTTCGACCAACTGCAAGGGGCGACGGTGTTCTCGAAGATCGACCTCCAGTCTGGCTACCACTATCTCAGAATTAGAGGCGAGGATATACCGAAAACATCCTTTCCGACTCGTTACGGCCACTACGAGTTTACGGTAATGTCGTTTGGGCTTAATAACACCCCAGCGGTGTTTATGGATATAATGAACAGGATCTTTAAACCTTTCCTGGATCAATTTGTGGTGGTCTTTATCGACGATATCCTCATCTACTCTCGCACAGATAAAGAGCATGAGGAGCACCTGCGAGTAATCCTCCAGACCCTCTGGGATCAAAAAATTGTACGCCAAACTCAAAAAGTGTGAGTTTTGGCTCCGCGAGGTAGACTTCCTGGGATACATAGTCTCAGCGTCGAGAATAGCGGTGGACCCGAGGAAGATAGAATCCGTGACCAATTGGGCTCGGCCAACAACGGTGATAGAAATCCGAAGCTTCCTAGGACTGGCAGGATACTACAGACGCTTCGTGGAAGGCTTCTCAAAGATAGCCACTCCCCTAAATCGACTAACCCGGAAAGGGGAGAAATTCATCTGGACGGCCCAATGCCAGAAAAGCTTCGAGGAACTTAAAGACAGACTCACACGGGCGCCAGTACTCACACAGCCGAAGCCCGGAGAGGACTATGACATCTATTGCGACGTGTCACGAAGCGGTCTTGGAAGTGTACTAATGCAACAAGGGAAGGTCATAGCCTACGCATCAAGACAGCTCAAGGATTACGAGCAGAACTACCCTACACACGACTTGGAACTCGCGGCAGTCGTGTTTGCTCTAAAGCTCTGGAGACATTATCTCTACGGAGCGCACTGCAACGTGTTTCCGATCACCAGAGCCTCAAATACTTATTCACACAGAAGGAACTGAACTTACGGCAAAGGCGATGGCTGGAACTACTGAAGGACTACAATTTGTCTATCCACTACCACCCCGGGAAGGCAAATGTGGTGGCCGACGCCTTAAGCCAGAAGGGACAGACGGGAGAAACTGCATTGAGCGCCCTGACCCATCAAGAACGTCTAATCGCAGAGTTCTCGCAATTGAGACTGGAGGTGGTGCCAGCGGGTACGGTTGCGCAACTCCTGTCCTTGGTAGTTAAGCCTACTTTGATCGAGAGGATCTTGGAAGGCCAATCAAGGGACACGCAATTGCGACTGGTGCGGGACAGAATATCTTCGAAACAAGGGGGTGATTTTATGGCTGGCTCGGATAATGCAATAAGGTTCCGGGGACGAATTTGTGTGCCCGATGTGCGAGAAATAAAGAAAGAAATTCTGACGGAAGCGCATAGTGCTCCCTACACTGCGCATCCCGGAGGTACGAAGATGTACAAAGATCTGAGGCAAACCTTTTGGTGGCCCAAATTGAAGGGGGATGTGACGCAATTCGTGGCGCATTGTTTGGTGTGCCAACAAGTGAAAGCGGAACGTCAGCGACCGGCAGGGAAACTACAGCCATTGTCCATACCGGAATGGTAATGGGAATGGATTACCATGGACTTCGTAACCGGTTTTCCGCGATTGCAACATGGACACGACGCGATATGGGTCATAGTGGACCGTCCGACGAAAACGACCCATTTTCTACCTATCCACACGACGTGGACCCGAGACCAACTAGCGCAAACCTACATCGACGAGGTGGTAAGGTTGCATGGAGTACCAGCGTCGATAACTTCTGATAGGGACACACGTTTTGTGTCGAATTTCTGGCAGATCCTACAGCGGGCATTGGGGACCAAACTGCACTTCAGCACGGCCCTCCACCCGCAGACGGACGGACAATCGGAACGGGTAATCCAGATCCTCGAAGATATGCTCCGAGCATGCGTGCTTGACCTGGGTGATGGATGGTCGCGGTACCTACCCCTTGTGGAATTCGCCTACAATAACAGCTATCAAGCAAGCATTCAGATGGCGCCGTACGAAGCCTTGTACGGACGCCGATGTCGGTCTCCTATATGTTGGGACGACTTGGGGGAGCGAAAGCGTTTAGGGCCGAATCTAGTAGAGGAAACTGAGGTAAAGGTGCGCCTTATCAGGCAGCTGCTGTTGACCGCCCAGAGCTGGCAGAAGAGCTACGCGGATCAAAGGCGACGTGATTTGGAATTTATGGTGGGGGAACACATGTTACTTCGTGTATCACCGTCTAAGGGAACCAGACGTTTCGGCTTGCGAGGAAAACTGAGCCCACGGTATGTGGGACCGTTCGAGATCTTGGAACGCGTGGGCCAGGTGGCATACCGGTTGGCCTTACCGCCAAACCTTGAACGGGTACACAACGTGTTTCACGTCTCGATGCTCCGAAAATACCTTTCCGATCCGTCACACATCCTCGATGCCTTTGCCGTCGAGTTGCGTGAGGACTTGAGCTTCGAGGAAACGCCGATACGAATATTGGCGCGGGAGGAGAAAAAGCTACGCAACCGGACGATCCCCTACGTAAAGGTGCAATGGAGTAACCATGAGGAGAGCGAGGCGACCTAAGAACTAGAGACAAAGATGAGAGAGTGTTTTCCTGATTTGTTTAGCGAGGGTTGAGGATAAGTTTCGAGGATGAAACTTCTTTTAAGGGGTGTGTGGTGTAACATCACAACTTTTCGTGTAACGTTTTACCCTCCTGCTAATAAAGTACAAGTTAGAGGAAACCGAATTAATGGGTTTTCTTAAGTTGATAATCATGCGGTGCGGGTATTTTTCTGTGATAGAGCTCGAATTAAAAATGATGAACGGCGGTGCGACCGGATCCGAGTTCCGACTTACGGATTCCCCGGAAAGGGGTTCTTAGGATCGCGGTAACCGTATGTGCATCGGAATCCGTGCAAAAGATCGGGCACGCTTTTTGAGTAGATAAGTAATTATCTCTTGTGATTAAATAACTATTAATTAATTATTAAATACCCGGATGTGGATATTTGGGTACGTATCAATAGAAAAATCAGCTCTTCCCGAAAAGAAAAGAGGAGGAAAACCCTAGCCGGAGAGAAGAGAAAGAAAGAAGAAGGGAAAACCCTAATCGGAGGAGAAAAGAAAGAAAGAAGGAGAAAGCGGAGGGACCCGACCGTTCCCGATCAAGTGCCGAAGCCGGGAGCGTGAACGGATCGCCTTCTCCGACGAAAACATGGTAAGCGATGCTCTTTTTCCGTTGTATTTGGGAGTTTTCACCATTTTCGTTTAGTCGCCGCCGCCGCCGCCGTCTCGGGACTGCCGCCGCACCCCGGTCAGCGCCGCGCGGGGCAAAGCCGCACCCGCGCTACAGGCGGCGCCGCGCGGGACAAAGCCCGCGCGGTCGGATTGCCCGCAGCGCCGCGCGGGGCAGGCACCCGCGCCCGCGCTGCAGGCAGCGACGCGCGGGGCAAGCCCGCCGGTCGAGCTGCCCGCAGCGCCGCGCTGGGCAGGCGCCCGCCCCCGCACTGAAGGCACCGCCGCGTGGGGCAAGCCGCGCGGTCGGGCTGCCCGAAGCGCCGCGCGGGACAGGCGCCCGCGCCTGCAGTCGAGGCATGCCCGAAGCGCCGCGCGGGGCAGGTGCCGGTGCCTGCGCTGCAGGCAGCGCCGCGCGGGGCAAGCCCGCGCGGTCGGGCTGCCCGCAGCGCCGCGCGGGACAGGCACCCGCACCCGCGCTGCAGGCAGCGCCCGCGCCCGCACTGCAGGCAACGCCGCGGGGGGCAAGCGGCCGCGCCGCGGGGAGGCGCCGCGCGTGGGGGGGCTAGCGTCCGCGCGGTCGCGCCGTTTGTGGTGCCGGGCGGGGTTGGAGCCCGCCCGACCGTGCCGCATGCGGCACCGCGCGAGGCTTGTGCCCGCGTGGCCGAGCCGCATGTGGTGCCGCGTAGGGCCGGTGCCAGCGCGGCCGCATGTCATGCGACGACGCGATGGAAGAGGCCTCTGCTGCGTTGTCCGTCGCGCGCCATCGCGTCGTCTGTCGCGCGTCGTTACCGCCGCCGTTGCCAAGTTCCGACATACTCTTGGGTTCTTTTGGGTTCCGTAACGTACAGAATATCGTCAGTCTGACCGGTTGTTCTTTTGGGGATTTTCTTAGGGCCAGGTGCCGATTGTGAGCGTGTTGCGGTTCCTGGTGTTCCGGTCAGCACTTTTCGAGGTGGGTACCTTTTAGCATTTTTGGTGTTTAGTCGTTCCCGTGTATGTCGTGAAATTAAAGTAGATGTTTCGTGGTAAATTGTCTAACCCCATTGCATGATAATCCCGTTTTATTTCTAACTGAGGCGACCGAGGTCGCAGTGCCCTAGTGCACGCCAGTTTTCGGCATACATGCTCGTAATTGCTTACACGCACACCGGCGGTCTGGCCACCCATAGGGTGTATTTTTTTGGAAAGATGGTACGTTGACCCGTGTACTCCACAACTAGTGATGATGGGGACCCCTCACGGTGAGGCGACTGCTTCTTGGGCAGAGAGGGGTTGGAAGCACCAAGGAATGAGCGCAGTAACTCTGGGGTAGGTGCGCAGCAAGATTTTTACAGGGGATATGGCGATTCACGAGGGGGAAGTGGAATGCTCTGGTCTATCGGTTTGTTCAGTACAGTATTTACAACATTTCCTTGTTTATCATCTACTTTATTAGTCACTGACTACCCACACTGTGACAGGTCCGAGCAGGGGTGGGAACCGGGACGACGGTGAGGCAGCGTCTAGAGGACCTTAGGCGCTGAGGCTATTGAACATTCCAGTTTTGCAGTTATCTTTTATTATTTTTGGTTGGTAAGCTTGTGATTGTTTGTTAGTGGATTATTGTGGATGTTGGGTTGAGATCTTAGCATAGGAATGACATCTTACATCTATGCTTGCTGAAACTTATATATGCGGCTTGTTTTCAAATATCAAAATGGTTTCGAAAGTGTTTTCAAACCAAGTGTCGTGTGGGCACTGATTTCTAAACCCGTGGATTTATCTTTTCAAGCAATGTAGCCACTTAAAAGAGATTGCGAAAACGTTTTATAAAACCGGGTGTCGAGTGGACACTGCCTTTCAAACCTATGGATTTATCCTTTCTTTCGTGGTGTGGTGATTATAGTTATGGTTAAGTGTGATCTCTTCTTTTTACTGCTCTGTGATTGAATGGTTAAAGTACATGTCGTGTTTGAAACGCCGTACATATACAAAGGAGACTCTGTCCGTTTGGGAGGTGAATTTGTATATGTGGCGGGTTTGGTGCGCACCGGAGACGAGGTTAATTTCAAAGAAAAAAAAATATACACGTTTTTCCGCTCTTTCAAAACCTCCGGGGCGTGACATCTACTCGGTATGCTCAATCAACCCAATCATCCTGACTGCCGCATACGGTGTGACACCCCCGGAATTTGGATTAGTCCTATATATAAATGATATAATAGGACAAAATCTCTTAACCCGGCTATAGCATTTTGGATGGTAGCAAGATCCAAGAGGTTATGAGAGTTAAGCGTGCTAGAGCTAGAGTAGTTCTAGGATGGGTGACCCCCTGGGAAGTGGGGCGTCACAGTTGGTATCAGAGCCATTCACCTGCCGGAAATGTGAGATGAGTCTCGGCTGAGCCAGGGTTATATAGCGGGTAGAGCGAGGCTCCCCGGCTAATGACCGTTGTGAGTGGAGTGGAGCTCCTCACAAGGTCGGCTAAGGCTAGCGAGACAAGTCTCACATCGCCTGGTGCTTGTGAGTGTGCTTGAGCCTGACGTGGACGTCAGGGCTTAAAGGGGGGAAGAATGTGACACCCCCGGAATTTGGATTAGTCCTATATATAAATGATATAATAGGACTAAATCTCTTAACCCGGTTATAGCATTTTGGATAGTAGCAAGATCCTTGAGGAACATGAGAGTTAAGCGTGCTAGAGCTAGAGTAGTTCTAGGATGGGTGACCCCCTGGGAAGTGGGGCGTCAAATACGGTCCAGTCAAACCTACGCCCACCTACTACCACATAGCCGCAAAGAGGACGGGATTTACGTAGGGCGTCCCACGCGGACTGCATCGACAAGTCGCGATAGCAAAGTAACAGGCCCAGCTCCGGAGCGGCACTCGGGGGGAGCGATCCCACTGAGGAAAGTATCCACGCATCTCTGTCGAGCTCAATATGGCACCTGCAGATTATAGGCCAAATCTATGATCAATTAGATCGGTAACAACATCGATCCATCACTAACAACAACAGCCGGAAACTCCACGGCTCGGGATCACCGTCTACCCATGGCTCCCTAACTCTAGTATTCAGCTGACCTCAGCTACCACACTCCACTCGCCCCCTAGGCACGAGCGCAACATGCACCCTACACTATCCCGACCACTCGGCCTACTACCCGGGCGAGGATAAACACTATGTCCAGGAAAGCTATAATAAAGTGTGTATGGATGTCTAAATACAACAACTAGCAACTAGCCCAAGTGAGGATTTTTTGATAGTCTGGTTAAAATCATGCAACATATGATGGGGTGCTAGTCAATGTTCCACAATTATCTCAAAATCAAGATACAACAATAATAGCACCTATACTAGCATGTTGAGTCCTATCATACTAGAATTAATAGGAAGTCTGTGGTTTTGGAGGAAAAGAAACCCACCTGGATGCACGCATCGGTTCAGAGTCTAAAAGAGCTGAAATTGGACAGGCGCGATCCTCAGGTTCCCATGGTTCCAACGAACCAGAAATCACCAGAAAACTCCTCCCGGTCACTGAGATACAAGCCAAACACCGCGGTAAGCGCAAATCACCCAAAATAGTAACATCGCCGCAAGTCTGTCCACAAAATAGTAAAATACCTCCTGCGAGATGCCCTTCAAAAATTTCAAGAAAAACACGGCTGTAATTCTTGCGAAGTGTAGATAGAAATCGAGTCCTTAAACACCAAATTCCGCCAACCGTAGACTGAGAAAAAGTAAGATCACTCCTTCGCTGTCTAGAAAAATGTTGCAGAAAAATAGGGTCTGAAGAAACTTCGAAAAACCCCCAAAAACCTAAAACGGAGAGGAATGATAAAAACGGAAATCGAAGGCCTACCTCTCATGGAAACGTCGCCGCAAGAATCGGCAAAAAACTCCAAGAACTCAGCTCGGGGGAGTCCACGGACGAAGAGTCGACAGAAAAGATCGGTGTCGAAGAAGCGTCGAATCTCGCGAAGTCGGGGAGGAAAAATATGAAGCGACATCTAAAAATCCTCCGGGATGTCAAAACGCGAAGAAGACTCGATGTAGAAACACTCTGTCGAAAATGGTCCCAAAATCGGATTCGAAAACCCATCAAAAGAAGCCCAAGACGGGCTATTTATAGCCCAAAACCAAAAAAGAAGCAAATCGGATTCGGGCCCAACTTTTGGGCGCTCGAATGGTACAGTGCGCGCCCGAAACCACGTGGCCAAAACCACGTGGCGGCCATCTGCATGGCCAGCACGCAGCGCCCGAAACGCCCGGATCGCGCCACGTGGCAGCGGAGAGCTCGCGGGGTGCACACGTCGCGCGACTCGCCAGGTCTTCCGCGCCCGCCGCTCAATCAATGACGTGCTGCCACGTGGCTCCACCCCGCTATTCGCAGCGCGATGTCTGTGGCCCGACCAACCAGAACGCGCCACGTGGCACCCGTGCGCTCTCGCTAGTCCCGGTGCACGCGCTTTAGGCCGTGGACCGGCCTGCTTACCAATTTGGGCCCAATAGGCCCATTTAGCCCGAAAATAACCCATTTTGACCATTTTTGCGCGTTGAGTCTGTTTTTAATGTCTCTTTGATGCACAACGCACTCGATACACTAAAAATAAGTGTCTACTCACCGCCGACCACACAGTCAAGTCACACGGGGCCTCGAGACACCACATCCTCCCCCACTAAAAGAAAGTTTCGTCCCCGAAACAAGACTAAACAAAAACAAACACACTTCTGCCAGAAGTCTCGAACAGGAAGGGATAGGTATCCTTTATCACCGTCTTTAGCTCCCAAGTAGCCTCTCGCTCCTTGTGATTGCTCCACAAAATCTTCACGTACACCTCTCGAGCCAGAATCCGCAACGGGCGCTCCTCGTACCCTAGATCCTCATCGATCTCAAGCGAAGTGAAGTCAATCACGTGCAATGGGTCAAAGACATATCCCCTCAAAGCTGAAACGTGGAAAACATCATGAACTCCAGCAAGGCGCGGGGGAAGTGTAACTCCATAAGCCACTGGGCCAATTCTCTCAAGTACCTCAAAGGGTCCAATGAAATGGGGACTGAGCTTCCCACGAACTCCAAATCTCCGGACCCCCTTCGAATGTGAAACTTTCAAGAAGACATGATCACCAACCTGAAACTCTACGTCTCACCGTTGAGTATCAGCATAGCTCCTCTGTCGACTCTGGGCGGTCTCAAGATATCGTTGTACTAATCTGACCTTTTCTTCTTCCTCCAGCAGTATATCAGGCCCCAAAGTCCTCCTCTCACCCATGTCACTCCAATACAAGGGCGACCGACACCTGCGTCCATACAACGCATCAAACAGAGCCATCTGAATGCTCGCTTGATAGTTATTGTTATACAAAAACTCAACCAATTCTAGGTGTCGATACCACCCTCCAAAATACAAGACACACGCTCTCAACATATCCTTGAGGGTCTGTATGGTGCCCTCAGACTGTCCATCGGTCTGTGGGTGAAATGCTGTGCTAAATCGAAGCTGTGTCCCCAAGGTTGTCTGTAGGCTCCTCCCTAAATGCGAGATCAACCTCGGGTCTCTATCTGATACGATCGAGGCAGGTACACCATGTACCCTCACCACCTCGTCCAGGTACACCTGAGCAAGTCGCTCCAAGGCCAAGTCACCTGCACAGGTAAAAAGTGAGAAGACTTGGGGAGTCTATCCACGACTACCCATACTGCGTCTGCTCCACTCTGCGCCCTCGGCAGCCCAACAACGAAGTTCATAGTAATGTGGTCCCACTTCCACTTGGGGATTGGGAGACTCTGTAACTTGCCAGCAGGAACACGGTTGTGGTGACCCTGACCCCCGTATAGCTTCTCCCATGAACCGTGGTGTAGAACACCTAGTGTTGGTGTGTCTGGCCCATAGTGCATCAAAGGGATGCCACAGATGGACCCTGTGTGATATCCACAGCTGGATTGGCCTTCGGCTGCATTTGCTGAATTTTTGAAATGGTTTTGGGCCAAACAGAGGTTGGATTTGGATTCAGCGCGGAAAAACGCTTGAAAACAGCTATTTGCTTGTTTGATTCTGAGTCCGGATGCCCAAAAACGGACTCCCGGAAGTTTTCGCTGAATTTCGGTGCATGGGAGGGGCCGTGGACCGTCGGCTGCCACGTGGCGTCTTGTGATTGGGCCGGTTCGCAGCGCTCGGTCCACAGAGGGGAGCGGCTGGGTGCACGGACCCGGCGCATGGACACGTTGCGCCGCCTGTGTGACGCCCCACTTCCCAGGGGGTCACCCATCCTAGAACTACTCTAGCTCTAGCACGCTTAACTCTCATGTTCCTCTTGGATCTTGCTACCATCCAAAATGCTATAGTCGGGTTAGAGATTTAGTCCTATTATATCATTTATATAGAGGACTAATCCAAATTCCGGGGGTGTCACATTCTTCCCCCCTTTAAGTCCTGACGTCCACGTCAGGCTCAAGCACATTCACAAGCACCAGGCGATGTGAGACTCGTCTCCCTAGCCTTAGCCGACCTTGTGAGGAGCTGCACTCCACTCACAACGGTCATTAGCCGGGGAGCCTCGCTCTACCCGCTATATAACCCTGGCTCAGCCGAGACTCATCTCACATTTCCCGCTGGTGAATGGCTCTGATACCAACTGTGACGCCCCACTTCCCAGGGGGTCACCCATCCTAGAACTACTCTAGCTCTAGCACGCTTAACTCTCATGTTCCTCTTGGATCTTGCTACCATCCAAAATGCTATAGCCGGGTTAGAGATTTAGTCCTATTATATCATTTATATAGAGGACTAATCCAAATTCCGGGGGTGTCACAGCCTGATTGGCGGGCTCGTGATGCGCGGTCTACGGGTTTCGCGCGGCGGTGCATGGACCGGGGCGGGGGACACGTGGCGGCCCCCGGTTGGTCGGTGCACGCGGCGCGGTCCACGGAACCGAATTTGGGTGCGTGGACCGGGTGCACGAGACACGTGTTGTCACGCCATTCGGGGGCTCACGAGGCGCGGCGCACGGGGTCGCGGGAGGGCGCCTCGGGGCGCGTGCGTGGCAGGCGGCCAGTGCGGCGCCCTGCCCGCACGTGTGACCGCGACAGTGGCAGGGGACGCGTGTCGCCCTGCCACTGGCGGGCACCACCTACCCGGTTTGATCGGGTAGGTGCCACGTGGCGACAGCCCGCGCGCCCCGCACAGCTGTTTGCTGTGCGGGACACGCGTCGGGCCCCGGGAGGGCCACGTGGCAGCTCCCGGCACGCCCCGCACAGCTGTTTGCTGTGCGGGTGACGTGGCGGCACCAGAATTTTTCGGGCGGCTACAGTAAACCTCCCTTGCACCCGGATTCGGGTGCCCGAAAGTTCGGGTGCGCCCGAATCTTGGGACATGGCGGGTATTTCTTCAATTGTTTTTTTGGGGCCTATTTATAGCCCGAGCCTGCTTCACCTTGGGATTTTTGGCACTTCCGAGCTTCAAACCGACTGGAGCTCCTCAGCAAAGTTGATCCTCACGCAGTGTAGCTTCCATCTGCAGAGTTTGGGGATTTTTCGGGACACGCTTTTCGAGATTCTCATTTTCTTGGCGCGTCGCGACGTTCTTTCTTCGGTGCTTCTTCCGTCGCTCTTCGGTGCACGAGCTCTCCCGGCCTACTCCGACCATCTTTTTGAGCGATTTCTTCGCCGTTGGATTCGCAACAGGTAAGGCTACGATTTTGGTTTCTTCCATATTTCCTGGTTTCCCGCTTTTCGAGGAGTTTTTCTTTGCTCACTGGGACACTGGTTTGCTGTGAGGATTTGTGAGGACAGCAGCTTCATCCGAGGAGATCTCCGCACACGAGTGTCAGATCAGGACGTGCTTCTAGACTTTTTTCATCTACTCGACGTAAGGATCATAGTGGTATTTTTCTTGAAATTTTTGGAGACCTTTCCGATGGTATACACTTTTCCTTTTATCTGTACAAGAGTTTACAGTTGAATGGTTTTGGGATTGTGCGCACCGATACTGTGGGATTTGTAACTTGGCCTACGGTGCTCGGAATTGGGCGTGCAGGTACTTGTTTCGAAGCTATCGACACGAGGATCGCAAGGATTTTTTATTTTGAATTTTTTGAGCACTTTCAGCAGGTGGAATAATCGCATCTTTGCGGCTGAAATTTTAGTGTTGTATTTCTTGGCAGATTTTGGGATTAAAGTATAACTGTAGCCTTATGTTGTACCCAGGAGGGATTGTGGACTGTGCAGGACCTGTTGGACATAGAGTTGTTATTTTTCCTAGTTTTCTCAGTTGTACGACTCTGGACAGTTAGCGTTTTCAGGTGGGTGGCTTTGCTTTCAAGATCTATGGACTGTGCTCTAATTCTATTGATATAGAATCATGCATGATAGTGATTGGACTTGGGTAGCATGCTAGAGTGTAGGAATTGTTGTTCCTAGTTTTATCTGTCGATCTTGTGATCTCTTACGTCCTTCTATCATGTTAAATATTTGTTATCTTGGAACCTGACCTAGCACCCCCGTCATATGTTGCATGTGTAACCAGACCAGTAGAAAACCCTCACTTGGGCTAGGGTTATTTATGTTTAGACATCCACACTTTATGTTTCATTCCTGGACTTAGTGTTATCCTCGCCCGGGTAGTGGGCCGAGTGGTCGGGACTTCGTTTTAGTGTGGGATACATTTGCACTCGTGCTTGGGAGCCGAGTGGAGTCTGGTAGATATAGTGGTTCGCTTGTCTGTACCGGAAACCGTTTGGGGTAAATGGTGGACCCGGGAGATCTTGTTTTTCCCTGTTTGGGTTGTCGCCACTGTGTTAGTGGCAGTAGTTTACTAGTGTTAGCCGGACCTAGAACCCAGAACCCTTTTCGACATTCACATGATTTTAGTCTACCAATGTTTTCTTCCAAGCATCGAAGGGCCGCTGGAGTCTGTTCTTATTTGATTGGACAAAGGCATCAGCCCTTCGGAGCTTGGGTAAAACACTTATTTTTCTAACTATTTTTCTAAAAAGAACTAAAATCATTAAATATGGATTTCTTCTAGATCAAAATGATTTTCAATAACAAATGTCACCTTTTTCTTGTAAATCTCCCCACTCGAAAGGATTCGAGTGATCTGGGTTCTAGGGGCCGTTCCTCTGTTGGGACGAAAGCCACGGGGGCTGAGCCTGGAACCTGTTCTTGTTTGATAGGGTTGTAGGTGTAGGTCTCTCGGGACTTTCGGGCCCTGTTGGCGTCTTCTGCGTGTTGTACTGTGATTATTGCTTTCCCGAACTATAAGGGGATCGGGAACTTCGATAGGCGGAGCCTAGAGTCTGTTCTTGTTTGATAGGGTTCTTAGCACCGGTCTATCGGGTTTCCGAACCCCTTATGGTGTCGGTCTTTCCTGAGAGTTTAGTGTTCTTGTAGAGTCCTGGCATTCCAATGCCTTTGCATACATTCTTTTTATGATGGGACTGTTTGGGGAGACTCTTCACTGTGTTTTTTGCAATGGACTGGGCCTGGACCGCGAGTATTTTTCTGCGTTTGAGCTCGGAAGACGGTGAACGGCAAAGCGATCGGATTCGGATTCCGATTTACGAATCTTCCAGTTTGGGGGTCAAAGCGTTTGCCTTTGTGTTGTGCACCAGAATCCGTGCTAAGTGGCCAGCACGCTTTTCGAGGCAATCGGACGGGACCCTTCTACGATCAGACTTTTTCACGTTATTTAGGTTTTTGGTTTATCCTCTTTTTGGTAACACCTCGACCTTTCGGTTTTCCGTTTTGGTCTTAATTGGATCTTCTTAGTTGTTAGAGGGTGGTTAAAAGTTCGAGAATTTCTGGGCTGACCGTCGGGGTCTGCGGGTATTTTTAGGTGGTAGAGCTCGCAAAATGAGGAACGGCGATGCGATCAGATCTGGAATCGGACTTACGAATCTCCCGGAATTGGGATTTGAAGCTCCCGGTGACTGCTAAGTGCACCGAGATTCGTGCGTGGAAATCTGCACGATTTTCGAGGAAGTCTGAGTCAGACCTTGAACTAGGGTTGATTGGAGGTATTCATAAATAGTACCATTTTTGTAGAAAACCCATTTTCCTTTCTTTTGGTGAACGTGAACGGAGAGGGAGAGTTCGAATTTCGAAAATTCGAATTAGGGGAGCGATCGAGAAAGGAGAAGGAAGAACGGGGAATCCATCTTTCGGAGAGCTTTACGTTGGAGACGAGAGGGACGATCTTTTTTTTCCTCTTCCTCGCAGGGTCGGTAAGTGATCGTGTTGTTTTCCTGTTTGCAATTTCTGTGGGGTCGAGAGTTGGGCGATGGTCGTTCGGGTGTCGCACGTCGCGTGGGTTTGGTGGTAACGGGAAGCCGCCGCCGTCGTTGTTAAACGGGAGGCCGCCGCCGCCGTTATCATGCCCACGGAGTCGTCGCCGCAGTCGCCGTGTTCGCGGGGTCATCGCCCGAGCCGCGGGAGACGAAACCGGAGGGTTTACTGTTCACCCGTACGGCTGCACCACCGCGCGGTCCACGGGACCTGGCGTGCACCCGGCGCACGGTTCCCGGGCCCAGGGGGCGCGTACCCGGCGCACGAACGCGTGTGCCAGGCCGCGCGGTCCACGGGACCTGGCGTGCACCAGGCGCATGGTTCCCGGGCCCAGGGGGGGCGGACCCGGCGCACGAATGCGTGCGCCAGGCCGCGCGGTCCACCGGTCGGGCGTGCACCCGGTGCACGCCTCCCCAGCCCAACAGCGTCGACCCGGTGCGCGCTTCACCTCGTGCGCGGCCCGGCCCATGCCGCAGCGGTCTACCGCTGCGGCGTTCGCCTGGTCTGCGCCGCTGCCGGTTCGCGCCATGGACCCGGTCCACGCCTGGACCCGTGCACCGATCTTCAACCTGAAAGCCCAGAAGCTCCGTTTTTGGCCCGTTTTGCCCCGTTTTTGAGTGTTTTTGACCGCGATGATGTTATTAACGATACTTCTTACTGTAGTTCTTTTCGGGCACAAGGTGGGAGCGTTTTAACTGGAGTTTCCGCACACCTTCTTCTTCGCGTTTCAGGTGGGTACACTCTTTGAATCCCTTTATGCGCACTATCGTTATTTTCATGTGTATCATGTTGCGGGTTTTCGTTCGAGACTTAGTGTGGGACTTTTCGAAAGCTGTTGATGATCTTCAATTGTTCGTTTAACTGTACTGATGTTGATAGTGTTTATGGTTTTTATTATTGGTTTGGTTTCGCGTATTTGGTTACGATGCTCGAGGCTGTAGCACGCGCACCCGCGGTTTGGCCACCGCAAAGGGTGTGCTTTTCCGGAAAAGTGGTCGATGACCCGTGTATACCCACGAGGTGACGTAGTGGGGGCCCCCGTAGGTGGGGGGTTTGAGGCGCCAAGGTGTGAGCGGTGCGACCCGTCGAGGTAGGTGCTCGGCGTGGTTTACCGAGGTTGGTGCTCGGTTCGGTTTTCTTTTCCCGAGGTTGGTGCTCGGTTCGGTTTTCTTTTCTCGAGGTTGGTGCTCGGTTCGATTTTCTTTTCCCGAGGTTGGTGCTCGGTTCGGTTTTCTTTTCCCTAGGTTGGTGCTCGGTTCGATTTTCTTTTCCCGAGGTTGGTGCTCGGTTCGGTTTTCTTTTCCCGAGGTTGGTGCTCGGTTCGATTTTCTTTTCCCGAGGTTGGTGCTCGGTTCGGTTTTCTTTTCCCGAGGTTGGTGCTCGGTTCGGTTTTCTTTTCCCGAGGTTGGAGCTCGGTTCGATTTTCTTTTCCCGAGGTTGGTGCTCGGTTCGGTTTTCTTTTCTTGAGGTTAGTGCTCGGTCTGGGTTGTCGGGGCAGGTGCCCGGTTCAGGTTTTGCAGGGGGAGGGGACACCGTCGATCGCACGATGCGGAGGGCGGTTACTCTGGTTTTCTTACGGTTTGCTTTAGTTACAGTTTTCCTGCTTTTCATCTTTTATACCTTGTGTCGCTGACTCCCCACGCTGTGACAGGTGTCTTCAGGGGTGAGAGCTAGGGCGACGGTGAGGCCGTGGCAGGAGCATTTTTGGTCCTTCGAGGTCATAGACTGTATTTACGTCTTATTTTGCTCATTTCATTACCTGTTAGTAGCTACTATGTGGATTGCGATACCCTTGTGGGGTCGATGTGGATGTTGGGATGTCTTTTATTATCCTTGTGGGTGGTTGTTTTGCTTTTCCGGATTGGCCGCTTTCAAACTACAGAAGAAAAGAAAAAGAAAATATTGCGAAAACCGTTTTGAAAACCTGGGTGTCGTGTGGGCACCACTTTAAAACCCTGTGGATTTATGGATTGCGAAAACCATTTTGAAAACCTGGGTGTCGTGTGGGCACCACTTTAAAACCCTGTGGATTTATGGATTGCGAAAACCATTTTGAAAACCTGGGTGTCGTGTGGGCACCACTTTGAAACCCTGTGGATTTATGGATTGCGAAAACCATTTTGAAAATCTGGGTGTCGGGTGGGCACCATTTTAAAACCCTGTGGACTTATGGACTTCGAAAATCGTTTTGAAAAACCTGGGTGCCGTGTGGGCACCGTTCTTAAAACGTGTGGATTTATCCTTTCAAAATTAGTTGGCCTCTGTAATACTTATGAAAATGGTTATATGTATTCGACTGTTGAACTAGTGTGGTTAAAGTGATGATTGTATGATTGTTGTAATCAGGACGCCGTGCATATACAAAGGAAACTCCGCCCGTTCGCAGAGTGAATTTGTATATGCGGCGGGTCTGGGCACGCACCGGGGGAGTTTGGTTTCAAAAAAAAAATATATACGCAAATTTAAATCTTTTCAGTGGTCGTCTTCCGCTTAATGAAACCCCCGGGGCGTGACAGTTCTGTTGTGGGAGCCGTCTGGTGGACGGTGGCCCTAGCTGTGTGGTTTTCCAGCCTGTGGTTGAGAGTTGGTGTTGTTGGTCGATCTTGTTGATCGTGGTTTGGACTATAGCCTGCATGAGCCATATTCGAGCTCGACAGAGATACGCAGATACTTTCCTCGGTGGGGTCGCGCCCCTCGAGTGCCACTCCGGAGTTGGGACTGTTACTTGCTATCGCGACTTGTCGACGCCGTCCCTCTGACTGGGCCAGTTAGTGGCAGTCACGGACACCCTACAGTAGACCCGTCCTGTTGAGGATGTGCGGCAGTAGGTGGGCGCAGGTTTGACTGGACCCTTTGAGGCAGTCAGTATAGATTTGGTGAGTTTACTGTGTGTGTTAGTAGATGCATCATGTTCCATCTGTTCCATTTTCTTGAGCATCTAGATAAAGGCATAGTAGCTGTAGAGTTACTTTTCCAGCCCTTTCATTTCAGTATTATATTGTTACTTTATGCCTCTAGTAGACTTAGTGGGCAGACCGTCGGGCTTGTTGGCGGCACCCACTGAGAACTACTTGGGACGTAGTTCTCACACCCGTCGTGGTGTCTTTTCCCACAGGGACTTCTACTCCTGTTCCCGCTGCTCCTGTTGCTGCTTCTTCTGATCGAGGTAAGGGAGTCGCGAGATAGTTCCCTACCAGTCATCGTCCAGAGAGTAGATGTACCCCGTACTTTTTGAGAGTTCTTATTGAGAGATCTTGTAGTGAGGTATAGAGTTGTACTTTTATTTTACTGCTCGAGAGATTTATGTACTTTTGGTGAGGGCTTTGTGTTGTATATTTTCTTCTTTTTAGCAGTTTTCTTTCAGCTCTGATATCTGTATAGCATAGTTGATCTTTTGCAGGTTAGTCGCTTCGTCTATACGGGGCTTCCCGTGTGGGCGGCGGATCTGTTGGCGAGCCCGGGTCGCAGTTTCGACGCCGGGGGGTGAGAACGGTGCTCTTCCTTCACTTGCTAATAAGTCAAACAGTGAGCCACGAATCTCCCAATATCCCGTTTCATTTCATTCCACCAGAAGTGTGCCTTGAAGTCCTTATACATCTTGGTCCCACCGGGATGACTTGTATAAGGTGTATAATGGGCCTCTCTCATAATCTACTCTCTGATCTCATAATCCATAGGCACACTCGCTCAGTCCCTGTACCGCAGTACTCCCGAAGCATCCACTGAGAAATCCCCTATCTGATCAGTCTGGATCTGTCCTCTAATCCTCGTCAAGTGGGGGTCCTCACTCTATTTCTCTCTAATCTTGTCCAACAGAGTGGGCTGCACGACCATAGACATAAATCTAGCAGAGACCCCAGGGGATACCACCTCAATCTGCAATCGCCTCATTTGGTCAACCAGTGGCGCCTGCTGTGTGATCATCATTCCGAGTAAATTTGATCCCCTTCTTAGTCAATCGGGTAAGGGGAGAAGAGAGCTTCGCAAAGCCCTCCACAAACTGACGGTAATAACCTGCTAAGCCCGAGAAGCTCCAAACCTCAGTAACTATCGTCGGCCTAGGCCTGTCACGCCCCGAGGTCGAAACTGCGACCCGGGCCCACCAACAGATTCGCCTCCCATACGAGATACCCCGTATAGACAAAGCGACCAACCTGCAAAAAATACTACTACCACTATACAGATATCAGAGCGGATAGTAAACTACAAAAATAATAAGGGTACAACTCTAATACATTACAAATCTGATCCTCACAATACAAGGGTCTCTCCAAAATACAACTCTCAGAGGTAATAATAAACAAGTCTAACTCCCAAAATATAATATACAATAAGACCCAGACTGTCCAATATAGTAAATCAGTCTACTGGGGTACCACTAACTCTCCAAGTGCGGGGAAAGGAACTACTTGGCCACGCCCTTACCTCGATCGGATGAAACGACAACAGCAGGGGTAGGAATAGGAGTAGATGCCTCTGCAACAACACCACAACGGGTGTGAGAACTACATCAAATAGTAGTACTCAGTGGGTACCGTCTCCAAGACTATGGTCTACCCACTAAATCTAATAGAGTCATAAGATAACAATGCAGTAAAGATGGTGAATAAACTGGAAATAACTTCTACAGCTATCATGCCTCTATCTATCATGCTCAAAGAATGATACAGATGATAAAATGCATATACTCGATATGCTCAGTCAACCCAATCATACTGACTGCCACATAGTGTCCAGTCAAACCTGCGCCAACCTACTACCACACATCCCCACAGGGACGGGATTTACATAGGGGGTCCCACTCGGACTACGTCGACAAGTCGCGAAAGCAAAGTAACAGGCCCAGCTCGGGAGCGGCACTCGAGGGGAGCGACACCACCAAGGAAGTATCCACGTATCTTTGTCGAGCTCCATACGGCTTATGCAGGTTATAGTCCAATCCACGATCAATCAGATCGATAATAACCACAATCCACCACTAACAATATCAGCTGGAAACTCCACGGCTCGAGATCACCGTCTACCCACGGCTCCCTAACTCTAGTACAGATCTGACCTCAGCTTCCAGACTCCACTCGGCCCCCCGGCACGAGCGCAACATGCACCCTACACTATCCCGACCACTCGGCCCACTGTCCGGGCGAGGAGAAACACTATGACTAGAAAAGCAATGAAAGTGTGTAGGGATGTCAAAATACAACAACTAGCCCAAGTGAAGTTTTTCTACAAGTCTGGTCAACATCATGCAATAAATGACGGGGTGCTAGTCAAGTTCCATAATTCCAACAATAACAAAATACATCAATAATAGCACCTATACTAGCATTCCGAGTTCTATCATACTAGAATTAGAAAGAAGTCCGCAGATTTGGAGTAAAATCCAACCCACCTAGATGCGCGGGTCGATCAAGAGTCCAGATAAGCCAAAACTGGACGAGCGCGATCCTCAGGCTCCCACGATTCCAACGCATCAAAAATCACTCAAAAAGTCCTCCCGGTCACCGAGGTATGAGCAAAACACTGTGGTAAATCCAAAATCAATAAAACGACATCGTTGTCGCGGATCAGTCCACGAAACAGTGAAATTTCACCTATAGATGTCTTCCAAAAATTCCAAGAAAAATACGGCTGCGATCCTCGCGAAGCGTAGATGCCGATCGAGTTCTTACAGACAAAAATCCGATAACCGAGCACCGAAATAAAATTTGAACAATCTCAGCTATCCAGAAAAATTCCATAGCAAGGAAGGGGTTCAAAGATGATCTAGAAAACCCACTAAAAACCCAAAACATAGAGAAATGGTAAATACAGAAATCAAAGATCTACCTCTCTCGGAAATGCTGCCATAGAAATCGGCTAAAAAATCCTTCGAGTCAGTCCAAGGGAGCCCAGGAACGAAACTGCGACGGAGAAAACCACCGAAAAGGAAACGTATAAGCGCGCCGAAACGGGAAAAATGCCGATGTCGCGAACTCCAAAAATTCCCAAAATTCAACAGAAGATGGAGGACTAAGGGAAGAACAACCCTGTTAAAAGAGGAGCTCTAGAAAACTTCCAAAGTTTGAAAATGGAGAGTGGGAAGTGGCTTAAATAGGCTAAGTGAGTCAATTGGGCCAAACCACATTCGGCTCCACACGCGATCCGGCAGAACAGGAAACAGCGGCGCCCGCCAATCGCGGAGCGCCGCGTGTCCCATTCCATGCCGCAGCGAAGGAGGGCCGCTCGCGGGGTGCCGCGTGTCCCGCCCCTGCGTACGTGGCAGCTGGCGCGCGCCCACTCACGTGGCGCCCGCCCACTCGCGTGGCGCCCGCGTTTGTTGACGCGGGCGGCCGTTCGCGTGCCGCCGTATGCGCCCGCCGATCAGCGCCCGACACGGCGCTGATTGCGGCGAATCGGGGCTCGCCATGTGGCTTCAGCTGCATTGGCTGCGCCCGGTGCACGCCCACGGGCCCGTGGACCGGCCCACCCGGAAAAACGGCCCGTTAGGCCTATTTGCCCAAAAATAGCCGATTTTCTTCGTTTTTGCGCGCTGAGTCCGTTTTTGACGCCTGTTTAATGCACAAAAGGCTCGGTACACCAATAATAGGTGTTTTTTCATCGCCGATCACCCAGTCAGGCCACTCAGCTGGTCCGATACACCACAAGGCCAATCCCGAACAACATCAATCTTCGTTGGGTCCACTGCCACTCCTGCGGCTGAAACCACATAGCTTAAAAATGCAACCTCCCAAAGCCAGAATTCGCACTTCTTAAACTTGCCATACAACTTCTTCTCTCTCAGATGCTGAAGCACTATCCTCAATTGCTCCTCATGCTCCCAATCACTCTGGGAGTAAATCAAAATATCATCAATAAATACCACGACAAACTGGTCCAAGTACGGCTAAAATATTCGGTTCATTAAATCCATGAATGCAGCAAGGGCATTAATCAATCTAAATATCACTGTGAACTCATAATTCCCGTACTGGGATCTGAAAGCCGTCTTGGATATATTCTCGGCCCTCACCCTCAACTGGTGGTAACCGGACTAGAGGTCAATTTTCAAAAACACCGAAGCTTCCTACATCTGATCAAACAAATCATCTATCCGCGGTAGAGGATACTTGTTCCGGATGGTCACTTTGTTCAGCTCTCTATAATCCACACATAATCTAATTGAACCATCCTTCTTCTTCACAAACAAGACCGGTGCTCCCCATGGAGATACACAGGGTCTAATAAAATCCCTATCCATCAGATCCTACAGCTGTGCCTTCAACTCTCTCAACTCGCCAGGGACCATCCTGTAGGGTGCCATGAAAATTGGTGCAGTTCCAGGAACTACATCAATCACAAACTCTATCTCACTATCCGGCGGCATCGAAGATAACTCAGGTGGAAATACATCCGGGTACTCGCGAACGATAGGGATGTCCTCGAGTCCTGGCGGCACCTCCACTACCATCGCCAGAAAAGTAATGCATCCCCGACTCATCATCTGTCGAGCTCTGGCCGAAGATATCGTCGCTGCGAAAAGTAAGCTCTGACAACATCTGTACACAAGCTCCATCTAGCCCGGCTCACGGAATGTCATCGTCCTCTCTCTACAATCAATGGTAGGATAATACCGAGAAAGCCAATCTATACCCAACACTATATCAAAATCCTGGTGCTAACGTAGGACCAACAAATCTATCGACAAAATCCAGGGTCCTAACTGCACTGGACAAGACCGACAACACTCATCTATGTGCAAAACATGATCTGGAATCTGAAACTCACGTGCACAAGATAACAGTCCTATCTCTTACCCATGCAATGATGCAAATGCTCCACTGATGAATGAATGAGAAGCTCCAGTATTGAATAATGCTCTAGTGCGAGTAGAGGAGATCAAAAAAATATCTGCCACCACCTGGTCGACTACTGAAGAGTCCCCTATCCGAGCTGTGTACACTCGCCCGCTAGGAGGTGGTCGCCTATCTCGCTATCGCGATGAGGTGGCCCGATCTGCCTGGCCATAACTTTGCGAGCCTCCTGCTACCTGCAAAGGCGTGGAAGGGGTCGATGCTGATGATGGAGCTGGCAGTCCGGCCCTCGGGCAAGATGATGAGTAGTGCCCTATCTATCCGCAGCGATATCACCAGCCCTGACACTGGTCACACTGCTGGAGTGTATGAGTTTCGCCGCAAATGACACATCTATCCGGACACCTCTGATGCTGCTGCTGCTGGTGCCTCGGTGGTCGATAACCTCCTGACCTCCGTCCCCTCTGAGACCCACGACCCTGAGACTAAAATCGTGGCGATCTCGGAGGTCCCGATCTGCTGGACTGCCCTACCTCAAAAGACGTTGGGCGCTTCTCTCTAGAGCTGGTCTCTGGCACTCTGTCCCTCTCAGTCAGTACCACGGATCCCTGCTCAATCCACAGGGCATGATTAACCGCCGCATCCAGAGTCGGCAATCACTGGGAATGCACAAACTGATAGATGTCCCGATGCAGTCCCCTCTCGAACATGTCCACCCGCTGGACCTCATCCCGTGCAACATGGGGTACGCAGCTCAACAACCGCATAAACTCATGAACATACTCTTGTAGTGGCCGACTCCCCTGCTGCAAGTTTCTCAAATCTCCTTCTAGTTTCTGCTTGATACTGTCGGGGAAAAAGGTCCCGAGCAGCAAAGCACGAAACTCAACCCAGGTCAACAACTGAACTCCCGGGGGCCAACCAGACGAACTCGACGCCACCAAGTCTTGGTGTTCTTCTCTAAAAAGTGAGTAGCCAAATGCACCTGATACTTCTCCTCCATGAAGAAGTTCTCGAATAGCTTCTCCGTAGCCGATATTTAGTTCTCTGCCTCCCAAGGCTCCGAACTCTGTCGCGAGAACTGTGGGTGATGAAACTGACAAACTCGAGTCAACTGGTCGGTCATATCACGTTGCTCCTCCTCCATCAACGATGCCATAGGAACCGAAATCGGTGATGCCGCAGCTGGACATGCCGCTGGTAGAACTGTAGGGGAAACTTTCTGCTCGAACATGCGCATCATGCGCTTCGTGTTCTCCTCCTGTCGCCTCATCGCCTGAGACATATGAGCCACCTGGGCCCGCAACTATTGGGTCTCGCTCTGCTCTGACTACTCTGCCTCCCGCCGCTCGGGCTCCTCATCAGAAATAGGATGCGCCCTCTCACTACACGACGTCTCGAAGGCATCGTTGATAGATGCAACAAAACTAAACGTCAGAACACAACGAACACACGACCCGACCAAGCGAAAGTCTAAAACATGTTACTCATTCTAAAGTATTATGTTGTCTGCAGCCAACATAACCATTTTAAGAGAGTAAACATGCAAAAGCACTCACCCCAATCCTCTGGGGGAGTGACAACTCAATCAATACTCTCGCAAAAGTCACGTTTCTCACGACAGTCACCCAACTGTCCAACCTGTTAAGGATTTTATGTTGGCGTATTTCGTGAAATGGTTAAGTCTTGAATATTGAAGATGAAGAAGCTTGGATCATATACCTCAATCTCAAGTAAGAAGAATTCAAAAGGATCGGGTACGTTTAACTAAATAAGTTTGGTGATCCGAATACTTCTTACAGTGTAGAAACACTTGGATGGATTCTTAATCGCATAAAAATAAAAAACTGGACATGTTATATATTCAGGATCCGGATCAGGGTACTACAGTCCGGACCCCGAACAAAGGGTAGTTCATGCGCAAATCCAGTCCGGAACACATCTTGTTCAGTCCGGACCCCGAACGTGGATTTTGCAGAACTGCATGAACAGTCCAGACCGTGGTTCTTCAGTCCGGATCCCGAACGTGTGTTTTTCTAGAAAAACTCTGTTTAGCGACGATAGTCCGGATCGCATTATTCCAGTCCGGACTGTCGACCCGAAAACTTCCAGATAAGGTTGGTTTTTGATTCTTATCCACTTCCAATGGTTTCTAACCTATAAGTAAACCCTAATTCTATCTTTTAGGGTAATCCACAATAAGTTTTTTTATCTCCGTAAAAGAACGAGGAATATAAACGGATGAAAAACTTATAAGATCCACATATAGAGAAGAAAGGAAATAACTAGATTTAATTCTATATTTCTTCATCTATATTAATTAATTTGATTCTAGGTTTTCATACTCAGATTTTGAGTAGAATCAAATTAATGAATACTTAGATGGTATTTCCGATCTATCTTTGATCTAAGTATTCGGCGGATCATCACCACCAACAAAACAACGATTTTCCCCAAAATCGACGCGTGGATTCGCGTGGCCTTGTGGATTCAAGGTGCTACCGCTTTCGTGGATTCGGAGCGAGGTACGTTCGTGGATTCGAGACGTACTACTTGGTGGAGACCGTGGATTCGATCAGACGTCGTGGACTCGACGTTGGACGCCGTGGATTCGGCGTTGGACGCAAATCGTGGATTCGAGGCGCGTTGCGGAGCGAGCGGAGAAGATCAACTCGGAGCGTATGGAAAAAGGTTGAGTCGACTGTGAGTGCGTTATATCACCTTTGTACGTGTTATAATCTTAGTTGATTTCACTTTGTTATCGGTCCCGTGGTTTTTTACTCCTGGTTTTGGAGTTTTCCACGTAAAAATCTTGCGTGTTATTTTTTATTTCCGCATTGGGTTTTATTACGCAAAGATTTTTGAGTGTTTATTGTTTACACCTATTCACCCCCCTCTAGGAGTTTTTTCCCCTATTTAGATCCATATTAGACATAACCCAACAAGTGGTATCAGAGCGGGAATAGGGTTGTAAACAATGGTTGAAGGTGGAAACATCAACAGACCCCCATTCTTCGATGGAACAAACTATGCCTACTGGAAAGTACGGATGAGAGCATTTCTTATTTCCATCGATGAACGGCTGTGGCAATCAATCGAGTTATGATGGTCAAATCCAACTGAAATTATTGCTGACGTTCGCACCATCAAACCTAGGTCGAAATGGACCAAGGAAGAGATTGAGCTATCTTCTTACAACGGCAAATGAATTAACGCCTTATTTAATGCTTTGTCTAAAACTGAATTCTCTCGCGTCTCGGCATGTGAGACTGCGAAAGAAATCTGGGATGTTCTACAAGTTACACATGAGGGAACAAACCTTGTGAAGATTCAAAAGCTGCAAATGCTTACGAGCAAATTTGACTCTATTTTCATGGCAGAAAATGAATCTTTCACAGATTATTATACACGATTGCAAGACATCGTAAACACATGTGCTAACTTGGGAGAAAAAATTCCAGAATCTAAAGTTGTGAGAAAGATTTTAAGGACTGTTCCTGAAAGATTTCGTTCCAAGGTTACGGCCATTAAAACTATTAAACACCCGGACAAAATCCGTGTTGAAGAATTAGTTGGTGCACTTCAAACATATGAAATGACATTTCCTACTAACTATTCTTCTGGAAAGGCATCTACTTCTAAGTCTTCAGGTTTTGCGTTGAAATCAACAAAAGAAGAAGACGCGGATTCATCCTCCTCAGACGATGACGAGAACCTATCTATGGAGGATTTCGAAAAGCAGCTTGTTCTCTTGACAAGGAAATTTCGCCGAAACTTTCGAAGGGGTAATTCTAGTAAAACTTCATCCTTCGTAAAGTCGAAGAAAGGCAAAATGAACGCAAGCTATAAGTCAAGAAAGCAAGAGAGTTTTTTAAAAGATAAGAAAAACTCGGAGGGACAAGTCCAATGCTTCAAGTGCCGAGGCTACGGCCACATCTCAACGGAGTGTCCCAATAAGAATCCGATGAAGAAGAAGGCGATGCAAGCCGTCACTTGGGATGACACCTCAACGTCAAATGAGTCATCTTCCAGTGATGAAGAATGTTAAGGATTTTATCTTGGCGTATTTCGTGAAATGGTTAAGTCTTGAAGATTGAAGATGAAGTACCTTGGATCATATACCTCAATCTCAAGTAAGAAGAATTCAAAAGGATCAGGTACGTTTAACTAAATAAGTTTGGTGATCCGAATACTTCTTATAGTGTAGAAACACTTGGATGGATTCTTAATCGCATAAAAATAAAAAACTGGACATGTTCTATATATGTTCAGGATCCGGATCAGGGTACTACAGTCCGGACCTCGAACATAGGGTAATTCATGCGAAAATCCAGTCCGGATCACATCTTGTTCAGTCCGGACCCCGAACGTGGATTTTGCAGAAACTACATGAACAGTCCGGACCGTGGTTCTTCAGTCTGGATCCCGAACGTGTGTTTTTTTGGAAAAATTCTGTTTAGCGACGACAGTCCGGATCGCATTATTCCAGTCCGGACTGTCGACCCGAAAACTTCCAGATAAGATTGGTTTTTTATTCTTATCCACTTTCAATGGTTTCTAACCTATAAGTAAACCCTAATTCTATCTTTTAGGGTAGTCCACAATAAGTTTTTTATCTCAGTAAAAGAACGAGGAACATAAACGGATGAAAAACTTATAAGAACCACATATAGAGAAGAAAGGAAATAACTAGATTTAATTCTATGTTTCCTCATCTATATTATTTAATTTGATTCTAGGTTTTCATACTCAGATTTTGAGTAGAATCAAATTAATGAATACTTAGATGGTATTTCCGATCTATCTTTGATCTAAGTATTCGGCGGATCATCACCACCAACAAAACAACAATTTTCCCCAAAATCGGCGCGTGGATTCGCGTGGCCTTGTGGATTCAAGGTGCTACCGCTCTCGTGGATTCGGAGCGAGGTACGTTCGTGGATTCGAGACGTACTACTTGGTGGACACCGTGGATTCGGTCATACGTCGTGGACTCGATGTTGGACGCCGTGGATTCGGCGTTGGACGCAAATCGTGGATTCGAGGCGCGTTGCGGAGCGAGCGGAGAAGATCAACTCGGAGCGTATGGAAAAAGGTTGAGTCGTCTGTGAGTGCGTTATATCACCTTTGTACGTGTTATAATCTTAGTTGATTTCACCGTGTTATCGGTCCCGTGGTTTTTTACTCCTGGTTTTGGAGTTTTCCACGTAAAAATCTTGCGTGTTATTTTTCATTTCCGTATTGGGTTTTATTATGCAAAGATTTTTGAGTGCTTATTGTTTACACCTATTCACCCCCCTCTAGGAGTTTTTTCCCCTATTTAGATCGATATTAGACATAACCCAACAAGTGGTATCAGAGCGGGAATAGGGTTGTAAACAATGGTTGAAGGTGGAAACATCAACAGACCCCCATTCTTCGATGGAACAAACTATGCCTACTGGAAATTACAGATGAGAGCATTTCTTATTTCCATCGATGAACGGGTGTGGCAATCAATCGAGTTAGGATGGTCAAATCCAACTGACATTACTGCTGATGTTCTCACCATCAAACCTAGGTCGAAATGGACCACGGAAGAGATTGAGCTATCTTCTTACAACGGCAAAGGAATTAACGCCTTATTTAATGCTTTGTCTCAAACTGACTTCTCTCGTGCCTCGGCAAGTGAGACTGCGAAAGAAATCTGGGATGTTCTACAAGTTACACATGAGGGAACAAACTTTGTGAAGATTCAAAAACTAGAAATGCTTACGAGCAAATTTGACTCTATTTTCATGGCAGAAAATGAATCTTTCACAGATTATTATACACGATTGCAAGACATCGTAAACACATGTGCTAACTTGGGAGAGAAAATTCCAGAATCTAAAGTTGTAAGAATGATTTTAAGGACTGTTCCTGAAAGATTTCGTTCCAAGGTTACGGCCATTGAAACTATTAAACACCCGGACGAAATCCGCGTTGAAGAATTAGTTGGTGCACTTCAAACATATGAAATGACATTTCCTACTAACTATTCTTCTGGAAAGGCATCTACTTCTAAGTCTTCAGGTTTTGTGTTGAAATCAACAAAAGAAGAAGACGCGGATTCATCCTCCTCAGACGATGACGAGAACCTATCTTTGGAGGATTTCGAGAAGCAGCTTGCCCTTTTGACAATGAAATTTCGCCGAAACTTTCGAAGGGGTAATTCTAGTAAAACTTCATCCTTCGTAAAGTCGAAGAAAGGCAAAATGAATTCATGCTATAAGTCAAGAAAGCAAGAGAGTTTTTCAAAAGATAAGAAAAACTCGGAGGGACAAGTCCAATGCTTCAAGTGCCGAGGCTACGGCCACATCTCAACGGAGTGCCCCAATAAGAATCCGATGAAGAAGAAGGCGATGCAAGCCGTCACTTGGGATGACACCACAACGTCAAATGAGACATCTTCCAGTGATGAAGAATGTTAAGGATTTTATCTTGGCGTATTTCGTGAAATGGTTAAGTCTTGAAGATTGAAGATGAAGAAGTTTGGATCAAATACCTCAATCTCAAGTAAGAAGAATTCAAAAGGATCTGGTACGTTTAACTAAATAAGTTTGGTGATCCGAATACTTCTTACAGTGTAGAAACACTTGGATGGATTCTTAATCGCATAAAAATAAAAAACTGGACATGTTATATGTTCAGGATCCGGATCAGGGTACTACAGTCCGGACCCCGAACATAGGGTAGTTCATGCGCAAATCCTGTCCGGAACACATCTTGTTCAGTCCGGACCCCGAACGTGGATTTTGCAAAAACTGCATGAACAGTCTGAACCGTGGTTCTTCAGTCCGGATCCTGAACGTGTGTTTTTTTGGAAAAACTCTGCTTAGCGACGACAGTCCGGATCGCATTATTCCAGTCCGGACTGTCGACCCGAAAACTTCCATATAAGGTTGGTTTTTGATTCTTATCCACTTCCAATGGTTTCTACCCTATAAGTAAACCCTAATTCTATCTTTTAGGGTAATCCACAATAAGTTTTTATCTCCGTAAAAGAACGAGGAACATAAACGGATGAAAAACTTATAAGAACCACATATAGAGAAGAAAGGAAATAACTAGATTTAATTCTATGATTCTTCATCTATATTAATTAATTTGATTCTAGGTTTTCATACTCAGATTTTGAGTAGAATCAAATTAATGAATACTTAGATGGTATTTCCGATCTATCTTTGATCTAAGTATTCGGCGGATCATCACCACCAACAAAACAACAATTTTCCCCAAAATCGGCGCGTGGATTCGCGTGGCCTTGTGGATTCAAGGTGCTACCGCTCTCGTGGATTCGGAGCGAGGTACGTTCGTGGATTCGAGACGTACTACTTGGTGGACACCGTGGATTCGGTCAGACGTCGTGGACTCGACATTGGACGCCGTGGATTCGGCGTTGGACGCAAATCGTGGATTCGAGGCGCGTTGCGGAGCGAGCGGAGAAGATCAACTCGGAGCGTATGGAAAAAGGTTGAGTCGTCTGTGAGTGCGTTATATCACCTTTGTACGTGTTATAATCTTAGTTGATTTCACCGTGTTATCGGTCCCGTGGTTTTTTACTCCTGGTTTTGGAGTTTTCCACGTAAAAATCTTGCGTGTTATTTTTCATTTCCGTATTGGGTTTTATTACGCAAAGATTTTTGAGTGTTTACTGTTTACACCTATTCACCCCCCTCTAGGAGTCTTTTCCCCTATTTAGATCGATATTAGACATAACCCAACAAGTGGTATCAGAGCGGGAATAGGGTCGTAAACAATGGTTGAAGGTGGAAACATCAACAGACCCCCATTCTTCGATGGAACAAACTATGCCTACTGGATAGTACGGATGAGAGCATTTCTTATTTACATCGATGAACGGGTGTGGCAATCAATCGAGTTAGGATGGTCAAATCCAACTGACATTATTGCTGATGTTCGCACCGTCAAACCTAGGTCGAAATGGACCAAGGAAAAGATTGAGCTATCTTCTTACAACGACAAAGGAATTAACGCCTTATTTAATGCTTTGTCTCAAACTGAATTCTCTCGCGTCTCGGCATGTGAGACTGTGAAAGAAATCTGGGATGTTCTACAAGTTACACATAGGGGAACAAACCTTGTGAAGATTCAAAAACTGCAAATGCTTACGAGCAAATTTGACTCTATTTTCATGGCAGAAAATGAATCTTTCACAGATTATTATACACGATTGCAAGACATCGTAAACACATGTGCTAACTTGGGAGAGAAAATTCCAGAATCTAAAGTTGTAAGAAAATTTTAAGGACTATTCCTGAAAGATTTCGTTCCAAGGTTACGGCCATTGAAACTATTACACACCCGGACGAAATCCGTGTTGAAGAATTAGTTGGTGCACTTCAAACATATGAAATGACATTTCCTACTAACTATTCTTTTGGAAAGGCATCTACTTCTAAGTCTTCAGGTTTTTTGTTGAAATCAACAATAGAAGAAGACGCGGATTCATCCTCCTCAGACGATGACGAGAACCTATCTTTGGAGGATTTCGAGAAGCAGCTTGCTCTCTTGACAAGGAAATTTCGCCGAAACTTTCGAAGGGGTAATTCTAGTAAAACTTCATCCTTCGTAAAGTCGAAGAAACGCAAAATGAATTCAAGATATAGGTCAAGAAAGCAAGAGAGTTTTTCAAAAGATAAGAAAAACTCGGAGGGACAAGTCTAATGCTTCAAGTGCCGAGGCTACGGCCACATCTCACCGGAGTGTCCCAATAAGAATCCGATGAAGAAGAAGGCGATGCAAGCCGTCACTTGGGATGACACCACAACGTCAAATGAGACATCTTCCAGTGATGAAGAATGTTAAGGATTTTATCTTGGCGTATTTCGTGAAATGGTTATGTCTTGAAGATTGAAGATGAAGAAGTTTGGATCATATACCTCAATCTCAAGTAAGAAGAATTCAAAAGGATCTGGTACGTTTAACTAAATAAGTTTGGTGATCCGAATACTTCTTACAGTGTAGAAACACTTGGATGGATTCTTAATCGCATAAAAATAAAAAACTGGACATGTTATATGTTCAGGATCCGGATCAGGGTACTACAGTCCGGACCCCGAACATAGGGTAGTTCATGCGCAAATCCTGTCCGGAACACATCCCCGAACGTGGATTTTGCAGAAACTGCATGAACAGTCCGAACCGTGGTTCTTCAGTCCGGATCCCGAACGTGTGTTTTTTTGGAAAAACTCTGTTTAGCGACGACAGTCCGGATCGCATTATTCCAGTCAGGACTGTCGACCCGAAAACTTCCAGATAAGGTTGGTTTTTGATTCTTATCCACTTCCAATGGTTTCTAACCTATAAGTAAACCCTAATTCTATCTTTTAGGGTAATCCACAATAAGTTTTTTATCTCCGTAAAAGAACGAGGAACATAAACGGATGAAAAACTTATAAGATCCGCATATAGAGAAGAAAGGAAATAACTAGATTTAATTCTATGTTTCTTCATCTATATTAATTAATTTGATTCTAGGTTTTAATACTCAGATTTTGAGTAGAATCAAATTAATGAATACTTAGATGGTATTTCCGATCTATCTTTGATCTAAGTATTCGGCGGATCATCACCACCAAAAAAACAACGATTTTCCCCAAAATCGGCGCGTGGATTCGCGTGGCCTTGTGGATTCAAGGTGCTACCGCTCTCGTAGATTCGGAGCGAGGTACGTCCGTGGATTCGAGACGTACTACTTGGTGGAGGCCGCGGATTCGGTCAGACGTCGTGGACTCGACGTTGGACGCCGTGGATTTGGCGTTGGACGCAAATCGTGGATTCGAGGCGCGTTGCGGAGCGAGTGGAGAAGATCAACTCGGAGCGTATGGAGAAAGGTTGAGTCGTCTGTGAGTGCGTTATATCACCTTTGTACGTGTTATAATCTTAGTTGATTTCACCGTGTTATCGGTCCCGTGGTTTTTTACTCCTGATTTTGGAGTTTTCCACGTAAAAATCTTGCGTGTTATTTTTCATTTCCGCATTGGGTTTTATTACGCAAAGATTTTTGAGTGTTTATTGTTTACCCCTATTCACCCCCCTCTAGGTGTTTTTTCCCCTATTTAGATCCATATTAGACATAACCCAATAAGTGGTATCAGAGCGGGAATAGGGTTGTAAACAATGGTTGAAAGTGGAAACATCAACAGACCCCCATTTTTCCGATGGAACAAACTATGCCTACTGGAAAGTACGGATGAGAGCATTTCTTATTTCCATCGATGAACGGGTGTGGCAATCAATCGAGTTAGGATGGTCAAATCCAACTGAAATTATTGCTGATGTTCGCACCATCAAACCTAGGTCGAAATGGACCAAGGAAGAGATTGAGCTATCTTCTTACAACGGCAAAGGAATTAACGCCTTATTTAATGCTTTGTCGCAAACTTAGTTCTCTCGCGTCTCGGCAAGTGAGACTGCGAAAGAAATCTGGGATGTTCTATAAGTTACACATGAGAGAACAAACCTTGTGAAGATTCAAAAACTGCAAATGCTTACGAGCAAATTTGACTCTATTTTCATGGCAGAAAATGAATCTTTCACAGATTATTATACACGATTGAAAGACATCGTAAATGTGGTGACCCGGATCTTTGCAGGGTGTCTACAGTGTGACCAGCAGCTTCTGGAAGCCTACGTGGCATGTCGGCGGTGTTCGCACGCCAGTTTGGACACAAGAGATGGACTCGGGGCTTAAAATGGATCTCGTAGGTAATCGGGGGACCCCATCGGATGTTTAGAACAGTTTACGCGAGGAGTGGATATCAAATTTAGGCTCGGCGCGGAATTCGGATTAAAAATACCTTTCCGGGAGCCTCCGGCAAATTATAGGATTGGAATTTGGCAAAATGGACGCCGGATTTGGAATCAGCGCGCGAAAACGGTCAAGATGGGCTATCTACTTACTATTTTTGAGCTTGCGGGTACTGTTCATGACGGAACAGTATTTCCGGCGATCGCCGGCGTTGGCCGGCGGCGGCGGACAGCGTCCGCGGGCGGCGGCGCAGCCTCGGGCAGGCGTTGGGCGGCCGCGGGCAGGCGGCTGAGGGCGCGGGCAGGCGGCTGAGCGCGCGGGCAGGCGCGCGGTCCACCGCGGAGGTCGTGCACCGGGGGCGGGCCACGTGGCGCTCTCCGGTTGGCCGGTTCAGCGGGCGCGGTCCACTGAAATTGGGCCCGGGTGCACGGTAGACCGGGTGGACACGTGGCGTGAGGTGATTGGTTCGGTGTTGTGCTCCCGGTCCACGCAACCGGTGGAGTGGGTGACCGGGGCAGGTGGCCGTACGGCGGGGCAGGTGGCCGTACGGCCCGGGTCAGCCGCGACGTGCGCGGTCCACGGCGCGACGTGCGTGGTGCACGGGTTGCCGGGCCACGTGTCGCGTCGCCATTGGCGGGCGCAGGTGCACCGGGTGCAGTGGGGCCCGGGGGAGTAGTGGGCTGGGCTGTGTGGTGGACCGGGCCGCACTGTGCGCGCCCGAAACTTGGCGGGCCGGGCCGCACTGTGCGCGCCCGAATTCGGGCGGACCGGACCGGGCGCCCGAAAGTTGGGACACAATGGGAATTTTTCCAATTGTTTCCTCAGCCTATAAATAGGCAGCCCGAGCCCTCTTCTTTGGCTCTTTTCTCTCAGCCCACGCACCATCTGCCCGAGCACCTTGAAGAAGACTTGTTCAACTCTTAATTCTTGATCTTCCTGCCAAGTTCTAGGATTTTTGGAGGCTCGAATCCCGAGGTTCCCCATTTTACGGCGCGGCGCGACGTTGCATTCCTGTATTCTTCTTCGGCGCAGCGACAGTGTTTTGGCTCCCCTGGGCTACCCCGAGCTCCTTTTTCTGTGATTCTTGCGCCGACAGACTCCTAAGAGGTAGGGCTTCATCTTTCGTATTGATCACGCTTTCCTGTTGCGAGTTTTTGGCACGGATCCCGAGGCAACACTGTGACCCTTTTTCTGTTTGGCTTTGTGGGACAGCATCGAGGTGTTTTGGCCATATCTTTGCGCACAAGCGTCAGCCGGAAACGAGCTTATACAACTTTTTCATCTACAGATCGCAAGGAACGCGCTTGTATTTTTCTTGGATTTTTCTGAGATTTCATCAGAGGTGAAAATTACTGTTTTCTCAGTGAACAGTGTACAGTTTTAATACAGATTTTTGTATGAGTGTACCCCCTTGCCGAATTTTTATCTTGACTTACCGAACTCCGATTTGGGCGTGCAAGGTACCGTTTCGAAGCTATCGACGCAAGGATTGCTGTGATATTTTTATTGGAATTTTGTGGGCACTATCTGCAGGTGATAATTTAACTGTTCATAATTCGAGGTTGTATGTGGTTTTAAGTGCTATATTTGGGAGCCTAGTGTAATTAGTGGACTTTGTATTGTGCCAGGAGTGTTACGGGTGTGCTGAACTTATCGGAGCAAGGGATTAGAGTTATTTGGTGTTTTCAGCTGTTGGGTTTTGGACAGTCAGCTTTTCAGGTGGGTGCCTTATTCCCGGAACCGGTGGACGGTTCTCTAAATTTTCATATGTTAGCATTGCATGCAGGTGAATGGTACAATAGCTGGGATTGATCGGTAAGTTTAACAATGAGGATTTTATGGAAATTGCAAGTGAATTGTTCACAGTATGACAATGGTATTAATCAAATAGTCATGTTGATGATTAGTGAAAGCTTATCTAAGGCAAGGATACCCTATATGATTAATTATCATGCCATATTACCACTATAACCTTTATGAGGATGGTTCATGCATTGGGATAGGATTATGTAGTTATGTGCAGGTTCTACTCTGAGGAGCCATTATGGATTGAGAATTATGGACAGGTATGGTCATTGATAATTTTGGCATGAGGTTTATTTTCTTATTCTTCTTGAGGACAAATGCATGCTTGTATGGACATATGTGTATGGACATATAGTTAGGCCATCTTTTACTGCTGCACTACATATTGGAATTTGACTTAGGAGAAACCATGTTTGCTTTCTTTCTCCTTTTTATTTAGACTTTTGAGTCATGTTGCTCGGGTTCGAGCAGAGGGTTGGGATAGTGTAGCTGGGACCTTAGGGTCAGAGACAGGGTTGTGCTTGATGTTGGATTGTGGGTTATTGCGGCAACCGCGGACAGTAGGCGGTTGACCGGATCTTGATTAATTTACCCAATTGTGGATTGTGGGTTATTGCGGCAACCGCGGACAGTAGGCGGTTGACCGGATCTTGATTAATTTACCCAATTGTGGGTTGTGGGTTATTGCGGTGACCGCGGACTTTGGGCGGTTGACCGGATGTTGACTATTGCATCAGATTGGGTATCAGATTATTCTAGTGGATGGTGTTTCCCACTTTTTGAGTACTATTGCATCAGATCGGGGTTTTGTTAGTGGACGGAGTTTCCCACTTTGATCATAGTCTTGATCCAGTCCTGCTATTATCAGACAGTGGTTACAGAGATACTCGATACAGTGATGCTTGATACAGTGATACTTTACTCGGTGTGGGTCGCTCCCCTCGAGTGCCACTCCGGAGTAGGCTTTCCACGGTGTGAGCGCCGGGCACCAGGCAGGGTTCTTGAGTTCGACAGCAGAGCAGGCAGTACCAGTGATTACTGGTCTATCGATTGGGTTTATTCAGGCAGATACTTTTGTTACACTCGTGCCTGGGGGACCGAGTGGGAGTCTAGTAGCTTGTTTAGACCAGTGCTTGTATTGTTGGGAACTGTTCGGGGTTTGACGGTGGTCCCTGGTCGTTGTGAGTTCTTTGACCATTGTGTGAGAGGTTGAGCATCTTGAGTCTATCCGTTCTGAGAGAGAGAGATGGATTATGACTATAGCCTGCATGAGCCACTACTCAATAGCGAGTTAGTCCGTTTGGACGCCCTACGTAATTCCTGCCCGTCAGCGGGAGGTGGTTGTAGGTGGGCGCAGGTTTGACTGGACCCGATGTGGCAGTCAGCTCGATTGGGTCGATTGAGCACCTCGTGTGCGAGTGTTGCATATCTTCATCAGAGTTTCCCCATTTGAGCATTTGGATAGAGGCATGGTAGCTGTAGAGTGTTTCCAGCTTCTTCTTTCAGTTTTACTGCATCGGTTATCTTTTGCCTCTAGTAGTCTTGGTGGGCAGATCGTCGGGCCTAGTGGCGATACCCACTGAGAACTCCCTTATTGCGTAGTTCTCACGCCCGTTGGGGTTTTCCCCCTTTTTGTCCTTTCTCCTCTTTGTTTTGCAGAGTCTTGGCGGGTGTTGCCGTTCTGTGGTTGCTGTGCGTGGTGAGGGAGTAGCGAGCTAGATCCAGACCCATCTTTGGAGAGTAGCGGTACCCCCTTTGGAGGAGATCTTCAGTATAGTCGGTAGATTGGTATTTATTTCCTCTTTTGAGAGACTGATGTAGTGAGGATATGATGTATTGAGAGCTTGTACACTGATGTTTTATTTGAGATATCTCCCTGTTGAGCTATGAGTTTTGTACTCGAGGTTAATGTATGATTATCATTTTTGGGAGATGGACCTTGTTGTTTTATCTTCAGTTGTACAGTGGTTGATTTTATTCTACAGCAGTTTTATCTTTAGCTCTGATATCTGTTAGCTGTAGTTCTTTTTGCAGGTAGGACGCTTCGCCTATGCGGGTTTGGCATAGGTGGCGGATCTGTTGGCGAGCCCGGGTCGCAGTTTCGACCCCGGGGCGTGACAGTAAACACATGTGCTAACTTGGGAGAGAAAATTCCAGAATCTAAAGTTGTAAGAAATATTTTGAGGACTCTTCCTGAAAGATTTCGTTCCAAGGTTACGGCCATTGAAACTAATTAAACACCTGGACGAAATCCGTGTAGAAGAATAGTTGGTGCATGCACTCAAACATATGAAAATGACATTTCCTACTACTATTCTTCTGGAAAGGCATCTATTTCTAAGTCTTCAGGTTTTGCGTGAATGAACAAAGAAGAAGACGCGGATTCATCCCTCCTCTGACGATGACGAGAAACCTATCTATGGATGGATTTCGAGAAGCAGCTTGCCTCTTGACAAGAAAATTTCGCTGAACTTTTCGAAGTGGGTAATTCTAGTAAAAACCTCATCCTTCGTAAAGTGAAGAAGGCAAAAGGAATTCAAGCCTATAAGTCAAGAAAGCAAGAGAGTTTTTCAAAAGATAAGAAAAACTCGGAGGGACAAGTCCAATGCTTCAAGTGCCGAGGCTACGGCCACATCTCAACGGAGTGCCCCATTAAGAATCCATGAAGAAGAAGGCGATGCAAGCCGTCCACTTGGATGACACCTCAACTCAAATGAGTCTCTTCAAGTGATGAAGAAAATAACGCAACGGCGTTCCACGCGTCCACATCTTCACCTTACGTATGCTTATGGCGAGTACATTCGATTCATTGTCCACTCTCCCATGTTGAAAAAAATGCAACGGACGACGAATCGAGTAATTCCGAAGGTGAAGACTTTGCTTTTGCCTACCATAAACTTTTAAGGATTTCAAAGAAACTGGCAAAGCAAAACCAGGGTTTGAGAGGGATTGCAGGATCTCGAAGAAGAAGTAAAAAAGGGCCACTTCTCTCTCAAACGGTCTTGAAGTGGAAAAGGGATACTTGTCAAAGTAATGTTTTCCCTTCAAGAGAAAAATGAACATTTCGAGAAGGAACACGTTAAAATTGGTAGATAAAGCTGGTTACTTCTTGAAGCTCTACTCGAGCTCGTCATGAAAAATGGAAATGACGAAGACCATTTCCAACTTAAGGATGATTTAAAGCAATTTTCTTCGGGAGGGAGCAAGTTGGATAAGATGCTTTGTCTTGGTCAAACAACCGTTTCGGCCTCGGATACACTCCAACTGGAGACAGCCTAATTCGAGTGTAATAGTTTTTGTGCCCAGTCGGTATCTCCTCCTCCTACGACGTAATTCACTACATACAACGACAACAAGCCCTACCTCCCCACTCTTCGGAATCGTCAAGTACAAAGGTATGTTTTCGTGGGTTTTGCAAGGCACATAAGGAAAATTGCAAGTTGGAGCTAACGAAATAAATAAGCACCTCTTGCAAACAACTACAATGAGTTCACTCCCCGAAATCAAAGAAGATTTTTCAAAAGAAAAAACATTGGTAGTATATCAAACCAAGACCGACGACGTCAAGGAAAAGCGATGAATCAATCAAGACGCTTCACCAAGGAGAAATAACTTCACAGAACATTGGCCGACGCAGTCCAAAAAGGTTTGGGTGCGCAAAGGTGAAATCTTCTTCCCTGTCTTGTTGTTCATACTCTTTGCATGCTTATGACAACTTCGTCTCGGTATCTGATAGTGGATGTTCCGTCCACATGACCGGTGACAAAAACGACTTTCAACTTTAGAGAAAATCTCCGCGGCGGACATGTTGGGTTTCGAGACGGTCGTATCTGTCTCGCTAAATTATATGAAAAGGAACCAATCGCTATTCCCGAAAGGCCCCGGTTTTTGAACATGTCTTAGTTGTTGGAAGGCCTTAATACTAACCTCATTATCATAATCAACTTTGTGATAATGGTTTTCTTCAGTTAACTTTTCTTCTGTAGAATTATTGTAACTGTAAGGACCAATATTCTGTTTAAAGGGGGTTAGAGTTTGAAAATAATTGCTATGTTTGTGTTCAAACAAAATTTCTGAAAATTGTAATCTAGTTATTTAGATAACG
>CM055064.1:9063829-9104142 GCA_029204045.2 Tillandsia leiboldiana
GTAGGGGAAAACTTTCTGCTCGAAACATGCGCATTCATGCGCTTCGTGTTCTCCTCCGTCGCCTCATCGGCCTGAGACATATGAGCCACCTGGGCCCGCAACTATGGGTCTCGCTCTGCTATGACTACTCTGCCTCCCGCCGCTCGGGCTCCTCATCAGAATAGGATGCGCCCTCTCTCACTACACGAGTATTCCTCGAAGGCATCGTTGATAGATGCCACAAAACTAAACGCAGAACACAACGAACACACCCCGACCAAGCGAAAGTTTCTAAAACATGTACTCATTCTAAAGTATTATGTTGTCTGCACGCAACATAACCATTTAAGAGAGTAAACATGCAAAAGCACTCACCCCAATCCTCTGGGGGAGTGACACTCAATCAATACTCTCGCAAAAGTCACGTTTCTCACGACGTCACCCAACTGTCCAATGTTAAGGATTTTATGTTGGCGTATTTCGTGAAATGGTTAAGTCTTGAATATTGAAGATGAAGAAGCTTGGATCATATACCTCAATCTCAAGTAAGAAGAATTCAAAAGGATCGGGTACGTTTAACTAAATAAGTTTGGTGATCCGAATACTTCTTACAGTGTAGAGAAACACTGGATGGATTTTAATCGCATAAAAATAAAAAACTGGACAGTTATATATTCAGGATCCGGATCAGGGTACTACAGTCCGGACCCCGAACAAAGGGTAGTTCATGCGCAAATCCAGTCCGGAACACATCTTGTTCAGCCGGACCACGAACGTGGATTTTGCAGAACTGCATGAACAGTCCAGACCGTGGTTCTTCAGTCGGATCCCGAACGTGTGTTTTCTAGAAAAACTCTGTTTAGCGACGATAGTCCGGATCGCATTATTCCAGTCCGGACTGTCGACCCAAAACTTCCAGATAAGGTTGGTTTTTGATTCTTATCCACTTCCAATGGTTTCTAACCTATAAGTAAACCCTAATTCTATCTTTTAGGGTAATCCACAATAAGTTTTTTTATCTCCGAAAAGAACGAGGAATATAAACGGATGAAAAACTTATAAGATCCACATATAGAGAAGAAAGGAAATAACTAGATTTAATTCTATATTTCTTCATCTATATTAATTAATTTGATTCTAGGTTTCATACTCAGATTTTGAGTAGAATCAAATTAATGAATACTTAGATGGTATTTCCGATCTATCTTTGATCTAAGTATTCGGCGGATCATCACCACCAACAAAACAACGATTTTCCCCAAAATCGACGCGTGGATTCGCGTGGCCTTGTGGATTCAAGGTGCTACCGCTTTCGTGGATTCGGAGCGAGGTACGTTCGTGGATTCGAGACGTACTACTTGTGGAGACCGTGGATTCGATCAGACGTCGTGGACTCGACGTTGGACGCCGTGGATTCGGCGTTGGACGCAAATCGTGGATTCGAGGCGCGTTGCGGAGCGAGCGGAGAAGATCAACTCGGAGCGTATGGAAAAAGGTTGAGTCGACTGTGAGTGCGTTATATCACCTTTGTACGTGTTATAATCTTAGTTGATTTCACTTTGTTATCGGTCCCGTGGTTTTTTACTCCTGGTTTTGGAGTTTTCCACGTAAAAATCTTGCGTGTTATTTTTTATTTCCGCATTGGGTTTTATTACGCAAAGATTTTTGAGTGTTTATTGTTTACACCTATTCACCCCCCTCTAGGAGTTTTTCCCCTATTTAGATCCATATTAGACATAACCCAACAAGTGGTATCAGAGCGGGAATAGGGTTGTAAACAATGGTTGAAGGTGGAAACATCAACAGACCCCATTCTTCGATGGAACAAACTATGCCTACTGGAAAGTACGGATGAGAGCATTTCTTATTTCCATCGATGAACGGCTGTGGCAATCAATCGAGTTATGATGGTCCAATCCAACTGAAATTATTGCTGACGTTCGCACCATCAAACCTAGGTCGAAATGGACCAAGGAAGAGATTGCTATCTTCTTACAACGGCAAATGAATTAACGCCTTATTTAATGCTTTGTCTAAAACTGAATTCTCTCGCGTCTCGGCATGTGAGACTGCGAAAGAAATCTGGGATGTTCTACAAGTTACACATGAGGGAACAAACCTTGTGAAGATTCAAAAGCTGCAAATGCTTACGAGCAAATTTGACTCTATTTTCATGGCAGAAAATGAATCTTTCACAGATTATTATACACGATTGCAAGACATCGTAAACACATGTGCTAACTTGGGAGAAAAAATTCCAGAATCTAAAGTTGTGAGAAAGATTTTAAGGACTGTTCCTGAAAGATTTCGTTCCAAGGTTACGGCCATTAAAACTATTAAACACCCGGACAAAATCCGTGTTGAAGAATTAGTTGGTGCACTTCAAACATATGAAATGACATTTCCTACTAACTATTCTTCTGGAAAGGCATCTACTTCTAAGTCTTCAGGTTTTGCGTTGAAATCAACAAAAGAAGAAGACGCGGATTCATCCTCCTCAGACGATGACGAGAACCTATCTATGGAGGATTTCGAAAAGCAGCTTGTTCTCTTGACAAGGAAATTTCGCCGAAACTTTCGAAGGGGTAATTCTAGTAAAACTTCATCCTTCGTAAAGTCGAAGAAAGGCAAAATGAACGCAAGCTATAAGTCAAGAAAGCAAGAGAGTTTTTTAAAAGATAAGAAAAACTCGGAGGGACAAGTCCAATGCTTCAAGTGCCGAGGCTACGGCCACATCTCAACGGAGTGTCCCAATAAGAATCCGATGAAGAAGAAGGCGATGCAAGCCGTCACTTGGGATGACACCTCAACGTCAAATGAGTCATCTTCCAGTGATGAAGAATGTTAAGGATTTTATCTTGGCGTATTTCGTGAAATGGTTAAGTCTTGAAGATTGAAGATGAAGTACCTTGGATCATATACCTCAATCTCAAGTAAGAAGAATTCAAAAGGATCAGGTACGTTTAACTAAATAAGTTTGGTGATCCGAATACTTCTTATAGTGTAGAAACACTTGGATGGATTCTTAATCGCATAAAAATAAAAAACTGGACATGTTCTATATATGTTCAGGATCCGGATCAGGGTACTACAGTCCGGACCTCGAACATAGGGTAATTCATGCGAAAATCCAGTCCGGATCACATCTTGTTCAGTCCGGACCCCGAACGTGGATTTTGCAGAAACTACATGAACAGTCCGGACCGTGGTTCTTCAGTCTGGATCCCGAACGTGTGTTTTTTTGGAAAAATTCTGTTTAGCGACGACAGTCCGGATCGCATTATTCCAGTCCGGACTGTCGACCCGAAAACTTCCAGATAAGATTGGTTTTTATTCTTATCCACTTTCAATGGTTTCTAACCTATAAGTAAACCCTAATTCTATCTTTTAGGGTAGTCCACAATAAGTTTTTTATCTCAGTAAAAGAACGAGGAACATAAACGGATGAAAAACTTATAAGAACCACATATAGAGAAGAAAGGAAATAACTAGATTTAATTCTATGTTTCCTCATCTATATTATTAATTTGATTCTAGGTTTTCATACTCAGATTTTGAGTAGAATCAAATTAATGAATACTTAGATGGTATTTCCGATCTATCTTTGATCTAAGTATTCGGCGGATCATCACCACCAACAAAACAACAATTTTCCCCAAAATCGGCGCGTGGATTCGCGTGGCCTTGTGGATTCAAGGTGCTACCGCTCTCGTGGATTCGGAGCGAGGTACGTTCGTGGATTCGAGACGTACTACTTGGTGGACACCGTGGATTCGGTCATACGTCGTGGACTCGATGTTGGACGCCGTGGATTCGGCGTTGGACGCAAATCGTGGATTCGAGGCGCGTTGCGGAGCGAGCGGGAAGATCAACTCGGAGCGTTATGGAAAAAGGTGGAGTGTCTGTGAGTGCGTTATATCACCTTTTGTACTGTGTATAATCTTAGTTGATTTCACCGTGTTATCGGTCCCGTGGTTTTTTACTCCTGGTTTTGGAGTTTTCCACGTAAAATCTTGCGTGTATTTTCATTTCCGTATTGGGTTTTAGTATGCAAAGATTTTTGAGTGCTTATTGTTACACCTATTCACCCCCTCTAGGGTTTTTTCCCCTATTTAGATCGATATTAGACATACCCCAACAAGTGGTATCAGAGGCGGGAATAGGGTTGTAAACCATGGTTGAAGGTGGAAACATTCAGACAGACCCCCATTCTTTCGATGGAACAAACTATGCCTACTGGAAATTACAGATGAGAGCATTTCTTATTTCCATCGATGAACGGGTTTGGCAATCAATCGAGTTAGGATGGTCAAATCCAACTGACATTACTGCTGATGTTCTCACCATCAAACCTAGGTCGAAAATGGACCACGGAAGAGATTGAGCTATCTTCCTTACAACGGCAAAGGAATTAACGCCTTATTTAATGCTTTGTCTCAAACTGACTTCTCCTCGGGCCTCGGCAAGTGAGACTGCGAAAGAAATCTGGGATGTTCTACAAGTTACACATGAGGGAACAAACTTTGTGAAGATTCAAAAACTAGAAATGCTTACAGCAAATTTGACTCTATTTTCATGGCAGAAAATGAATCTTTCACAGATTATTATACACGATTGCAAGACATCGTAAACACATGTTGCTAACTTGGGAGAGAAAATTCCAGAATCTAAAGTTGTAAGAATGATTTTAAGGACTGTTCCTGAAAGATTTCGTTCCAAGGTTACGGCCATTGAAACTATTAAACACCCGGACGAAATCCGCGTTGAAGAATTAGTTGGGGCACTTCAAACATATGAAATGACATTTCCTACTAACTATTCTTCTGGAAACGGCATCTACTTCTAAGTCTTCAGGTTTTTGTGTTGAAATCAACAAAAGAAGAAGACCGCGGATTCATCCTCCTCAGACGATGACGAGAACCTATCTTTGGAGGATTTCGAGAAGCAGCTTGCCCCTTTTGACAATGAAATTCGCCGAAACTTTCGAAGGGGTAATTCTAGTAAAACTTCATCCTTCGTAAAGTCGAAGAAAGGCAAAATGAATTCATGCTATAAGTCAAGAAGCAAGAGAGTTTTTCAAAAGATAAGAAAAACTCGGAGGGACAAGTCCAATGCTTCACGTGCCGAGGCTACGGCCACATCTCAACGGAGTGCCCCATAAGAATCCGAATGAAGAAGAAGGCGATGCAAGCCGTCACTTGGGATGACACCACAACGTCAAATGAGACATCTTCCAGTGATGAAGAATGTTAAGGATTTTAATCTTGGCGTATTTCGTGGAAATGGTTAAGTCTTGAAGATTGAAGATGAAGAAGTTTGGATCACAATACCTCAATCTCAAGTAAGAAGAATTCAAAAGGATCTGGTACGTTTAACTAAATAAGTTTGGTGATGCCGAATACTTCTTACAGTGTAGAAACACTTGGATTGGATTCTTAATCGCATAAAAATAAAAAACTGGACATGTTATATGTTCAGGATCCGGATCAGGGTACTACAGTCCGGACCCGCGGAACATAGGGTAGTTCATGCGCAAATCCTGTCCGAGAACACAGCTTGTTCAGTCCGGACCCCGAACGTGGATTTTGCAAAAACTGCATGAACAGTCTGAACCGTGGTTCTTCAGTCCGGATCCTGAACGTGTGTTTTTTTGGAAAAACTCTGCTTAGCGACGACAGTCCGGATCGCATTATTCCAGTCCGGACTGTCGACCCGAAAACTTCCATATAAGGTTTGGTTTTTGATTCTTATCCACTTCCAATGGTTTTCTACCCTATAAGTAAACCCTAATTCTATCTTTTAGGGTAATCCACAATAGTTTTTATCTCCGTAAAAGAACGAGGAACATAAACGGATGAAAAACTTATAAGAACCACATATAGAGAAGAAAGGAAATAACTAGATTTAATTCTATGATTCTTCATCTATATTAATTAATTTGATTCTAGGTTTTCATACTCAGATTTGAGTAGAATCAAATTAATGAATACTTAGATGGTATTTCCCGATCTATCTTTGATCTAGTATTCGGCGGATCATCACCACCAACAAAACAACAATTTCCCCAAAATCGGCGCGGGATTCGCGTGGCCTTGTGGATTCAAGGTGCTACCGCTCTCGTGGATTCGGAGCGAGGTACGTTCGTGGATTCGAGACGTACTACTTGGTGGACACCGTGGATTCGGGTCAGACGTCGTGGACTCGACATTGGACGCCGTGGATTCGGCGTTGGACGCAAATCGTGGATTCGAGGCGCGTTGCGGAGCGAGCGGGAGAAGATCAACTCGGAGCGTATGGAAAAAGGTTGAGTCGTCTGTGAGTGCGTTATATCACCTTTGTACGTGTTATAATCTTAGTTGATTTCACCGTGTTATCGGTCCCGTGGTTTTTTACTCCTGGTTTTGGAGTTTTCCACGTAAAAATCTTGCGTGTTATTTTTCATTTCCGTATTGGGTTTATTACGCAAAGATTTTTGAGTGTTTACTGTTTACACCTATTCACCCCCCTCTAGGGAGTCTTTTCCCCCTATTTAGATCGATATTAGACATAACCCAACAAGTGGGTATCAGAGCGGGAATAGGGTCGTAAACAATGGTTGAAGGGTGGAAACATCAACAGACCCCCATTCTTCGATGGAACAAACTATGCCTACTGGATAGTACGGATGAGAGCATTTCTTATTTACATCGATGAACGGGTGTGGCAATCAATCGAGTTAGGATGGTCAAATCCAACTGACATTATTGCTGATGTTCGCACCGTCAAACCTAGGTCGAAATGGACCAAGGAAAAGATTGAGCTATCTTCTTACAACGACAAAGGAATATACGCCTTATTTAATGCTTTGTCTCAAACTGAATTCTCTCGCGTCTCGGCATGTGAGACTGTGAAAGAAATCTGGGATGTTCTACAAGTTACACATAGGGGAACAAACCTTGTGAAGATTCAAAAACTGCAAATGCTTACGAGCAAATTTGACTCTATTTTCATGGCAGAAAATGAATCTTTCACAGATTATTATACACGATTGCAAGACATCGTAAACACATGTGCTAACTTGGGAGAGAAAATTCCAGAATCTAAAGTTGTAAGAAAATTTTAAGGACTATTCCTGAAAGATTCGTTCCAAGGTTACGGCCATTGAAACTATTACACACCCGGACGAAATCCGTGTTGAAGAATAGTTGGTGCACTTCAAACATATGAAATGACATTTCCTACTAACTATTCTTTTGGAAAGGCATCTACTTCTAAGTCTTCAGGTTTTTTGTTGAAATCACAATAGAAGAAGACGCGGATTCATCCTCCTCAGACGATGACGAGAACCTATCTTTGGAGGATTTCGAGAAGCAGCTTGCTCTCTTGACAAGGAAATTTCGCCGAACACTTTCGAGGGGTAATTCTAGTAAAACTTCATCCTTCGTAAAGGCGAAGAAACGCAAAATGAATTCAAGATATAGGTCAAGAAGCAAGAGAGTTTTTCAAAAGATAAGAAAAACTCGGAGGGACAATTCTAATGCTTCAAGTGCCGAGGCTACGGCCACATCTCACCGGAGGTGTCCCAATAAGAATCCGATGAAGAAGAAGGCGATGCAAAGCCGTCACTTGGGATGACACCACAACGTCAAATGAGACATCTTCCAGTGATGAAGAATGTTAAGGATTTTATCTTGGCGTATTTCGTGAAATGGTTATGTCTTGAAGATTGAAGATGAAGAAGTTTGGATCATATACCTCAATCTCAAGTAAGAAGAATTCAAAAGGATCTGGTACGTTTAACTAAATAAGTTTGGTTGATCCGAATACTTCTTACAGTGTAGAAACACTTGGATGGATTCTTAATCGCATAAAAATAAAAAACTGGACATGTTATATGTTCAGGGATCCGGATCAGGGTACTACAGTCCGGACCCCGAACATAGGGTAGTTCATGCGCAAATCCTGTCCGGAACACATCCCCGAACGTGGATTTTGCAGAAACTGCATGAACAGTCCGAACCGTGGTTCTTCAGTCCGGATCCCAGAACGTGTGTTTTTTTGGAAAAACTCTGTTTAGTGCGACGACAGTCCGGATCGCATTATTCCAGTCAGGACTGTCGACCCGAAAACTTCCAGATAAGGTTGGTTTTTGATTCTTATCCACTTCCAATGGTTTCTAACCTATAAGTAACCCTAATTCTATCTTTTAGGGTAATCCACAATAAGTTTTTTATCTCCGTAAAAGAACGAGGAACATAACGATGAAAAACTTTAAGAGTCCGCAATAGAGAAGAAAGGAAATAACTAGATTAATTCTATGTTTCTTCATCTATATTAATTAATTTGATTCTAGGTTTTAATACTCAGATTTTGAGTAGAATCAAATTAATGAATACTTAGATGGTATTTCCGATCTATCTTTGATCTAAGTATTCGGCGGATCATCACCACCAAAAAAACAACGATTTTCCCCAAAATCGGCGCGTGGATATCGCGTGGCCTTGTGGATTCAAGGTGCTACCGCTCTCGTAGATTCGGAGCGAGGTACGTCCGTGGATTCGAGACGTACTACTTGGTGGAGGCCGCGGATTCGGTCAGACGTCGTGGACTCGACGTTGGACGCCGTGGATTTGGCGTTGGACGCAAATCGTGGATTCGAGGCGCGTTGCGGAGCGAGTGGAGAAGATCAACTCGGAGCGTATGGAGAAAGGTTGAGTCGTCTGTGAGTGCGTTATATCACCTTTGTACGTGTTATAATCTTAGTTGATTTCACCGTGTTATCGGTCCCGTGGTTTTTTACTCCTGATTTTGGAGTTTTCCACGTAAAAATCTTGCGTGTTATTTTTCATTTCCGCATTGGGTTTTATTACGCAAAGATTTTTGAGTGTTTATTGTTTACCCCTATTCACCCCCCTCTAGGTGTTTTTTCCCCTATTTAGATCCATATTAGACATAAACCCAATAAGTGGTATCAGAGCGGGAATAGGGTTGTAAACAATGGTTGAAAGTGGAAACATCAACAGACCCCCATTTTTCCGATGGAACAAACTATGCCTACTGGAAAGTACGGATGAGAGCATTTCTTATTTCCATCGATGAACGGGTGTGGCAATCAATCGAGTTAGGATGGTCAAATCCAACTGAAATTATTGCTGATGTTCGCACCATCAAACCTAGGTCGAAATGGACCAAGGAAGAGATTGAGCTATCTTCTTACAACGGCAAAGGAATTAACGCCTTATTTAATGCTTTGTCGCAAACTTAGTTCTCTCGCGTCTCGGCAAGTGAGACTGCGAAAGAAATCTGGGATGTTCTATAAGTTACACATGAGAGAACAAACCTTGTGAAGATTCAAAAACTGCAAATGCTTACGAGCAAATTTGACTCTATTTTCATGGCAGAAAATGAATCTTTCACAGATTATTATACACGATTGAAAGACATCGTAAATGTGGTGACCCGGATCTTTGCAGGGTGTCTACAGTGTGACCAGCAGCTTCTGGAAGCCTACGTGGCATGTCGGCGGTGTTCGCACGCCAGTTTGGACACAAGAGATGGACTCGGGGCTTAAAATGGATCTCGTAGGTAATCGGGGGACCCCATCGGATGTTTAGAACAGTTTACGCGAGGAGTGGATATCAAATTTAGGCTCGGCGCGGAATTCGGATTAAAAATACCTTTCCGGGAGCCTCCGGCAAATTATAGGATTGGAATTTGGCAAAATGGACGCCGGATTTGGAATCAGCGCGCGAAAACGGTCAAGATGGGCTATCTACTTACTATTTTTGAGCTTGCGGGTACTGTTCATGACGGAACAGTATTTCCGGCGATCGCCGGCGTTGGCCGGCGGCGGCGGACAGCGTCCGCGGGCGGCGGCGCAGCCTCGGGCAGGCGTTTGGCGGCCGCGGGCAGGCGGCTGAGGGCGCGGGCAGGCGGCTGAGCGCGCGGGCAGGCGCGCGGTCCACCGCGGAGGTCGTGCACCGGGGGCGGGCCACGTGGCGCTCTCCGGTTGGCCGGTTCAGCGGGCGCGGTCCACTGAAATTGGGCCCGGGTGCACGGTAGACCGGGTGGACACGTGGCGTGAGGTGATTGGTTCGGTGTTGTGCTCCCGGTCCACGCAACCGGTGGAGTGGGTGACCGGGGCAGGTGGCCGTACGGCGGGGCAGGTGGCCGTACGGCCCGGGTCAGCCGCGACGTGCGCGGTCCACGGCGCGACGTGCGTGGTGCACGGGTTGCCGGGCCACGTGTCGCGTCGCCATTGGCGGGCGCAGGTGCACCGGGTGCAGTGGGGCCCGGGGGAGTAGTGGGCTGGGCTGTGTGGTGGACCGGGCCGCACTGTGCGCGCCCGAAACTTGGCGGGCCGGGCCGCACTGTGCGCGCCCGAATTCGGGCGGACCGGACCGGGCGCCCGAAAGTTGGGACACAATGGGAATTTTTCCAATTGTTTCCTCAGCCTATAAATAGGCAGCCCGAGCCCTCTTCTTTGGCTCTTTTCTCTCAGCCCACGCACCATCTGCCCGAGCACCTTGAAGAAGACTTGTTCAACTCTTAATTCTTGATCTTCCTGCCAAGTTCTAGGATTTTTGGAGGCTCGAATCCCGAGGTTCCCCATTTTACGGCGCGGCGCGACGTTGCATTCCTGTATTCTTCTTCGGCGCAGCGACAGTGTTTTGGCTCCCCTGGGCTACCCCGAGCTCCTTTTTCTGTGATTCTTGCGCCGACAGACTCCTAAGAGGTAGGGCTTCATCTTTCGTATTGATCACGCTTTCCTGTTGCGAGTTTTTGGCACGGATCCCGAGGCAACACTGTGACCCTTTTTCTGTTTGGCTTTGTGGGACAGCATCGAGGTGTTTTGGCCATATCTTTGCGCACAAGCGTCAGCCGGAAACGAGCTTATACAACTTTTTCATCTACAGATCGCAAGGAACGCGCTTGTATTTTTCTTGGATTTTTCTGAGATTTCATCAGAGGTGAAAATTACTGTTTTCTCAGTGAACAGTGTACAGTTTTAATACAGATTTTTGTATGAGTGTACCCCCTTGCCGAATTTTTATCTTGACTTACCGAACTCCGATTTGGGCGTGCAAGGTACCGTTTCGAAGCTATCGACGCAAGGATTGCTGTGATATTTTTATTGGAATTTTGTGGGCACTATCTGCAGGTGATAATTTAACTGTTCATAATTCGAGGTTGTATGTGGTTTTAAGTGCTATATTTGGGAGCCTAGTGTAATTAGTGGACTTTGTATTGTGCCAGGAGTGTTACGGGTGTGCTGAACTTATCGGAGCAAGGGATTAGAGTTATTTGGTGTTTTCAGCTGTTGGGTTTTGGACAGTCAGCTTTTCAGGTGGGTGCCTTATTCCCGGAACCGGTGGACGGTTCTCTAAATTTTCATATGTTAGCATTGCATGCAGGTGAATGGTACAATAGCTGGGATTGATCGGTAAGTTTAACAATGAGGATTTTATGGAAATTGCAAGTGAATTGTTCACAGTATGACAATGGTATTAATCAAATAGTCATGTTGATGATTAGTGAAAGCTTATCTAAGGCAAGGATACCCTATATGATTAATTATCATGCCATATTACCACATAACCTTTTATGAGGATGGTTCATGCATTGGGATAGGATTATGTAGTTATGTGCAGGTTCTACTCTGAGGAGCCATTATGGATTGAGAATTATGGACAGGTATGGTCATTGATAATTTTGGCATGAGGTTTATTTTCTTTATTCTTCTTGAGGACAAATGCATGCTTGTATGGACATATGTGTATGGACATATAGTTAGGCCATCTTTTACTGCTGCACTACATATTGGAATTTGACTTAGGAGAAACCATGTTTGCTTTCTTTCTCCTTTTTATTTAGACTTTTGAGTCATGTTGCTCGGGTTCGAGCAGAGGGTTGGGATAGTGTAGCTGGGACCTTAGGGTCAGAGACAGGGTGTGCTTGATGTTGGATTGTGGGTTATTGCGGCAACCGCGGACAGTAGGCGGTTGACCGGATCTTGATTAATTTACCCAATTGTGGATTGTGGGTTATTGCGGCAACCGCGGACAGTAGGCGGTTGACCGGATCTTGATTAATTTACCCAATTGTGGGTTGTGGGTTATTGCGGTGACCGCGGACTTTGGGCGGTTGACCGGATGTTGACTATTGCATCAGATTGGGTATCAGATTATTCTAGTGGATGGTGTTTCCCACTTTTTGAGTACTATTGCATCAGATCGGGGTTTTGTTAGTGGACGGAGTTTCCCACTTTGATCATAGTCTTGATCCAGTCCTGCTATTATCAGACAGTGGTTACAGAGATACTCGATACAGTGATGCTTGATACAGTGATACTTTACTCGTGTGGGTCGCTCCCCTCGAGTGCCACTCCGGAGTAGGCTTTCCACGGTGTGAGCGCCGGGCACCAGGCAGGGTTCTTGAGTTCGACAGCAGAGCAGGCAGTACCAGTGATTACTGGTCTATCGATTGGGTTTATTCAGGCAGATACTTTTGTTACACTCGTGCCTGGGGGACCGAGTGGAGTCTAGTAGCTTTGTTTAGACCAGTGCTTGTATTGTTGGGAACTGTTCGGGGTTTGACGGTGGTCCCGTGGTCGTTGTGAGTTCTTTGACCATTGTGTGAGAGGTTGAGCATCTTGAGTCTATCCGTTCTGAGAGAGAGAGCATGGATTATGACTATAGCCTGCATGAGCCACTACTCAATAGCGAGTTAGTCCGTTTGGACGCCCTACGTAATTCCTGCCCGTCAGCGGGAGGTGGTTGTAGGTGGGCGCAGGTTTGACTGGACCCGATGTGGCAGTCAGCTCGATTGGGTCAATTGAGCACCTCGTGTGCGAGTGTTGCATATCTTCATCAGAGTTTCCCCATTTGAGCATTTGGATAGAGGCATGGTAGCTGTAGAGTGTTTCCAGCTTCTTCTTTCAGTTTTACTGCATCGGTTATCTTTTGCCTCTAGTAGTCTTGGTGGGCAGATCGTCGGGCCTTGTGGCGATACCCACTGAGAACTCCCTTATTGCGTAGTTCTCACGCCCGTTGGGGGTTTTCCCCCTTTTTGTCCTTTCTCCTCTTTGTTTTGCAGAGTCTTGGCGGGTGTTGCCGTTCTGTGGTTGCTGTGCGTGGTGAGGGAGTAGCGAGCTAGATCCAGACCCATCTTTGGAGAGTAGCGGTACCCCCTTTGGAGGAGATCTTCAGTATAGTTGGTAGATTGGTATTTATTTCCTCTTTTGAGAGACTGATGTAGTGAGGATATGATGTATTGAGAGCTTGTACACTGATGTTTTATTTGGGATATCTCCCTGTTGAGCTATGAGTTTTGTACTCGAGGTTAATGTATGATTATCATTTTTGGGAGATGGACCTTGTTGTTTTATCTTCAGTTGTACAGTGGTTGATTTTATTCTACAGCAGTTTTATCTTTAGCTCTGATATCTGTTAGCTGTAGTTCTTTTTGCAGGTAGGACGCTTCGCCTATGCGGGTTTGGCATAGGTGGCGGATCTGTTGGCGAGCCCGGGTCGCAGTTTCGACCCCGGGGCGTGACAGTAAACACATGTGCTAACTTGGGAGAGAAAATTCCAGAATCTAAAGTTGTAAGAAATATTTTGAGGACTCTTCCTGAAAGATTTCGTTCCAAGGTTACGGCCATTGAAACTATTAAACACCTGGACGAAATCCGTGTAGAAAAATTAGTTGGTGCACCTCAAACATATGAAATGACATTTCCTACTAACTATTCTTCTGGAAAGGCATCTATTTCTAAGTCTTCAGGTTTTGCGTTGAAATGAACAAAAGAAGAAGACGCGGATTCATCCTCCTCTGACGATGACGAGAACCTATCTATGGATGATTTCGAGAAGCAGCTTGCTCTCTTGACAAGAAAATTTCGCTGAAACTTTCGAAGTGGTAATTCTAGTAAAACCTCATCCTTCGTAAAGTTGAAGAAAGGCAAAAGGAATTCAAGCTATAAGTCAAGAAAGCAAGAGAGTTTTTCAAAAGATAAGAAAAACTCGGAGGGACAAGTCCAATGCTTCAAGTGCCGAGGCTACGGCCACATCTCAACGGAGTGCCCCATTAAGAATCCTATGAAGAAGAAGGCGATGCAAGCCGTCACTTGGGATGACACCTCAACGTCAAATGAGTCATCTTCAAGTGATGAAGAAAATAACGCAACGGCGTTCCACGCGTCCACATCTTCACCTTACGTATGCTTTATGGCGAGTACATTCGATTCATTGTCCAACTCCTCCCATGTTGAAAAAAATGCAACGGACGACGAATCGAGTAATTCCGAAGGTGAAGACTTTGCTTTTGCCTACCATAAACTTTTAAAGGATTCAAAGAAACTGGCAAAGCAAAACCAGGGTTTGAGAGGGAGATTGCAGGATCTCGAAGAAGAAGTAAAAAGGGCAACTTCTCTCTCAAACGGTCTTGAAGTGGAAAGGGATAACTTGGTCAAAGTAAATGTTTCCCTTCAAGAGAAAAATGAACATTTCGAGAAGGAACACGTTAAATTGGTAGATAAAGCTGGTTACTTCTTGAAGCTCTACTCCGAGGCTCGTCATGAAAAAATGGAAATGACGAAGACCATTTTCCAACTTAAGGATGATTTAAAGCGATTTTCTTCGGGAGGGAGCAAGTTGGATAAGATGCTTGGTCTTGGTCAAACAAACCGTTTCGGCCTCGGATACACTCAAACTGGAGACAGTCCTAATTCGAGTGTAATAGTTTTTGTGCCCCAGTCGGTATCTCCTCCTCCGACGACGGAATTCACTACATACAACGACAACAAGCCTACCTCACCCTCTTCGGGATCGTCAAGTACAAAGGTATGTTTTCGTTGTGGTTTTGCAAGGCACATAAGGAAAAATTGCAAGATTGGAGCTAAACGAATAAATCAAGCACCTCTTGCAACAACTACCAATGAGTTCACTCCCCGGAAATCAAAGAAGGATTTTTCAAAAGAAAAAAACATTGGTAGTACATCAAACAAGACGACGACGTCAAGGAAAAGCGATGAATCAATCAAGACGCTTTCACCAAGGAGAATAACTTCACGAACATTGCCGACGCAGTCCAAAAAGGTTTGGGTGCGCAAAGGTGAAATCTTCCCTTGTCTTGTTGTTCATACTTCTTTGCATGCTTATGACAACTCGTCTCGGTATCTGGATAGTGGATGTTCCCGTCACATGACCGGTGACAAAAACAGATTTCAAACTTTAGAGAAAATCTCCGGAGGACATGTTGTTTTCGGAGACGGTCGTTCTTCTAAAATTATAGGAAAAGGAACAATCGCTATTCCAGAAGGCCCGGTTTTGAACAATGTCTTATTTGTTGAAGGCCTTAAGACTAACCTCATTAGCATAAGTCAACTTTGTGATAATGGTTTCTCAGTTAACTTTTCTTCTGTAGAATGTATTGTAACTGATAAGGACCAATTATTCTTTTTAAAGGGGGTTAGATTTGAAAATAATTGCTATGTTGTTTCAAACAAAATTTCTGAAAATTGTAATCTAGTTTATTTAGATAACGAAACTCTTTGGCATGAAAGACTAGGTCACATAAATTTTAAAGAACTAGCAAGGATTTCAAATAAAGACGCGGTTAAGGGGGTTCCTAAACTTTCGTTTAAAGAAAACATTGTGTGTGGAGGTTGTCAAAAGGGAAAACAATCAAGGACTGCACACAAGAACTTGAACCACGTTGGTACCAAACGGCCCTTAGAATTACTGCACATGGACTTAATGGGGCCGACTCGTCAACCATCTTTGGGAGGTAAATGGTACATTTTTCTTTTGGTTGATGATTTCTCTAGATATTCATGGGTAACATTTAAAAAAAAGAGAAAGTGGATACTTTCGACTCTTTTCATGAGGTTTGTCATCGTATTATGATTGAAAGAAATGAAAAGATCGTTCGTGTTCGAAGTGATAGAGGTGGAGAATTCATCAATTCTAAATTCATTGATTTTTGCACTTCCAACGGCATAAAACATGAATTCTCAGCACCCTATACACCTCAACAGAATGGTGTAGTCGAGCGCAAAAACGAGGTTGTACAAGCGATGACACGTGTTATGCTTCATAGCCGGAATTTACCGTTACATTTTTGGGCTGAAGCTGTGAACACCGCCGTCTACATTATTAATCGAGTGTATTTGCGCCCGGGAACTTTAAATACACCATATGAGCTATGGTTTAGTAGAAAACCGAATATCAAATATTTTCGAATCTTTGGGAGTCACTGTTATATTTTGCGTGATCGCGAAAATCTTGGTAAATTCGACTCTCGAAGTGACGAAGGGATTTTCATGGGTTATTCTACAAACAGTAGAGAATACTGGGTATTTAACTTGGAATCTAAAATGATGGTAGAATCTATTAATGTTAAAGTAGATGAAGCTTTTAATTTTGCATCTGATAAATCTACCCCGGATATGTCTCTAGATGATGATACTCCTGTAAATGCATCTTCTCACAATAACTCTTTCGATAAAGTTGATGCATCTAATGGTTCTTCTAGCTTATCTGATATGCAGGAATCATCACACGTACCTGCGAGTACTCCGTTACCTCAAACGCTACGCATCTCCAAGGATCATCCGGAATCAAACATTATTGGAGACCCACAAGAAGGAGTCAGGACTCGGAGACAATTGGTTTATGGAGTCGCTTGTTACGTCTCCATGGTAGAACCAAAGAACGTCGATGAAGCTCTTCAGGATGACTACTGGATTGAAGCAATGCAGGAAGAGCTCCATCAGTTCGAAAGAAACAAAGTCTGGGAACTAACGAAGCCACCAAAGCAACACAACGTGATTGGTACTAAATGGATTTTCAAGAACAAGAAAAACGAGGATGGTACCATCATCAGGAACAAAGCACGTCTAGTTGGTCAGGGCTATTCTCAAATTGAAGGAATAGACTTTGATGAGACGTTCGCCCCGGTAGCTCGACTCGAGTCGATAAGAATTTTGTTCGCAATTGCTTGTCATTTTAAAATCAAACTCTTTCAAATGGACGTTAAGAGCGCGTTTTTAAATGGGTTTTTAAATGAGGAAGTTTATGTGGCTCAACCGAAAGGTTTTGTAGACTATAAACAACCTAACCATGTTTTTCGTTTGAAAAAGGCTCTTTACGGTCTAAAACAAGCACCGCGAGCGTGGTACGAAAGGTTAACAAAGCACCTTTTAGAGAAGGGCTACACTCGAGGGGGAGCAGACCAGACTCTCTTTGTGAAGCATTATCAGGATAACTACATTGTAGCACAAATCTATGTCGATGACATTGTATTTGGTGCAACTAGAGACAATGATGCTTCTAAATTCACTGAAACCATGAAAAGCGAATTTGAGATGTCTATGATGGGCGAACTAACTTACTTTCTTGGATTGCAAGTGAAACAAAATGAAGAAGGCATCCATTTGTGTCAATCCAAGTATGCAAGGGAGTTGGTCAAGAAGTTTGGATTAGAAAATTCTAAAGATTTTTCGACTCCAATGGGAACTAGCAATAAAGGATTAGGAAGTGAATCTCTTAGTGAAAGTGTAGACGAGAAGCTTTATCGTAGCATGATTGGAAGTCTACTCTACCTCACGACTAGTCGTCCGGATATATCCTTTAGTGTTGGGATCTGCGCGAGATATCAGTCAGCACCAAAGGAGGTTCACCTGAAAGCGGTGAAAAGGATCATCCGGTATGTCAAAGGAACTTTGAATTTCGGAATTTGGTATCCTATGGGAACAACGCTTGACATTATAGGATATTCAGATGCCGATTGGGCAGGATCTGTGGATGATCGAAAAAGTACGAGTGGTGCATGTTTTTATCTTGGCCATTGCCATGTTGCATGGCATAGTAAAAAGCAAAACTGCATAGCACTCTCGACTGCCGAAGCGGAATATATCTCAGCGGGTAGTTGTTCAACTCAACTCATTTGGATGAAAAGCGTGTTGAGCGACTTCCGAATTTCAGCAACTTCGGTAACTATTTTATGTGACAACACTAGTGCTATAAATATTTCCAAAAACCCTGTGTTGCACTCAAGAACAAAACACATTGAACTTAGGTATCATTTTCTAAGAGAGCTAGTTGAATCAAATATTCTTCAAATTTTCTATATTTCAACCGAGAATCAATTAGCTGACATTTTAACAAAACCTTTGGATCAAAAACGGTTTATTCATTTGCGTAAAGCAATTGGAATGCTTTCTTTGAAATAACGCTTTTTGAAACATTGCTTAGGTTAGGTTTTGTTTTTGTGTTTTTGTTCATTATCTATGTTTGTACATAGAACATTAATTGAGCATTGTTTTAATTGACTTTAACTGCATCCTTTCATTTATTTAGAAATTTATTATGCTTTGGATATCATAATAATTTATTTGATGCAATGATCATTTATGTCAATTAAGTCATCTTTGTTTTGATCAAAGTCAATTTCTCTCTCAAATGATCTCTTGGTATAGTTTTTATCTTATTTGACAATTGAGACGAGTATGAAATCGAGATCAATTTTTGGTTGAATACCTTATATCTTAAATAATTGATAGCCAATTGAGGGGGAGTTCATTTAAATTGTTATGCTCAAAAGAGCTGGAAAGAGTTACATCCCAACGAGGAGTGTGAAAACTACCACCACATGAAGGAAAGAGCTACCACCTCGGTCGTCCGAGTACTGTGTGCAGCTACCACATGTATACCAAGCATAGTTTTTCGAGTTAATTAGATAAAATGCTTTTTGGAATACTTGACTCAGTCAAATTCCAAGGTTGGTATAAGGTGGGGATTTTATTGAAAGATGCTCAAAGAGGCACTCCTTATAATAAATTGACTAGATATATTATCTAACATAATTGGGATTTTAAACATCTATCGATCTTGGTATTTCATTTTCTTTACCAAATTGATGATTTGATAAACGCATTACTCATAAGATGTAGTAACCGAGAATTTTAAAAGGTTTAAATAAATTTCTGGATTTATAAATAGCAGAAAATAATAAATAAAGCCCAAAAATATTGATTTTTGATCGGGGTCTAATTTCGAAAATCCGAGTTCACCGTTCCGATCGTCTCGTCGAAACATGAAAAATTCATATTCATATGTTCTCGATCCGACGGTCGGATCTTCCAGAAATCAGCGAAGAAGCTGCGGGCCCCGCAACTTAAGTGTGAATAGTAAACCCTGGTTTTCGGTCCCCTCTCGTTCGACCGCAGGCCAATTCACTGTCTACAAATTGAGACTAGCAGTATGAGTAGTCGATTCTAGCTAATTTCGACGTTCTGAGCACAATGGCACTGACGGATTTCGTTTTAGGCGATCCGGGTGCATCAAAGTGCGTGCGTCGGATAGCGACTTACAGAACTAAATGGCCCGAGAATTCATTTGCGCACCAAATCAAGCAAATGAATAGCTTATCTTGAAGGTCTCGACGAGCCGGACGTCGTGGCGAAGTCCATTTCGTATTTCGTCGAGCGGATTTTCTCGTATTGCGTAAAAAGCGCCGAATTATCGCTTTTTCTTCAAGTTCCTTGGGCCAAAGCTCTTGGAACATTGTTGTTGGGCTTTTGCCAACTTGTGAAGCCCACGAAATGTTGCTGTGCAGAGCTTGGTGGCTGGGGGTTGTGTGTGAACCCGGGTTTGAGGCTAATTGCAAAGAATCTTGCATTTATTGGTTGGTTGCCTCTTGGACTACCCTGGGCCAGAGCACGAAGGGTCTGTAGGGTGTATTCGAAGCACCAACCTCCTCTGAATTCCCCCAGACTTAGCCTGTCACGCCCCGGGGTCGAAACTGCGACCCGGGCCCACCAAACAGATCCGCCACCTATGCCAACCCGCATAGGCGAAGCGTCCTACCTGCAAGGAAAGTACTATAACTAAACAGATATCAGAGCTATAAATGAAAATCTGCTATACCTAAAATTAATCACTGTACAACTGGAAATGAAACAACACCGTCTGCCTCCCAAAAATAATAATAATAATACAATATCCTCAAGTACAAGCTCTAAACCCAACCGGGAGGTAACCCCAATATATACAACAGTGTACAGTCTCTCAATACAAAATAACCTCACTACAATAGTCTCTCAAAAGAGGAAAAAGAAACAACTAAACTACAGATGATCTCCTCTGAAGGGTACCGCTACTCTCCAACGACGGGTAGGGATCTAGCTCGCGACTCCCTCGCCTCGATCAACAACCGCAGAGTCGGCAACACCCGCAAGACTCTGCAAAACAAAGGAGAGGAGAGAAAGAGGGGGGAAAACCCCCAAAGGGTGTGAGAACTACTCCAAAAAGGGAGTTCTCAGTGGGTACCACCGCCAGACCCGACGGTCTGCCCACCAAGTCCTCAAGAGACAAAAACTAACCCAAGTCATAAGACTGAAATGAGTAAGTTGGAGACTATCAACAGCTACCCTGCCCCTAACTAAAGGCTAAAAGGGGGAGAACCAAACAGTGGTATGCAACCACTAGCACATGAAGTGCACCATCGACCCAATCGAGCTGACTGCCACACCTGGTCCAGTCAAACCTGCGCCCACCTACAACCACCTCCCGCTGACGGGCAGGAATTACGTAGGGTGTCCAAACGGACTAACTCGCTATCGAGTAGAGGATCATGCAGGCTATGGTCAAAATCCACGCTCTCTCTCAGAACGGATAGAATCATGATGCTCAACCTCTCACACAGCGGTCAAAGTACTCGCAACAACACGGGACCACCGTCAACCAGACGGCTCTCAACAATACAAGCACTGATCTAAACTCAACTACCAGTCTGCACTCGGCCCCCAGGCACGAGTGTAACAATAAAAGTATTTGACCGAAATAAACTCAATCGAATGAACCGGTATAAAACCCGGTACTGCCTGCTCTGTCACCAATCTCTCGAACTCAGTATATCCACTGTCCAAATGATCGGAACCCAACACGGTCTGACCGGCACCCGACACGGTCTGACCGGAACCCAACACGGTCTGACCGGAACCCAACACGGTCTGAAGCCTACTCCGGAGCGGCACTCGAGGGGAGCTACCCACACGAGTAAAGCATCTCTGTCATCAACATCATCAGTATCACGAAACAGCAGGACTTGATCATTAATCTGATCAAAGTGGGAATACTCAACCACCAAGGAAAGACCCGACCTCAATCGGATGCAACTGAACGATAAGTGGGAAACTCCATCCACTAGAGAAAACCGACACCCAAATCTGGTGCATAGAGAAACCTCCGGTCAACCGCCTAATATCCGCGGTTGCCGCAAAGCCCCACAACTAAATCAACCTGCCCAGACACGATGTCCCGACTACACTACCCAGACCCCCTGCTCGAACCCGAGCAACACTGACCACCTGACTAACAAGAAGGAGAAAGGAAAAGCATGGTTTCTCCTAAGTCAAGTTTCAATAAGTAGTGCAGCAGTAAAAGATGGCCTAACTACATGACCATACAAGCATGCAAATGTCCTCAAGGAAATAAAAGGGGGTAAAGCATAATAATAGTTCCATTAGGAATAAACAACATGCCGAAATCCCAAAACTAGACCTGTCCACAACTCAGGGTTCATTAATAGAATGATCATAATAACTCCTCAGAGTACAAATCCGCACATAGCTACGAAATCCTGTCCCAAAGCATAATCCCACCACAAGAAAGGCTATGTGCTAACATGGCATGTTACATAATCTCATAGGGTAACATTATCCTAGGTAAGCTTACACTAGTCATCACATAGATGTCCAAGTCATGCAAGTCCTCAGTATACCTCATAAATACTATTCTTGCAATCATTTATACCAATATCATTAACAAGCTTACCTACTTACCAACATAACCCATGTACCCTACACATGCATGCATCAGTCATAGAGGGGTGACATCCCCACAAGTGGACTTATATTTGCCACAGCATAAACATTGCCTTAAACAATTACAGATAACAAGCTTACCCACCTGAAGTGCTTAAACCAAGGCAAACCTGAAGTCGGTGAAGTGGGTAGACGCCCCGGGTCCAAAATCTGCCAACATAACACCATCTGTACAAGTCGCGCAAGCCTCGGCTTCAAACAGCTGAAAACACCCCTGAGTACAACAATAAGGCTTAACATTACACTTTTATTCCAAAATTAACCAAACATACACAATCTGAAAATCAGTCCCAAAGCCGTGCCTATTTCACCTGCTGCAAGTGCCCAGAAAAATCCAATAAAAATACCACAGCAATCCTCGCGTCGATACCTTCGAAACGAGTACCTGCACGTCCAATTCCGAGCTTCCTACACTGAGAAACAATTCCGACAAGGGAACCACCTCGAATTAAACTACTCTCAAAAACTGTAGCAATAACTACTGTTCACAGATATTCTTCACCTTCGAGAAATATTCAGAAAATTACAAGAAAATTTGGGCATATTCCACGTGATGTGTAGATGCAAATCGCCTCTTGAATCGCCCCAATCCGATGCCTGTGCGCGAAGATATCACCAAAACACTGCGCCGCTGTCCCAGAACTCCGCCCAGAAAAAGAGGTTACAAGATGATCCGAAAGACCCATGAAAAGCTCGGAATGGGAAAGACCAGTAAACATGGGAAACATAGCCCTACCTGTCGTGAAGCCAACGGCGCAAGAATCACAGAAAAAGGTGCTCGGGGTAAGCCGGGGGAGTCCTCGCACCAAAACGCGACGAAGAAGACCACAAACGAACGAGCGTCGCGCCGCGCCGTAAAAATGGTAACCTCGGGATGCGTGCCGCTGAAAAATCTGGAACTCTGCAGATGGATCCGTCCCAGGGAGGTGAAGAAAACTCGTGAAGGTGGCACTGTGAAAGGAGGAACAGGGAGAAAGTTCTCTTCAGTTGAACTCGGCCCTTTTATACATTGCAGGAAACAAATCACTTAATACCCATTTAGTCCCAATTTCCGGGCGCTGGGGGTTTTCGGGCGCGCACTGTAGCAGCCCGAAATCCCCGCGCGCGAACACTGTAGCCGCCCGAATCCATCCTGGGCCTCCACGTCGCCCGCCAAACAGGCGACAGCCGATCCCGCCGCACGCGTCGCGCCGCGTGGCCACCCGCGGACGACGACACGTGGCACGCACCCGGTCAGCGCCCGCCTGCCGCGCCCACGTGCCCGCCTGACGCCGCCGCCTGCCACCTCTGCCGCGCACAGTTGACCAACCAATAGGTGAATGCCACGTGTCATGCCTCTGCCTAGTGAACCCGGTGCACGAAATCACGTGGACCGAACCAATAGAAACCTGCCACGTGTCCAAGCCCGGTGCACCATAAACCATGAGCCATCCCGAATACTGCGTAGACCAACCGCCGTGAACCCACCTCTAGGATGATGCCACGTGTCCACCCCCCGGTGCACCATGACCCCGCACTCTCCGTAGACCGCGCCCCGCGGACCGGCCCACTCCTGAGCCGCCACGCGTCCAGCCCCCGGTGCACGCCTGCCGCGTGGACCGGGCGGCCCGCGCCTCCGTCCGCCGCGCTGCCGGCGGCCGCTCCGCCGCTGCCGCCGCCGCCGGAAACACTGTTCCGGCGTGAACAGTGTCCGGTGCTCAAAAATGACAAGTGGGTAGTCCGTTTTAACCGTTTTCGCGCGCTGAATCCGAATTTGATGTCCATTTCGCCAAATTCCAACTCCAAAATTTGCCGGAGGCATCCGGAAAGGTAATCCTTGGTCCAAACTTCGCGCTGAGTCCAAATTTAATATCCACTTCGCGCGAAACCACTTCTAACGATCCGACGGAGTCCAATGATCACCCACGTGATCCATTAAACACACTGAGCCCAACACTAATGTCCAATTGGGGCACAAATCCCACCAACACGCCACATAGGCCTGCCGGGAGCTGTAGATGATCCAGTAATCTCGACGTGGGGATCCAGGTCCTCACATCCTCCCCCACTAAGAAAAGTTTCGTCCTCGAAACTAACTCAAATCCCCCAAGGGTCCCACATACCACGGGTAGGTATCCATCAATAACGCCTCCAGCTCCCGAAACATCGCTCACTCCCCGTGATTACTTCCCAACAACAACAACAACAAGTACGGCATGGCCCGACATGCGATTTTCTCATCTCTCGAGCCAGAAATCGCAACGGGCATCCCTCGTACTCCAACAATCACATATCTCAGAAGGGGCAAGTCAATCACGGGCGAGGGATCCAAAAGCAAAACAATCCTGAGCTGAGACGTGAAACAACACAGAGGCCCCATCAAGAGCCGGGGGAAACAGAATAACCATCCGCGCAACACGTACTAAACCACCTCCTGGTGTCTACTCAACCAGGACCACCCGAAGTATACCCACAGATTCATCCCATGAGGAAAAAGATCCAATAAGCTGGGGTCTTCACTCGGTTACTTCCGATCCAAAATCACCCGAGTGGCCTACTCAACCATGAGCTACCCTCAAAAGGGATCCTCAAGAGACACAATCTCAAGCCACGGTTGGACACTCAACAAGCCAACATAATTCCAACAGATCCACGGGTCGAAAGGATGCCCTGACGGGGACCAAACCGTCAGTGAACGGGAGGGAAAACTGGCTCGAAAGGCGATCAAAATGCGGAGGCTCAAACTCGCGGTCAAAAATCCCAAATCAGCAACAACAATCCGCGAAAATCCCACTCAAGATGCTGAGTAATCAAAACTGATAGCCAAGCAGGCATGGCCTACGCCCAGGTATAACAATCCAAGCTGGAAATAAAGGACGTACTGAAAGGCTCAACTGTGGAACCCAAGCTGCCTGCAAAACAGCGGTTCATCCTGCCCCAACACTCATAGGGTTGGACTAATGAAGTGTGGACCGAAGATCCACCCACGGTAACTCTACCGCCACAATGGGAGGCATCACTAAAACACACAGTTCCATCTCCCAAAACAGGAAACACTAGCATTGGCGCTAATACCAGTCACATTAACCATTGGCCATGCTCTCTTGGCACCGCCAAGTCTAGAAGCTCCTCACCTCAAGAATGAAAGTTGGTCTCAGTCAACTTGAATAACATCCACTTGGTCGGGTTCCACCGCCGTCCCTACGGCTCGAAAAAAGCGACCCAAGAAGGTATGCTTCTGCAGCTACATCTTGTACCTCAATAACTTGGCATACCGCTTCATCCACACGGGCATGGTAGCACATCCACAAAGCGCTCCTCGTACTCCAAGTCACTCTGGGAGTAAATCAAAATATCCTCGAAAACACCACTCCCAGTCCGTCCAAGTACAACTGGGACCTACTATCCCTCAGATCTTGAAGTCCACAGGGCATTCGTCATTCCATTGGCCTCACTAACAACTCATAATGCCCCCACCGCGTCCAAAACGCCACCTAGGCGAAGTCCTCAGCTGTCTAACACCAAGTGGGTACTCGCATCATACACCAACTGCCGGAGTACAACTCCATCATAAGGTCCTAGATACCATAAAAGGACCCTCACATTCGTGTATCAACGATGTGGCATCACCACCGTATACCAACGGCGTGGCACTAGGTCAAACAGACCCCTCGATCCATCGGACCCTGCAACAGTGCCAAGGCTCTCTCTCAGCTCTACCGGCGATATCCAATGAGGTGCCGTCCAGGGTGGCGCGGTTCCTCGAACCACGTCAAACGCAATCTCTATCTCCCTAACCGGCGGCATTACCAACGACTAAGGTGAAATCACACCCGGGATCTCATGGGAAACAGAGATATCCATGAGTCCCGGTGCCGCCGTAAGCACCTCTCACTCTCCCGCTAAAACCATAGTGCTCTAACAACCTCAACGAGCAAGCCTCCAATTGCCCGCCTTGCCGAAGATCAAAAGTCCTCTCTTGCCGCAGTCGAACATCCTGTGGCATAGTGCCCAACAATCTCTAGCATAAGGTCAAAACACCTAATTGCTATAATTTCCAATAATTCTGCCGGTAACTCGCGGTCTCGGCCGCACTGGACATGATCCAAAAGCCTCCTCCACGTGCACAACAACAACAGGAACCTGTACCTCTAGTGCACGTGGTAACAAATCTGCCTCTAACCCATGTAAGAGTGGAACATGCTCTAACTCCGACTACCGTGGTGAAATCCCACCTGCGACACTCAATCCACTACCATGGCGCCCTCACACCGGGCGGCACAGATTCCATCCGCTCAAAGCAAGTGGTTGTCGCTCAATCTGCCTGAAAATCAGGGCTATCACTAGGAAGCACTACCTCTGTCTCTGATCACATTGAGGCGACGAACAAGATCCTCCGCAGATAACAAATCCACGCCATCGCTGCGCCACTCAAATAAAATACCGACGTCGCCTTCGGGGTCCACCCGACCTCTGACATCTCGGAAATTCGTCATCCAAGAAAAGAAAATTAGTCATGCCCCTGCCGGCCAATCTGTCCTCCACCATCCGGCGCCAAGCGCCAAAATCCTGAACTCACCTCTGGCGGCAGATCTCTGCCCAAAGGAACTGCAATGCCACGCTCCATACAAAATGCCTGCTCCAACGAGGCGTCTAAATCTACAATGGAGGGACTGAATAACAGAAAGGTGTCCTGGCGCAATCCACTCCCAGTCTCATATATCCTATGCGCCTCGTCCCTCGAATCTGGAGCGCGCAGTTCAACAACTGCATACACTCACAAGCACAGGGAGGCTCTCAATTAATCAATCCATCACCACCAGCCGCGACTCTGCCTCCAAAGGCTCCAAACTCAATCTTACGAGTCGGGGCGGTTCATCTGCCAAATATGGCTCAATAGGTCGATCATGTCCCACAGCTCACCAGCTGTCAACCATCCACCCTGCCTCGGTGCCTCGACACTAAACATTGGCATAGAGGGGGCTACTCAGTGCTCCGACAACTGTGTCACCAAGACCAGCTGCTCCCACAGCCGCTGATAAGCCTCTGACAATCCTGTCATCTGGGTCCGGGGTTCTCTGACCTCAATCCAGGTATCCGGCCCAAAACCAACTGCTCAAGCTCAACCGCTATGACAGGATGCACACGGGTCAAAACCCAGCGTCGGGGAGACACCGCTCGCCACGACGAAACAACAAAACAGCACACAACAACACTCGACCCAATCCAGCGAAAGTCTAAAGCATGTCACCCTGTTCCACAGCATTATGTTGTCTGCAGCCAACATAATCACTTAGGAGAATAAACATGCCAATCACTCCTCCCGTCCCTCGGGAGAGGCATAAAACTCAATCAGGACTCTCGCAAAAATCACGACTCTCACAAAGTCAACCAGGGTCAAACCAAAAGCCTAGGGTTTCTAAGTCCACCATGACCTACAACCTAGGCTCTGATACCACTCTAATCTGTCACGCCCCGGGGTCGAAACTGCGACCCGGGCCCGCCAAACAGATCCGCCACCTATGCCAACCCGCATAGGCGAAGCGTCCTACCTGCAAGAAAAGTACTATAACTAAACAGATATCAGAGCTATAAATGAAAATCTGCTGTAACTAAAATCAAACACTGTACAACTGGAAATGAAACAACGCCGTCTGCCTCCCAAAAATAATAACAATACAATATCCTCAAGTACAAGCTCTAAACCCAACCGGGAGGTAACCCCAATATATACAACAGTGTACAGTCTCTCAATACAAAATATCCTCACTACAATAGTCTCTCAAAAGAGGAAAAAGAAACAACTAAACTACAGATGATCTCCTCTGAAGGGTACCGCTACTCTCCAACGACGGGTAGGGATCTAGCTCGCGACTCCCTCGCCTCGATCAACAACCGCAGAGTCGGCAACACCCGCAAGACTCTGCAAAACAAAGGAGAGGAGAGAAAGAGGGGGGAAAACCCCCAAAGGGTGTGAGAACTACTCCAAAAGGGAGTTCTCAGTGGGTACCACCGCCAGACCCGACGGTCTGCCCACCAAGTCCTCAAGAGACAAAAACTAACCCAAGTCATAAGACTGAAATGAGTAAGTTGGAGACTATCAACAGCTACCCTGCCCCTAACTGAAGGCAAAAAGGGGGAGAACCAAACAGTGGTATGCAACCACTAGCACATGAAGTGCACCATCGACCCAATCGAGCTGACTGCCACACCTGGTCCAGTCAAACCTGCGCCCACCTACAACCACCTCCCGCTGACGGGCAGGAATTACGTAGGGTGTCCAAACGGACTAACTCGCTATCGAGTAGAGGATCATGCAGGCTATGGTCAAAATCCACGCTCTCTCTCAGAACGGATAGAATCATGATGCTCAACCTCTCACACAGCGGTCAAAGTACTCGCAACAACACGGGACCACCGTCAACTAGACGGCTCTCAACAATACAAGCACTGATCTAAACTCAACTACCAGTCTGCACTCGGCCCCCAGGCACGAGTGTAACAATAAAAGTATTTGACCGAAATAAACTCAATCGAATGAACCGGTATAAAACCCGGTACTGCCTGCTCTGTCACCAATCTCTCGAACTCAGTATATCCACTGTCCAAATGACCGGAACCCAACACGGTCTGACCGGCACCCGACACGGTCTGACCGGAACCCAACACGGTCTGACCGGAACCCAACACGGTCTGAAGCCTACTCCGGAGCGGCACTCGAGGGGAGCTACCCACACGAGTAAAGCATCTCTGTCATCAACATCATCAGTATCACGAAACAGCAGGACTTGATCATTAATCTGATCAAAGTGGGAATACTCAACCACCAAGGAAAGACCCGACCTCAATCGGATGCAACTGAACGATAAGTGGGAAACTCCATCCACTAGAGAAAACCGACACCCAAATCTGGTGCATAGAGAAACATCCGGTCAACCGCCTAATATCCGCGGTTGCCGCAAAGCCCCACAACTAAATCAACCTGCCCAGACACGATGTCCCGACTACACTACCCAGACCCCCTGCTCGAACCCGAGCAACACTGACCACCTGACTAACAAGAAGGAGAAAGGAAAAGCATGGTTTCTCCTAAGTCAAGTTCCAATAAGTAGTGCAGCAGTAAAAGATGGCCTAACTACATGACCATACAAGCATGCAAATGTCCTCAAGGAAATAAAAGGGGGTAAAGCATAATAATAGTTCCATTAGGAATAAACAACATGCCGGAATCCCAAAACTAGACCTGTCCACAACTCAGGGTTCATTAATAGAATGATCATAATAACTCCTCAGAGTACAAATCCGCACATAGCTACGAAATCCTGTCCCAAAGCATAATCCCACCACAAGAAAGGCTATGTGCTAACATGGCATGTTACATAATCTCATAGGGTAACATTATCCTAGGTAAGCTTACACTAGTCATCACATAGATGTCCAAGTCATGCAAGTCCTCAGTATACCTCATAAATACTATTCTTGCAATCATTTATACCAATATCATTAACAAGCTTACCTACTTACCAACATAACCCATGTACCCTACACATGCATGCATCAGTCATAGAGGGGTGACATCCCCCACAAGTGGACTTATATTTGCCACAGCACAAACATTGCCTTAAACAATTACTGATAACAAGCTTACCCACCTGAAGTGCTTAAACCAAGGCAAACCTGAAGTCGGTGAAGTGGGTAGACGCCCCGGGTCCAAAATCTGCCAACATAACACCATCTGTACAAGTCGCGCAAGCCTCGGCTTCAAACAGCTGAAAACACCCCTGAGTACAACAATAAGGCTTAACATTACACTTTTATTCCAAAATTAACCAAACATACACAATCTGAAAATCAGTCCCAAAGCCGTGCCTATTTCACCTGCTGCAAGTGCCCAGAAAAATCCAATAAAAATACCACAGCAATCCTCGCGTCGATACCTTCGAAACGAGTACCTGCACGTCCAATTCCGAGCTTCCTACACTGAGAAACAATTCCGACAAGGGAACCACCTCGAATTAAACTACTCTCAAAAACTGTAGCAATAACTACTGTTCACAGATATTCTTCACCTTCGAGAATTATTCAGAAAATTCCAAGAAAATTTGGACATATTCCTCGTGATGTGTAGATGCAAATCGCCTCTTGAATCGCCCCAATCCGATGCCTGTGCGCGAAGATATCACCAAAACACTGCGCCGCTGTCCCAGAACTCCGCCCAGAAAAAGAGGTTACAAGATGATCCGAAAGACCCATGAAAAGCTCGGAATGGGAAAGACCAGTAAACATGGGAAACATAGCCCTACCTGTCGTGAAGCCAACGGCGCAAGAATCACAGAAAAAGGTGCTCGGGGTAAGCCGGGGGAGTCCTCGCACCAAAATGCGACGAAGAAGACCACAAACGAACGAGCGTCGCGCCGCGCCGTAAAAATGGTATCCTCGGGATGCGTGCCGCTGAAAAATCTGGAACTCTGCAGATGGATCCGTCCTATGGAGATGAAGAAACCTCGTGAAGGTGGCACTGTGAAAGGAGGAACAGGGAGAAAGTTCTCTTCAGTTGAACTCGGCCCTTTTATACATTACAGGAAACAAATCACTTAATACCCATTTAGTCCCAATTTCCGGGCACTGGGGGTTTTCGGGCGCGCACTGTAGCAGCCCGAAATCCCCGCGCGCGAACACTGTAGCCGCCCGAATCCATCCTGGGCCTCCACGTCGCCCGCCAAACAGGCGACAGCCGATCCCGCCGCACGCGTCGCGCCGCGTGGCCACCCGCGGACGACGACACGTGGCACGCACCCGGTCAGCGCCCGCCTGCCGCGCCCACGTGCCCGCCTGACGCCGCCGCCTGCCACCCCTGCCGCGCACAGTTGACCAACCAATGGGTGAATGCCACGTGTCATGCCTCTGCCTAGTGAACCCGGTGCACGAAATCACGTGGACCGAACCAATAGAAACCTGCCACGTGTCCAAGCCCGGTGCACCATAAACCATGAGCCATCCCGAATACTGCGTAGACCAACCGCCGTGAACCCACCTCTAGGATGATGCCACGTGTCCACCCCCCGGTGCACCATGCGCCCCGCACTCTCCGTAGACCGCGCCCCGCGGACCGGCCCACTCCTGAGCCGCCACGCGTCCAGCCCCCGGTGCACGCCTGCCGCGTGGACCGGGCGGCCCGCGCCTCCGTCCGCCGCGCTGCCGGCGGCCGCTCCGCCGCTGCCGCCGCCGCCGGAAACACTGTTCCGGCGTGAACAGTGTCCGGTGCTCAAAAATGACAAGTGGGTAGTCCGTTTTAACCGTTTTCGCGCGCTGAATCCGAATTTGATGTCCATTTCGCCAAATTCCAACTCCAAAATTTGCCGAAGGCATCCGGAAAGGTAATCCTTGGTCCAAACTTCGCGCTGAGTCCAAATTTAATATCCACTTCGCGCGAAACCACTTCTAACGATCCGATGGAGTCCAATGATCACCCACGTGATCCATTAAACACACTGAGCCCAACACTAATGTCCAATTGGGGCACAAATCCCACCAACACGCCACATAGGCCTCCGGGAGCTGTAGATGATCCAGTAATCTCGACGTGGGGATCCAGGTCCTCACACATGTGGTGTTGTTTCAGTACTTATAGTATTTTCACCATTGTTCTTATTCTCAATAGTAGTTTCATCTCCTAACATCGGAAGTGGATTATCCTTTACTTTTGCACTCCAATCCCAACCTTTTTGTTCATCAAATATAGCATCACGACTTATAATTAAGGAGTTAGTAATAGGATTATAAAATCGATAGGCTTTACTTCTTTCGCTATAGCCCACAAAAATACACTTGCTACTATTATTATCCAATTTTTGCCTATTTTGTGATGGAATATGAACAAAAGAAACCGATCCAAAAATTTTAAAATGCTTTACCTTCGGTTTCCAACCTGTCCATGCTTCATAAGATGTAATATTATCCAGCACCAAAGTTGGGCTTCTATTAAGAATGTATGCTGCAGTAGATACCGCTTCTGCCGAGAATTTATTTGGAAGTCCTTTCGCTTTCAACATACTTTTTGCCATCTCTACCAAACTTCGATTTTTGCGCTCAGCAACGCCATTCTGTTGAGGCGTGTAACTGGTTGTCAACTGCCTGCGAATACCATTTGATTCACAAAAATTTTCAAATTTATTAGAAATAAATTCTCCCCCTCGATCTGTACGGAGAGTCCTAATATAATAACCGGATTCGTTTTCGACCAAGTTTTTAAATTTTTGAAAAACATCAAAAGCTTCGGATTTCTTTTTAATAAAATAAATCCAAGTCATACGACTGTAGTCATCCACGAAAACCACAAAATAATAATTGCTGCTGAGCGACGGTGTCTGCATCGGCCCACAAACATCGGCATGTATCAATTCTAGCGGTTCTTTGGCTCTCCAATTGCTGTTTCTTGGAAAAGAGTCTCTGTGATGCTTTCCTAACACACAACTTTCACATACAGAACCATTATTATGCACCAAAGGCAAACCATCAACCATATTCTTTTTATGTAATAAATCAAGCCCCTTAAAACTCAAGTGACCATATCTATAGTGCCATAACCAATCATCATCTAGCACTACTTTCATTGCAATATGAACAGGAAAAACTTTATTTTCTGTCATCGGAACTTCAAAAAATAAATCCCTTTTATATTTATCTTTATAAATAGTGCACTTAGAATCATCAAAAATAAGCGAATAACCTTCTTTCAAAAATTGGCCCACACTAAAAAGATTGGAATTCAAACCAGGAACATATAAAACATTATTTATTTTTTGAATTCCTGAAATATTTTCCTCAATTGTACCTCTTCCATGCACGTCCTGAACATAGCCATCACCCATCGTCACTCGGCCTTTAACAGATTTATCCAAATTAATAAAGTTCTCTTCTTTTCCTGTCATGTGACTGCTACAACCACTATCGACATACCAAATACTGTTAGCAGCTTTTTCTGATGAACGAAATGCAAAAAGTACATTATCGTTTTCATTATTTCCTTGAGCAAAATTAGCGTTTTGTTGTTTCAATCGACAAAATCGCTCGATATGGCCAAATTTCTTACAATAATAACATTGAACATTTTTATAATTATAGGGCTGATCATTACCTCTGTAGGTTCTCTGATTTTGTTTACTTGATCCTTCACCGTTTCTGTTATTGTATCCACCCGATCTACCGCCGCGACCTCTACCACGGCCACGACCACGACCACGACCTCTACCATGGTCTCCAGATGCTGAAGCTTGGCGATTAGAAGTATCTACTTTATCTTTTTCATTGCCTTTTGATTCGCTTTGAAAAGCATGCTCAGAAAAATTTTCGGTTCTATCTTTTCGTTCCTCATTTGCTAGGAGAGAACCAAGAAGTTCGCTACAAGACAATTTAGATAAATCTTTTGCTTCTTCTATAGCAGAAACTACATCACCGTATTTTTTCGTCAAACTTCTTAAAAAATTTTCAACTACTGTTTGATCAGAAATTTGTTCACCATAGGTACGCATCAAGATAACTAATTCCATAACTCTAGAATAAAAGGTATGAATATTTTCTTTTTCTTCCATAAATGAAGTCTCAAATTTTCTTTTTAAAGTTTGAATTTTAATTCTGAGTACCTTTTCGTTACCTTGGTATTCCTTTTGTAATATATCCCATGCTTCTTTCGATCGGGTAGTGCCGGCAATGTGGGAAAATATTGAGTCGTTAATAGATTGTTGAATAAAGAAAAGCGCCTTCGCATCTTTTTTCAGATTCTCTCCAGTTGCTTCCTTACATCCTTTTTTAACAAAATCCCATAGATCTTGGGATCGCAGCAACGTCCGCATCTTCACGCACCAAAAATCATAATTGTCTCCTTTGAATATTGAGAATCCTTGTGCAACTCCATTGGCACTATTAAATGCCATCGGTATCTTCTTCTTTTGAAAACAAGTCTCTGATACCACTTGTTACGGTGATGGGCCTCCAAATATTTTCTATATACTTGTTATGGTATATAGGAATCTCCACAAAGAATGGAAAAGAGAAGAGAGAAAGACAAATAATAAAGAATCTGGTACGTTTTGGTGGAAACAAACTAAATTTGCCTTTATTGAAAAAATAACTTCATGGCCACAGGTCTTTCTTTGGCCTCACTAATTAATTAAGGCGACTCCGGCTTCATTGACAATCATAATAGCCCGACCTATCTATTTATAGATTATTACACAAAATCCTATTCCAATAAGATATCCTAACTAATTAGATTTATCTTTATCAAAATTTAAACAACCAAATATCTTAGATAATCTAATTCTAACTAATTAGCATTATCTCTAACAGAAACGCCTTCAACACACAGAATCCACGGTGCTACGTCGAATCCACGACGCAAACTCAGCCGATAAGAATATTGGCTTCGATGGTGATCCTTTGCTTAGATTATCATTGAGGAACCGTAGAAGGAATCTCTAAGCAAAGACTAGATCAATTCGACAAAAGATAGATCTTGGAAGAACCGTCGAATTGACCTAAAAGAGGCTAAAGAGAAGAAAGATAAAAACCATCCTCTAGGGTTGCTCTCGAGTGTTTCTGAATTGATCGGTAATTATCGAGAAACTCTAAGTATCTATTTATAACCCTTGGAAACAGATAAAAGTCGGTTTAGCAATCTTATCCCGAGATGGCATTGTGTACCGGTACCAAATAATGTCTTCCGGTACTCAATGGTGTAAAACACAGATTTTTCTATTGTGTTCCGGTACCCAAGTATGTGCTCCGGTACGCAATGCAAATTACAGAAAATTCTGTGTCGGGTTTGAGCAACTCAAAGTGTGGTTCCGGTACTCAATGTAAAAACTGGTTTTTCCAAGATAAGCTTTATCCAAAACAGACCTAGTACCGGAATCCAAACTTAAAATAAGTTGTAAGTTAAAACCAAGTTCCTAAAACCAAGTCTAAACCGAGCTTCAATAATTTCCTGATTTCAATGATTATAAATGTACTTAAATCACCATGATTAAATTAATCATACCTGAGAGTTATCTTGAGCTCTTGTTGAATCTTCTCCAACTCTTGTTGAATCTTCTCCAAGTCTTTGAAAGCTGATTGACAATTTGATCCCTTTAAGACTCCGACTCAACTCACGAAATATGCCAGCACAAAAAGCCGTAACATCCAACCTGCAAGAAAAGGTACTACAACTAACAGATATCAGAGCTATAAATAAAAATCTGCTGTAAAACTAAAATCAAGCACTGTTCAACTGGAAATAATACAATAGTGTCCATCTCCCAAAAATTATAATCATACAATATCCTCAGATACAAAACCAGAACTCAACAGGTAGGTACCTCCAATAAATACATCAGTGTACAGGCTCTCAATACATATCATAACCTCACTACATCAGTCTCTCAAAAGAGGAAAAATAAAATAATTAATCTACTGAAGATCTCCTCTGAAGGGGTACCGCTACTCTCCAACGACAGGTAGGGATCTAGCTCGTGACTCCCTCGCCTCGATCAACAACCGCAGAATCAGCAACACCCGCTAAGACTCTACAAAACAAAGGAGAGAAAAGAAAGGGAGGGGGGAAACCCCCAATGGGTGTGAGAACTACACCAAAAAGGGAGTTCTCAGTGGGTACCACCGGCAGGCCCGACGATCTGCCCACTAAGTCCACTAGAGGCATAAGATAACCAATGCAGTAAAAACTGAACAAGAAAGCTGGAGACACTCAACAGCTACTATGCCTCTATCTAAATGCTCAAAAGGGGAGAACCAAAGAATGGTATGCAACCACTAGCACATGAAGTGCACAATCGACCCAATCGAGCTGACTGCCACATCTGGTCCAGTCAAACCTGCGCCCACCTACAACCACCTCCCACTGCTGGGCAGGAATTACGTAGGGTGTCCAAATGGACTAACTCGCTATCGAGTAGTGGCTCATGCAGGCTATAGTCAAAATCCACGCTCTCTCTCAAAACCGATAGACTCAAGATGCTCAACCTCTCACACAATGGTCAAAGTACTCACAACGACATGGGACCACCGTCAAACCAAACGGCTCCCAACAACACTAGCACTGGTCTAAACACAGCTACACCACTCAGCCCCCTGACACGAATGCAACAATAAAGTAATTGCCTGTAATAAATCCAATCAATGAACCAGTAAGAACTAGTACTGCCTGTTGTGCCTGCCAATCGGGTATGCTGGCCGACGCATAACACCGATAGGGGATAGGAGTCTCAAGGACTCAAAGTATGTATATCGCACACTCCGGAGTGGCACTAGAGGGGAGCGACCCACACGAGTAAAGTGCCTGGGTAATAAGTATAATAGTAGTATAAATCAGCAGGACTGGATCATGACTCTGATCAAAGTGGGAAAGCTCAACCACTAAAGAAAACCACGGTCCTCAATCAGATGCAAAAGTACTCAATAAGTGGGAAACTCCGTCCACTAGAGAAATCTAATACATAAAACTATGCGGTCAACCGCCCAATATCCGCGGTTGCCGTAATGCCCCACAAACCGAAGTCTAAAACCGACCGCCCAAAGTCCGCGGTGTCACGCCCCGGGGTCGAAACTGCGACCCGGGCTCGCCAACAGATCCGCCGTCTGTACGGAAACTGCCGTACAGACGAAGCGTCTAACCTGCAGAACGAATCAACTACAGTACACAGATATCAGAGCGGAAAGTAAACTACTAAAAATTGAAAACCAAACACTGTACAACTGAAAATAATACAATATCCATCTCCCAAATACGATCGTATACAAAGTCCTCTGATACAAAAATATAAAGGGGAGGTATCTCCAATAAATACATCAGTGTACAGACTCTCGATACAAGAATATCCTCACTACATCAGTCTCTCAAACGGTAGAATAAAGTACAACTCTATACCTCACAACAAAGGTCTCTCAACAGAGGAAAAAGAAGTAAACTAATCTACTGAAGCTCTCCTCTGGAGGGGTACTGCTACACTCCAATGACGGGTAGGGAACTAGCTCGCGACTCCCTCGCCTCGGTCAGAAGGATCAGCAACTGGAGCAACAGGAACAGGAGAAGAAGTTCCTGGGGAAAAAGACACCACGACGGGTGTGAGAACTACTTCCCACAGTAGTTCTCAGTGGGTGCCGTCAACAAGCCCAAACGGTCTGCCACCCAAGTCTACTAGAGGTAAAGATAAAGAGCAATGAAATCTGAACAAGAAAAGCTGGAGCTACTCTACAGCTGCCATACCTCTATCTAGATACTCAAAAAGTGGAACAGATGAAAGTAAAAGAGACCACTCGCACCCAAGGTGCTCAAAAGACCCAATGGAACTGACTGCCTCATAGGGTCCAGTCAAGCCTGCGCCTGTCGACTAGGAACGCGCCTGCCCACTACCACACATTCCCATGAGGACGGGATTTACGTGGGGCGTCCCTGCCCGACTAACTCACTCCTCGCGCACAAACTTGCCTCAACAGGCCCATCGTATCCACAGCGGCATCTCAGGACGCGACTCCAACTGAGGGAAAACGGCGCGGCATAGAGTATCACAAATTGGCATAAGCAGGCTAGTCAAAATCCACGCTCACTCTCAGAACGGTAGGACTCAGGATCCCCAAATACCTCGCACAACAGTCGGAGAACCCTCGACGACTCAGCTGCTCAGCTAACTCGAAACACGAGACACTAGCCTCTCCAACAGTTCGCAGCACAAAGCTCACTGGCTGGAGATACTCCACAGCCAGGAACGACCCACAACTCAGGGTAACAAAACAGGTCGGACAACACTCAACGACCTGGGACCACCGTCAACCCCAACGGTTCCCAACAATACGGACCGGAAGATACTCGACGGCCCGGGACTACCGTTTACCCCAAACGGCTCCCCGCATAGATAAGCAACCCGCTACAACTACCAGACTCCACTCTGCCTCCCAAGCAAGAGTGCAAAAGCATCCCACACTAAAGCAAGTCCCGACCTCTCGGCCCACTACCCGGCGAGGAAAACCTATGTCCAGTGATGAAGAACAGTGTGGATTGTCTAAGCATAAATACCCTAGCCCAAGTGCGGGTTTTCTACTGGTCTGGTTACACATAGCAACGTATGACGGGGGTGCTAGGTCAAGTTCAAGATAACCACATTAACCGCTAATAAAGGGATAGCCATTCCAACAATCTAGCATGCTACACAGGAAAATAAACTATCATGCATAGTCCTACATTAATAGAATTAATGTAATTCCATAAACTTGGAGATAGGCCACCCCACCTCGATTTGCCACCAATTGCTCGTATACACTGCAATTGGCCTCCACGTGATCCGCACGCAAAAACGGGGCACGCCGTCGCGAGGTCCGCACGCAAACGGAGCACGCTGCCGGGTCCGCACAAAAACGGAGTCGTCTGCACGTGAAATGGTGGCACGGCGCCGGAGTCCGCACGCAAAAACGGTGCACGGTGCCGGATCCGCAAGCAAAACGGACCGTACGCACGCAAACGGTGCACGGTGCCGGAGTCCGCACGCAAAAACGGTGTACGTGCACGGTGCCAGGATCCGCACGCAAAACGGAACGTCCGCACGCAAAAGGTGACACGGTCTTGCGCGGAGTTCGCACGCAAAACGTGTGCACGGTGCCGGAGTCCGCACGCCAAAAAACGGAGTACGCACGCAAAACGGTGCACGGTGCGGAGTCCGCACGCAAAACGGTTGCACGGTGCCCAACACAGAAAAGAGCAAGGTGGTTAATTATAGTCCAAAAGAACGCTCCAAAAACTGTACAAAAATACAGAAAAACCAACACACGGGACCCACCCGTTTGCGCCGCCGTCGCCGAAACGCTCCGCCGGGGCGACCTCGCACGCAAAACGAGGTCCACGACGCGCCGCCGCACCTCACGCAACCCTCTCCCTCACTCCCTCTCGCTCTCGGGTGCAGAAGAAAGAAAGAAGGATGGGAGAAAAAAATGGTGCTCGGGGGAGGGGGAAGAAAGAAGAAGAAAAAGGAGGAGGAGAAGAAAGGGCTGGTCCACGGTGCACCGGTCCACGGTGCAGGCCAATCGGGAGCCACCCCAGCCGGGCTCACAAGGCCGGGGCGCGTGCACGGGGAACGGACGCGCCCGGGTGCCACGCGGCACGCGGTAACCGCGCCCGCCACACGGGGCGCGTTACACCGCGCCGCGGCAGGCGCGGGACACGCGCGCGCCACAACAGGCGCGTGCCCCCGCGCCCGCGCGGCAAGCAACGGGGGCCCGCCACGTGGCGGCCCCCGCGTGAAACCCGCCGAAGGCGCGTCTGCCCTGTCGCGTCCGTACGCCCTCGAGCAGCGCGCGCACCGCCTGATCTCCGTGCCGTCGCCTCGCCTCGGGATTCGGCCGCGTCGTCTCGAAAAACGCGCACTTCATCGGGCTCCAAAACAAACAAGTGAATAGTCCATTCTTAGCGATTTCGCGCGCTGACTCCAAAAAACGATGTCCATTTCTCCAAATTCTCATCCGAAAATTGTGGAGAGTGCCCCCGGATAGCCCACTCGATCCGATTTTCGTGCCGGGTCCATTTTAAAGTCCGATTTGCCAAATTCCAACTCTAAAAATTCCTAGAAGGCGACCGGAGAGGTAAACTCTTATCCAAACTTCGCCCGGAGTCCAATTTTGACATCTGAGTCGCGGCGAAACCACATCCAAAACACCGACGGGTCATCCAATTTCCCACGGGATCTCAAATTAAGCCCGAAGTCCACCACTTGTGTCCAAATTGCGCGCAACCCACGCAGGCCTCCAGTGATGCAAGCAAATCCCAAATTGCATCACAAATCCATTTCTGGGCCCCAACACGCGCACCAACACCCCCACGGCGACCGAAAGCTGCCCAACATCCAGCAACCCTACGCGGGGGATCCGGGACCTCACATCCTCCCCCACTAAAAGAAAGTTTCGTCCTCGAAACTAGATCAAGCCCATCAGGAGTCAAGAATACCACGGATAGGTATCTAACACTACGCCTCCAGCCCCCCCCACTCGCTCCTCGTGATTACTCCGCGGACAACAACAACAAGTACGGGTATGACCCGATGGCAATTTCTTCATCCATCGAGCCAGAAAATTGCAACGGGCGTCCCGTACTCCAATAATCACAGATCTCAAAGGAGCAAGTAAATCCACGGGCGAGGAAAAACACATCACTACTGAGCTGAGACGTGAAAACCAAGGGGCCATTAAAAGGCTGGGGGGAAAACTGAATAAACACAAGTGTAATACGCACCAAACCACCTCATGGTGCCACCCTCACACAAGACGAACCGCAAGCATACCTGCCAGACTCGTCCAATAAGAAGGGATAATCAATAAGTTGGGGTGTCTTCACTCGGTTACCTCCCATACGACACCACATTCGATCTCCTGGCCGGGACAAACCAAAACTGCAGGCTACCCTCAAAAGGGATCCACAAAGAAAGAGACACAAATCTCGTGCCACAGTTGG
>CM055064.1:9104242-9293655 GCA_029204045.2 Tillandsia leiboldiana
TAGATGATCATAATAACTCCTCAGAGTACAAATCCGCACCTCGCTACGAAATCGTCCCAAGCATAAGCCAACACACGAAGGCTATGTGTAACATGGCAGTTGACTAATCTCATAGGGTAACATTATCCTAGGTAAGGTACACTAGTCATACATAGATGTCCAAGTCATGCAAGTCCTCAGTATACCTCATAAATACTATTTTGCATCATTTAGCCCATCTCATTAACAAGCTTAGACTACCAACATAAACCCTGTACCCTACACATGCAGCATCAGTCATAGGGGTGACATCCCCCAAGTGGATATATTTGCCACAGCATAAACATGCCTTAAACAATTACTGATAACAAGCTTACCCACCTGAAGTGCTTAAACCAAGGCAACCTGAAGTCGGTGGAAGTGGGTAGACGCCCCGGGTCCAAAATCTGCCAACATAACACCATGTACAAGTCGCGCAAGCCTCGGCTCAAACAGCTGAAACACCCCTGAGCCAACAATAAGGCTTAACGCAGACACTTTTATTCCAAAATTAACCAAACCATACACAATCTGAAAATCAGTCCCAAAGCCGTGCTTTCACCTGCTGCAAGTGCCCAGAAAAATCCAATAAAATTACCACAGAATCATCGCGTCGATACCTTCGAAACGAGTACCTGCACGTCCAATTCGCTTCTACACTGCGAAAACAATTCGACAAGGGAACCACCTCGAATTAAACTACTCTCAAAAACTGTAGCAATAATACTGTTCACAGATATCTTCACTTCGAGAATATTCAGAAAATAAAAGAAAATTTGGGCATATTCCACGTGATGTGTAGATGCAATCGCCTCTTGAATCGCCCCAATCCGTGCCTGTCGCGAAGATATCACCAAAACATGCGCTCGCTGTCCCAGAACTCCGCCCGAAAAAGAGGTACACGATGATCCGAAAGACCCATGAAAAGTCGGAATGGAAAGACCAGTAACATGGGAAACATAGCCCTACCTGTCGTGAAGCCAACGGCGCAGAATCACAGCAAAAGTGCTCGGGGTAAGCCGGGGGGGTCCTCGCACCAAAACGCGACGAAGAAGACCACAAAGAACGAGCGTCGCGCCGCGCCGTAAAAATGGTAAACCTCGGGAGGTGCCGCCACAAATCTGGAACTTGCCGATGGATCAGGTTCCCCGGGAGGTGCTGAAGAATACCTGCGAAGGAGGCACGGAAAGGAGGAAACAGGGAGAAGTTCTCAGTTGCATCGCTTTTATACATTGCAGGAAACAATCCTTCAAATAACATTTAGTCCCAATTTCCGGGCGCTGGGGGTTTTCGGCGCGCACTGTAGCAGCCCCGAAATCCCCGCGCGGAACACTGTAGCGCCGAATCCCTCTCTGGGCCTCCACGTCGCCGCCAAACAGGCGGACCGCCGCCCGCCGCACGCGTCGCGCCGCGTGGCCACCGCGGACGACGACAGTGGCACGCACCCGGTCACGCCCGCTGCCGCGCCCACGTGCCCGCTGACGCCGCGCCTGCACCTCTGCCGCGCACAGTTGACCAACCAATAGGCTGAATGCCACGTTGTCCGCTCGCCTAGTGAACCGGTGCACGAAATCACGTGGACCGAACCATACAAACCGCCACGTGTCCAAGCCGGTGCACCATACACCATGAGCATCCCGATACTGCGTAGACCAACCGCCGTGAACACCTCTAGGATGATGCCGTGTCCACCCCGGTGCACGTGCGCCCCGCACTCTCGTAGACCGCGCCCCGCGGACGGCCCACCCTGAGCCGCCACGAGTCCAGCCCCCGGTGCACGCTGCCGCGGGACCGGGCGCCGCGCCTCCGTCCGCGCGCTGCCTGCGGCCGCGCGCCGCTGCGCCGCCGCCGGAAACACTGTTCGGCGTGAACAGGTCCGGTGCCCAAACATGCAAGTGGGTAGTCGTTTTTTTAACCGTTTTCGCGCTGAATCCGAAAATTTGATGTCCATTTCGCCAAATCCAACTCCAAAAATTTGCCGGAGGCATCCGGAAAGGTAATATTGGGCCAAACTTCGCGCTGAGTCCAAATTAATCCACTTCGCGCGAAACACTTCTAACGACCGACGGAGTCCACATGATCACCACGTGATCCATTAAACACACTGAGCCCAACACTAATGTCAATGGGCACAAATCCACCAACACGCCACATAGGGCCCCGGGAGCTGTAGATGATCCAGTAATCTCGACGTGGGGATCCAGTCCTCACTCCTCCCCCACTAAGAAAAGTTTCGTCCTCGAAACTAACTCAAATCCCCAAGGGTCCCACTACCACGGGTAGGATTATCAATAACGCCCTTCCAGCTCCGAAACATCGCTCACTCCCCGTGATTACTTCCAACAACAACAACAACAAGTACGGCATGGCCGACATGCGATTTTCATTCTCTCGAGCCAGAAATCGCAACGGGCATCCCTCGTACTCCAACAATCACAGATCTCAGAAGGGGCAAGTCAATCACGGGCGAGGGATCCAAAAGCAAAACATCCTGAGCTGAGACGTGAAAAACAGAGGCCCATAGAGCCGGGGGAACAGAATAACAACACGCGAACAGTACAAACCTCCTCGGGGTCTATAAACCCGGACACCCGAAGTATACCCACAGATTCATCCCATGAGGAAAAAGATCCAATAAGCTGGGGTCTTCACTCGGTTACTTCGATCCAAAATCACCCGAGTGGCCTACTCAACCATGAGCTACCCTCAAAAGGGATCCAAGAGACACAATCTCAAGCCACGGTTGGACACTCAACAAGCCAACATAACTTCCAACAGATCCACGGTCGAAAGGATGCCCTGACGGGGACCAAACCGTCAGTGAACGGGAGGGAAAACTGGCTCGAAAGGCGATCAAAATGCGGAGACCCAAACCGCAGTCAAAAATCCAAACAGCACCAACAATCTTTCCAAAAAATCCCACTCAAAATGCAACAACAATGCGCGAATCAAAGTACTCATGAGCCAAGCAGGCATGGCCTACGCCCAGGTATAACAATCCAAGCTGGAAATAAAGGACGTACTGAAAGGCTCAACTGTGGAACCCAAGCTGCCTGCAAAACAGCGGTTCATCCTGCCCCAACACTCATAGGGTTGGACTAATGAAGTGTGGACCGAAGATCCACCCACGGTAACTCTACCGCCACAATGGGAGGGCATCACTAAAACACACAGTTCCATCTCCCAAAACAGGAAACACTAGCATTGGCGCTAATACCAGTCACATTAACCATTGGCCATGCTCTCTTGGCACCGCCAAGTCTAGAAGCTCCTCACCTCAGAAATGAAAGTTGGTCTCAGTCAACTGAATAACATCCACTTGGTCGGGTTCCACCCGCCGTCCCTACGGCTCGAAAAAAGCGACCCAAGAAGGTATGCTTCGCAGCTACATCTTGTACCCTCAATAACTTGGCATACCGCTTCATCCACACGGGCATGGTAGCACATCCACAAAGCGCTCCTCGTACTCCAAGTCACTCTGGGAGTAAATCAAAATATCCTCGGAAAACACCACTCCCAGTCCGTCCAAGTACAACTGGGACCTACTATCCCTCAGATCTTGAAGTCCACAGGGCATTCGTCATTCCATTGGCCTCACTAACAACTCATAATGCCCCCACCGCGTCCAAAACGCCACCTAGGCGAAGTCCTCAGCTGTCTAACACCAAGTGGGTACTCGCATCATACACCAACTGCCGGAGTACAACTCCATCATAAGGTCCTAGATACCATAAAAGGACCCTCACATTCGTGTATCAACGATGTGGCATCACACACCGTATACCAACGGCGTGGCACTAGGTCAAACAGACCCCTCGATCCATCGGACCCTGCAACAGTGCCAAGGCTCTCTCTCAGCTCTACCGGCGATATCCAATGAGGTGCCGTCCAGGGTGGCGCGGTTCCTCGAACCACGTCAAACGCAATCTCTATCTCCCTAACCGGCGGCATTACCAACGACTAAGGTGAAATCACACCCGGGATCTCATGGGAAACAGAGATATCCATGAGTCCCGGTGCCGCCGTAAGCACCTCTCACTCTCCCGCTAAAACCAGAGTGCTCTAACAACCTCAACGAGCAAGCCTCCAATTGCCCGCCTTGCCGAAGATCAAAAGTCCTCTCTTTGCCGCAGTCGAACATCCTGTGGCATAGTGCCCAACAATCTCTAGCATAAGGTCAAAACACCTAATTGCTATAATTTCCAATAATTCTGCCGGTAACTCGCGGTCTCGGCCGCACTGGACATGATCCAAAAGCCTCCTCCACGTGCACAACAACAACAGGAAACCTGTACCTCTAGTGCACGTGGTAACAAATCTGCCTCTAACCATGTAAGAGTGGAACATGCTCTAACTCCGACTACCGTGGTGAAATCCCACCTGCGACACTCAATCCACTACCGTGGCGCCCTCACACCGGGCGGCACAGATCCATCCGCTCAAAGCAAGTGGTTGTCGCTCAATCTGCCTGAAAATCAGGGCTATCACTAGGAAGCACGACCTCTGTCTCTGATCACATTGAGGCGACGAACAAGATCCTCCGCAGATAACAAATCCACGCCATCGCTGCGCCACTCAAATAAAATACCTACGTCGCCTTCGGGGTCCACCCGACCTCTGACATCTCGGGAATTCGTCATCCAAGAAAAGAAAATTAGTCATGCCCCTGCTGGCCAATCTGTCCTCCATCATCCGGCGCCAAGCGCCAAAATCCAGAACTCACCTCTGGCGGCAGATCTCTGCCCAAAGGAACTGCAATGCCACGCTCCATACAAAATGCCTGCTCCAACGAGGCGTCTAAATCTACAATGGAGGGACTGAATAACAGAAAGGTGTCCTGGCGCAATCCACTCCCAGTCTCATATATCCTATGCGCCTCGTCCCTCGAATCTGGAGCGCGCAGTTCAACAACTGCATACACTCACAAGCACAGGGAGGCTCTCAATTAATCACTCCATCACCACCAGCCGCGACTCTGCCTCCAAAGGCTCCAAACTCAATCTTACGAGTCGGGGTGGTTCATCTGCCAAATATGGCTCAATAGGTCGATCATGTCCCACAGCTCACCAGCTGTCAACCATCCACCCTGCCTCGGTGCCTCGACACTAAACATTGGCACAGAGGGGGCTACTCAGTGCTCCGACAACTGTGTCACCAAGACCAGCTGCTCCCACAGCCGCTGATAAGCCTCTGACAATCCTGTCATCTGGGTCCGGGGTTCTCTGACCTCAATCCAGGTATCCGGCCCAAAACCAACTGCTCAAGCTCAACCGCTATGACAGGATGCACACGGGTCAAAACCCAGCGTCGGGGAGACACCGCTCGCCACGACGAAACAACAAAACAGCACACAACAACACTCGACCCAATCCAGCGAAAGTCTAAAGCATGTCACCCGTTCCACAGCATTATGTTGTCTGCAGCCAACATAATCACTTAGGAGAATAAACATGCCAATCACTCCTCCCGTCCCTCGGGAGAGGCATAAAACTCAATCAGGACTCTCGCAAAAATCACGACTCTCACAAAGTCAACCAAGGGTCAAACCAAAAGCCTAGGGTTTCTAAGTCCACCATGACCTACAACCTAGGCTCTGATACCACTCTAATCTGTCACGCCCCGGGGTCGAAACTGCGACCCGGGCCCGCCAAACAGATCCGCCACCTATGCCAACCCGCATAGGCGAAGCGTCCTACCTGCAAGGAAAGTACTATAACTAAACAGATATCAGAGCTATAAATGAAAATCTGCTGTAACTAAAATCAATCACTGTACAACTGGAAATGAAACAACACCGTCTGCCTCCCAAAAATAATAATAATAATACAATATCCTCAAGTACAAGCTCTAAACCCAACCGGGAGGTAACCCCAATATATACAACAGTGTACAGTCTCTCAATACAAAATAACCTCACTACAATAGTCTCTCAAAAGAGGAAAAAGAAACAACTAAACTACAGATGATCTCCTCTGAAGGGTACCGCTACTCTCCAACGACGGGTAGGGATCTAGCTCGCGACTCCCTCGCCTCGATCAACAACCGCAGAGTCGGCAACACCCGCAAGACTCTGCAAAACAAAGGAGAGGAGAGAAAGAGGGGGGAAAACCCCCAAAGGGTGTGAGAACTACTCCAAAAAGGGAGTTCTCAGTGGGTACCACCGCCAGACCCGACGGTCTGCCCACCAAGTCCTCAAGAGACAAAAACTAACCCAAGTCATAAGACTGAAATGAGTAAGTTGGAGACTATCAACAGCTACCCTGCCCCTAACTAAAGGCTAAAAGGGGGAGAACCAAACAGTGGTATGCAACCACTAGCACATGAAGTGCACCATCGACCCAATCGAGCTGACTGCCACACCTGGTCCAGTCAAACCTGCGCCCACCTACAACCACCTCCCGCTGACGGGCAGGAATTACGTAGGGTGTCCAAACGGACTAACTCGCTATCGAGTAGAGGATCATGCAGGCTATGGTCAAAATCCACGCTCTCTCTCAGAACGGATAGAATCATGATGCTCAACCTCTCACACAGCGGTCAAAGTACTCGCAACAACACGGGACCATCGTCAACCAGACGGCTCTCAACAATACAAGCACTGATCTAAACTCAACTACCAGTCTGCACTCGGCCCCCAGGCACGAGTGTAACAATAAAAGTATTTGACCGAAATAAACTCAATCGAATGAACCGGTATAAAACCCGGTACTGCCTGCTCTGTCACCAATCTCTCGAACTCAGTATATCCACTGTCCAAATGACCGGAACCCAACACGGTCTGACCGGCACCCGACACGGTCTGACCGGAACCCAACACGGTCTGACCGGAACCCAACACGGTCTGAAGCCTACTCCGGAGCGGCACTCGAGGGGAGCTACCCACACGAGTAAAGCATCTCTGTCATCAACATCATCAGTATCACGAAACAGCAGGACTTGATCATTAATCTGATCAAAGTGGGAATACTCAACCACCAAGGAAAGACCCGACCTCAATCGGATGCAACTGAACGATAAGTGGGAAACTCCATCCACTAGAGAAAACCGACACCCAAATCTGGTGCATAGAGAAACCTCCGGTCAACCGCCTAATATCCGCGGTTGCCGCAAAGCCCCACAACTAAATCAACCTGCCCAGACACGATGTCCCGACTACACTACCCAGACCCCCTGCTCGAACCCGAGCAACACTGACCACCTGACTAACAAGAAGGAGAAAGGAAAAGCATGGTTTCTCCTAAGTCAAGTTCCAATAAATAGTGCAGCAGTAAAAGATGGCCTAACTACATGACCATACAAGCATGCAAATGTCCTCAAGGAAATAAAAGGGGGTAAAGCATAATAATAGTTCCATTAGGAATAAACAACATGCCGGAATCCCAAAACTAGACCTGTCCACAACTCAGGGTTCATTAATAGAATGATCATAATAACTCCTCAGAGTACAAATCCGCACATAGCTACGAAATCCTGTCCCAAAGCATAATCCCACCACAAGAAAGGCTATGTGCTAACATGGCATGTTACATAATCTCATAGGGTAACATTATCCTAGGTAAGCTTACACTAGTCATCACATAGATGTCCAAGTCATGCAAGTCCTCAGTATACCTCATAAATACTATTCTTGCAATCATTTATACCAATATCATTAACAAGCTTACCTACTTACCAACATAACCCATGTACCCTACACATGCATGCATCAGTCATAGAGGGGTGACATCCCCACAAGTGGACTTATATTTGCCACAGCATAAACATTGCCTTAAACAATTACAGATAACAAGCTTACCCACCTGAAGTGCTTAAACCAAGGCAAACCTGAAGTCGGTGAAGTGGGTAGACGCCCCGGGTCCAAAATCTGCCAACATAACACCATCTGTACAAGTCGCGCAAGCCTCGGCTTCAAACAGCTGAAAACACCCCTGAGTACAACAATAAGGCTTAACATTACACTTTTATTCCAAAATTAACCAAACATACACAATCTGAAAATCAGTCCCAAAGCCGTGCCTATTTCACCTGCTGCAAGTGCCCAGAAAAATCCAATAAAAATATCACAGCAATCCTCGCGTCGATACCTTCGAAACGAGTACCTGCACGTCCAATTCCGAGCTTCCTACACTGAGAAACAATTCCGACAAGGGAACCACCTCGAATTAAACTACTCTCAAAAACTGTAGCAATAACTACTGTTCACAGATATTCTTCACCTTCGAGAAATATTCAGAAAATTCCAAGAAAATTTGGGCATATTCCTCGTGATGTGTAGATGCAAATCGCCTCTTGAATCGCCCCAATCCGATGCCTGTGCGCGAAGATATCACCAAAACACTGCGCCGCTGTCCCAGAACTCCGCCCAGAAAAAGAGGTTACAAGATGATCCGAAAGACCCATGAAAAGCTCGGAATGGGAAAGACCAGTAAACATTGGAAACATAGCCCTACCTGTCGTGAAGCCAACGGCGCAAGAATCACAGAAAAAAGTGCTCGGTGTAAGCCGGGGGAGTCCTCGCACCAAAACGCGACGAAGAAGACCACAAATGAACGAGCGTCGCGCCGCGCCGTAAAAATGGTAACCTCGGGATGCGTGCCGCTGAAAAATCTGGAACTCTGCAGATGGATCCGTCCCAGGGAGATGAAGAAAACTCGTGAAGGTGGCACTGTGAAAGGAGGAACAGGGAGAAAGTTCTCTTCAGTTGAACTCGGCCCTTTTATACATTGCAGGAAACAAATCACTTAATACCCATTTAGTCCCAATTTCCGGGCGCTGGGGGTTTTCGGGCGCGCACTGTAGCAGCCCGAAATCCCCGCGCGCGAACACTGTAGCCGCCCGAATCCATCCTGGGCCTCCACGTCGCCCGCCAAACAGGCGACAGCCGATCCCGCCGCACGCGTCGCGCCGCGTGGCCACCCGCGGACGACGACACGTGGCACGCACCCGGTCAGCGCCCGCCTGCCGCTCCCACGTGCCCGCCTGACGCCGCCGCCTGCCACCCCTGCCGCGCACAGTTGACCAACCAATAGGTGAATGCCACGTGTCATGCCTCTGCCTAGTGAACCCGGTGCACGAAATCACGTGGACCGAACCAATAGAAACCTGCCACGTGTCCAAGCCCGGTGCACCATAAACCATGAGCCATCCAGAATACTGCGTAGACCAACCGCCGTGAACCCACCTCTAGGATGATGCCACGTGTCCACCCCCCGGTGCACCATGCGCCCCGCACTCTCCGTAGACCGCGCCCCGCGGACCGGCCCACTCCTGAGCCGCCACGCGTCCAGCCCCCGGTGCACGCCTGCCGCGTGGACCGGGCGGCCCGCGCCTCCGTCCGCCGCGCTGCCGGCGGCCGCTCCGCCGCTGCCGCCGCCGCCGGAAACACTGTTCCGGCGTGAACAGTGTCCGGTGCTCAAAAATGACAAGTGGGTAGTCCGTTTTAACCGTTTTCGCGCGCTGAATCCGAATTTGATGTCCATTTCGCCAAATTCCAACTCCAAAATTTGCCGGAGGCATCCGGAAAGGTAATCCTTGGTCCAAACTTTGCGCTGAGTCCAAATTTAATATCCACTTCGCGCGAAACCACTTCTAACGATCCGACGGAGTCCAATGATCACCCACGTGATCCATTAAACACACTGAGCCCAACACTAATGTCCAATTGGGGCACAAATCCCACCAACACGCCACATAGGCCTCGGGGAGCTGTAGATGATCCAGTAATCTCGACGTGGGGATCCAGGTCCTCACATAGCCTGTGCATTGGAGTTGGCCGAGGACATCACCATTAGAGAGGAACTCGAGAGAGAGAGAGAGGAAGAAGAAGATGGAACCAACTTCTTCCAAGTCTTGATCTAGAGATCCAGTGGAGTTCCTTTGTACCAGTAGAGTGTTCCTGGAGCCTGCTGTGGCCGCGCATGAAGGAAGGACCAAGAACCGGCTTCTTCCTCCTTCACCAACTCCGGCCAAGGTGAGATCACCCTATCCACCGGTTGTTAGCACCCTAGACCCCTAGCAGTAGCATAATGAGGCTCTTAGCATGCCTCCTGCACAAGCCTGAGCCCCCATGCACGTTGCATGGCCGGCGGGAGCAAAAGATGGCCGGAAACCTAGCCATGCTCCGCCGCCATTTTTCTCGGTAACCTGTGAACCAACTCGGGAACAAAAATGATGGGTTTGAACTGTTGGAGCTGAGGATCAACTCCACCAAATTTGGTGGAGTTTGATCAAGCCATTTACTTGCAGAACCTAACACTAGTTTTCGGGTTTATGCACTTCGGCCGAGCTTGCTGCTCCGGCGCTGGCACGCCTTCCCGCCGCCGGCCACTTGCTCAGACTTCTTCTTGAGTGTGGGGGAAGTGCACCCATGCACTTGCATGGAGTCCATGCAGCACCAATGCGGGGCGGCCATGGATGACCCGAAGCGGAGTCTTGTTGCGGCCGCCGGCGCTCCGGCCAACTCCGGTTGGGCTGGGTTGGTTGGGAAGCTTTGTATGGACCAGAGGAACATTTCCATCCATGTTAGAGAGCTTCAAAGGGCTTCTGTGGAAATTCACCATTTGAGGTGAAGAAGCTCGAAGGAGAGCTTTGCTCCGCCGCGCCGCCGCCGTGCCCTGTCGCCGGGCACAGGCACAGAAAGTTTCCCGGAGTGTTTTAGCACCCATTGGTGCTTTTGGTTGGGACTCTGTGGCCCTGGGTTGATCATCACGAATTTCGAAGCACATGGGCCATCTTCTTCCCGAGCTCCGGCCAACCTGGGGGTTTTTTGCTAGCTCCAAGTTGATGAGAACTACTCCTGGAACTTAGTAGAGTAAGTTGATCCAAGTTGGAAAGACCCAGATGCAGTAGGTGCAGAGATGGAGCTCGGGCATGGAGAGTGTGGTGTAGTGTGAAGTGTGCACACCAAGTGCTTGACAAAATGCCTGAAAGAATAAAGAATGGGTTTCAGGCTTCGAGTTGAATATCAAACTTGCTTAGAATTGTCCCCTGAGCTTGATGCTCACTTCAGATCAAGCTTGATCTGTGTGGACAAAAGTTTGGTGCATTGTGAACTTGTGTGTGTACAAGGGCTTGGTTCTGGTTGAACCAGCAGACCTGGGCTGCATCTAGGGCAAGCCCTGGGGTCCTGGCACTATCCAGAGACTTTTTGATTCTTGGAGTTTTGTCTGAAAATGTGTAGATTCGAAGTTATGTTAAAACCAAGCCTTAATACAATAATTATTTAAAAACAGTGTTAGGGTCTGTTTGAAATATTGCAACAGTGTACTCCTAGCTAATTTGGGGTCACTGGACGCGATGCTCGCGTTTATTTTGGGTTTTGGTGAGCCGAAGAAACGAAAATGCATTTCGGCTAGGTTGGTGGAGTAATTCATGACCCGAAGTTTTCCTCGGGTATTGTGCTGCCACAAATGGGTGAGCACGGCGTTCAGCAAGTCGAATGTCACCAACTGGTGGTGACGGTTCGTAAAAATAATTCTCCGTTTAAGAGAACGAGCCAAAACGGGGTTTATATAGTAGATATTACACATTCTGAATAAACCCGAGGGGCTTGCTGCAATTGTAACAATATGGAAAAGTTAGATGAATGCTCTAAAACACTGTTGACCTTTCGGTGGGTTTCCCGGGGTCCTTGAAAAGCTAAATATGCTTAATATTGCGTTAATCGACAAAATGGTCGATTCGCACTAGTTGCACTTTGAGGATTTGGTAGATCCTGAGGATTTGGTAGATCCTGAGTTGTCACTTGGTATTGTTGTAGGCCCCAGTCATCAGGAGCCAGCCCGTGATTCGTCTTGTGGCTATCACGACCGTCTACCTTCTGGTGGAGTCGTTGTTTCCTCCTATATACAGGTGGGTTTATCTTCGGTCCGCGTTTTATCAGGTCGGCCCTACGGGGTGCCGTGGTAGGTTGGACCCCTGTTCTTGGTGTAGCCCTGCACCTATGCTTTAGCCTTACTATATGCTTCTATTCCAGCATTCAGTCATTACAGCTATATTGTTTGATTATACTGATGAGCCTTTCGTTATACTCTATTCTTCACTGCAAGTTTAGAATAGGAGTTCTAGTACCTGGCATGATTTGCATCAGTATCGATATCCCGATGGGGATTCCCTCGGCTTCTCGCCGACTGTCCAGTCCACCGACTGTGGATTGAGGTTCAGCATTATGATTTGCATCAGTATCGATATCCCGAAGGGGATTTCCTCGGCTTCTCACCGACTATCCGGTCTACCGACCGTAGATTGAGATTTAGCATTATGATTGCTATTGAATTATACCTGCTCTTACTACTTGCTTGCATATCAGCACAAAATTCTTACATCTGCATAGCCTTGGTCCCACAGATGAGCTTTTATTATGCCTTGATTTCTAGCAGTAGTTATACATCATGCTTATATTCCAGTAGTTGCTTGTTTATCATGTTGAGATATATCATGCTTCTTCAGCAGTAGATATGCATTTCCTGGACACATGCCATGCTTGATTGGTCACTAGCATAGTTCTATACCTGTCTCTATTCTTCACTGCATATTTAGAATAGAAGATACTACTTCAGCATGTGGCATGTTATACTTGTATCCCGGTGGGGATTTTCCTCGGCTTCTTGCCGTCTATATGGTCAGTGGACCATGGTTTGAGCATCAGCATTATGATCGCCGTCGAGCCAAGCTTTCAGTCGCGCACACCGACGGTTTGGCCACCGTCAGGGTGTTCTTTACCGGTAGAGAGGTCTGATTGACCCGTGAGCCCGTGGGGTTATGATAGCTTGTAGGGTGTCCAAAAGTGGTTGTTGCCTGAGGCCCCAATGACCAAAAGTGGTAGTTGCCTGAGGTCCATTGCTCCATGGCAGTTTAGCCTGAGGCCCTTGTGGCCAAAAGTGGCATTTGATTGGGTATATTTGTGGTACTGCCTTTGATGCATTTTCTTGATATTCCTGCTTGTTTGATTACCTGCATTTCATATATGTTATAGATTTATCATGCATAATATGATTGTGTTATATATGCATACTCTGTTCTATTGATCCATGTTTGATCTTACTTGCCTAACTGTATACCTGCATTAATCTTCAGTATATCCTACTTCTGTTATCCGCTTATTATTGTATCCAGTAGGTACGGCTTGCTATTTCCTGGCCCGTCGTGCCCACTGGGATACACTCCGGTGTGCCTCACACCCTCGGGTGACTATTTTTCAGGTCCTTCGTGTGAGGGGACCTTTGGACGTTCTGTGTGAGGACGCGTGGTAGTTTTATCCCTGGTAGGATGTACCCCTTTTGATTTAGTAAAACATTGCAACTGTATTTCCATTTTGAGAACCGGATGTATTAACTTATGAACCTTGTGGTTGTAATAGAGTAGAACTTATTTAGTATAGCTATCTCGTATCTACTCTGATTGACTGTATCTGTTAGCCGAGCACATATAGGGAAGGCTCTGTTTGATGTACAGAGACTTTTCTATATGTGTGGCGGTCTGTTCACGCCTTGGAGGAATCAAGATTTTAAACTCTGATATTAAAAAAAAAAAAAATTTAGACCCACTTTTGAATCTCGGGGCGTGACAGATTAGATGGTATCAGAGAATAGGTACACGGTACCTAGGTTTGGGTTAGGATTAACCCTAGGATGACTTGAGTCTGACGTGAGAGCGCGGGGTGTTGTCTTGTGGTTAGGAACTCAGGTGAATTATTTGCTAACGAGTTGTTTCCTAACCTGGTTGTTGTGGCTACGAGCTGTGTTCGCACGCGCTCTGGGCTTGGTGGTGATAGTGGGTGCAGTGTTGGCCGCGATCGTGATACGGGTCGTGGGCGAGATGTTCCAGTGGAGCCAGTGGGCTCGGATCGTTCGCAGTGGTTTGAGAGTTAGCTCACCACTTTTGCTGGGTTAGTACAGCAGATGACTGCTATTTTTGCACAAGTCCCACCTTTAGCCCAGGTACTTTGAGGTGTTGTTGAACCTCCTGTTGCCCCGTGCCACATGATATGTGACCATTGTCACAGCCATGATTCCCGGAACTACACCGGTGGCTGCTATTATTGCTGATTCCCCGATTACAGCTACCGGGACGACTATGAGTTTAGCAATTCTTTTGCTGTGAAGGAAGTGATTCTGATGACACTTTATAAATACAAGCTTTTGTCGAGTTATGAACTAAGCCTGTTCAGTGAAAGTAACCCGGAATTCAAGATTATTCCGATAGAGGTGGGTGTGACAGTGAGCGTGCTAGCGCTGTCATGGCTGTTGTATCGATTAGTTTTGGTGGCCTATGGCCAAGTAGTAACCCTGATTGGGTTGGTGTTGTAGTCAGGTCCCACCTTTTTGCACAGATTTCGTGGACCGCCTCAGATTCTCCTATAAGTATTCAATAATTGTAGCCGTTGTGGCTGCTACTTTGGTGAGGTAGTATTGGTGGTGCATTATGACTAGAGAGTCTGATGTGTCGAGTGATGTTGATAGCTTGAGGATTCGATATTAATCCTAAATGGATACAAATTGTGGTTGTTTCACACAATGCGAGTGAACTTGCTTGTGGGATTATGATCATCCCGTTGGTGTTGAGTTGCGACAGGTGTCGCTAGATCTGTGTTAGCAAGAAGTAATTAATTCAAGGTATTGGTGAACACTGAAATATGGTTCTAGATTATTGTGAGTGGCCATGATGGCACTCGTAACCACGTGGTGGTAGTAACATTCGATATTGGTTTGCAATATTGGCATACAGGTTGGTGTTGTGAGGAATGTGTGATACCTTCTATTGGATTCCGGTGGGAGTCATGTCTCCAATGTGAGGTTGGTGACAGATCAAGGTATTTCACTTTTCTTTTGAAAAGCACGTTGGCTGCAGACAACGTACTGTCAAAAGAGCGGACGAAATACTCTACCCTGTAAGGGAAATATTATGATTGGGTCTGCTTGTGTACTGGCCTATATGTCAGTTTACGAGGTTGCTCTCTAGGCAACGGTGATATAATTTGGGTGCTGATAATCCTGACCGTGTTGGACTTTGATTAGGTCTCCGACGTTATACATACGTGGAGAATAGATTGTCCTTGTCATTATTGTGGACATCCACTCTAGTTGGTGGCCTACCAGCCACAATGTTATTGCCCAGAATTTGCAAATGATGCAATGATGAGAATATTCAGTTAAACTGTAGAATTGGACAATGCGTCCAAACCAGATCTGTTAAGATTTTGTGGAGGGCAAACCAAGTTGTTGAATATCAGTGGTGCTAAGCGATTGATCGAGTCGGTTACATTCGGCAGTATATGTGACCAGGTGAAATTAGTCAGCTCTATTTCTTGAGGTAGTTTCATGCTTTTTAGCAAGCTAAGTTGAGGTCTAGGACTTGTTGGCAAAAATGAAAGCCTCAAGTATCTCTTTACTCAGAAAGAGCGACGTTGGTTTGAACTTCCCAAAGACTATGACCTGACTATTCAGTACCATCCTGGTCAAGCAAATGGGGTAGTAGATGCACTGAGTCGGAAAAGCAGTACGGCTGAAATACTAATGATCACTGGGCAAGAGCGCCTGATTGAGGAATTTCAGAAATTGAACTTGGAAGAAGTTCCTACTGGCGCGACAACCCAACTTATGGCAATGGTAGCTCATCCTACCTTTCTCGACCGTATTAGGAAAGGACAACAGTCGGACCCTTGGTTCGAAAGAGTTCGCGAGGATATAGCATTGGGTCAGACCGATGACTATCAGATGCTCACTGACGGCTCTATCAGATATCGAGGGCGTTGGTGTGTTCCGAAGGATAATAGCCTGAGGAACGAAATTCTCGCAGAGGCACATCGATCCTTGTACACTGTACATCCTGGTGGAACCAAAATGTACAAGGATCTGAAGCAGCAATTTTGGTGGCCTGGGATGAAATCAGATATTGCACAGTATGTATCCCAGTGCGCGGTGTGCCAACAAGTTAAAGCTGAACATCAGCGTCCGGTAGGAAAGCTACAACCACTTCCTATTCCGGTGTGGAAATGGGAACAGATTACAATGGACTTTGTCACCGGTCTGCCACGATCCTAGCATGGCCACGACGTTATTTGGGTGGTTGTGGATCGACTCACCAAGTCGGCCCACTTTCTGCCTATTCATACGACATGGTCTAGAGACCAGCTTACCCAATTGTATATCGGCGAGATTGTCCGGCTTCGTGGTGTGCCGGTGTCGATTGTCTCTGATCGGGATACTCGATTCGTGTCCCATTTCTGGCAAAGTCTTCAGCAATCATTGGGCACTAAGTTAAATTTCAGCACTGCCTTCCATCCTCAGAGTGATGGGCAGTCTGAACGAGTTATCCAGACATTGGAAGTTATGTTACGGGCATGTGTCATGGATTATGGAGATGAATGGTTCAGATACCTACCGCTGGTAGAATTTGCCTATAACAACAGTTACCTGGCAAGCATATGGCGCCTTATGAGGCATTATATGGGCGTCGATGTCGGTCCCCGATCTGTTGGGACGATATTGGAGAACGCCAGATTGTCGGGCCAGATTTATTTGAAGATGCTGAGGCCAAGGTGCGAATCGCTCGACAGCGATTGCTGACCGCACAAAGTAGGCAAAAGAGTTATGTGGACAAGCGCAGGCACGACCTTGAGTTCCAAGTTGGCGATCATGTATTGCTGAAGGTGTCGCCAACTAGGGGAATCAAGAGATTTGGGTTGCGGAACAAACTCAGTCCCCGTTTCGTAGGACCCTTCGAAATATTGGAGCGCATTGGTCCAGTGGCATATCGGCTAGCTCTTCCTCCAAGTCTCGCCCGTGTGCATAATGACTTTCATGTCTTCATGCTACGCAAATACATCTCTGATCCGACACATGTCATCAGCCCCACCTCTGTCCCACTTCGAGAGGATCTGAGCTACGATGAAGCTCCATTACGGATCCTGGGACGCGATGAGAAGAAATTGCGTAGCAGAACAATTCCCTATGTAAAGGTACAGTGGCAAAATCATGAAGAACGCGAGGCCACATGGGAGCGTGAATCTGAAATGTTAGAACGCTTTCCCTAGTTGTTTGATTCGTAATTGTAATCAAGTTTCGGGGACGAAACTTTTTATAAGTGGTGGGTGATGTAGTAATCGAGAATTTTAAAAGGTTTAAATAAATTTCTGGATTTATAAATAGCAGAAAATAATAAATAAAGCCCAAAAATATCAATTTTTGATCGGGGTCTAATTTCAAGAATCCGAGTTCACCGTTGCGATCGTCTCGTCGAAACATAAAAAATTCATATTCATATGTTCTCGATCCGACGGTGGGATCTTCCAGAAATCAGCGAAGAAGCTGCGGGCCCCGCAACTTAAGTGTGAATAGTAAACCCTGGTTTTCGGTCCCCTCTCGTTCGACCGAAAGCCAATTCACTATCTACAAATTGAGACTAGCAGAATGTGTAGTCGATTCTAGCTAATTTTGACGTTCTGAGCACAATGGCACCGACGGATTTCGTGTTTGGCGATCCGGGTGCATCGAAGTGTGTGCGTCGGATTGCGACTAACAGAACTAAATGGCCCGAGAATTCATTTGCGCACCAAATCAAGCAAATGAATAGCCTATCTTGAAGGTCTCGACGAGCCGGACGTCGTGGCGAAGTCCATTTCGCATTTCGTCGAGCAAATTTTCTCGTATTGCGTAAAAAGCACCGAATTATCGCTTTTTCTTCAAGTTCCTTGGGCCAAAGCTCTTGGAACATTGTTGTTGGGCTTTTGCCAACTTGTGAAGCCCACGAAATGTTGCTGTGCAGAGATTGGTGGCTGGGGGTTGTGTGTGAACCCGGGTTTGAGGCTAATTGCAAAGAATCTTGCATTTATTGGTTGGTTGCCTCTTGGACTACCCTGGGCCAGAGCATGAAGGGTCTGTGGGGTGTATTCGAAGCACTAACCTCCTCTGAATTCCCCAGACTTAGCCTGTGCATTGGAGTTGGCCGAGGACATCACCATTAGAGAGGAACTCGAGAGAGCGAGAGAGGAAGAAGAAGATGGAACCAACTTCTTCCAAGTCATGATCTGGAGATCCAGTGGAGTTTCTTTGTACTAGTAGAGTGTTCCTGGAGCCTGCTGTGGCCGCGCGTGAAGGAAGGACCAAGGACCAGCTTCTTCCTCCTTCACCAACTCCAGCCAAGGTGAGATCACCCTATCCACCGGTTGTTAGCACCCTAGACCCCTAGCAGTAGCATAATGAGGCTCTTAGCATGCCTCCTGCACAAGCCCGAGCCCCCATGCACGTTGCATGGCCGGCGGGAGCAAAAGATGGCCGGAAACCTAGCCATGCTCCGCCGCCATTTTTCTCGGCAACCTGTGAACCAACTCGGGAACAAAAATGATGGGTTTGAACTGTTGGAGCTGAGGATCAACTCCACCAAATTTGGTGGAGTTTGATCAAGCCATTTACTTGCAGAACCTAACCCTAGTTTTCGGGTTTATGCACTTCGGCCGAGCTTGCTGCTCCGGCGCCGGCGCGCCTCCCCGCCGCCGGCCACCTGCTCAGACTTCTTCTTTAGGGTGGGGGAAGTGCACCCATGCACTTGCATGGAGTCCATGCAGCACCAATGCGGGGCGGCCATGGATGACCCGAAGCGGAGTCTTGTTGCGGCCGCCGGCGCTCCGGCCAACTCCGGTTGGGCTGGGTTGGTCGGGAAGCTTTGTATGGACGAGAGGAACATTTCCATGCATGTTAGAGAGCTTCAAAGGGCTTCTGTAGAAATTCACCATTAGAGGTGAAGAAGCTCGAAGGGGAGCTTTGCTCCGCCGCGCCGCCGCCGTGCCCTGTCACCGGGCATAGGCACAAAAAGTTTCCCGGAGTGTTTTAGCACCCATTGGTGCTTTTGGTTGGGACTCTGTGGCCCTGGGTTGATCATCACGAATTTCGAAGCACATGGGTCATCTTCTTCCCGAGCTCCGGCCAACCTGGGGGTTTTTGGCTTGCTCCAAGTTGATGAGAACTACTCCTGGAACTTAGTAGAGTAAGTTGATCCAAGTTGGAAAGCCCCAGATGCAGTAGGTGCAGAGATGGAGCTCGGGCATGGAGAGTGTGGTGTAGTGTGAAGTGTGCACACCAAGTGCTTGACAAAATGCCTGAAAGAATAAAGAATGGGTTTCAGGCTTCGAGTTGAATATCAAACTTGCTTAGAATTGTCCCCTGAGCTTGATGCTCACTTCAGATCAAGCTTGATCTGTGTGGACAAAAGTTTGGTGCATTGTGAACTTGTGTGTGTACAAGGGCTTGGTTCTGGTTGAACCAGCAGACCTGGGCTGCATCTAGGGCAAGCCCTGGGGTCCTGGCACTATCCAGAGACTTTTTGATTCTTGGAGCTTTGTCTGAAAATGTGTAGATTCGAAGTTATGTTAAAACCAAGCCTTAATACAATAATTATTTAAAAACAGTGTTAGGGTCTGTTTGAAATATTGCAACAGTGTACTCCTGGCTAATTTGGGGTCACTGGACGCGATGCTCGCGTTTATTTTGGGTTTTGGTGAGCCGAAGAAACGAAAATGCGTTTCGGCTAGGTTGGTGGAGTAATTCATGACCCGAAGTTTTCCTCGGGTATCGTGCTGCCACAAATGGGTGAGCACGGCGTTCAGCAAGTCGAATGTCACCTATTGGTGGTGACGGTTCGTAAAAATAATTCACCGTTTAAGAGAACGAGCCAAAACGGGGTTTATATAGTAGATATTACACATTCTGAATAAACCCGAGGGGCTTGCTGCAATTGTAACAATATGGAAAAGTTAGATGAATGCTCTAAAACATTGTTGACCTTTCAGTGGGTTTCCCGGGGTCCTTGAAAAGCTAAATATGCTTAATATTGCGTTAATCGACAAAATGGTCGATTCGCGCTAGTTGCACTTTGAGGATTTGGTAGATCCTGAGTTGTCACTTGGTATTGTTGTAGGCCCCAGTCATCAGGAGCCAACCAGTGATTCGTCTTGTGGCTATCGTGACCGTCTACCTTCTGGTGGAGCCGTTGTTTCCTCCTATATACAGGTGGGTTTATCTTCGGTCCGCGTTTTATCAGGTCGGCCCTACGGGGTGCCGTGGTAGGTTGGACCCCTGTTCTTGGTGTAGCCCTGAACCTATGTTTTAGCCTTACCATATGCTTCTATTCCAGCATTCAGTCATTACAGCTATATTGTTTGATTATACTGATGAGCCTTTCGTTATACTCTATTCTTCACTGCATGTTTAGAATAGGAGTTCTAGTACCTGGCATGATTTGCATCAGTATCGATATCCCGATGGGGATTCCCTCGGCTTCTCGCCGACTGTCCAGTCCACCGACTGTGGATTGAGGTTCAGCATTATGATTTGCATCAGTATCGATATCCCGAAGGGGATTTCCTCGGCTTCTCGCCGACTATCCTGTCTACCGACCGTAGATTGAGATTTAGCATTATGATTGCTATTGAATTATACCTGCTCTTACTACTTGCTTGCATATCAGCACAAAATTCTTACATCTGCATAGCCGTGGTCCCACAGATGAGCTTTTATTATGCCTTGATTTCCAGCAGTAGTTATACATCATGCTTATATTCCAGCAGTTGCTTGTTTATCATGTTGAGATATATCATGCTTCTTCAGCAGTAGATATGCATTTCTTGGACACATGCCATGCTTGATTGGTCACTAGCATAGTTCTATACCTGTCTCTATTCTTCACTGCATATTTAGAATAGGAGATACTACTTCAGCATGTGGCATGTTATACTTGTATCCCGGTGGGAATTTTCCTCAGCTTCTTGCCGTCTATATGGTCAGTGGACCATGGTTTGGGCATCAGCATTATGATCGCCGTCGAGCCAAGCTTTCAGTCGCGCACACCGACGGTTTGGCCACCGTCAGGGTGTTCTTTACCGGTAGAGAGGTCTGATTGACCCGTGAGCCCGTGGGGTTATGATAGCTTGCAGGGTGTCCAAAAGTGGTTGTTGCCTGAGGCCCCAGTGACCAAAAGTGGTAGTTGCCTGAGGTCCATTGCTCCATGGCAGTTTAGCCTGAAGCCCTTGTGGCCAAAAGTGGCATTTGATTGGGTATATTTGTGGTACTACCTTTGATGCATTTTCTTGATATTCCTGCTTGTTTGATTACCTGCATTTGATATCTGTTATAGATTTATCATGCATAATATGATTGTGTTATATATGCATACTCTGTTCTATTGATCCATGTTTGATCTTACTTGCCTAACTGTATACCTGCATTAATCTTCAGTATATCCTACTTCTATTATCCGCTTATTATTGTATCCAGTAGGTACGGCTTGCTATTTCCTGGCCCGTCGTGCCCACTGGGATACACTTCAGTGTGTCTCACACCCTCGGGTGACTGTTTTTCAGGTCCTTCGGGTGAGGGGACCTTTGGACGTTCTGTGTGAGGACGCGTGGTAGTTTTATCCCTGGTAGGATGTACCCCTTTTGATTTAGTAAAACATTGCAACTGTATTTCCATTTTGAGAACCGGATGTATTAACTTATGAACCTTGTGGTTGTAATAGAGTAGAACTTATTTAGTATAGCTATCTCGTATCTACTCTGATTGACTGTATCTGTTAGCCGAGCACATATAGGGAAGGCTCTGTTTGATGTACAGAGACTTTTCTATATGTGTGACGGTCTGTTCACGCCTTGGAGGAATCAAGATTTTAAACTCTGATATATAAAAAAAAAAAAATTTAGACCCACTTTTGAATCTCGGGGCGTGACATAAGATCGTGATAGATGTCATTGAACTTGTTCAACTTTAAGAGATTTAATTTTTATAAATTTCCGTTTCATTACTTGAATATTATTGATAGATTTAGCATAATCTATTTCTCTTGACATGAAACGATGATTTTTGTTTAAAGTTGATATACAAAAGTGCTTACAATCTTTTTCTAGATTTTCTGGAATTTTTCTAAATTTTTCTGAAGAAAAAGTTTGGAGCCGATCCGGACTGAATTTTCTGTTCCGGATCCCGAACGCAGGAATTCTCTGCGGATAGCCGATCCGGACTGGATTCATAAGGCAGTCCGGACCACGTCTAGGGTTTTATAAGAAACAAAAGGGTTTTGATTTCTTTTTACTACAATCTTTTGTTTCCAAGTCTCCAGAGCTTCTCTCTCTAGAAATCAACCAATTTGGAGCCTTTCCAACTCGAGTTCTTCAAATCAAAGTAAGTTTTTATGATCAAAACTTCAGTTTTTCACAAATTTTCTCTATTTTCTCACAACATGAATGAAAATGTTGTATCCTTTTCGTTTGTGATCAGTTTTTGGTCAAATTTCTTTTGAAATAAGAACTCTGAGTAGATTAGTTTTGATTATATGCTAGGTTTTCTCTTGATTAACGGATTTTTAGGCTTCGATTTCTGAAAATTCGGTTTTAGGGCATATAATGAGAATTTTTGAAAATCATGGAATTGATCTATTTTCAAAATTCTTTTTGCAAAACTAATTTGATTCCTAGTCTCTCTACATGATAATGATTGTCTAGGTACAATTTTTCAAATTTTGAAAATAAGCAATTTTTTCGTGTTCTTGAGTTCTTGCCCGCAGGTTGTTCTTTATTGACTAACGCACTAGCAAGGATGGCTTTTCCTTGGATTATTGTGCTCATTGTAGCAATGGTAGGAACTCGAGCATTTGTTAAAAAGGAACAAGAAGAGGCGAAGAATGTTCCTCAAATAGAGTCAGAATCAGAAGACGAAGAAGATTGGGACGCATATTGTAAAGAAGTACAACAGACTGTTGATGACGAAGATAGGTTTTATTTAAAAAATAAGAAGCTGATGAAGTCTTCCTCAACAACCAAGCAGTACACTAGGCGAAAGAATACAAAGGGTAGTGCAATTCAAATTAATGAACCCCTCACCAGAGCACACTCTCTGCCTAGAGAATCTACATGGAATGAAGGTCAAAATGCACCGTCCGCATCCACACAACCTCCTTCAACCTCCAGGAGAGACACCACAGAAGCAAATATATTGTCCTCTATCCAACGAGAACAGAAGAGATTGTCTAATGAACAAGAGATTATATCAATTGACATTGAACACATCAACTATGTGTTACCGAATTTGAGTTGGCGTATTTCGTGAACTCGGTTAAGTCTTGAAGATTGAAGATAAAGAAGGTTGGATCATATAACTCAATCTCAAGAAAGAAGAATTCAAAAGGATCAGGTATGTTTAACTAATTATTTTTGGTGATCCGAATACTTCTTATAGTGTAGAAACACTTGGATGAATTTTTTAATTGCATAAAAATCAAAAACTGGACATGGGACATGTTCAGGATCCGGATCAGGCATTCCAATCCGGATCCCGAAGGGTGTTAGTTCATACGCAAATTCAATCCGGATCCAAGCCCTCTTCTGATCCGGATCCCGAACATGGGTTTTTGCTGAATTGTATGAACGATCCGGATCAGGCACTTCGATCCGGATCCCGAACTTTTGTTTTTCAGGAAACTGTCTCTTTCGTTACTACAATCCGGATCGCCGAAATCCGATCCGGATCGTCGTCCTGAAAAATCCCAGAAAAGATTAGTTTTTGATTCTTATCTTCTTCCAACGGTTTCTAACCTATAAATAGACCCTTTAATTTATCTTTTGGGGTACGACGCACAAAGCGTAAAATACGACCGATATAAAAAATTCCACATATAGAGAAGAAAGGAAATACTAGATTTAATTCTATGTTTCTTCATCTATATTATTAATTTGATTCTAGGTTTTCCAAACTCAGATTTTAAGTAGAATCAAATTAATGAATACTTAGATGGTATTTCCGATCTATTTCTAATCTAAGTATTCGGCGGATCATCACGACCCAAAAACAACGATTTTCCCAAACTCGGCGCGTGGACTCGCGTGGCCTTGTGGATTCAAGGTGCAACCGCTCTCATGGATTCGGAGCGAGGTACGTTCGTGGATTCGAAGCGTGCTACTGGGTGAAGACCGTGGATTCGGTCGGACGTCGTGGACTCGACGTTGGACGCTGTTGATTCGGCGTTGGGTGCTGATCGTGGATTCGAGAAGCGTTGCAGAGCGAGCGGAGAAGATCTACTGGGAGCGTATGGAAAAGGTTGAGTCGTCTGTGAGTACGGTATATCACCTTGTACGTGTTTAATTCTAGTGGATTTCACCGTGTGATCGGTCCCGTGGTTTTTTACTCCGGTTTGGAGTTTTTCCACGTAAAAATCTTGCGTGTTTATTTTTATTTCCGCATTGGGTTTTATTGCGCAATGATTTTTTGAGTGTTTAACGTTTACACCTATTCACCCCCCTCTAGGTGTTTTTTCCCCTATTTAGATCCAATTATATATAACCCAACAAGTGGTATCGGAGCGGGAATAGGGTTGTAAACAATGGTTGAAGATGGAAACATCAACAGACCCCCGTTCTTCGATGGAACAAATTATACCTACTGGAAAGTACGGATGAAAGCCTTTTTAATTTCCATCGACGAACGGGTGTGGCAATCAATTGAATTAGGATGGTCTAATCCAACTGAATTTATTGGTGATGTTCGCACCATCAAACCTAGGTCGAAATGGACCAAGGAAGAGATTGATTTATCTTCTTATAATGGCAAAGGGATTAACGCTTTATTTAATGCTTTGTCGCAAACAGAGTTCTCTCGCGTCTCGGCATGTGAGACTGCGAAAGAAATCTGGGATGTTCTTCAAGTTACACATGAGGGAACTAACCTTGTGAAGATTCAGGAACTGCAAATGCTTACGAGCAAGTTTGACTCTATTTTCATGGCAGAAAATGAATCGTTCATAGATTATTATACACGATTGCAAGATATCGTGAATTCATGTGCTAACTTGGGAGAGAAAATTCCAGAATTTAAAATTATAAGGAAGATTTTAAGAACTCTTCCTGAAAGATTTCGATCCAAGGTTACGGCCATTGAAACTATTAAACACCCGGACGAAATCCGTGTAGAAGAATTAGTTGGTTCATTACAAACTTATGAAATGACATTTCCTACTAACCATTCTTCTGGAAAAGCATCTACTTCTAAGTCTTCAGGTTTTGCCTTGAAAACTACAAAAGAAGAAGACGCGGATTCATCCTCCTCAGGCGATGACGAGAACTTATCTATGGAGGACTTTGAGAAACAGCTTGCTCTCTTGACAAGAAATTTTCGCCGAAACTTCCGAAGGGGTAATTCAAGTAAAACCTCATCCTCCGGAAAGTGGAAGAAAGGCAAAGGTTTTTCAAGCCCAAAGTCAAGAAAGCAAGAGAGTTTTTCAAAGGATAAGAAAAGCTCAGAAGGACAAGTCCAGTGCTTCAAGTGCCGAGGATACGGCCATATCTCAACGGAGTGTCCAAATAAGAATCCGTCCAAGAAGAAGGTGATGCAGGCCGTCACTTGGGATGACACCTCATCGTCAAATGAGTCGTCTTCAAGTGATGAAGAAAATAACGCAACGGCGTTCCACGCGTCCACATCTTCACCCTTCATGTGCTTAATGGCAAGTACATCCGAGTCATTGTCCGACTCCTCCCAAGTTGAAAAGAATGCAACGGACGATGAATCGGATAATTCTGAAGGTGAAGACTTTGCTCTTGCCTACCATAAGCTTTTGAGGGATTCAAAGAAACTGGCAAAGTAAAATAAGAGTTTGAGAGGGAGATTGCAGGATCTCGAAGAAGAAGCAAAAAGGGCATCTTCTCTCTCAAACGCTCTTGAAGTGGAAAGGGATAATCTGATTAAAATAAATGTTTCCCTTCAAGAGTCCAATGAGCAACTCGAGAAGAATTATGTAGATATGGTGAACAAAGCGAATTACTTCTAGAAGCTCAACGGCGAGGCTCGACAGGAAAAATTGGAAATGACAGAGACCATTCTCCAACTCAAGGATGACTTACAGCGATTCTCATCAGGAAGGAGTAAGTTGGATAAGCTTCTTGGTCTTGGTCAATCAAACAAATTCGGCCTCGGATACAATCGAACTGAAGACAATTTTAGTTCGGTTGGGACAGTCTTTGTGCCCCAGTCGGTATCTCCTCCTCCGACACTGGAATTGACGACAAACAACGACAACAAACCTACTTCCCCCTCTTCGGAATCGTCAAGCACTAAGGTATGTTTTCGTTGTGGTATTGCAGGGCACATAAGGAGAAATTGCAAGATGGGAGCCAAACGCTCAACTCAAGCACTTCCTGCAACGACTACCAAAAGGGTGATTCCTCAGAAATCAAATGCAAATTATTCGAAGGAAAAGAGCCTCGGTAGTTCATCAAACAAGACGACGACGTCAAGGAAAAGCGATGAATCACACAAGACGCTTTCACCAAAGGTATCAACTTCACAATCATTTCCGACATACACCAAAACTCGAAAGGTTTGGGTACGCAAAGGTGAAATCTTCCCTTGTCTTGTTACAAATATTTCCTTGCATGCATATGATAATTCGTCTTGGTATCTGGATAGCGGTTGTTCCCGTCACATGACCGGTGACAAAAAACTGCTTTCAAAATTTTGAGAAAATCTCCGGAGGACTTGTAGTGTTCGGAGACGGTCAGTCTTCCAAAATTGTTGGAAAAGGAACAGTAGCTATTCCAGATGGCCAGATTCTGAATAATGTGTTATTTGTTGATGGCCTTAAGACTAACCTCATAAGTATCAGTCAACTTTGTGACAATGGTTTTTCAGTTAATTTTTCATCTGTTGAATGCATTGTAACTGATAAGGACCATGTTTTCTTTTTAAAGGGGGTTAGATCTGAAAACAATTGTTATGTTGTTCCCAATAAAATTTCTGAAAATTGTAACTTAGCCTCTTTGAATAATGAAACACTTTGGCATGAAAGGCTAGGTCACATAAATTTTAAGGAACTGGCTAGAATTTCAAACAAAGACGTGGTCAAGGGGGTTCCTAAACTTTCACTTAAACATAACATTGTGTGTGGTGGTTGTCAAAAGGGAAAACAATCCAGGACTGCACACAAGAACTTGAACCACGTTGGTACTAATCGGCCCTTAGAATTATTGCATATGGATCTTATGGGGCCGACACGTCAACCATCCTTGGGAGGTAAATGGTATATTTTCTTATTGGTTGATGATTTCTCTAGATACTCATGGGTAGCATTTTTAAAAGAGAAAGCTGATACTTTTGATTCTTTTCACGAGATTTGCCTTCGTATTATGATTGAAAGGAATGAAAAGATCATTCGTGTTAGAAGTGATAGAGGTGGAGAATTCATAAATTCTAAATTCATTGATTTTTGCACTTCCAACGGCATTAAACATGAATTCTCAGCACCCTATACACCTCAACAGAATGGTGTTGTCGAGCGCAAAAATAGGGTTGTTCAAGAGATGGCACGTGTTATGCTTCATAGCCGGAATTTACCGTTATATTTTTGGGCTGAAGCTGTGAACACTGCAATCTATGTTATTAATCGAGTTTATTTGCGCCCGGGAACTTTAAATACACCATATGAACTATGGTTTTGTAGAAAACCGGATATCAAATATTTTCGTATCTTTGGGAGTCGGTGTTACATTTTACGTGACCGCGAAAATCTTGAAAAATTTGACTCTCGAAGTGACGAAGGGATTTTCTTGGGTTATTCTACAAATAGTAGAGCATATCGGGTATTTAACTTGGTATCTAAAACGATAGTAGAATCTATAAATGTTAAAGTAGATGAAGCTTTCCACTTTGCATCTGATAAATCTACCCCTGATATCTCTCTTGATGATGATACTCTTGTAAATGCATCTTCTCATGATAATACTTCCAATATTAATGCTGCATCTAATGGTTCTTCAAGTTTTCTGATATGCAGGAATCATCTCATGTACCTCCGAGTACTCCATTACCTCAAACGTTACGCATCTCCAAGGATCATCCCGAATCAAACATTATTGGAGACCCACAAGAAGGAGTCAGAACTCGGAGGCAGTTGGTTTGTGGATTCGCTTGTTACGTTTCCATGATCGAACCAAAGAACGTCGATGAAGCTCTTCAGGATGACTACTGGATTGAAGCAATGCAGGAAGAGCTCCATAAGTTTGAACGCAACAAAGTCTGGGAATTAACGACGCCTCCGAAGCAACACAATGTGATCGGTACTAAATGGATTTTCAAGAACAAGAAAAATGAGGATGGTACCATCATCAGGAACAAAGCACGTTTAGTTGCTCAAGGCTACTCTCAAATAGAAGGTATAGACTTTGATGAAACTTTCGCCCCTGTAGCTAGACTCGAGTCCATTCGTATCTTATTCGCTATTGCTTGTCACTTTAAAATAAAACTCTTTCAAATGGATGTTAAGAGCGCGTTTTTAAATGGGTTTTTAAATGAGGAAGTTTATGTGGCTCAACCGAAAGGTTTTGTAGACTGTAAACTACCTAACCATGTTTTTTGTTTGAAAAAGGCTCTTTACGGTTTAAAACAAGCACCGCGAGCGTGGTACGAAAGGTTGACAAAGCACCTTTTGGAGAAGGGCTATACTCGAGGGGGAGCAGACAGGACTCTCTTTGTGAAGCATTATCAAAATAACTTCATTGTTGCACAAATCTATGTCGATGACATTGTATTTGGAGCAACAAAGGATAATGATGCTTCTAAATTCGCTGAAACCATGGAAAGCGAATTTGAGATGTCAATGATGGGCGAACTGACATACTCTCTTGGATTGCAAGTGAAACAAAATGGTGAAGGCATCCATCTGTGTCAATCCAAGTATGCAAAGGAGTTGGTAAAGAAATTCGGATTAGAAGATTCTAAAGATTTTCCTACTCCTATGGGAACTAGCAATAAGGGATTAGGAAGTGAATCTCTTAGTGAGAATGTAGACGAGAAACTTTATCGCAGCATGATTGGAAGTCTACTTTACCTCACAGCTAGTTGTCCGGATATATCCTTTAGTGTTGGGATTTGCGCGAGATATCAATCAGCACCAAAGGAGGTTCACCTGAAAGCGGTGAAAAGGATCATCCGGTACATCAAAGGAACCATTAATTTCGGAATTTGGTATCCTATGGGAACAAGTCTAGATATTGTTGGATATTCAGATGCCGATTGGGCAGGATCTGTGGATGATCGGAAAAGTACGAGTGGTGCATGTTTTTATCTTGGCCATTGCCTTGTTGCATGGCATAGTAAAAAGCAAAACTGCATTGCACTCTCGACTGCCGAAGCGGAATATATCTCAGCGGGTAGTTGTTCAACTCAACTCATTTGGATGAAAAGCGTGTTGAGCGACTTTCGGATTTTAGCAACTTCGGTAACTGTTTTATCTGACAACACTAGTGCTATAAACATTTCAAAAAATCCTGTGTTGCACTCAAGAACAAAACACATTGAACTTAGATATCATTTTCTTAGAGAGCTAATTGAATCAAATATTCTTCAAATTTCCTACATTTCAACTGAAGATCAATTAGCTGACATTTTAACAAAACCTTTGGATCAAAAACGATTTATTCATTTGCGTAAAGCAATTGGAATGCTTTCCTTGAAATAACCTATTTTTGAAACTTTTGCTTAGGTCAGGTTTTGTTTTTGTGTTTTTGTTCATTATCTATGCTTAGACATAGAACATTAATTGAGCATGTGTCTTATTGACTTTAATAGCATCTTTTCGTTTATTTAGAAATTTATTATGCTTTGGATATCATAATAATTCATTTGATGCAATGATCATTTGTGTGAATTAAATCATCTTTGTTTTGATCAAAGTCAATTTCTCTCTCGATGATCTCTTGGTATAGTTTTTATCTTATTTGACTATTTAGTCGAGTATGAAACCGAGATCAATATTTGGTTGAATACTTTATATCTTAAATAATTGATAGCCAATTGAGGGGGAGTCAAAGAAAAAGTGTTATGCTCAAAAGATGTGGAAAGAGTTACATCCCAATGAGGAGTGTGAAAACTACCACCACATGGAGGAAAGAGCTACCACCTCGGTCGTCCGAGTACTGTGTGCAGCTACCACATGTATACCAAGCAAGGTTTTTCAAGTTTGATTAAATAAAATGCATGTTGAAATACTTGACTCTGTCAAAATTTCAAGGTTGGTATAAGGTGGGAATTTTAATGAAAGATGCTCAAAGAGCCACTCTCTTCAATAAATTGACTAGATATATTATCTAACTTATCTGGGATTTCAGACATCTATTGATCTTGGTATTTCATTTTCTTTACCAAATTGATGATTTGATAAAGGCATTACTCATAAGATCAAGTTAGATGTAATTGAAGTTGTTCAACTTTAAGGGATTTAATTTTTATAAATCTTCGTTTCGTTATTTGAATATTTATGATAGATTTGGCATAATCTATTTCTTGTTGTATGAAACGATGATTTTAATTTAAAGTTGATTCACAAAAGTGCTTACATACTTTTTCTGGTTTTTGTGGATTTTTTCTGAATTTTTCTGATGAAAAAGTTGGAGCCGATCCAGATTGGACAAGCCGATCCGGATCCCGAACGCAGGTATTTTCTGCGGGTAGCCGATCCGGATCGGATTCACGAACTGATCCGGATCGCGGCTAGGGTTTTATATAGAACAAAAGGGTTTTGATTTCTTTTTACTTCAATCTTTTGTTCCAAAGTCTCCAGAGCTTCTCTCTCTTGAATTCATCCTTCTTGGAAGCTTCCAAACTCGAGTTCTTCGATTCTAAGTAAGTTTTCTTGATCAAAATCTCGGTTTTTCACAGTTTTTCATATTTCTCCTCAAAACGTGATCAAATATTTGTATCTTTTTCATTTTGGATTGGTTTTTGATCAAATTTCTTTTGAAATAAGAACTCTGGGTAGATTAGTTTTGATTATATGCTAGGTATTCTCCTGATAAACGGATTTTTGGCATTCGATTTCAAAAAATTCGGTTTTAGGGCATATAATGGGAATTTTCGAAAATCATGCGATTGATCTAATTTTAAAATTCCTTTTGCAAAACTAATTTGATTCTTAGTCTCTCTACACGATTATAATTTTTTGGGTACAATTTCTCAAATTTTTGAAAATTAACAATTTTTCGTGTTCTTGAGTTGTTGCTCACAGGATTCTCCTCTTCACAAGGAACTTGTAGCAATGGCGGTCACCTGGATCATTTTTCTTCTGGCTGCCATGGTGCATACAAGAAATCCTGTCAAGCCTAAAAAGGGAAAGAAGGCAAAGAAAACTAGGGATGATTCCGAGACGGAATCTGAAACGGAGTCCATTGATTGGGATGAGCTTCAAGTTGAAGCAACTGCTCCGACTGCTTCGAAAGGGAAAGCCCCTGCAGAAACATCAAAGGCAAAGGCTCCGCCCACTGCTGCTGAAAAAGGAAAAGCCCCAATGGAAGAAACTCCTGTGAAAACAAAAAGAAAAAGTGTTGCCCGCAAGAGAGGAAGTGCTCGAGGAATTTCCATTGAGGAACCACTTGCTAGCCAGCCTCCTCCACAAGACTTTATCAGTTCTGCAAGGATCAAGGATTTTGAGAACAGGGAGTGCATTGGCGAAAGGAATGTCAATATCAAAGCGCTGAAAGAGCGATCTACTCTCTTTGGGACTCTGTATGAACAGACTGGTCTTGGCCCCATCTGTAGTTTCCATGAGTCCACTGGGTATTGTCTTCATTCGGTAAGAATGTTTTATCAGAATGCTTCAAGTCTAAGTGATCACGAGAACGGACGTCGGGAATTTCACACATCAGTTAAAAATGTCAAGATCAAAGTCACACCTCAACTGATTAGAGAGGTGTTAGGGATGAAGGCCAGAGCTGATGGCGCCCATTATCTGAAAAGTCAAACCTTCACCACCAACTCCTGGAGAGTGGTAGTTGATGGAATTTGTCTTCCAGATACTCTGTCGACAGGAAATTCGGTCATTTCAAAAGAGCTTCGACCAGAGTATCGCTATGTGAACTTCATTGTCTGCTATAACATTCATCCTAACATGAATACAAAGGTTCTTCGATGGGACAGAATGTTATTTCTTTATCTTCTTGGAAACCCCACAGCGGCAATGGGAGCAAACTTAAACATTCCTTACCTCATCTGGTCAAGGATGGCACGCTATGTGTAGAGTACCGGGTCTTTGGATAGCGCGCCGACCACACAGATGGCTTGGAGCAGAGAGTTGCCTTGGGCATGTTGCATCTGAGTTTACAGTTGATGCCGGGTTGATTCGGATCAACGCGGAAGCTCCAGCTCGATTCGGGGTTTTCCGGGCTTTGTAGGCCGATTGAGGATGAGATTGGAAATTTCTGACTTCACTGTGGAGTGCCAGAAATTCAGGAACACTTGGAACAGGTGTACTTTTGATTTACAGCGAGGTTCGGGAGGTTCCGGACTGACGCGGAGGACCCGGAGGCAAAAAGTGAGTCGGAACTGGCAATTTTGGAGCCGGTAATTGATTTGAGCACCCCGACTCAACGGATAAGCTTTTTGAGGAGAAAAAGCTGTGGACACGTGTACTTTTGATTTACAGCGAGGTTCGGGAGGTTCCGGACTGACGCGGAGGACCCGGAGGCAAAAAGTGAGTTGGAACTGGCAATTTTGGAGCCGGTAATTGATTTGAGCACCCCGCCTCAACGGATGAGCTTTTTGAAGAGAAAAAGCTGTGAGCACGTGTATTTTCGATTTACAGCGGAGTTCGGGAGGTTCCGGGCAGCGGCGGAGAGCCCGAAGGCAAAAAGTGAGTTGGAGTTGGAGTTTTTGGAATTAATTAATTAACTAATTAATTAATAAAGCTTTTGCTTTATAAAAGCTTCCCCCAGCCTCCCTCTGCAGCAGAGAGAAAGAAAGAAAAAGGAAGAAAGAAAGAAAGGAAAAGAAAAGAGAGGAAAAGGAAAAAGAGAAGGAAGAAGAGGGTTTTTGAGGTGATCTTGGATTTTTGGACTCGCCGTTGGAGGCCGCGTGGAGCTCGTGGGCGTGCGGCGGGTGTCGACGAGGTAAGCAATTTCTGATTTTGAGGTTTTCTCGGGTTTTGAGAGCTTTTGGATTTTTATTTGGTTGTTTAAAAAGCTAAAAATGGGATTTTTGGATTAATTGGATTTTTTGGGGATTTTCGGATTTTATTGGGGTTTATTGGTAATTTGCCGTCGCCGGCGGCCGCGCGCGCGCGCAACGGCGCACGCACGGCGCGAGGGTGCTGCTGTTGGCAGCACCCTGCGGCGAGGTGCCGCTGGGCGCGGCGCCGCGTGCAGCAAAGTGCTGCACGCGGCGCTGCCAGGCCGCGCGCGGGCGCGCGCGGCAGGGCCGCGCGTAGGTGCGCGCGGCACTGCTTGGCCGCGCGCAGGTGCGCGCGGCATGGCCGCGCGCGGGCCTGCGCGGGCCGCGCGCGCCGCGCGCAGGCACGTGCGGGCCTGCGCGGGCGCGTGCGGGCCTGCGCGGGCGCGCGGGCGCGCGCTGCTGCGCGCACCGGCCGCGCGCGCGCGGCGGGCTGCGCGCGGGCGCGCGCAGCGCCGCTGGGGCACTGCGCGACGCGCTGCAGCGCCGCGCAGAAGCCCCTGCGCCGCGCGGTTTGGCCGCGCGCAGCGCCGCTGGGGCACTGCGCGACGCGCTGCAGGGCCGCGCAGCAGCCCCTGCGCCGCGCGGTTTGGCTTGGCGCCGCGCGGCGGGCCTCCCTCGTCGCGCGGCAGGGCTGGTGGACGCTCGGCGTGCTCCCGGACGGCGGGCGACACCTCGGGTTGCGTGCCGGCGCCGTTTTTTCGCCGTCGGAGCCCGTTGGTCGCCGTGGGCCGCTGTTTTTCGCCGCCGCGAGCTGTTTTTCGCCGACGGGCGCTGGTTTTCGCCGACGGAGCAGTTTTTCGCCGCCGCGCGCTGTTTTTCGCCGTCGGGCGCAGTTTTTCGCCGACGGAGCCGTTTTTTCGCAGTTTTCGCCGGCAGATTTCGCGAGCGGTTTTCGCAGGATTTTCGCAAGCTGATTTTTGAGCGGTTTTTCGCCGTCGGGCGCTGGTTTTCGCCGACGGAGCTGTTTTTCGCCGCCGCGTGCTGTTTTTCGCCGTCGGGCGCTGGTTTTCGCCGATGGAGCTGTTTTTTCGCCGTCGCGTGCTGTTTTTCGCCGTCGGGCGCTGGTTTTCGCCGACGGAGCTGTTTTTCGCCGCCGCGTGCTGTTTTTCGCCGTCGGGCGCTGGTTTTCGCCGACGGAGCTGTTTTTCGCCGCCGCGTGCTGTTTTTCACCGTCGGGCGCTGGTTTTCGCCGACGGAGCTGTTTTTCGCCGCCGCGTGCTGGTTTTCGCCGCCGGGCGCTGGTTTTCGCTGGCGGAGGCTGTTTTTCGCCGTCGGATGCCCGGTTTTGACCGTTTTGATTGATTTTGCGATTTCTTCGCTTCTGGCAGCTTGCGGTGCGGTTTTAGCTTCCGCGGAGCGCGCGGTCGTGTGGTTGGTCGCCGCGTGCTCCGATTCGCATGCGGATTCTGGCATCGGGCTACGTGTTGCGTGCGGACCCCTTGGAGGCCAGGTAAGCCCGCTGGGCCAATTGCAAGTGTCGACGAGCAATTGGTGGCTTTCTGAGGTGGGTTGGTTTTTCTCTCCAAGTCTACGGACTTCCTTCTAATTCTATTGTGATAGGATTGCATGCTAGTTTAAGTGTTTTCTTGGAACTTAACTAGCACCCCCGTCATATGTTAATGTGTTTGACCAGACCAATAGAGAACCTTGATTTGGGCTAGGTTCCTTTATGCTTTAGACATCCCACATTTTGCTTATCCCTCTGGGTTAGGGTTCCTCGCCCGGGTAGTGGGCCGAGAGGTCAGAGTGTTGTGGGACGGGTGTTGCACTCGGGCCCGGGGGGCCGAGTGGGGTCTGGTGGCTGGGTTAGGCCAGTGTTAGTGTTTTGGGGAACCGTTTCAGATAAACGGTGGTCCCGGGGGTTTTCCTTTCCGCTGTTCTTCTCGTCACCACCAGGTTGTGATCGTGGTGCACGTGTGTTAGCAGGACCTTGAACCCAGAACCTTTTTGGATGAATACATGATTTTGGTCAGCCAATGTTTCTTCCAAGCCTCGCAAGGTTACCTGAGTCTGTTCTTGTGTGATAGGACGAGGGCATTAGCCCTTCGAGGTTTGGGCGTAAAACTTGATTTCAAAAGGGTTTTCCTAAAAAGACTAAAAATCATTAATAAGATGGATTTCTCTCAGATCGAATGATTTTCTGAAATAAATGACATGGTTCCTTATAAACTTATCCACCCGAGCGGATTCGAGTGATCTGGGTTCTAAGGGCTGTTTTCTTTCTTAGGGATGTAGATGTTAGTCCCCGGGGTTTCGGACCCTTCGTAGATCTGGCCGTGGAGTAGCTCCGGCCGTGAGTTGAGTGTTGAGTTCAGTGGGGTGTTGTTGAGGGAGCCGTTGGGAGAGACGGTGGTCCCAGCTGTGTAGTACCTTCGTTGAGTGGGTCAGTGTTGTGAGATTGAGTCGTGGAGGGTTCTCCGACTGAGTTGTGCTTTGAGCATCGAGATACCGATCTGTTTGATCGAGGACTACAGCCTGCAGGAGCCACTTGTGAGACAGTGATACTGATGAGATACTTGAGTTCGGTGGGGTCGCACCCCTCGAACCACGCCCCGGGTGCGTTGATGATTCCGAGCCTGATGAGGCTGCGATGATGATACCGAGCCTGACGAGGCTGCGATGATGTGCCTAGTTCATATACTAGAGGTCGCTTGATACCCCTGGCCGTGCTACCATGGGGTCACTGTGTGAGATATCGAGTTTGTCCGTTTGGACACCCTGGTTGATACACCAGGGGGCGCAGGCTTGACTCGACTGGACCCTGTGGGGCAGTCGCTGAGATTTGAGATACACTGAGAGAGTGATGGCGTAGCATGTGTCATAGTAGAGCGTCTTGGGCTTAGTACTTGTGACATATTGTCAGCAGTGAGTGTGTAAGACCTGGCTTTTCCGTTACCCTTTCCGTTACCCCTTTCTTACGACTGTCCGACTGTGGGACAATTTTTTAGTGTTTTTCCGGAAAGTCCGTCGGGACTCGCGGACATTTTTAGGCGGAAGGGCTCGCGAAACGGAGAACGGGGACGCGATCGGTTTCGCATTCCGACTCCCGGTTCCCCCAGAATAAATTTTTGAAGTTCGGACCCCTTTAGGCGCCCCGGGATCCGTGCGATTGGATGACACGCTTCTCGAGACAATCTTAGCCGCCAATTGTTATTAGGGTTTCCTTAAAACCGGGGGCCGTAGGGTTTTTCTTTTCCCTCTTGGTTTTCTCTCTTGACGGCTAGGGTTTAAGGCGGCGCTTTTAAGAAAGAAAAAGAGGAACCCAAATCGATATTTCCTCTCTTTTCAAGAAGCGGCGCAAACGAGACGAGAGATGGGGAGATGCCTCCCTGCGAGAGTGATCGAGCGAGGAACGGGCGACCCTCTTTCCTCCTTCTCCCCCACCGGCGAAAACAAGGTGAGCGGTTCGGGTCTCCCCGGTTATTGTTTCGATGTGAGATTTTCCTTTTGTGGTTGTCTTGGGCATTACTTGGTGTTGAACGGGAGGCCGCCGCCGCCGTCGTTGAACGGGAGGCCGCCGCCGCCGTTATCATGCCCCCGGGGTCGTCGCCGGAGTCGCACGGGAGCGGAAACGGAGTCGAAATCGTGCAACCGGAGCCGCGTGGGGGGCGAAATTAGGGTTTACTGTTCCCTTCCGTACGGCTTCAGGCCGCGCGGTCCACCAGGCCACCCGTGCACCCGCCGCACGCCCGCACGGCCAGGAGGGGCGGACCCGGCGCACGGGCGCGTGCACCAGCCCAGCCCAGGCTGCGCGGTGCACGCGCCAAGCGTGCACCCGGCGCTCGCCCCCGCAGCCCGGTAGTGAGGACCCGGCTCACGGGCGCGTGCACCAGCCCGGCCCAGGCCGCGCGGTGCACGCGCCAGGCGTGCACCCGGCGCTGCCGCCTCGGCAGGGAGCGCGTGAGCCCGGTGCGCGCTCTGTCGTGCACCGGCCCGGCCCATTCCATTTGGTGCACGCCCCCGGGGTGAGCCCGGTTTACGCTGCCGCTTCCTCTGAGCCGTGAACCCGGTCCACGCCTGGACCCGTGCACCAGACTACAGCTCGGAAGCCCGGGAGCTCCGTTTTTGGCCCGAATCGCCCCGTTTTTTAGTGTTTTTGACTAAGACGATGTTTTTAACAATACTTTTCCTACCTTAGTTTTCCGGGAGCAAGGTGGGGGGAACTTCTGACTGGAATTTTCCCGCACACCCTTTTCTTCGCGTTCCAGGTGGGTACCCCTTAGAACCTCTTTATGCACAGTTTCGTTGTTACTATGTTTATTTTGTTGAGGGGTTTGGTGGGTGATGTGGACCTCCGGATTCACGGCTGTCGCGGTAGAAGACCGGGCGGGCAGTTCGCCCTACCCAAACAAAGGTAGGGTAGTTCGGGACATACTAGCGTTGGGGACGGTGATCGACGTGACCTTTCAGAATATTAAAGTTCAACTTGTGGAATATTGTTAACTCCGGTAAGGGTTTGTGTTTTATTATCTTTATAGTATGGCGACTATGGGTCGCTGTAGGGACTCTTCCATTGTCTTGGTTTCCGGAGTTATGGGAAAAGGGGTAAGATCTTAGTAATTGCATGTTTACATTTGCTAACCCTGTTAAAGCTATTGTGTGGATATTTGGTTGCCGAGGCAGGTGCTCGGTCTGGTTCGCCGAGGTTGGTGCTCGGATGAGGCTCGAGATTTTCTACACGCACAAAGATCTTAGTAATTGCATGTTTACATTTGCTAACCCTGTTAAAGCTATTGTGTGGATATTTGGTTGCCGAGGCAGGTGCTCGGTCTGGTTTACCGAGGTTGGTGCTCGGATGAGGCTCGAGATTTACTACACGCACACCCGCGGTTTGGCCACCGCAAAGGGTGTGCTTTTCCGGAAAAGTGGTACGTTGACCCGTGTACCCCACGCGGCGGTGGCGTTAGGAATGGGGGCCCCCATGGGTGGGGGGTGTGAGCGGTGATGTCGAGGCAGGTGCTCGGCGGCCGAGGCAGGTGCTCGGCGGTGGGCATCGGGGAAGGTGCCCGATGTTGTTTTGATACAGGGTGTGGTTATGGTGGATGATGCATGGGAGGGATGGTTGCTCCGGTGTTTGTGGTTGCCGGGGGAGGTGCCCGGTTATGCTTGCACAAGGTTCTGCATTGTATTGTTTGCAAGAGGTTCTGCATTATATTGTTTGCACTGGGTGCTACATTGTTGATTGCTCTGGTTTTTATCGTGGTTTGCCTTTCTTTAGCCCGTATTGTTTTTAATACTGTTTCTGGTCACTGACTCCCCACTCCGTGACAGGTTCACCCAGTCCGTCCGGGGTCGAGCGCTAGGGCACCGGAGAGGCCGCAAGAGTGCTGTTCTGACTTTGATCGAACTTCAGACACAGTGACCCTTCTTTCCCTTTATCTTTTATTACTCATGTAGTTAGTTGTGGTTTGCGATACCCCCGTGGGGTCGAAGTGGATGTTGCCCTTTTTCCTTTTTGAATAATTGAATGAATACTACGTTCTCTCTTACTTGGCCGTTTTGAACGATGAAAAACAAAGAAAACCGTTTGCGAAAACTACTTTTAAAACGTGGGTGTCGTGTGGGCACCGAGCTTTATAAACCTTGTGGGATTTATGTGTTTGCGAACTGTTTTCACAAACGAGGGCATCGTGTGGATGCCGCTTTCAAAACCTTGTGATTATTTATCCTTTCAAAACACCGGCCTCTATGCTCTAAGTGAATGCTAGAATGTCATGTGAATTGTTTGGTTGTATGTGTACGAGACCCCAACTGATGTGGTTAGAGATTGTATGTACTACGCCTTGTGAGACACTTTGTAGTTGAGACGCCGTGCATGTACAAAGGAGACTCTGCGCGTTTGCAGAGTGAATTTGTGTATGCGGCGGGTCTGGACACGCGCCGGGGAGTATTGTTTTACAAAAAAAAAATATATGGCTGAATCAGGGGCATCGGTGGCTCCTCTTCCGCGCGATTCGAACCCCCGGGGCGTGACAGATTAAGATGGTATCAGAGCGGTAAACTTTAACCACAACAGTCGGGGCCCAACATCCACGGGGCGCAATACACTAACTACTGATTAATAAAGTGAACTGGGGGATTTAATTTTAGTACGTCTGTAGGTCGTGGTGCTAGACCCGATAGGTCTAGGGTTGACTTGGTTTCTTTGTATGTAGCGATTAATGGCCCGAAAGGGGTTATCAGCGGAGAACGCAGGGGCAGAAAGTACGGTGCCAATAGCGGCGGAGTATCAGCTGCTCCGACAACAACTACAAGAGGTGGCCGGGCAGTTGGCAACCCTTATGGAACAAATGCGGCAGTGGGCGCAACAGTCGACATTACCAATGGAGGTCGCCCAGGCTTCTTTGCCCGGACCAACCGCACCAGTGACGAGACCGTCGGTGGCGGTCAGCGAGACTACGGTTGCCCCTTCTCCGACCTCGGTGACCGAGATACCGTCGGTTCATCCGACGACGCCTTCAGCAGCACTAACACCAGCAACTTCGGGACTTATGCCGGGGGCCACTGTTGGAGCTCCCTTGGGAGAGACCGTGGTGACACCTATCCCCAGAATGACCGCCGTTACTGCGAGGGCACCGCCCTTCCATCTTGGACCACGTTCCGAGAAAAACTGTTTGAGGAATTTCTCTCCGACAGCATCAAACAGCAGATGGAAGATGACCGGAAGCACATCAAGAAAGGAAGTCAGACAGTTACGGGTTATCAACGGGCAAATTGTGAGGTTGACCAAATGTGTTCCCCCTGTTATAAGAGATGAATCTCACAAAGCCCGTCTTTTTGTGAATGGTTTACGAAGCGATATCTACAAGGTGGTGCAAACGGCGGATTTGCACACCTTCTAGGAGGTGGTCGATAGAGCCACCACAGTGGAGCACGAATTTGCGAGTTCACGAGCCCGACGGGAGAGCTCAGATTGCGGCGGGGATAAGAAGCGAGCTCGACCTTGTTTTGGAAAGGAGCATACCAAGAGGAGCCGGCCTCCTAAATACCTGAGATGGCAATAAGGAACCACGAATGCGCCGACGGGAGGACAATGGTCGGTGGACAAGTCTTGCATCAATTGCGGTGGAATACACCAAGTGACCGAATGTCCCCAGAAGCAAGACCACCGTTTTCGATGCGGCAAACCGGGGCGCCATTGTTTCAACTGCCCCTCGGAAACAGGGACATCACCCGTAGCAGCATCCCACCCCTCCCCCTCGCTTCATGTTTCTCCCTACCATAGATATTAGAAGAAATCCCATCGTAGAGATAAGTTCGGTCGGATCCTCCGGCTACCCCTCGAGGCAGGCGGCTGTACTCCTTCCTGCCCAGCGAGGGCGAGACGGGTTCTTAGTCTCTAAGGACTAATGAGGTTTCCGTTAAAAGTTAACGGCATCACGCTTGGGGCCGACAGTCGCGGCAATCTTTAAGTGGTAGTTGACTGCTTGAAGTTCCAAGTGCGTCTCCGGGAACCAGACTTACCGAAAAACAGCCTTACGAACTCGGAGTGGTCGACATGAGTTCACGGTCATACCGTTCAGACTCGTTAACGCACCAGCGGTATTCACAGGCATGATGAATAGGATACTCAAGCCCTCCTTAGACCAGCCGGTAATGGTCTTATAGTGGACGTTCCGATCTACTCTCACAACGGACAAGGGGTATGGGGAACACTCGCGAGTAATCCCCTAGACCCTCCAGGATCAGCAACCATATGCCAAACTCATAAAGTGTGAGTTTTGGCTCCGTGAGGTGGACTTTTTGGGGCATACCGTTTCGACATCTGGAATTGCAGTGGATCCGAGGAGGATCGAGTCGGTGGCCAACTGGGCTCGGCCAACAACGGTGACGGAGATCCGAAGCTTCTTAGGACGGGCAGGCCATTACAGACGCTTCATGGGAGGCCACTTCCCTAAATCGACTAACCCAAAGTGGGTAGAGGTTCGTCTGGACAGCCCAGTGCCAAAGGAGTTTCAAAGAACTTAAAGACAGCCGCACACAGGCGCCAGTGCTCATACAGCCGAATCCCGGAAAGGACTATAAGATCTAGTCTGACGAATCTCCAAGATGATCTTGGGAGACCCAACGACGGACACGTAACTACAACTGGTGCAAGACAGCATGTCCTCGGAGCAAGGCGGAATTTTTACGAGTGACTCAGGGATGTAATAAGGTTCCGGGGACGAATTCGTGTGCCCGATAAGCTAGAAACGAGGGAAGAAAATCTAGCCAAAGTATACAACACCTCCTATACCGCGCATTCCGGAGGTACAAAGAGGTGCAGGGATCTATGGCAGACCTTCTGGTGGCCCAAATCGAAAGAGCGATGTGGCACAAATTGTGGCGCAATTTTTGGTGTGCCAACAGGTGAAAGCGAACATCAGCGACCGGCAGGGGAAAGCAGACGTTTCGGCTACGAGGGAGGTAGTAGCAAGGAAGACCTCGTACAAGAGAAATTTTGGCCACGACCCCAGAGGAACCCTTAGAAGTAATGCTTCGTACCCTCCTGCCCAATAAGGAGGTGAAGACTTAGTTGTTTTTTTTGTTGGCTATTTAGTTAAGGGTTAAATAGGTCCAACTTCCGGCCTTGTGACAATAGACCCGGGGCGTTATAACAGTACGCCTTAGACGTCCAGGTGAGGTGAGACGGGCCAAGACCCGAGGCGTTGTAACAGTACGCCATAGACGTCCAAGTGGGTTGAGTCAGGACAAGATCGCTGGCGGTGGGACAGAACGCCTTAAGTAAATGAGTTGCGTATTGCTAATGGTTCGAGCTCTTGGGATTGTTGGTTGGCGTCAATGACCCGATATTTGGGATGTTGGAGCGCGTAGGCCCGGTGACATACCGGTTGGCTTTACTGCCAAACCTCGATGCGGATCTTAGCACGAGAGGACAAAAAGGTTGCGCAACCGGACGATCCCCCTATGGGAAGGCGCTGTGAAGCAACCAGGAAGAAGGTGAGGTAACTTAGGAACCAGAGTCAAGATGGGGGAGTGCTACCCGGACCTCTTCGCCGCAGGCGGGAGTTAAGTTTCGGGGACGAAACTTGTTTTTATTGGTGAGTGATGTAAGACCTGGCTTTTCCGTTACCCTTTCCGTTACCCCTTTCTTACGACTGTCCGACTGTGGGACAATTTTTTAGTGTTTTTCCGGAAAGTCCGTCGGGACTCGCGGACATTTTTAGGCGGAAGGGCTCGCGAAACGGAGAACGGGGACGCGATCGGTTTCGCATTCCGACTCCCGGTTCCCCCAGAATAAATTTTTGAAGTTCGGACCCCTTTAGGCGCCCCGGGATCCGTGCGATTGGATGACACGCTTCTCGAGACAATCTTAGCCGCCAATTGTTATTAGGGTTTCCTTAAAACCGGGGGCCGTAGGGTTTTTCTTTTCCCTCTTGGTTTTCTCTCTTGACGGCTAGGGTTTAAGGCGGCGCTTTTAAGAAAGAAAAAGAGGAACCCAAATCGATATTTCCTCTCTTTTCAAGAAGCGGCGCAAACGAGACGAGAGATGGGGAGATGCCTCCCTGCGAGAGTGATCGAGCGAGGAACGGGCGACCCTCTTTCCTCCTTCTCCCCCACCGGCGAAAACAAGGTGAGCGGTTCGGGTCTCCCCGGTTATTGTTTCGATGTGAGATTTTCCTTTTGTGGTTGTCTTGGGCATTACTTGGTGTTGAACGGGAGGCCGCCGCCGCCGTCGTTGAACGGGAGGCCGCCGCCGCCGTTATCATGCCCCCGGGGTCGTCGCCGGAGTCGCACGGGAGCGGAAACGGAGTCGAAATCGCGCAACCGGAGCCGCGTGGGGGGCGAAATTAGGGTTTACTGTTCCCTTCCGTACGGCTTCAGGCCGCGCGGTCCACCAGGCCACCCGTGCACCCGCCGCACGCCCGCACGGCCAGGAGGGGCGGACCCGGCGCACGGGCGCGTGCACCAGCCCAGCCCAGGCTGCGCGGTGCACGCGCCAAGCGTGCACCCGGCGCTCGCCCCCGCAGCCCGGTAGTGAGGACCCGGCTCACGGGCGCGTGCACCAGCCCGGCCCAGGCCGCGCGGTGCACGCGCCAGGCGTGCACCCGGCGCTGCCGCCTCGGCAGGGAGCGCGTGAGCCCGGTGCGCGCTCTGTCGTGCACCGGCCCGGCCCATTCCATTTGGTGCACGCCCCCGGGGTGAGCCCGGTTTACGCTGCCGCTTCCTCTGAGCCGTGAACCCGGTCCACGCCTGGACCCGTGCACCAGACTACAGCTCGGAAGCCCGGGAGCTCCGTTTTTGGCCCGAATCGCCCCGTTTTTGAGTGTTTTTGACTACGACGATGTTTTTAACAATACTTTTCCTACCTTAGTTTTCCGGGCGCAAGGTGGGGGGAACTTCTGACTGGAATTTTCCCGCACACCCTTTTCTTCGCGTTCCAGGTGGGTACCCCTTAGAACCTCTTTATGCACAGTTTCGTTGTTACTATGTTTATTTTGTTGAGGGGTTTGGTGGGTGATGTGGACCTCCGGATTCACGGCTGTCGCGGTAGAAGACCGGGCGGGCAGTTCGCCCTACCCAAACAAAGGTAGGGTAGTTCGGGACATACTAGCGTTGGGGACGGTGATCGACGTGACCTTTCAGAATATTAAAGTTCAACTTGTGGAATATTGTTAACTCCGGTAAGGGTTTGTGTTTTATTATCTTTATAGTATGGCGACTATGGGTCGCTGTAGGGACTCTTCCATTGTCTTGGTTTCCGGAGTTATGGGAAAAGGGGTAAGATCTTAGTAATTGCATGTTTACATTTGCTAACCCTGTTAAAGCTATTGTGTGGATATTTGGTTGCCGAGGCAGGTGCTCGGTCTGGTTCGCCGAGGTTGGTGCTCGGATGAGGCTCGAGATTTTCTACACGCACAAAGATCTTAGTAATTGCATGTTTACATTTGCTAACCCTGTTAAAGCTATTGTGTGGATATTTGGTTGCCGAGGCAGGTGCTCGGTCTGGTTTACCGAGGTTGGTGCTCGGATGAGGCTCGAGATTTACTACACGCACACCCGCGGTTTGGCCACCGCAAAGGGTGTGCTTTTCCGGAAAAGTGGTACGTTGACCCGTGTACCCCACGCGGCGGTGGCGTTAGGAATGGGGGCCCCCATGGGTGGGGGGTGTGAGCGGTGATGTCGAGGCAGGTGCTCGGCGGCCGAGGCAGGTGCTCGGCGGTGGGCATCGGGGAAGGTGCCCGATGTTGTTTTGATACAGGGTGTGGTTATGGTGGATGATGCATGGGAGGGATGGTTGCTCCGGTGTTTGTGGTTGCCGGGGGAGGTGCCCGGTTATGCTTGCACAAGGTTCTGCATTGTATTGTTTGCAAGAGGTTCTGCATTATATTGTTTGCACTGGGTGCTACATTGTTGATTGCTCTGGTTTTTATCGTGGTTTGCCTTTCTTTAGCCCGTATTGTTTTTAATACTGTTTCTGGTCACTGACTCCCCACTCCGTGACAGGTTCACCCAGTCCGTCCGGGGTCGAGCGCTAGGGCACCGGAGAGGCCGCAAGAGTGCTGTTCTGACTTTGATCGAACTTCAGACACAGTGACCCTTCTTTCCCTTTATCTTTTATTACTCATGTAGTTAGTTGTGGTTTGCGATACCCCCGTGGGGTCGAAGTGGATGTTGCCCTTTTTCCTTTTTGAATAATTGAATGAATACTACGTTCTCTCTTACTTGGCCGTTTTGAACGATGAAAAACAAAGAAAACCGTTTGCGAAAACTACTTTTAAAACGTGGGTGTCGTGTGGGCACCGAGCTTTATAAACCTTGTGGGATTTATGTGTTTGCGAACTGTTTTCACAAACGAGGGCATCGTGTGGATGCCGCTTTCAAAACCTTGTGATTATTTATCCTTTCAAAACACCGGCCTCTATGCTCTAAGTGAATGCTAGAATGTCATGTGAATTGTTTGGTTGTATGTGTACGAGACCCCAACTGATGTGGTTAGAGATTGTATGTACTACGCCTTGTGAGACACTTTGTAGTTGAGACGTCGTGCATGTACAAAGGAGACTCTGCGCGTTTGCAGAGTGAATTTGTGTATGCGGCGGGTCTGGACACGCGCCGGGGAGTATTGTTTTACAAAAAAAAAATATATGGCTGAATCAGGGGCATCGGTGGCTCCTCTTCCGCGCGATTCGAACCCCCGGGGCGTGACAGAGTTACTGCATACCATCATCCATAGTCTCTTCCTTTTGAGCATAGTAGATAGAGGCATGATAGCTGTAGATTCTTTTCCAGCATATTTATATTATCATCAGTCTTTTCTCTATCTTATGCCTCTGGTAGACTTAGTGGGCAGACCGTGGTTCTTGGAGACGGTACCCACTGAGAACTACTGTAGGATGTAGTTCTCACACCCTCTGTTGGTGACAGGTTGCTGAGGCTTTCTTCCGTTCCTGCCGAGCTTGACTGGACGGACCGAGGACAGGGAGTCGCGTGATAGTTCCCTACCAGCATTGTTACTTTAGAGTGAGGTAGATGTACCATCCCGGATTGTGGGAGTTGGTTATATTTCCCGTTTAGCTATCTCCCATTTGGATTCGTAGATGTTGTATAGGTGGACTTCTATTTGTATCATCTGATTTTGGGAGATAGGCTATGTGTTGTTGCAACCTTACAGAGAAAAATTTTATAGTACAGCTTTTTATCCGCTCTGATATCTGTGTAGCTGTAGTTTTGTCTTTTGCAGGCTAGACGCTTCGTCTGTACGGCAGTTTCCGTACAGATGGCGGATCTGTTGGCGAGCCCGGGTCGCAGTTTCGACCCCGTGGCGTGACAGATTAGAGTGGTATCAGAGCCTAGGATATAGGTCATTGAGGACTTAGAAACCCTAGGCTTGTGGTTGGACATTAGGATGACTACGAGAGAGTCGTGACTTTTAGCGAGAGTCCAGATTGAGTTTTTACCTCTCCCTCGGGTTGGGACGAGTGATTTGATATGTTATTCTCTCCAGGTGATTTTGTTGGCTGCAGACAACATAATACTTTAGGAAGGATAACAAGTTTTAGACTCTCGCTGGATTGGGTCGTATGGTTGTTGTGTCCTGATGTTCGTTTTTGTTTCAGTTACCTGCGAAGCCGCCGAGACGTCGTGCAGCGACGAGCGGGCGTTTGACCTCAGCGGAGGAGCCCGGACGGCGGGCTGCCGAGCAGGCTGGGCAGAGTGAGGTACAGGATCTGCGGGCTCTGGTGACCCAGATGTCGGAGGCGTTGCGGCGCCAGGAGAAGAACATGGAGCGTGTGTTGCGCATGTTCGAGCTGAGAGCATCTCCCGGGGTATCGCCAGTAGTACTCCAGCAGCGACATTGTCGATTTCGACCCTGATCGCACCACTGATGGTGCAGGAGCAGCGAGAGGTTGCCAACCGGTTATTTTACTTCATCCAGTCCCATCCCCTGCAGATTTTGGGATTAAGTTGGGGCCTTGGGAGGCCGAGAACTGGATCGCTGCTATGGAAAAGTTGTTCAAGGATTTGTTCATCCAGGAGAAGCTTCAGGGCGCTTGATCTTGCGCCTTTGGTTAGGGACGCCGAGAGTTGGTGGTGTCGGGTTCGTCCGGTTGGACCACCGAGAGCGAGTTTCCACGATGGATGAGCAGTGGGCCCCTTGTCACCCAGGATGAGGTTTAGAGGTTGATTGTTGAGAGGGGACTGCACCTGGATATCTATTTCATTGTGCATTCTCGGCGAGTGCCGACAGTAGATGCAGCGATTGGGCATGTGCGATGGGTTGACCGAGGATCACTGATCACGTCCAGGAGGGACGGAGATCGAGGGACCAGCTCCAGAGAGAGAGTCTTCCAGTATGGCCTGATTTCGGGATAGTGGAGTGGATCGAGGTTGCCATGGTGCCAGCCCCAGGATCATGTGTCTCATAGGAGACAGAGACCTGGAGGTTCTCGGCAGTTGAGGCGCTAGGATACTGGATTGGAGATCGAGATAGTGGTCGACTTGGTTATGGAACCTTGCAGCCGAGGTTGTGCCCGGTTAGTGTTCAGAACCCGGTAGGGGCTTTCTGAGCTTGCCTTGTTGTCAGGTGGATCGACTGAGGCCTCGATTGTTAGGGTTTGAAGAATCGAGTACTCCAGCTGTGTTTGAACGGGTTAGCAGCCGGACCCGTCGTGGACATTTGGATTTATTCCCGAAGTGGCTTAGAGCTTCAAGATCACTGGAGGTTAGTGCAGCAACTCCTAAGAGGGGAGATGTTGGTTGCCTCGTCGAGAGATGTACCTGTGGAACTTGATTGTTTTGGTTGCTAAGGAGCAACGGGGGAGTTTTGCCTTTTGGAGACTTCGATTTTTGGAAGCCACCAGCCGCAGAGGTTCATGTTTATAGACTTGAGTTTACGCGGGGAGTTTGGACCGTGATTTTCGTCTGATAGGAAGAAGTGTAATTGAATCCTCGCACTTTATCGGCTTTTCTTCGTTGGAGTCGAACAAGGATTTGAGCTATCAGAAGCAACCGAAGAAATTCTTGCTTGTGAAGTTATGGAATTTACGGTTGAGTTTACCCAGTGAAGGTTCGGTGGTGCCTGTATGTTGAGTTAGAGCGACCACCTGAGAGCCGAGAGGATGAGTTTGGGTCGCCGATTGGTGGGCGCCAGGTTAGTGGATCGCTTGGTACTTGGTACGACTTCCTTTCCTAGTGGTTGAGATCAGGGTTTTGCACCCCTACATGGTTGAGTTGGTGGATTGTTGTTTTGGGTTGCGGCCACAGCAGGGACAGCTTCAACATCGCTCTCTCCTTGTTTTCCCGTTTTAACACCGAAAATAGCAGACGGAGCGAAAAATTTCGAAGGACTACTCCAGGAATGGAGGCGATGCTGGAACCTGTTCTTGTTGATCGGGGCGAAGGCATCGGTCCTTTGGAAATTTTGGACTTTCCGCTATTTTCGGCTGCTTTTCAAATTGAGAGAGAGTTGGAGTTGATGATAGTCCTGATGTGGGTTTCTTGTGGTAGGGTGTGTGTTTTGGTTTCGAGGACGAAACCTTTTGAAGGAGGGGAGAATGTAGAGTACCGGGTCTTTGGATAGCGCGCCGACCACACAGATGGCTTGGAGCAGAGAGTTGCCTTGGGCATGTTGCATCTGAGTTTACAGTTGATGCCGGGTTGATTCGGATCAACGCGGAAGCTCCAGCTCGATTCGGGGTTTTCCGGGCTTTGTAGGCCGATTGAGGATGAGATTGGAAATTTCCGACTTCACCGTGGAGTGCCGGAAATTCAGGAACACTTGGAACAGGTGTACTTTTGATTTACAGCGAGGTTCGGGAGGTTCCGGACTGACGCGGAGGCAAAAAGTGAGTCGGAACTGACAATTTTGGAGCCGGTAATTGATTTGAGCACCCCGACTCAACGGATAAGCTTTTTGAGGAGAAAAAGCTGTGGACACGTGTACTTTTGATTTATAGCGAGGTTCGGGAGGTTCCGGACTGACGCGGAGGACCCGGAGGCAAAAAGTGAGTTGGAACTGGCAATTTTGGAGCCGGTAATTGATTTGAGCACCCCGCCTCAACGGATGAGCTTTTTGAAGAGAAAAAGCTGTGAGCACGTGTATTTTCGATTTACAGCGAAGTTCGGGAGGTTCCGGGCAGCGGCGGAGAGCCCGAAGGCAAAAAGTGAGTTGGAGTTGGAGTTTTTGGAATTAATTAATTAACTAATTAATTAATAAAGCTTTTGCTTTATAAAAGCTTCCCCCAGCCTCCCTCTGCAGCAGAGAGAAAGAAAGAAAAAGGAAGAAAGAAAGAAAGGAAAAGAAAAGAGAGGAAAAGGAAAAAGAGAAGGAAGAAGAGGGTTTTTGAGGTGATCTTGGATTTTCGGACTCGCCGTTGGAGGCCGCGTGGAGCTCGTGGGCGTGCGGCGGGTGTCGACGAGGTAAGCAATTTCTGATTTTGAGGTTTTCTCGGGTTTTGAGAGCTTTTGGATTTTTATTTGGTTGTTTAAAAAGCTAAAAATGGGATTTTTGGATTAATTGGATTTTTTGGGGATTTTCGGATTTTATTGGGGTTTATTGGTAATTTGCCGTCGCCGGCGGCCGCGCGCGCGCGCAACGGCGCACGCGCGGCGCCAGGATGCTGCTGTTGGCAGCACCCTGCGGCGAGGTGCCGCTGGGCGCGGCGCCGCGTGCAGCAAAGTGCTGCACGCGGCGCTGCCAGGCCGCGCGCAGGCGCGCGCGGCAGGGCCGCGCGCAGGTGCGCGCGACGCTGCCTGGCCGCGCGCGGGCGCGCGCGGCACTGCTTGGCCGCGCGCAGGTGCGCGCGGCACTGCTTGGCCGCGCGCAGGTGCGCGCGGCATGGCCGCGCGCGGGCGCGCGTGGCAGGGCCGCGCGAAGCGCCGCTGGGCGCCGCGCGCAGCGCCGCTGGGCGCCGCGCGCAGCGCCGCTGGGGCACTGCGCGACGCGCTGCAGCGCCGCACAGCAGCCCCTGCGCCGCGCGGTTTGGCTTGGCGCCGCGCGGCGGGCCTCCCTCGTCGCGCGGCAGGGCTGGTGGACGCTCGGCGTGCTCCCGGACGGCGGGCGACACCTCGGGTTGCGTGCCGGCGCCGTTTTTTCGCCGTCGGAGCCCGTTGGTCGCCGTCGGCCGCTGTTTTTCGCCGCCGCGAGCTGTTTTTCGCCGACGGGCGCTGGTTTTCGCCGACGGAGCAGTTTTTCGCCGCCGCGCGCTGTTTTTCGCCGTCGGGCGCAGTTTTTCGCCGACGGAGCCGTTTTTTCGCAGTTTTCGCCGGCAGATTTCGCGAGCGGTTTTCGCAGGATTTTCGCAAGCTGATTTTTGAGCGGTTTTTTCGCCGTCGGGCGCTGGTTTTCGCCGACGGAGCTGTTTTTCGCCGCCGCGTCCTGTTTTTCACCGTCGGGCGCTGGTTTTCGCCGACGGAGCTGTTTTCGCCGCCGCGTGCTGTTTTTCGCCGTCGGGCGCTGATTTTTGCCGACGGAGCTGTTTTTTCGCCGCCGCGTGCTGTTTTTCGCCGTCGGGCGCTGGTTTTCGCCGACGGAGCTGTTTTTCGCCGCCGCGTGCTGTTTTTCGCCGTCGGGCGCTGGTTTTCGCCGACGGAGCTGTTTTTTCGCCGCCGCGTGCTGTTTTTCACCGTCGGGCGCTGGTTTTCGCCGACGGAGCTGTTTTTCGCCGCCGCGTGCTGTTTTTCACCGTCGGGCGCTGGTTTTCGCCGACGGAGCTGTTTTTCGCCGCCGCGTGCTGGTTTTCGCCGCCGGGCGCTGGTTTTCGCTGGCGGAGGCTGTTTTTTCGCCGTCGGATGCCCGGTTTTGACCGTTTTGATTGATTTTGCGATTTCTTCGCTTCTGGCAGCTTGCGGTGCGGTTTTAGCTTCCGCGGAGCGCGCGGTCGTGTGGTTGGTCGCCGCGTGCTCCGATTCGCGTGCGGATTCTGGCATCGGGCTTCGTGTTGCGTGCGGACCCCTTGGAGGCCAGGTAAGCCCGCTGGGCCAATTGCAAGTGTCGACGAGCAATTGGTGGCTTTCTGAGGTGGGTTGGTTTTTCTCTCCAAGTCTACGGACTTCCTTCTAATTCTATTGTGATAGGATTGCATGCTAGTTTAAGTGTTTTCTTGGAACTTAACTAGCACCCCCGTCATATGTGCATGTGTTTGACCAGACCAATAGAGAACCTTGATTTGGGCTAGGTTCCTTTATGCTTTAGACATCCCACATTTTGCTTATCCCTCTGGGTTAGGGTTCCTCGCCCGGGTAGTGGGCCGAGAGGTCAGAGTGTTGTGGGACGGGTGTTGCACTCGGGCCCGGGGGGCCGAGTGGGGTATGGTGGCTGGGTTAGGCCAGTGTTAGTGTTTTGGGGAACCGTTTCAGATAAACGGTGGTCCCGGGGGTTTTCCTTTCCGCTGTTCTTCTCGTCACCACCAGGTTGTGATCGTGGTGCACGTGTGTTAGCAGGACCTTGAACCCAGAACCTTTTTGGATGAATACATGATTTTGGTCAGCCAATGTTTCTTCCAAGCCTCGCAAGGTTACCTGAGTCTGTTCTTGTGTGATAGGACGAGGGCATTAGCCCTTCGAGGTTTGGGCGTAAAACTTGATTTCAAAAGGGTTTTCCTAAAAAGACTAAAAATCATTAATAAGATGGATTTCTCTCAGATCGAATGGTTTTCTGAAATAAATGACATGGTTTCTTATAAACTTATCCACCCGAGCGGATTCGAGTGATCTGGGTTCTAAGGGCTGTTTTCTTTCTTAGGGACGTAGATGTTAGTCCCCGGGGTTTCGGACCCTTCGTAGATCTGGCCGTGGAGTAGCTCCGGCCGTGAGTTGAGTGTTGAGTTCAGTGGGGTGTTGTTGAGGGAGCCGTTGGGAGAGACGGTGGTCCCAGCTGTGTAGTACCTTCGTTGAGTGGGTCAGTGTTGTGAGATTGAGTCGTGGAGGGTTCTCCGACTGAGTTGTGCTTTGAGCATCGAGATACCGATTTGTTTGATCGAGGACTACAGCCTGCAGGAGCCACTTGTGAGACAGTGATACTGATGAGATACTTGAGTTCGGTGGGGTCGCACCCCTCGAACCACGCCCCGGGTGCGTTGATGATTCCGAGCCTGATGAGGCTGCGATGATGATACCGAGCCTGACGAGGCTGCGATGATGCGCCTAGTTCATATACTAGAGGTCGCTTGATACCCCTGGCCGTGCTACCATGGGGTCACTGTGTGAGATATCGAGTTTGTCCGTTTGGACACCCTGGTTGATACACCAGGGGGCGCAGGCTTGACTCGACTGGACCCTGTGGGGCAGTCGCTGAGATTTGAGATACACTGAGAGAGTGATGGCGTAGCATGTGTCATAGTAGAGCGTCTTGGGCTTAGTACTTGTGACATATTGTCAGCAGTGAGTGACTGCATACCATCATCCATAGTCTCTTCCTTTTGAGCATAGTAGATAGAGGCATGATAGCTGTAGATTCTTTTCCAGCATATTTATATTATCATCAGTCTTTTCTCTATCTTATGCCTCTGGTAGACTTAGTGGGCAGACCGTGGTTCTTGGAGACGGTACCCACTGAGAACTACTGTAGGATGTAGTTCTCACACCCTCTGTCGGTGACAGGTTGCTGAGGCTTTCTTCCGTTCCTGCCGAGCTTGACTGGACGGACCGAGGACAGGGAGTCGCGTGATAGTTCCCTACCAGCATTGTTACTTTAGAGTGCGGTAGATGTACCATCCCGGATTGTGGGAGTTGGTTATATTTCTCGTTTAGCTATCTCCCATTTGGATTCGTAGATGTTGTATAGGTGGACTTCTATTTGTATCATCTGATTTTGGGAGATAGGCTATGTGTTGTTGCAACCTTACAGAGAAAAATTTTATAGTACAGCTTTTTATCCGCTCTGATATCTGTGTAGCTGTAGTTTTGTCTTTTGCAGGCTAGACGCTTCGTCTGTACGGCAGTTTCCGTACAGATGGCGGATCTGTTGGCGAGCCCGGGTCGCAGTTTCGACCCCGGGGCGTGACACTATGTGGAACATGCTCACCCTACAGAGAGACTCCCCTACCCAATGATAATTATGCGCATCCTTCAGAAATTTTAAGTCGACACAAGTGCAAGCTCCTACATGCATAGTCTGGGTACAATCAATGAAACGACTATAGTGAAGTCTCTCTCCACGAAACAATATGAGCCCCCATCACCTCCTCGCCGACAACGAGCACAACCACCAGCGGCAACTTCTTCACAACAAGCAACACCTCCAGTCCCACCAGTACATGCAGCACAACATGCACCTCCATCAACTTCCGATGATGCATCGGTTACCTCTATCTATAAAGAACAAAAGCGTCTCTCCGACGAGCAAGAACGCATATCTAACAAATTCGTTGAGGTGACAGAGAATCTTAAAGAGGTTAAGAAAGAACAATCTTCAATGAACAAGAGGATAAAGAAAATCTTTCAAATACTCGGGTGTGTTAGTTCCGAAGAATCGGAATAACTTTTTTTTAACTTATCTTTCTCTTGTGCAGGTTTCTAGTCTTAATTTTAGTTTTCTTATTATCTAAAATTTTAACTCTCCTGACGTTTTGTATTTTTGGCTTCATTTTGTGACAAAAAGGGGCAGAGAGAAAAGAAACGAACAATGATATGTGAACTCTGAACTTTGCACTATGAAGGTAAGTATCACAACTTGAACTTGTGGTTTTGTATTGTGTTTGAATGCATGCCCCGACTAACTATTTGACTAATTATTTGGGCATGTACTATTACTAACAAGTTGTTTGATTACTAACAAAGTTATGACATCTTGAATTTTATTGCTTAGAAGATATGTCGATGTTTTATTGATGATCCAATTACATATCTAAATTCGTAAAATGTCATGGTAAGTATAAATGAGTATAAACTTCATCTCTGTGTGTGGTTTTTGAATGACATAAAATTCTTGAGGTATCTAACGATCTCTTTTTTCAAAAATTGCTTCTTTTTGCAGAGAGTACAGATGTCTAAGTCTAGAGTCTGTTTTAGGAGTTTATCTCATGTATTTTATTTTGGATCTCCATTGTAAATTTTTATTGTATGGTGATAGCAACAAAAATATCTTTTTGAATTTTCTTGAGTGGATTTGTGTTTTGTCACGAAACCGCCAAAGGGGGAGATTGTTACGGAATTTGAGTTGGCGTATTTCGTGAACTCGGTTAAGTCTTGAAGATTGAAGATAAAGAAGGTTGGATCATATAACTCAATCTCAAGAAAGAAGAATTCAAAAGGATCAGGTATGTTTAACTAATTATTTTTGGTGATCCGAATACTTCTTATAGTGTAGAAACACTTGGATGAATTTTTTAATTGCATAAAAATCAAAAACTGGACATGGGACATGTTCAGGATCCGGATCAGACATTCCAATCCGGATCCCGAAGGGTGTTAGTTCATACGAAAATTCAATCCGGATCCAAGCCCTCTTCTGATCCGGATCCCGAACATGGGTTTTTGCTGAATTGTATGAACGATCCGGATCAGGCACTTCGATCCGGATCCCGAATCTTTGTTTTTCAGGAAACTGTCTCTTTCGTTACTACAATCCGGATCGCCGAAATTCGATCCGGATCGTCGTCCTGAAAAATCCCAGAAAAGGTTAGTTTTTTATTCTTATCTTCTTCCAACGGTTTCTAACCTATAAATAGACCCTTTAATTTATCTTTTGGGGTACAACGCACAAAGTGTAAAATACGACCGAAATAAAAAATTCCACATATAGAGAAGAAAGGAAATACTAGATTTAATTCTATGTTTCTTCATCTATATTATTAATTTGATTCTCGGTTTTCCAAACTCAGATTTTAAGTAGAATCAAATTAATGAATACTTAGATGGTATTTTCGATCTATTTCTAATCTAAGTATTCGGCGGATCATCACCACCCAAAAACAACGATTTTCCCAAAATCGGCGCGTTGACTCGCGTGGCCTTGTGGATTCAAGGTGCAACCGCTCTCGTGGATTCGGAGCGAGGTACGTTCGTGGATTCGAAGCGTGCTACTGGGTGAAGACCGTGGATTCGGTCGGACGTCGTGGACTCGACGTTGGACGCTGTGGATTCGGCGTTGGGCGCTGATCGTGGATTCGAGAAGCGTTGCGGAGCGAGCGGAGAAGATCTACTGGGAGCGTATGGAAAAGGTTGAGTCGTCTGTGAGTACGGTATATCACCTTGTACGTGTTTAATTCTAGTGGATTTCACCGTGTGATCGGTCCCGTGGTTTTTTACTCCGGTTTGGAGTTTTTCCACGTAAAAATCTTGCGTGTTTATTTTTATTTCCGCATTGGGTTTTATTGCGCAATGATTTTTTGAGTGTTTAACGTTTACACCTATTCACCCCCCTCTAGGTGTTTTTTCCCCTATTTAGATCCAATTATATATAACCCAACACTATGTACAACAACAAATAAAAAGAAAATGTTCCAAAATATCAAGAATGCTTAAAGGAATTTTGAACAAATTGGATTGTACCAGTTCAGACAGGTCTGATCTAGAATGATCACTTGCCTTAATGATCTAATCTTGGGTTTCTTTGTTGTTCTAGCTGTGTTCTTTCTAATCATTTTTATTTTGCAGGTTTTTAGTCTTAGTGTAATATCATAGATTTTGTAACACTTAATACCTCCGGCTAATAAAGTTTCCATTTAATGTAATTAACGTAACGGGTTTACTTAAGTCGTTAATTCGGAGGTGCGGGTATTTTTCTGCGATAGAGCTCGGAAAACGGAGAATGGCGGTGCGATCGGATCCGATTCCGACTTACGGAACTCCCGGAAAGGGGTAGAAAGTGATCGCAATGGCCAGGGGTGCATCGAAATCCGCGTAAGTGATTTGGCACGCTTTTCGAGGAAAAAGATAAAATTATCTTTAAGGAATTATCCTGAAGGATCTAAAATGAGGAATAAATTAATTGGAGAATTAATTAGTTGGGGAATTAATTAACTAAGGAATTAATTAAATGGGGATTTTAAAATACCCAAAGTGGTTATTGTCGTACGAAAAGATATTTCGTTATCTTCGCCCGAAAGAAAGAGAGAGGAAAAGAAAAAGAAAGACGAAACCCTAACCGGAGGAAACAAAAAGAAAGGCGAAACCCTAATCGGAAGAGAACGGTGGAGAAGAAGGTGAGAGCTAAAGGATCCAAACCCTCCCGACGAACGCGCCAAAACCGGGAGCGAGAACGCATAGCCGTATCCTACGATTAGAGGTAAACTAATTTTATTTTGGTATAGTTTCGCTCGGTTTTTGGGTATCGGTCTTTCATGAAGTTTAGGAGTAGCCAGTTGCTACCCAACGTGTCGCGCCGCGAAGCCCTAAGGCGTCGCCGCGCGACCGTAATGCGCGCCGCGCGGGGACGGTGCCCGCGCGGCCGCGGCTAGAACCGCGCGGGATCAAGCTCCCCGCGTGGCCGCGGCTAGGGTAAACGCCGCGTGGGGCTGGTGCCCGCGCGGCCGCGGCAATAGCCGCGCGGGGCCGGTGCCCGCGCGGCCGCGGCAAAAGCCGTGCGGGGCCGGTGCCCGCGCGGCCGAGGCGCGTGCCGCGCGGGCGGGTGCCGCGCGGGCGGGTGCCACGCGGCGACAGCTTGTGCCGCGCGGGCGGATGCCCGGGTGGCGGCGGCGGCACATGCCGCGCGGGCGGGTGCCCGCGCGGCGGCGGCATTCCATGCCCCGCGGGGCCTTGGCCGCGCGGCTGCAGCACATGCCGCGCGGGCGGAAGCCCGCGCGGCGGCGACGTTGCATGCCGCGCGGGGCCTTGCCCGCGCGGCTGCAGCTTGTGCCGCGCGAGCGGGTGCCCGCGCGGCGGCGGCGGTGGCGGTGCATGCCGCACGGGGCCCTGCCCGGGCGGCTGCAGTTTGTGCCGCGCGGGCGGGTGCCCGCGCGACGGTGAGAGCACGTGCCGCGCGGGGCCATGCCCGCGCGGCCACGGCTAATGCCGCGCGGTCAGGCGCCCGTGCGGTTGCGGCGCGCGGGGTTGGTGCCCGCGCGGCCGCGGCGATTACCGCGCGGGGCCGGCGCCCGCGCGGCCGGGGTTTGCGCCGTGCGGGGCTGAGGTCCGCACGGCGGCGGATGAAACCGCGCGGGGTTGGTACCCGCGCGGCCGCGGCGTGCGTCGCGCGGAGCTAGGGCCCACGCGGTCACGATAAATGCTGCGCGGGGCCGGTGCCCGCGCGGCCGTACGACACGCAACTCCGCGGGGGGCGGCTGCGTCGCTCTCCGCGCGCGGGTGCCCCCGCCGGGTCAAGTGTCCTTAGTGTTGTTGAGTTGTTTGGGCTCGGTTTATCCACTACTATATTGTTGATCTGACTATGGCACTTTTGGGGACTACTTCTAGGTCCGGGCGTCAACAGAGAGCAAGGTTCAATCTTCGGAATATGCGTTTCGCATAATCGAGGTGGGTAGGTGTTGGTTATTACCAGTGTGGTGTCGTTTCCGGATACTCGTTTTGATAAAGTAGATATGTTTAAAGTTTGACTAACCCCATAGCATCTGAATCCCTCTTATGATGTCAATCAAAGCGGCTGCGGTCGCAGGTGCGGTATATTATTCTGATTAAAGCGGCTGAAGTCGCAAGGCAATAAATACACTCATATTGCTTACACGCACACCGGCAGTTTGGCCACTATAGAGGCTGTATTTTTCCGAAAAGATGGTAAGTCATTTACCCGTGTACCCCACAAGGTGAGGTTAGTGGGGGCCCCTCAAGGGGAGGCGGCTGCTACTTGGGCAGTCGAGGGGTTGGAGGCACCAAGAAGATGAGTACGGTATTGGGGTTGGGGCCCAAATTATTTTGAATACTGGGGTAGGTGCCCAGCGGAACTTTCAACATGGATTTAGCGATACATGAGGGGGAGGGGGAAAGTAAATGCTCCGGTGATTCGGTGTGTTCGTTCTGTCATTGCGTTTACTTACATGTTTCTAGTTTATCAGGCACTGACAACCCACTCTGTGACAGGTTCGAGTAGGGGTGGAACCCGGGACGACGGTGAGGCATCCGTTAGAGGACATTAGCCGAAAGGGCTAGTAAAACGATACGTTACTTTCTTTACTTTTGGTTATTTAGTTATACTATGGTTACTTTAGTTGTGATTCATTTACTGTGGTTTCTGATGGATGTTGGGATGAGGTTTATCTTGTATTTAACTATGAATGTTAGGATGTGCAATTGCGGCTTAGTTTCAAATACAAACCAGTTTCAAAAGCGTTTTCAAAGCAAGTGCCGTGTGGGCACCGATTTCAAAACCCGTGGATTTATCCTTTCTAGTTAATGGCCGCGCAAAGAGTTTGCGAAAACGTTTTAGAACGCTGGGTGTCGAGTGGGCACCGATTTTCAAAACCCATGGGTTTATGCTATAGTCTTATAGAATAGCGGTGATGATGTGAAATAATATGTTCTCTCCTCTTTGCCCGTCATGGTTGGAATGGTTAAAGTATTCGACTTGTTGGCAACGCCGTGCCTATACGAAGGAGACTCCGCCCGTTTGGGGAGTGAATTTGTATATGTGGCGGGTCTGATACGCGCCGGAGGAAAGGTTCGGTAAAAGATTTAGAGAAAAAAAAATGGGTACGTTTTCCGCAATGTTAGAACCTCCGGAGCGTGACAGATTTTATGGTATCAGAGAAAACGGCTTTTACCAAGGAGATCATGACTAACATCCACAGAATGTAATGACACAAATGACTAACAAAGTTGATAACCAAAGTATAGGTGTGTCACGTACGAGCGTGAGCGCGGGGAATTAAGGGATAGAGTCCCAGGGTTAGTAGGTCAAGGTGCTAGACCGATTGAACTATGATTAATGGTTTTCTTTGCTCACAGTGGAGAATGGCTCGTACAAGATCGTCGATGGAAAATGCAGGAGCCGATGATGCGGCTCCAGCAACTGCGGAGAATGAAGTAATCCGACAGCAGTTACGTGAGATGGCCGGACAACTGTCAGCCCTCACAGAGCACGTGCGTCAGCTAACGTAGCAGCAACAGGCCGTGCTTGGGGAGAGCACCCGGGGCCCGTCACCGGAAGCAAGCGCGCCCGCGGCGGGACCATCTGGAACGCATGACGAGACGACGGCCGCTCCTCCCCAAACGGCGACCACCGGAGTGTCGACGGATCAACCGGCCGTGCCATCGGCCGTACCCAGCCCATCGGCCTCAGGACCCGTGACGGGCGAAGCCTCCACCCAACGGACGGAATGTGACAGGGTGAGAGCGAACCTGTCCGAGTTCAAGAAACACGACCCACCCGTATTCGAGGGTGAGACGACCGATCCCTGGGTCGTGGAGAAGTGGGTGGATACAATGGAAAAGCTATTTGAGGATTTAATGATGGAGGAACATGAAAGAGTTCCCCTGGCGGTTCATTGTCTTGAGGGAAATGCCCGGATATGGTGGAAAACAGTACGCCCGGATTCCACGAAGGGCGACACCATGCCGACATGGACCGAGTTCAGGGAAAGGCTGTTCGGAGCGTTCTTCTCCAACAGTGTGAAATAGCAAATGGAAGACGATCTGAAGCATATTCGGCAGGGGAGCAGATCCTTCATGGAATATCAAAGAGAGTTTGTGAGGTTGGCAAACTGCGTCCCCTTCGTCATAAGGGACGAAGCTCATAAAGCCCGCCTCTTCGTCGACGGATTACGAAGCAACATCTTCGAGGTGGTGCAAGCAGCGGACCTTCACACCTTTCAGAGGGTGGTGGATAGGGCTACCATTGTGGAGCGCGGCTTCGCAGTGACGCGCGCTCGGCGAGAGGGCACGGATTTCAACAAAGATAAGAAGCGTCCGCAATCTTTCACAGGAGGGGGACCACCCAGCGGGAGTCGGCCCCCTAAACACCCAAAGTCGCACCACGGGGCCAGGAGCACACCGGCAGGCGGTCAAAGACCAGGGGACAGACCCTGTGTTATCTGCAATGGAGCCCACAAAGTTACTGAGTGCGCAAAGAGGCACGACCACTGCTTCCGTTGTGGCAAGCAGGGCCACTTCCGTCATAACTGCCCCACAAACCCGGGACCAGCCTCGTCCACGGCCTCCGCCCCACCGCCGCAACAGTCAGGGAGGGGAAGGATTCCCTCGGGACCCGTGGCGCGCCCTCCGCCCACCCGACAAGAGGGGGAGACGCGTCCGCAATCAGGAGGGAGGATCTACTCGATGACCCACCAAAGGGCAGACCCACCGGAGGATGTCATGGCAGGTACTACTCTAATCTCTGACTCTCGAGCTAGAACACTATTCGACACTGGGGCATCGCACTCCTTTGTATCTAGTACTTTTGCCTATACACATGACATGGAAATGAAACCCCTATGTCATTCCCTCACCGTCCGAACTCCTGGGGGGCCTATTGAGGCCGTCAACTATGTGCCTTCCTGCCCAATAAGGTTGGGAAGGTTAGATTGCCCCGGAGACCTGGTGGTCATTCCACTGGAGGAATTCGACGTAGTACTGGGAATGGGATGGCTTACCAACTACCAGACGGAGATTTACTGCGACAAACGACAAGTGCGTCTGCGGGAACCGAGATTTCCGAAAAACGTATACCTCGCGTGTAAGAGTATCTTCTTTTCGGCCGTCATCACCGCAACCCGGGCAAGGAGAATGATGGAGAGTGGATGCGTGGCGTACTTACCCTCGGTGGATCTGGCGACCCGACCCACCTCCTCACTTTCCGACATTGCGGTGGTAAGGGACTTCCCGGATGTTTTTCCGTCCGAACTTCCGGGGATGCCACCCGGACACGTGGACGACCTCTCTAAAGAGCTAATCCTGGTGTTGAAATCCCTCGCGAGGGTGCCATACAGAATGGCCTTCGTCGAACTAAAGGGACTGGAGGCACAACTTGAGGACCTCCTGGACAAGGGGTTCATCCGACCAAGTGTGGCACCCGGAGGAGCACCCTAAGGGATCAAAACTGTATGCCGAACTCAAAAGTGTGAGTTTTGGCTACGAGAGGTCGACTTTCTTAGACATATTGTCTCAGCCACGGGAATTGCGGTGGATCCAAGGAAGATAGAATCAGTGACCGACCGGGCTCGCCCGACCACGGTGACAGAAATCCGAAGCTTCCTCGGGCTAGCAGGATACTACCGACGCTTCGTGGAAGGCTTTTCAAAGATAGCCACTCCCCTTACTCGACTAACCCGGAAAGGGGAGAAGTTCGTCTGGGCGGATCAGTGCCAGAAGAGCTTCGAGGAGCTTAAGGACAGACTCACGCGGGCACCGGTACTCACGTTGCCACAGCCCGGTGAGGATTACGAGATCTACTGCGACGCGTCCCGAAGTGGACTGGGAAGTGTGTTGATGCAACAAGGGAAAGTCATCGCATACGCGTCAAGACAGCTCAAGGATTATGAGCGGAACTATCCTACACACGACTTGGAGCTCGCGGCAGTCATGTTTGCGTTGAAGCTCTGGAGGCACTACCTCTACGGGGCACACTGTAAGGTGTACTCCGACCACCAGAGCCTCAAATATTTGTTTATGCAAAAGGAGTTAAACTTGCGGCAACGGAGGTGGCTGGAACTACTGAAGGATTACGATTTGTCCATCCATTACCACCCCGGAAAAGCAAATGTGGTAGCCGATGCCTTGAGCCGGAAGGGGCAGGCAGGGGAGACGACACTGTGCACCCTTACCCAACAGGATCGGCTAATTGCACAATTCTCGCAACTGAGACTGGAGGTGGTGCCAGCAGGAGCAGTTGCGAAATTTACGTCCTTGGAAATCAAGCCTACGCTGATAGGGAGGATCGCAGAAGGCCAAGCGACAGACCCACAATTACAGCAAGTGCGGGACAGGTTATCCTCGGAACCAGGTGGGGATTTAGTGATCGGCGTCGACGACGTGTTGAGGTTCCGGGGACGAGTCTGCGTACCTGACGTGCCGGAACTAAGGAGAGAAATTCTGGCGGAAGCGCATAACGCCCCCTACACTGCGCATCCTGGAGGTACAAAAATGTACCGAGACCTAAGGCAGACCTTTTGGTCGCCTAAATTAAAGAACGATGTGGCGCAGTTCGTGGCGCGATGTTTGGTGTGCCAACAGGTGAAGGCAGAACACCAACGACCAGCGGGAAAACTACAACCATTTCCCATACCGGAGTGGAAATGCGAACGGATCACCATGGATTTTGTGACCGGTTTTCCACGATCGCAACAAGGACACGACGCGATATGGGTCATCGTGGACCATCTGACAAAATCGGCCCACTTCATACCGATTCACACGACGTGGACTAGGGACCGGCTGGCGCAGACCTATATCGACGAGGTGGTGAGGTTGCATGGAGTACCGTCATCCATAACCTCGGACAGGGACACACGTTTCGTGTCAAACTTCTGGCGGAGTCTGCAGCAGGCATTAGGGACCAAGCTGCAGTTTAGCACGGCATTTCACCCGTAGACGGACGGCCAATCAGAACGGGTGATACAAATTCTCGAAGATATGCTTCGAGCTTGTGTGCTAGGCCTGGGGGAGGGGTGGTCGCGCTACCTACCCCTCGTGGAGTTTGCTTACAATAATAGCTATCAGGCTAGTATTCAGATGGCACCGTACGAAGCCTTGTACGGACGCCGGTGTCGATCGCCCATTTGCTGGGACGATCTGGGAGAACGGAAACTCTTGGCACCAGACCTTGTGGAGGAAACGGAAGCGAAGGTGCGCCTTATCAGGTAGCGGTTGTTGACCGCCCAGAGCCGGCAGAAAAGTTACGCGGACCAGAGGCGACGGTAGTTGGAATTTGCGGTAGGGGATCATGTGTTGCTACGCGTGTCACCGTCTAAGGGGACGAGATGGTTTGGCATAAGAGGGAAGTTAAGCCCACGGTATGTGGGACCATTCTAAATCTTGGAGCGCGTGGGGCCAGTGGCGTAGCGGTTGGCCTTACCGCCAAATCTTGAACGGGTGCATAACGTTTTCCACGTTTCGATGCTCCGGAAGTACTTATCTGACCCGTCGCACGTCCTCGACGCCTCGGTCGTTGAACTGCGGGAGGACTTGAGCTTCAAAGAGACGCCGATGCAGATCTTGGCAAAAGAAGAAAAGAACCTTCGAAACCAGACGATCCCCTACGTAAAGGTGCAATGGAGTAACCACGAGGAACGCGAGGCGACGTGGGAACTTGAAACAAAAATGAGAGAGTGTTACCCCGAGTTATTTTGCGAGGAGTGAGATTAAGTTTCGAGGATGAAACTTCTTTTAAGAGGTAAGTGGTGTAATATCATAGATTTTGTAACACTTAATACCTCCTGCTAATAAAGTTTCCGTTTAATGTAATTAACGTAACGGGTTTACTTAAGTCGTTAATTTGGAGGAGCGGGTATTTTTCTGCGATAGAGCTCGGAAAACGAAGAATGGCGGTGCGATCGGATCCGGATTCCGACTTACGGAACTCCCGGAAAGGGGTAGAAAGTGATCGCAATGGCCAGGGGTGCATCGAAATCCGCATAAGTGATTTGGCACGCTTTCTGAGGAAAAAGATAGAATTATCTTTAAGGAATTATCCTGAAGGATCTAAAATGAAGAATTAATTAATTAGAGAATTAATTAATTGGGGAATTAATTAATTAAGGAATTAATTAAATGGGAATTTTAAAATACCCAAAGTGGTTATTGTCATACGAAAAGATATTTCGTTATCTTCTCCCGAAAGAGAGAGAGAGGAAAAGAAAAAGAAAGATGAAACCCTAACCGGAGGAAACAAAAAGAAAGGCGAAACCCTAATCGGAAGAGAACGGTGGAGAAGAAGGTGAAAGCTAAAGGATCCAAACCCTCCCGACGAACGCGCCAAAACCGGGAGCGAGAACGGATAGCCGTATCCTACGATTAGAGGTAAACTAATTTTATTTTGGTATAGTTTCGCTCGGTTTTTGGGTATTGGTCTTTCATGAAGTTTAGGAGTAGCCGGTTGCTACCCAACGTGTCGCGCCGCGAAGCCCTAAGGCGTCGCCGCACGACCGTAATGCGCACCGCGCGGCGACGGTGCCCGCGCGGCCGCGGCTAGAGCCGCGCGGTATCAAGCTCCCCGCGTGGCCGCGGCTAGGGTAAACGCCGCGCGGGGCCGGTGCCCGTGCGGCCGCGGCAAAAGCCGCGCGGGGCCGGTGCCCGTGCGGCCGTGGCGCGTGCCGCGCGGGCGGGTGCCGCGCGGCGGCGGTGCATGCCGCGCGGGGCCTTGCCCGCGCGGCTACAGCTTGTGCCGCGCGGGCGGATGCCCGCGCGGCGGCGGCGGCACATGCCGCGCGGGCGGGTGCCCACGCGGCGGCGGCGGCACATGCCGCGCGGGCGGGTGCCCGCGCGGCGGCGGCATTTCATGCCCCGCAGGGCCTTGCCCGCGCGGCTGCAGCACATGCCGCGCGGGCGGGTGCCCGCGTGGCGGCGACGTTGCATGCCGCGCGGGGCCTTGCCCGCTCGGCTGCAGCTTGTGCCGCGTGGGCGGGTGCCCACGCGGCGCCGGCTGTGGCGGTGCATGCCGCGCGGGGCCCTGCCCGCGCGGCTGCAGTTTGTGCAGCAGCATGGGCGGGTGCCCACGCTACGGTGACAGCACGTGCCGCGCGGGGCCATGCCTGCGCGGCCACGGCTAATGCCGCGCAGGCGGGCGCCCGTGCCGTTGCGGCGCGCGGGGTTGGTGCCCGCGCGGCCGCGGCGATTACCGCGCGGGGCCGGCGCTCGCACGGCCGCGGTTTGCGCCGTGCGGGGCTGAGGTCCGCACGGCGGCGGATGAAACCGCGCGGGGTTGGTACCCGCGCGGCCGCGGCGTGCGTCGCGCGGAGCTACGGCCCGCGCGTTAACGATAAATGCCGCGCGGGGCCAGTGCCCGCGCGGCCGTACGACAGGCAACTCCGCGGGGGGCGGCCGCGTCGCTCTACGCGCGCGGGCGCCACCACCGGGTCAAGTGTCCTTCGTGTTGTTTAGTTGTTTGGGCTCAGTTTATCCACTACTATATTGTTGATCTGACCATGGCTCATTTGGGGACTACTTCTAGTTTCGGGCGTCAACAGAGAGCAAGGTTCAGTCTCCGGAATACGCGTTTCGCATAATCGAGGTGGGTAGGTGTTGGTTATTACCGGTGTGGTGTCGTTTCCGGATACTCGTTTTGATAAAGTAGATATGTTTAAAGTTTGATTAACCCCATAGCATGTGAATCCCTCTTATGATGTCAATCAAAGCGGCTGCGGTCGCAGGTGCGGTATATTATTCTGATTAAAGCGGCTGAAGTCGCACGGCAATAAATACACTACTATTGCTTACACGCACACCGACAGTTTGGCCACTATAGAGGCTGTATTTTTCCGAAAAGATGGTAAGTCATTTACCCGTGTACCCCACAAGGTGAGGTTAGTGGGGGCCCCTCAAGGGGAGGCGGCTGCTACTTGGGCAGTCGAGGGGTTGGAGGCACCAAGAAGATGAGTACGGTATTGGGGTTGGGGCCCAAATTATTCTGAATACTGGGGTAGGTGCCCAGCGGGACTTTCAACAGGGATTTAGCGTTACATGAGGGGGAGGGGGAAAGTAAATGCTCCGGTGATTCGGTGTGTTCGTTCTGTCATTGCGTTTACTTACATGTTTCTACTTTATCAGTCACTGACAACCCACTCTGTGACAGGTTCGAGTAGGGGTGGAACCCGGGACGACGGTGAGGCATCTGTCAGAGGACATTAGCCGAAAGGGCTAGTAAAACGATACGTTACTTTCTTTGCTTTTGGTTATTTAGTTATACTATGGTTAGTTTAGTTGTGATTCCTTTACTGTGGTTTCTGATGGATGTTGGGATGAGGTTTATCTTGTATTTAACTGTGAATGTTAGGATGTGTAATTGCGGCTTGGTTTCAAATACAAACCAGTTTCAAAAGCATTTTCAAAGCAAGTGCCGTGTGAGCACCGATTTCAAAACCCGTGGATTTATCCTTTGAAGTTAATGGCCGCGCAAAGAGTTTGCGAAAACGTTTTAGAACGCTGGGTGTCGAGTGGGCACCGATTTTCAAAACCCATGGGTTTATGCTATAGTCTTATAGAATAGCGGTGATGATGTGAAATAATATGTTCTCTCCTCTTTGCCCGTCATGGTTGGAATGGTTAAAGTATTCGACTTGTTGGCAACGCCGTGCATATACAAAGGAGACTCCGCCCGTTTGGGGAGTGAATTTGTATATGTGGCGGGTCTGATACGCGCCGGAGGCAAGGTTCGGTAAAAGATTTAGAGAAAAAAAAATGGGTACGTTTTCCGCAATGTTAGAACCTCCGGGGCGTGACACTTAGTTCTTACGTTTTCTTTTTGAACTGTTAACTCTTCCTTTATTTTGTAATTTTGGCTTGATTTAGTGACAAAAAGGGGGAGAGAGAACAATGGTTAACAATGGATAATGGTTTGTTTGAACTTTGGAGGTAAGTACAACTCAACTTTTGGTTTTGTATTGTGTTTGAATGCATGCCTCGACTAACTATTCGACTAACTATTTGGGCATGTAATATAACTAACAAGTTGTTGTTGACTAACAAGCTTATGACATTTGAATGTTAATGCTTAGAAGATATGTCTATTTCTGATTGGTATCTTAATACTTATCTGAGTTTATGAATGTCATGGTGAGTATAAACTCTATCTCTCTGTTTGGTTTTTGAATGCTAAATATTCTTGAGGTATCTAACGATTTTGTTTTTGTCAAGAATTATTTCTTTTGCAGAGAGTACAGATGTCTAAGTCTAGAGTCTGTTTTAGGAGTTTATCTCGTGTATTCATTTTTATTTGGATCTCAAAAGTAAATTTTTGTTGTATGGTGATAGCAACAAAAATATCTTTTTGAATTTTCTTGAGTGGATCTATGTTTTGTCACGAAACCGCCAAAAGGGGAGATTGTTAAGGATTTTATCTTGCCGTATTTCGTGAAATGGTTAAGTCTTGAAGATTGAAGATGAAAAAGCTTGGATCATATACCTCAATCTCAAGTAAGAAGAATTCAAAAGGATCAGGTACGTTTAACTAAATAAGTTTGGTGATCCGAATACTTCTTATAGTGTAGAAACACTTGGATGGATTCTTAATCGCATAAAAATAAAAAACTGGACATGTTATATGTTCAGGATCCGGATCAGGGTACTACAGTCCGGACCCCGAACATAGGGTAGTTCATGCGCAAATCCAGTCCGGAACACATCTTGTTCAGTCCGGACCCCGAACGTGGATATTGCAGAAACTGTATGAACAGTCCGGACCGTGGTTCTTCAGTCCGGATCCCGAACGTGTGTTTTTCTGGAAAAACTCTGTTTAGCGACGACAGTCCGGATCGCATTATGCCAGTCCGGACTGTCGACCCGAAAACTTCCAGATAAGGTTGGTTTTTGATTCTTATCCACTTCCAATGGTTTTTAACCTATAAGTGAACCCTAATTCTATCTTTTAGGGTAATCCACAATAAGTTTTTTACCTCCGTAAAAGAACGAGGAATATAAACGGATGAAAAACTTAGAAGATCCACATAGAGAAGAAAGGAAATAACTAGATTTAATTCTATGTTTCTTCATCTATATTAATTAATTTGATTCTAGGTTTTCATACTCAGATTTTGAGTAGAATCAAATTAATGAATACTAAGATGGTATTTCCGATCTATCTTTGATCTAAGTATTCGGCGGATCATCACCACCAACAAAACAACGATTTTCCCCAAAATCGGCGCGTGGATTCGTGTGGCCTTGTGGATTCAAGGTGCTACCGCTCTCGTGGATTCGGAGCGAGGTATGTTCGTGGATTCGAGATGTACTACTTGGTGGAGACCGTGGATTCGGTCAGACGTCGTGGACTCGACGTTGGACGCCGTGGATTCGGCATTGGACGCAAATCGTGGATTCGAGGCGCGTTGCGGAGCGAGCAGAGAAGATCAACTCGGAGCGTATGGAAAAAGGTTGAGTCGTCTGTGAGTGCGTTATATCACCTTTATACGTGTTATAATCTTAGTTGATTTCACCGTGTTATCGGTCCCGTGGTTTTTTACTCCTGGTTTTGGAGTTTTCCACGTAAAAATCTTGCGTGTTATTTTTCATTTCCGCATTGGGTTTTATTACGCAATGATTTTTGAGTGTTTATTGTTTACACCTATTCACCCCCCTCTAGGTATTTTTTTCCCTATTTAGATCCATATTAGACATAACCCAACACAACCAAGGCCTAGGGTTACTAAGTCCTCAATGACCTACGACCTCGGGTCTAATACCACTCTAATCTATCACGCCCCGGCCCGGGGTTGAAACTGCAACTTGGGCTCGCCAACAGATTCGCCACCCATACGGAAGCCCCGTATAGGCGAAGCATCTAACCTGCAAAGTTAGATCTATAACTAAATATGTATCAAAGCAGTAAAGAAAAGTAGCTAAAGATAATCAACAACTACACATCTGTCAAATATACAAAATCCAACTCCCAGAATATAAATACAATAAAAAGTTTCAGACCGTCCAGTACAAATACATCAGTCTACAGGGGTACCACTTTGTCTCTCCAAAATGCGGGGAATGGAACTACTCGGCCACGCCCTTACCTCGATCAGCAGCCTTCGAACGGGCTGAAGCTAGAACAGATACCTCTGAAATAAAAACACCGCAGCGGGTGTGAGAACTACATCGAATAGTAGTTCTCAGTGGGTACCGTCTCCAAGACCAACGGTCTGCCCACTAAGTCTACTAGAGGCATAAGATAACAATATGGTAAAGGTGGAAATAAAAGCTGGAAATAACTCTACAGCTATCATGCTCAAAGGGTGATACAAATGATAAGTATGCATCTACTCGATATGCTCAATCAACCCAATCATCCTGACTGCCGCATAGGGTCCAGTCAAACCTGCGCCCACCTACTACCACACATCCGCAAAGAGGACGGGATTTACGTAGGGCGTCCCACGCGAACTACATCGACAAGTCGTGATAGCAAAGTAACAGGCCCGGCTCCGGAGCGGCACTCGAGGGGAGCGACCCCATCGAGGAAAGTATCCGCGCATCTCTGCCGAGCTCAATATGGCTCCTGCAGGCTATAGTCCAAATCTACGATCAATCAGATCAGTAACAACATCGATCCATGACTAACAACATCAGCCAGAAACTCCACGGCTCGGGATTACCGTCTACTCATGGCTCCCTAACGCTAGTACTGAACTGACCTCAGCTACCAAACTCCACTCGGCACCCAGGCACGAGCGCAACATGCACCCTACACTATCCTGACTACTCGGCCCACTACTCGGGCGAGGAGAAACATTATGTCCAGGAAAGCTATAATAAAGTGTGTAGGGATGTCTAAATACAACAATTGGCCCAAGTGAGGGTTTTCTACTAGCCTGGTTAAAATCATGCAACATATGACGGGGTGCTAGTCAAAGTTCCACAATTCTCTCAAAATCATGATACAACAATAATAGCACCTATACTAGCATGCTGAGTCCTATCATACTAGAATTAATAGGAAGTCCGCGATTTTGGAGGAAAACAAACCCACCAGGATGCGCGCGTCGGTTCGGAGTCCAAAAGAGACAAAACTGGACGGGTGCGATCCTCAGGTTCCCACGGTTCCGACGAACCAGAAATTACCAGAAAATTCCTCCCGGTCTCTTAGATACAAACCAAACACCGCAGTAAGCCCAAATCTGTCATGCCCTGGGTGGAAACCAGAACCCGGGCCCGTCTACAGATCCGCCGTGCACACGGTATTTCCCGCGTACACGAAGCGCCAAACCTGCTCAGATATAAGAGATAATAATAAAAGAGCAATAAAAACAGAGCTGAACTAAAATCTAATACATCTCAGACTGAAGCTGGAAATAAAATACAATACATCTGTATAAATGATACATCAGTCTCTCCCAGCTCACCAAAATAAATACAACCTGCTGGCAAAAGCCAGTCCCAAATGTAAAAGTACAACCGTCTGAGGAATCGTGGGTACACCAACAGTCCAGCTAACTCGCTCATCCTGCCTCGAGATCTATCTACTCAGCCGTCCTCTCTCCTCGACCCACCGCTGAAAGCCCAGTAGCACCCGCAGAAGACACTACAAAACAAGGAAGAAGAAAAAGAGGAAAGAAGAATGGGGGTGAGAACTACTAGTAAACCAGTAGCCTCCCCTAGTGGGTAAAACCTCAATCTCTGACATACCCACTTGGTCTACCAGAGGCAAAAAGGAAAGAAGAGTGGTAAGAAATGAAACCGCTGAAAAAAGGAAATCTACCACTACTATGCCTCTAAAATACAGTCCTAGACTGGAATAACCGTATGCAACAATAACCAACCGTCCCAGATGAACCCAATCTGTACCGCCCTCATCATCGGGCAAGTACGCCGCGCCGATGTGATAGCAAAGTTCCTGCTGCCACCCTCATCATCGGGCAAATAAGCCGCGCCGATGTGATAGCAAAACTGTCCATAACTGTCTGGCCCCGGCCTACGGAGGGGATCTCGAGGGGAGCGACCCACACGAGGAAAGCATCACCGGACAATAACCGCGCTGGTGTGATAAGTAACAAAAGCAGGACTGGTTCACAACTATAAAGCCCCAGTGGAACACAACCCTCCACTAAAAGAAAACTGATTCCCAATCAGATGCAAAAGTAACCATCCGGTCAATCGCCCAATATCCGCGATTGCCGCAATACCCCAAAATCCACAACTAGGTCTCACAACCGACCTCCGGTCAACCGCCCAATATCCGCGGTCGCCGGAATAACCCACAATCACAATCATGTCCCACATCCTACATCTGGTCAACCGCCTACTATCCGCGGTTGCCACAAAACCCTCTAGTCCATAATCATGCCCTATCACCGATGTCCTATAATCGACATCCGGTCAACCGCCCAATATCCGCGGTCACCGCCAAAACCGATAATCCATAATCCAGGCCCCGGCTACACTATCCCAAACCCCTGCTCAAACCCGAGCAACAAATACCACCTGACTAACGAAAGGAGAAAAGAAGCAAACAAGGTTTCTCCTAAGTCAAGTTCCAGCATGAAAGTGTAGCGGTAAAAGATGGCCTATCTAGATGTCCATACAAGCATGCAAGTGTTCTCAAGGAAATAAAGGAAAAGGTGTCCAATAGTGGTTCCACATGTGTAACAATTAATAGCTCCGCATAGATATAACCATCATGCTAAAACATTATCCAACCACACATGTCTATAATCCATGTTCCATAATAAAGCATCACTATCCACCTTTGCATGTCATAAAATCCTCAAATAGTAACAACCACTAACAGGATAGTCATATAGTCCAAAATAAATATTCCATTCCACATGCAAGGTTAAACGCTAACATTCTGTCCATACTAACATGTACAAGTCCCAACCACTATCATATATCCACAAGCATGCAAGTCCCAATTACAATTATCAATCATGGATGTCCAAGAAGGATCTCTCTAATACTCCTAGTGGGTAAGTCAGAAAAGAGGGATAAAGCAACCACCCACCTGGACACGCGCAATCCTCAGCTGTAAAACCTCCTCGCTGTCCAATATCCCCTTTTCACATCAAACGCTCAAACAGATAAACCGCCGTGATCGCTGTTCACAAATACCCCAAAACATACACACAAATAAGCACACAAGTATCCGGAAACATGCTGTCCAGAATTCAGTCCCAAAGATGCCCTGTTTTTACCTGCGAGAAGTGCCCGGAAAATTCCAAAAAAAATACTGTCACGATCCTCGTGACGAACCCGTCGAAACGAGTACCTGCACCCTCAAATCCGAGTTTCCTACACTGAGAAACAAATCCGACAAGGGAACCACCTCGAAATAAACTGCTCGCAAAAACTGTAGCACTAATTCCTGTAAACAGAGATTTCTCACCTTCGAAAAATATTCATAAAATTCCAAGAAAATTTTGGAATATTCCTCGTGATGTGTAGATGCAAAACGCCTTTTGAATCACCCCAATCCGATTCCTGTGCGCAAAGATATGGCCGAAATACCGCACCGCTGTCCAAAACTCCGCCCAAGAAAAAGGGTCAAATGGAAGCTCGGGGAACTCAAAGATAAACTCGAAATGAGGAGGAGCTCAAAACACGAAGATCAAAGCCCTACCTGTCATGAGTCCAACGACACAAGAATCGCCTCAATCGGAGGTCGGAGTAAGCCGGGGGAGTCCTCACACCAAAATGCGACGAAGAAGATCACAAACGAACGAGCGTCGTGCCTCGCCGTAAAAATGGAAACCTTGGGATGCGTGCCGTAGAAAAATCCTGGAATCTGCAGATGGATCCGGCTCTGGGAGAGGAGGGAATCTCGTGAAGATTGCACAGTGAAAGGATGAACAGCGAAAAAGATATTCGGACTTGAACAGGGCCTACAAATACAAGCTGGAAACAAATCCAAAAATTCCCATTGGGTCCCCACTTCCGGGCCCTCAGGGTTTTCGGGCGGCTACAGTGTTGGGCCCGGCCCAACACTATGCGGGCCCGAAACTCCCTCGGGCCTCCACGTCTCCCCGCGAACAGTGGACAGCCGCGCGGGCCAACCACCGCGCGACACGTGGCCAAAAACGGCGACGACACGTGGCGGGCCCGAGCGCGGGAAAACCTGGTAAGCGCGCCCACGTGCCGCCTGCGCCCGCCGCCTGCGCCCCTGCCAGGCGCGAATCTCGAGGCCGCCACTCCAGTTCCGTGGACCGGGCACACGTGGACCGGCCAACCACCGGTCGCTACGTGGCCCCACCCGGTCCACCGTACACCCCGCACCACCCGTGAACCCCGCCCACAACACCGTCCAATCCAATGATGCCACGTGTCCCCCCTGGTGCACGCTGGCCCGTGGACCGCGCGCCTGCCCGCGCGCCCGCGCGCCTGCCCGCGGCCGCTCCGCCGCCTGCCCGAGCCCGTCCGCCGCGCTCCGCCGCTGCCCGCCGCTGCCCGACGGCCGCGGGAATCACTGTTCCGGCATGAACAGTAACCGTTGCGCAAAATATCAAGTAGGTAGTCCATTTTGACCGTTTTCGCGCGCTGAATCCGAATTTGATGTCCATTTTGCCAAATTCCAACTCCAAAATTTGCCGAAGGCATCCGGAAAGGTGTTCCTTGGTCCAAACTTCGCTCTGAGTCCATTTTTAATATCCGCTTCGCGCGAAACCACTTCTAGAGATCCGACGGAGTCCACTGATCACCCACGTGATCCATTAAGCCCGAAGTCCGCCACTTGTGTCCAATTGGTGCACAAACACCTCCGACACACAGTACAGGCTCCCCAGATGTCACCAATGACTCTACCACAGCTCTGCAGAGATCCAGGTCATCACATCCTCCCCCACTAAAAGAAAGTTTCGTCCTCGAAACTAAAATCAATCCTCAACCCGGAACCTCAACCAAATAGAGGGGGTAAATATCCAATCATCCACCACTCAAGCTCCCAAAGCTGTCTAATACCTCCTACAGAGACGCGATGCAATCCTCGGGTCTCTGACTAGAACAAAATAGAGGCGGGCACTCCAGAAAACCGCACCACCCCATCCAGGTACAGCTGGGCTAACCGCTCGAGCTACTAAGCAGTCTGCATCGGTACAAGCATCTGCTCCTCCCAGGGCCCCCGATAAACCAACCACCAGTCCATCGACACAAAAGCTTGATCCCAATACCTCTGTACTCCCAAGGTATCCAATATAAGTCCCTCAACTGATCACGTAGACTCTGATCTCTAATCTCTAAACCGTCGGGATGTAGAAGCAATTACCCAACTCTCCGGCATCAACACAGCCATATGCAGTCGAGAAAACCAGATTACAAATCCACCTTCAGGAAGACCCGGGACCCTTACAGCTGGTAAATCAAATCCTCCATGCTCGACAAGGGTGCTAGCTCCAGATGGTCACTTCATCAAATTCCCGGGGATCCACACAAAACCGAAGTGAACCAACCATCCACAACTCGAATAGCACCGGCGCCCCCAAAGGCGACACACTTGGTCTGACAAACTTTCCAAAACATCGAATCCTGGAGTTGTGTCCTCAACTCCCAAACTAGTGACATGCAAGACCACCCCGATAGGAGAACAGCTGGGAACTCGCAACCAAAGGGGGGTATCCCTGAGTCCCAGCGCCGCCGTAGGTCCCTCAACCACACCAGCCAAAAGTCTACTCATCCATTGCGAAACACCCGCCTCGCTCCCGAGGTCAAAACTATAGAGGCGAAGATAACCCTCAAGCAACCCAAGTGGACCAACACCTCCGGGCCTGGCTCCCCAAGAAAACTGTCCTTGCGGCATAATCAACCGCCGCGGAAGAAAACTGAACCCGCCAGCCCAACAAGTACCACCACACCGACCGCTGTAACATATGTGCTCCGACAGTCTCAGAAATCCACTATTCTGGAAAAAGAAATCGGGAATGCTTCCACCGACTGATCTGTCCTCCATCACCTGACGCCAAGCGCCTCAATCAAAACTCGCCTCAGGCGGTAGATCCCAACCCAAAGGAACTACAATACCACGCTCCACACCCGGCGCCTACTCCAATGAGGCGTCCCAAATCCGTACTGGAGGGACACAACGAATTAAAAGGTATCCTGGCGCAATCCACTCTCAGACACTCATATCCTATGCGCCCCGTCCCTCTATACATGGAGCGTGCAGTTCAGCAACTGCATTAACTCTTGCCATAAAAGGCCTCCAAGTACTCTCTTTCCTCCCACCGAACAAGACCCTGCCTCCAAGGGCTCCATACTTACTCCCACAATTCGGGGTGACTCATCCGCCAAAACTGGCTCACTCGATCGTCGCAATCCCACAGCCTACCCGCTGTCAACTATCGACCCTGCCTTGGTGCCCCAACACTAAACGTCGGCACGGAGGGGGCTACTCGCTACTCCGACAACTGTGCCACCGCGGTGATCCGACAACTGTGTCACTGCGCTGCTCCGACAACTGTGTCACCGCTCCGACAACTGTGTCACCGCGCTGCTGATCTGCCTCCAACACACCAACCTTTCGGGTCAAAAACTCTCAGACTCTAATCTGGGTATCTGGCCCGAAACAACCAGCCCAGACCAAACTGCCGCACCAAGGTGCACCCGGGTCAGGGCCCAACGTCAGGGAGACACCGCTCACCACGACAAAACCGCAAATCAGCACACCCCAAACACTCAACCCAATCTAGCGAAAGTCAAAGACATCCCTCTATTTTTGTAACTTTATGTTCTCTGCAGCCAACATAACTGTCCCACAAAAATAGGATATGTCGATCCCTCTTCACTCACAGGAAGAGTCAAACCAGTAAATCACCGACTTTCGCAAAATGTCGCGTCTCTCACGCACTAACATCCTAGGGTCCGCCGAAAAGCCTAGGGTTTCCTAAGTCCCAAATGACCTATCCCTAAGCTCTGATACCACCTAATCTGTCACGCCCCGGGTGGAAACCAGAACCCGGGCCCGTCTACAGATCCGCCGTGCACACGGTATTTCCCGCGTACACGAAGCGCCAAACCTGCTCAGATATAAGAGATAGTAATAAAAGAGCAATAAAAACAGAGCTGAACTAAAATCTAATACATCTCAGACTGAAGCTGGAAATAAAATACAATACATCTGTATAAATGATACATCAGTCTCTCCCAGCTCACCAAAATAAATACAACCTGCTGGCAAAAGCCAGTCCCAAATGTAAAAGTACAACCGTCTGAGGAATCCTGGGTACACCAACAGTCTAGCTAACTCGCTCATCCTGCCTCGAGATCTATCTACTCAGCCGTCCTCTCTCCTCGACCCGCCGCTGAAAGCCCAGTAGCACCCGCAGAAGACACTACAAAACAAGGAAGAAGAAAAAGAGGAAAGAAGAATGGGGGTGAGAACTACTAGTAAACCAGTAGCCTCCCCTAGTGGGTAAAACCTCAATCTCTGACATACACACTAGGTCTACCAGAGGCAAAAAGGAAAGAAGAGTGGTAAGAAATGAAACCGCTGAAAAAAGGAAGTCTACCACTACTATGCCTCTAAAATACAGTCCTAGACTGGAATAACCGTATGCAACAATAACCAACCGTCCCAGATGAACCCAATCTGTACCGCCCTCATCATCGGGCAAGTAAGCCGCGCCGATGTGATAGCAAAGTTCCTGCTGCCGCCCTCATCATCGGGCAAATAAGCCGTGCCGATGTGATAGCAAAACTGTCCATAACTGTCTGGCCCAGGCCTCCGGAGGGGATCTCGAGGGGAGCGACCCACACGAGGAAAGCATCACCGGGCAATAACCGCGCCGGTGTGATAAGTAACAAAAGCAGGACTGGTTCACAACTATAAAGCCCCAGTGGAACACAACCCTCGTCTAAAAGAAAACTGATTCCCAATCAGATGCAAAAGTAACCATCCGGTCAATCGCCCAATATCCGCGATTGCCGCAATACCCCAAAATCCACAACCAGGTCTCACAACCGACCTCCGGTCAACCGCCCAATATCCGCGGTCGCCGGAATAACCCACAATCACAATCATGTCCCACATCCTACATCTGGTCAACCGCCTACTATCCGCGGTTGCCACAAAACCCTCTAGTCCATAATCATGCCCTATCACCGATGTCCTATAACCGACATCCGATCAACCGCCCAATATCCGCGGTCGCCGCCAAAACCCATAATCCATAATCCAGGCCCCGGCTACACTATCCCAAACCCCTGCTCAAACCCGAGCAACAAATACCACCTGACTAACGAAAGGAGAAAAGAAGCAAACAAGGTTTCTCCTAAGTCAAGTTCCAGCATGAAAGTGTAGCGGTAAAAGATGGCCTATCTAGATGTCCATACAAGCATGCAAGTGTTCTCAAGGAAATAAAGGAAAAGGTGTCCAATAGTGGTTCCACATGTGTAACAATTAATAGCTCCGCATAGATATAACCATCATGCTAAAACATTATCCAACCACACATGTCTATAATCCATGTTCCATAATAAAGCATCACTATCCACCTATGCATGTCATAAAATCCTCAAATAGTACCAACCACTAACAGGATAGTCATATAGTCCAAAATAAATATTCCATTCCACATGCAAGGTTAAACGCTAACATTCTATCCATACTAACATGTACAAGTCCCAACCACTATCAGATATCCACAAGCATGCAAGTCCCAATTACAATTATAAATCATGGATGTCTAAGAAGGATCTCTCTAATACTCCTAGTGGGTAAGTCAGAAAAGAGGGATAAAGCAACCACCCACCTGGACACGCGCAATCCTCAGCTGTAAAACCTCCTCGCTGTCTAATATCCCCTTTTCACATCAAACGCTCAAACAGATAAACCGCCGTGATCGCTGTTCACAAATACCCCAAAACATACACACAAATAAGCACACAAGTATCCGGAAACATGCTGTCCAGAATTCAGTCCCAAAGATGCCCTGTTTTTACCTGTGAGAAGTGCCCGGAAAATTCCAAGAAAAATACTATCACGATCCTCGTGACGAACCCGTCGAAACGAGTACCTGCACGCTCAAATCCGAGTTTCCTACACTGAGAAACAAATCCGACAAGGGAACCACCTCGAAATAAACTGCTCGCAAAAACTGTAGCACTAATTCCTGTAAACAGAGATTTCTCACCTTCGAAAAATATTCATAAAATTCCAAGAAAATCTGGGGATATTCCTCGTGGTGTGTAGATGCAAAACTCCTTTTGAATTACCCCAATCCGATGCCTGTGCGCAAAGATATGGCCGAAATACCGCACCGCTGTCCAAAACTCCGCCCAAGAAAAAGGGTCAAATGGAAGCTCGGGGAACTCCAAGATAAACTCGAAATGAGGAGGAGCTCAAAACACGAAGATCAAAGCCCTACCTGTCGTGAGTCCAACGGCGCAAGAAACGCCTCAATCGGTGGTCTCGAGGCCGCCACTCCAGTTCCGTGGACCGGGCACACGTGGACCGGCCAACCACCGGTCGCCACGTGGCCCTACCCGGTCCACCGTACACCCCGCGCCACCCGTGAACCCCGCCCACAACACCGTCCAATCCAATGATGCCACGTGTCCCCCCTGGTGCACGCTGGCCCGTGGACCACGCGCCTGCCCGCGCTCCCGCGCGCCTGCCCGCGCGCTGCCCGCGGCCGCTCCGCCGCCTGCCCGAGCCCGTCCGCCGCGCTCCGCCGCTGCCCGCCGCCGCCGCCGCTGCCCGACGGCCGCGGGAATCACTGTTCCGGCATGAACAGTAACCGTTGCGCAAAATATCAAGTAGGTAGTCCATTTTGACCGTTTTCGCACGCTGAATCCGAATTTGATGTCCATTTTGCCAAATTCCAACTCCAAAATTTGCCGAAGGCATCCGGAAGGGTGTTCCTTGGTCCAAACTTCGCGCTGAGTCCATTTTTAATATCCGCTTCGCACGAAACCACTTCTAAAGATCCGACGGAGTCCACTGATCACCCACGTGATCCATTAAGCCCGAAGTCCGCCACTTGTGTCCAATTGGTGCACAAACACCTCCGACACACAGTACAGGCTCCCCAGATGTCACCAATGACTCTACCACAGCTCTGCAGAGATCCACGTCATCACAAAATCACCCAAAATAGTAACATCTCCGCAAGTCTGTCCATAAAACAGTAAAATATCTCTTGAGTGATGCCCTTCAAAAATTCCAAGAAAAACACAGCTGCGATCCTTGCAAAGTGTAGATAGAAATCAAGTCCTTAAACACCAAATTCCGCCACCCGTAGGCCGAGAAAAAGCAAGATCACTGCTTCGCTGTCTAGAAAAATGCCGCAAAAAAAGGGGGTCTGAAGAAGCTCCGAAAATCTCCCAAAAAATCCAAAACGGAGAGGAATGGTAAACACAGAATTCGAAGGCCCACCTCTCATGGAAACATCATCGCCACAGGAATCGGCGAAAAACTCCAATAACTCAGCAAGGGGGAGTCCATGGAAAGGCATAGTTCGCGCCCGAAACCAAGACAGGCTATTTATAGCCCAAGAGGGGCTATTTATAGACCAAAACCAAAAACAAAGCAAATCGGATTCGGGCCCAACTTTCGGGCGGCTGAAAGGCACAGTGTGCGCCCGAAACAACGTGGCGGCCATTCGCAGCTCCAACATGCAGCGCCGGAAATGCCCGGATCGCGCCACGCGTCCGGCCCCCGCGCGGAAGTTGGTGCTTGCCAATCGCAGTGCGCCACGTGGCAGCGGGGAGCACGCAGGGTGCAAACGCCGGGCTACGCACCGGGTCTTCCGCGCCCACCGCCCAGCCAATGGCATGCTACCATGTGGCGTCGCCCCGCTAATCGCGGCTCGGTCTACCAGAGCGCGCCACGTGGTACCCGCGCGGGCTCCCTGGTCCTGGTGCACGCACCTTAGGCCGTGGACCGGCCTGCTACCAAATTCAGCCCAATAGGCCTATTTAGCCCGAAAATAGTTGATTTTGACTGTTTTCGCGTGCTGAGTCCATTTTTTACATCCGTTTGATGCACAACACACTCAATACACCAAAAATATGTGTTTTCTCGCTGCCGACCACACAGTCAAGTCACACGGAACCTCGTGACACCACAATGGGCCTACTGGGCCCATTTTGGAAGCAGGCCGATCCACGGCCCAGGAGGCGTGCACCGGGACCAGCAAACGCGGGAGTTGCCACGTGGCACAACGCGATTGGGCGGGCCACGTCGCAATCTCCGCGGGCGCGCCACGTGGCGGTGCGCAATTGGTTGGGCAGTGGGCACGGGAGACCCGTCACAACGCGCTGCGCGTGCACCCTGCTGCCACGTGGCACACCCCAATTGGCAGACACAGACCTCCGTGCTTGCGTGGGGCGCGCGGAGCACGAGCGTGGGACGCGTGGCGCCATCTTGCACTTCCGGGAGCTGCGCAGAGGCGGCTCGGATGCGTGCCACGTGTCCGGGCACCGCACTATGCAGATCGGGGCGCTTGGATTGTCACGCCCCGGGGGTTCTAAATGAGCGAAAAAACGTGTATCTTTTTTTTTTGAAATTAACCTTGCCCCCGGTGCGCGCCAGACCCGCCACATATACAAATTCACTCCACAAACGGACGAAGTCTCCTTTGTATATGTACGGCGTTCCAAACATGACCTACACTTTAACCATGCAGTCACAAAGCAATCAAAAGGAGAGATCACACTTAACCCTAACTATAATTACCACAACAAGGTTGAAAGGATAAATCCATAGTTTTGAAAAACAGTGTCCACACGACACTCGGTTTTAAAAACGTTTTCGCAATTCTCTTTTAGGCGGCAATATAACATGAAAGGATAAATCCACGGGTTTGGAAAGCAGTGCCCACACGACACTTAGTTTGAAAACATTTTCGGAACCATTTTGCTATTAGAAAACACGCCGCATACAAGTCTAAGAAAACACAATTACAAGATGTCGTCACTAAGTTAAGATCTCAACCCAACGTCCACATTATTCCACCAACAAGCAAACACAAGCTTACTAACCAAAAGCAATAGAAAGATAACCGAAAGTAAATAAACATTCGTCAGCCTCAAACGGCTAAGGTCCTCTAAACGCTGTCTCACCGTCGTCCCGGTGCCCACCCCTCTTCGGACCTGTCACAGTGTGGGTAGTCAGTGACAAATAAAGTAGATGAAAAACAGATAAATGCTATAAATACTGTAATGAACAAACCGATACACCAGAGCCATCCACTTCCCCTTCATGACTCGCTGTATCCCCTGTTAAAATCATGCTGGGCACCTACCCCAGGATTACTTCGCTTATTCCTTGGTGCTTTTAACCCCTCTACTACACAAGAAGCAGTCGCCTCACCGCGAGGAGTCCCCATCATCACACATTGTGGGGTACATGGGTCAACGTACCATCTTTCCGAAAAAATACACCCTGTGCGGTGGCCAGACCGTCGGTGTGCATGTAAGCAATTATGAGCATATATGCTGAAACTGGCGTGTAATAAGGCACCGCGACTTTCGTCGCCACAGTTACAGATAAAAACGGGATTCTCATGCAATGGGGTTAGACAGTTTACAAAAGATACATCTACTTTATTTTCACAAGTTACACAGGAACGATAAAACACCGGAAATGCCAAAAGGTACCCACCTCGAAATGTGTTGACCAGAACATCTGGGGCTGCAACTCGCTCACGATCGGCACCCGGACCTAAGAAAGTCCCCCAAAAGAACAACAGGTCTGACTGAATTGAATTCTTGTAAAGGTACGGAACCCAAAACTCCTCGCGATGGACGACGGGGCCGCATGCGACACGGCTGCGCGGTCAAACTCCCCGCACACCGCTCGCGAGCGGCGCCCCGCACGGTATTGGCCTCGCGGCGCGTGCGCTGCTTGCGGGAGGCACCCCGCGCGGTACCTGCCCGCCCGGGTGCCGTTGCTTGCGGGCGGCGCCCCGCGCGGCATTGGGCCGCATGCGCGCGCCGCCTGCGGGTGGCACCCCGCGCAGCACCTGCCAGCGCGGGTGCCGCAGCCCTCGGGCGGCGCCCCGCGTGGCACTAGGCCGGGCGGCGTGCGCCGCCTCCGGGTGTCGCCCCGCGCGGCACTAGCCCGCGCGGGTGTCTCAGCCAGTGGGCGGCGCCCCGCGCGGCACTTGGCCGCGCGGCGAGCGCCGCTCGAGGGTGGCGCCCCGCGCGGGTGCCGCAGCCCGCGGGCGGTGTGCCGCGCAGCGCGCGCTGCTTGCGGGTGTCGCCCCGTGCGGCACCAGCCCGCGCGGGTGCCGCAGCCCGCGGGTGGCGCCCCGCGCAGCACCTGCCCGCGCGGGTGCCGCAGCCCCGCGTGGCACCTGCCCGCGTGGGTGTCGCTGCCCGCGGGCGGCGCCCCGCGCGGCACTAGGCCGCGCGGCGCGCGCCGTCTCCGGGTGTCGCCCCACGCGGCACCAGCCCGCACGGGTGCCGCAGCCCGCGGGCGCCCCACGCGGCACCAGCCAGCGCGGGTGCCGCAACCCGCGGGCGGCGCCCCGCGCTGCACTAGGCTGCGCGGCGCGCGCCGCCTGCGGGTGGCGCCCCACGCAGCACCTGCCCGCGCGGGTGCTGCAGCCTGCGCGCGCCGCCTGCGGCTGTCGCCCTGCGCGGCACCAACCCGCGCGGGATTAGGCCGCGCGGCACGGCGGCGGCGGCGGCTAAACGGAAAACGATGAAACCTTAACGAATACCGAAAAAGGAACTTCGCTTACCACGATCTCGTCGAAGAAGATGATCCGCTCACACTTCCGCCTCCGGCACGTTGTTCGGAAGCGATCGGACTCCTCCGCTTTCTTCTTCTCTCATTTTTTTTCCTCCGGTTAGGGTTTTCTTTGCTCTTTTCTTTTTTTTTCTCTCCGGCTAGGATTTTCTCTTTTCTTTCGTGAAAAACCGATTTTTCTCTTGGTATGTACCGTAAAACCCACATTCTGGTATTTAATATTTAATAATAATTATTTAATCGCAAGAGATAATTTCTCATCCCCTCGAAAAGTGTGCCCGATCTTTTGTATGGATTCCGATGCACCCTTCGATTACCGCGATCTTCAAAACCCCTTTCAGGGGGATCCGTAAGTCGGAATCCAGATCCGATCACACCGCCGTTCATTGTTTTTCGAGCTCTATCACAGAAAAATACCCGCACCGCATGATAGTCAACTTAGGAAAACTCGATAATTCGATTTTCCCTAACTTTTAATTTACTAGTAAAACGATACACAAAAAGTCATGATATTACACGGATCCGCAGCCCGAATCCTTTATTATTTTCTTTTTTTGGATTTCAGGTATAAATATCCCTCCTCAGGCTTTATTTGCGGGATTTTTGAGCTGGTTTCTGGGGCACCCTTCGACAGGGAGTTTCTTCGTCGAGTCTTCTTCGCGTTTTGGCAACCTGGAGGATTTTTAGACGCCGTTTCATATTTTTCTGCCCCGACTCCGCGAGCTTCGACGCTTCTCCGACACCGATCTTTTCTGTCGACTCTTCGTCCGCGAGCTCCCCCGAGCTGAGTTCTTGGAGTTTTTTGCCGATTTTTGCGGCGATGTTTCCTTGAGAGGTAGATCTTCGATTTTCGTATGTACTAGTCCTCTTCGTTTTGGTTTTTTATGAGGTTTCACAGCACGTCTTCGGACCCCTCTTTTTCTTTGGTATATTCTGGACAGCGGGGGAGTTTTTATGCATTTTCTTAGCTGTTTGTTGGCGGAATTGGAAGTTTCAGGACTAGATTTCTATCTACTCTTTGGGAGGATCGCAGCCGTATTTTCCTTGGAATTTTTGGAGGGCATCTCGCAGGAGGTATTTTACTGTTTTGTGGGGAGATTTGCGGCAATGATGTCGTTTTGTGTATTTGGATCTAACCGCGGTGTTTGGCTTGTATCTCAGTGACCGGGAGGAGTTTTTTTGTGTTTTATACTTCGTTGGAACCATGGGGACCTGAGGATCGTTCACGTCTAGTTTCGGCTCATTCGGATTCCAAACCGACGAGCGCATCCAGGATGGTTTGTTTTCCTCCAAAACACCGAACTTCTTATTAATTCTAGTATGATAGGACTCAGCATGCTAGTATAGGTGATATTATTGTTGTATCATGTTATTGATAGAATTGTGGAACTTTGACTAGCACCCAATCATACGTTGCATGATTTTGACCAGACTAGTAGAAAACCCTCACTTGGGCTAGTTGTTGTATTTAGACATCCCTACACACTTTATTATTGCTTTCCTGCAGATAGTGTTTCTCCTCGCCCGGGTAGTGGGCCGAGTGGTCGGGATAGTGTAGGATGCATGTTGCGCTCGTGCCTGGGGGCCGAGTGGAGTCTAGTAGCTGAGGTCAGTTCAGGACTAGAGTTGGGGAGCCGTGGGTAGACAGTGGTCTCGAGCCGTGGAGTTTTTAGCTGATGTTGTTAGTGATGATCGAGGTTGTTGCCGATCTGATTGATCGTGGATTTGGATTATAGCCTGCAGGAGCCATATATATTGAGCTCAATAGAGATGCGCGGATACTTTCCTCGGTGGGGTCGCTCCCCTCGAGTGCCGCTCCGGAGCTAGGCCTGTTACTTTGCTATCGCGACTTGTCGATGCAGTCCGCGTGGGACACCCTATGTAAATCCCGTCCTTTTGTGGAAGTGTGATACTAGGTGGGCGCAGGTTTGACTGGACCCTATGTGGCAGTCAGGATGATTGGGTTGATTGAGTATATCGAGTAGATGCATATTTATCATCTGGATTATCCATTGAGTATTACAGATAGAGGTGTGGTGGCCCAAATCCCCGTGTAAGTTGTCCACGTGGTCCGCGATGAGAAAACACCAATTATTGGTGTATCGAGTCCGTAACGCGTCAAACGGACACGAAAAATAGACTTAGCGCACGAAAATACTGAAAATAGGCTTATTGGGCTCAACGGGCCCATTTTGGCTACAGGCTGGTCCACGGGCCCGGGCAGTAAGTCAGTGCGGGAGTACCTCTAGGAGTTCACGCAGTTGCTTAACTGTGTGCCCTTTGTCGCCCGCGACGAGCCACACCAGGTCCATCTGTTTGAGAGTGGACTTCGAAGTGAGATTTATACCCTAGTGCACGCTTAGAGGCTTCAGACTCTCGATGAGGCCATTGAGCACACCATATAGGTGGAGTGGGGCGACGCTGTGGTTGCCCGGAGAGGGGGATTGGCCGCGCAAAGTTCTGAGAGAAAGCGGCCAGCACCTGAGGATGGGGGACAGGCCAGTTCTTGGAAACCGCCATTACCGCCACGGCCTCAGTTTCATGCCATGGGCATTCTGATCGGCAAGGGCCTGGTGGATCCGAGAGACCACCGCAGTAGCAGCAGCAGTGATCGTAGTCTCAGCAGCAGCAGAGGTCATAGTCACAGTCACAGTCGTAGAGATCGCAGCAGCAGCAGCAGCGGAGACAGCCACAGTATTCTGAAAGGTGTATCTTTTGTGGGGGTCAGCATTTTTCCAGTACTTGTGATCAGCGATGGGGATGCTGCTATGGTTGTGGGCAGTCTGGGCACTGCGAGCTTTGTGCCCCTTTTCGACATCGGCAGCACCCTCTTCTGCATCAGCTCCTATTGCATCTCAGCAGAGGTTGACGACTCAGCGACCATATGTTCCAGTTAGCGAATCTCCTTCTTCCCACCCTTCTGACCGCCGACCACCATCTCAGAGCGGTCGTGTTTATGCAGCTCAGGTGGAGGACTTTTCAGCAGCAGACCATGCGGTGGTAGGTATCATTTTACTATCTGGCATTAGAGTTCGCACTTTATTTGATACTGGAGCATCTCATTTATTTATTAGTAGAACATTCGCATCGTTGCATGGGTTAGAGGTCAGGCGGTTACCACGTGCACGAGAGGTTCAGATTTCATATCATACTCTGCACGTGGAGGAGTGTTGTTGGTCCTGCCCTGTGCAGCTTGAGTCCTGGATTATGCCAGCAATCCTGTTGGTCTTGAGTCAGCTGCGGGATTTTGATATAGTGCTCGGGATGGACTGGCTGGCTCGGTACTTCGCGACGATTGATTGTACCGCGAGGACGGTAACCTTCAGCGAGCCAGGCCAGGAGGTGTTCGTGTACCATGGATGCCGGAGTACCCTTTTCGCCACTATGATTTCGACTTCGAGGGCGAAGCAGATGATTCGCAGGGGATGCGTAACCTTTTTGGCCAGTATGGTTGAGGGGCCTACGGCGGCACCGGAACTTGGGGATATCCCTATTGTTCGCGAGTTCCCAGATGTTTTTCCACCGGAGTTGACAAGTATGTCGCCGGATAGGGAGATTGACTTTATGATTGACGTAGTTCCGGGAACTGCGCCAATCTCTAAGACACCCTACCGGATGGCACCGGCAGAGCTGTGAGAATTAAAGGCGCAACTCCAGGATTTGATGGAGAAAGGTTTTGTTAGACCTAGTGTGTTGCCTTGGGGAGCGCCGGTGCTATTCGTGAAGAAGAAGGATGGCTCACTTCGACTGTGTGTGGATTATCGGGAATTGAATAAAGTGACCATCAAGAACAAGTACTCTTTGCCGCGGATTGATGATCTTTTTAATCAGTTGCAAGGGTCTTGTGTCTTTTCGAAGATTGATTTGCAGTCTGGTTACCACCAATTGAAGGTGAAGGCCGAGGACATTTCGAAGACAGTATTCAGGATGCGGTACGGGCATTATGAGTTCACCATCATGCCTTTTGGATTGACTAATGCCCCTGCCGCATTTATGGATTTAATGAACAGGATTTTTGGCCGTACTTGGATCGGTTCGTAGTGGTGTTCATCGATGACATTCTGGTTTACTCCCAGAGCGATGCTGAGCGTGAGGAGCACTTGAGGATTGTGCTGCAACTTCTACGAGAGAGGAAGTTGTATGCCAAATTGGTAAAGTGCGAGTTTTGCCTCCGGGAGGTGGTTTTCTTGAGCCGTGTAATTTTCGCCACAGGTGTGGTAGTGGACCCGGCGAAGATAGAGGCAGTCCAGGATTGGCCCCGACTGACGACGGTTACTGAGGTGCGTAGCTTTATGGGTTTAGCTGGATATTATCGTCGGTTTGTGGAGGGCTTCGCGAAACTCTCCACACCCCTCACTCGTTTGACTCGTAAAGGAATCAAGTTTATTTTGAGCGAGGAGTGCCAGAGGAGCTTCGAGGAACTGAAAAGTAGATTGATGTCAGCTCCTATCATTTTCCTCCCCATTATGGGGAAAGGATATGTGATCTACACCGATGCATCGCACAGTGGACTGGATGCGTGCTGATGCAGGAGGGTAGGGTAATTGCTTATGCTTCTCGACAACTTAAGGATTATGAGAAGAACTACCCTACTCATGACTTAGAGCTTGCCGCGGTGGTATTTGCACTGAAGTTATGGCGTCACTACTTGTATGGGGAGCACTGTGAGATCTATACTGACAACAAGAGCTTGAAATATCTGTTCACATAGAAAGAGCTGGATCTGAGGCAGCGCAGATGGTTGGAGTTGTTGAAGGATTATGATGTGGACATTCTTTACCATCCTGGCAAGACTAATGTGGTTGCGGATGCATTGAGTAGGAGAGCTGTGCAAAGCTTGACTATGTTGATCACAGACCAGGCGCCAATACTAGAGGAGATGAGGTGGCTCGAGCTAGAGGTTGTGTCCCTCGGGGTCTCTGCTAGACTGGCATCTATCGTCGTGCAGCCCACTCTACTGGATAGGATCAGGGAGAGACAGAGTGAGGACCCCCACTTGATCAAGATTAGAGATCAAATTTTGAGCGATCAGACTGGGGACTTTACAGTAGATGCTTCGGGACCATCCATCCTGGTGGGACTAAGATGTATAAGGACCTCAAGGCACACTTCTGGTGGAACAACATGAAGAGGGACATTGGGAGATTCGTGGCTCAGTGTTTAATTTGTCAGCAAGTGAAAACTGAACATTAGGTACCCGCTGGCAAGTTACAGAGTCTCCCAATCCCTGAGTGGAAATGGACCACATCACTATGGATTTTGTGGTTGGATTACCGAGGGCACAGGGAGGAGCAGATGCCATTTGGGTAGTAGTGGATAGACTCACCAAATCCGCCCACTTTTTGCCGATGCAGACTACTGGGTCACTTGAGCGGCTAGCCCAGTTATATTTGGATGAGGTGGCGAGGTTACACAGAGTGCCTGCCTCTATAGTATCAGATAGAGACCCGAGATTTGCTTTGCATTTCTGGAGGAGCTTACAGACGACCTTGGGGACTCAGCTCATATTTAGTACAGCTTTTCACCCACAGACTGATGTTAGAGCGGACGATACAGATTCTTGAGAATATGCTGAGGGCTTTCATCCTGGACTTTGGTGGAGGGTGGATTCGAAATTTATCCTTGGCTGAGTTTGCGTACAACAACAGCTTTCAGGCGAGCATCCAGATGGCTCCGTTTGAGGCGTTGTATGGACGCAAGTGTCGATCACCTCTTTATTGGAGTGACGTGGGTGAGAGACGGACTTTGGGGCCGGATATTTTGCTAGAAGCAGAGGAAAAGATCAGAGTGATTCGACAGTACCTTCAAACCGCCCAGAGCCGACAGAGGAGCTACGCTGATACATGACGACGAGACATGGAGTTTCAGATTGGGGATTATGTGCTTTTGAAAGTCTCGCCGTCCAAAGGAATCAGGAGGTTTGGCATTCGCGGGAAGCTCAGCCCCCGATTTATTGGACCTTTTGAGGTTTTGGAGCGTATTGGGCCAGTTGTCTATAGACTTGCACTTCCCCCCAGGCTTGCAGGTGTCCATGATATTTTTCATGTTTCAGCTCTGAGGAGATACATATTTGACCCGTCGCACGTCATCGACTTCACCCCGCTCGAGATCAGTGAGGACTTGAGATACGAGGAGCGCCCGTTGCGGATTCTGAATCGAGAGGTGAGATAATTGCGCAGTCGGGCCATCCCTTATGTGAAGACTTTGTGGAGTAATCATGGCGAGCGCGAGGCTACATGGGAGCTTGAGTCGGTGATGATGGAGACCCACCCCTACTTGTTCGAGGCTTCGGTTTGAGGTATGATCCTTGTTTCAAGAACGAAACTTTTTTTTAGTGGGGGAGAATGTGGTGGCCCAAATCCCCGTGTAACTTGCCCACGTGGTCCGTGATGAGAAAACACCTATTATAGGTGTATCGAGTACGTAACGTGTCAAACGGACGCAAAAAACAGACTCAGCGCACGAAAATACTGAAAATAGGCTTATTGGGCTCAACGGGCCCATTTTGGCTGCAGGCTGGTCCACGGGCCTGGGCGCGTGCACCAGGCGCAGCCGGCAGGGGCGGGGGCGACGTGGCATGAGTAGGTTGGGCAGGCCACTGTGCGGGCGCAGTGTGGCAGGCGGCAGTTGGGTCGGCTTCAGCTGGCATGCCAGGAGGGGGCAGACGGCGCGCTAGGCACGCACGCCACGTGGCACTGCGTGGTTGGCGGCCGCCAACCACACCCGCACGCGGGGCGGCCACCAACCACACCCGCACGCGGGGCGGGCCACGTGGCGTGGCTCGGGTGGATGAGCCCCGCTGTTGCGCGAGGCAGGATACACGACGCACCTTGGTTAATCCGGGCGCTGCCTCTGTGTTCCCTATTCGGCGCCCGAAAATTTTTCGGCACCCGAAAATGCACCCCAAACCCGCAGATTGGATTTTTTTGGATTTTGCCTATAAATAGGCTCTTGTGAGCCTCATTTCTTCCTTTGGCGATTTTTTTTTGGGTACCCTCTTGGGCTGAGCTCTTCCTCACCCTGTCCACCACCTCCTGAAGGATCTTGGGCATTTTTGGTGGCCACGGCATCGACGTTTTCCCCGACTCGGCGCACTTCGATGCTTCTCTGATTGTGGTTTTTTCCGTCGATGCTTCATCCGCGGGCTCCCCTGAGCTGACACGGGGGAGTTTTCAGCTAATTTTTATGGCAACGTTTTCACGAGAGCTAGATATTCGATTTCCGTATTTACCGTTCCTCTCTATTTCGAGTTTTTATGGGACTTTTTGGAGCTTCTTTAGACCCCATTTTCTATAGCAACTTTTTGGACAGAGCTGGAGTAATCTTGCATTTTCTCGGTCTATGATTGTCGGAACTGAAAGTTTAAGGACTCGATTGACATCTACACATAGAGAGGAATGCAACCGTATTTTTCTTGAATTTTTCTGAGGGCTCCTCGCAGGTGAGAATTTTTGTTTTTGGGGACTGTTGCACTGAACAGTAAAATGCAGATATTGTGATTGAAATTTTTGCGGCATTCGGCTTTTGTTACTATTTTCGTGGACCGTTCAGCGTTTCGTAGGAAAAGAGAAAGTTGGAACTTTTCATCACGATCGAGGTGAGCATTTTTTGCTTTGGTCACGGTTGAAAATTATGCTCGAGTTTGCTTCTACACTCGAGTGACGCGCCCGCTGAATTTTGTATCGGATTTTGGACAGCACTTCAGTGTTTTGCTTGCCGCCACCGATCCGGGGGGAGTTTTGGGGAGTTTTTGGATTCGTTGGAACCGTAGGAGTCTAGGGAACACGCACGTCAAATTTCAGCCCAATCGGATTCTGGATCTGTGCGTTCCAGGTGGGATGTTGAGCACCTCTTTCTACGGCATACTCACTAGGACTATTAGAGTGACCCCCGACTTGTTATTTATCTTTTCGCCACCCCATTGGAAATCTTGCATGAATAATTATCCTGATTAATTTTTTGCCTATCTATGGGGAATTGATGTACTACAGTAGTGATATCTTAACTTATATTATTAGCATGTAGCCATCCATGTGTACTTGGTACTTGTCACATCATATGATCTACCATATGTGAAATTGCTACTTGATTCTCTTTTCATTCCATATTACTCGAGAACAATTGTATGCTTGTATGGACATCTATATAGGCCATCTTTTATCACTACACTATCATATTGGGACTTGACTTAGGAGAAAATTTGTTTGTTTCTTTTTCTTCTCTTTCTCGCCTATAGACATGGGATTTATGTTGCTCGGGTCGAGAGCAGGGGCTTGGGATAGTGTAGTCGAGATCATTGAGTCTGGGATGGTTTTCACCAGATTTTTGGACTGTGGGGTGTCGCGGCAACCGCGGATATTTAGCGGTTGACCGAAGATTGACTTTTGCATCAGATTGGGGATCGGGGTTTCTTTAATGGATGGAGTTTCCAACTTTGAGCACAGTCATGATTAAGCCCTGCTGATTGAGGTACTTTCGACATGGTTACTTTACTCGTGTGGGTCGCTCCCATCGAGTGCCACTCCGGAGTAGGCGTTATGACCAAGCCGTGTGCCGGACAGTTGGTTACTTTGAGATCGAACCATGTGCCGATCAGTTACTGGGTTCTTGAGTTCGACGGCAAAGCAGGCAGTACTGGGTTTCATACCGGTCCATTTGATTGAGTTTATGTTGACAGATATTGTTCACTGATGCATGCATACAGTCTTTTTATTCTGTTCTGCATTAGGGGTATAGTAGTGGTTGTTTTCCTTATCAGCAGATTATTTTAGTATACCGCTTTTCCCCTTTTCTAGCCTCTGGTAGACTTAGTGGGTACGTCGGAGTTTGAGAATTTACCTACTGGGGGCTACTGGTTTTACTAGTGGTTCTCACACCTATTGTTGTTTCCCCTTTTTCTTCCCTTTGTTTTCCAAAGTCTTCTGCGGGAGCTGCTGGGCCTTCGGCAGCTGATCGAGGTAAGGGTATCACTGAGTAGATAGATCTTCTGCCCGATTGAGAGAGTTTAGCTAGACTTTTGGTGTACCCGTTTTACTCAAACTAATGTACTTACTTTCTTTTGGGTCTGGCTTTAGCCAGCTGGTTGTATTATTCTGGTGAGCTGGGAGATATTATTGTACTTATTACAGCTGTATTTCACTTTCAATTTCAGTTTCAGTCTGAGATGTTATAGTTTTTAGTTTCAGCTCTATACTTGCGCTCTTTTATTGTTCATCTTATATATGAGCAGTTTTTTGGCGCTTCGTGTAAGCGAAAAATTCCGTGTACATGGCGGATCTGTTGTAGGGCCCCAAAACCCCATATAGCTTTTTTCCGTGAATCCATGATGTGAAACACCTGGTATAGGTGTGTTGGGCCAGTAACGCATCAAATGGATGTGTTGGATGGACTCAGTGAGGTTCCTAGATCAAGCCTGTCCTTCGGCTGCTTTTGTTGAATTTTAGAAGAGTTTTCAGGCTGATCGGAGGTCGGATTTGGATTCAGTGCGGAAAAATGCTTGAAAACGGCTATTTGCTTGTATTTTTCTGAGTCCGGATGCCCAAAAAGGGCTCCCGAAAGTTTTTAGTGGATTCGGGTGCATGGGGGAGGCCGTAGACCGGCCGGGTGCCACGTGGCCGCCTATTATTGGCCGGTTCAGGTTGCGCGGTCCACGGAGCGGCGCCGGGTGGCGCATGGACCCAGCGCGGGGACACGTGGGGCCCCAGGAGTGGCCGGCACGCGATGCGCGGTCCACGGAACCCCGCTCGGGTGCATAGACCGGGCACGGGGACACGTGGCAGCTTATGATAGGCGGGCTCATGCGGCGCGGTCCACTGAGGTGCACGCCGGCGCCTCGGGATGTGTGCACGTGTGGGGAGCAGGCGGCGCGGCCGGCGAGGCGCACGTGGGCGCGGTCGGCGGGTCGCGCGGGCGGGCCACGTGGCGCCCTGCGATTCGCCGGCGCCACCCACCCGCGATGACGGGGGCGCGACACGTGGCGGAGTCCAAAAGGCCTTGCACTTGCTGTTCCCTGTTTGGGACACGTGTCAAGTGTTGGCGGTTTCGGGCGCTGGTTGGACGGGGCATTGTATCGCGTTTGGTGTGACAGTTGGATTCGGGCGCCCGAAAAGGTGCGCCCGAATCCGAAACAGCGGGCTTTTTGTGTTGGGCCTATAAATAGGCCCCCTTTGCTGGCTTTTTCTCGTTTTGCTGGGCCTTTTCATAGTGGTCCTTCTTCAGAGAAATTGTTCACCCTTGTGTTTTACATCTTGTGGAGAAGTTCCAGATTTTTTGGAGGACGCTACTTCAACATCTACTGCGATTCGGTGCACTGCGACGCACCTTCCATGTTAGCCTTTTTCGTCGCGTTTCGGTCTGCGGACTCTCCTGGGCTACCCCGATGGAATTTTCAGGTGATTCTTGTGCCCACGTTTTCAAGACAAGTAGGGCTACGACTTTTGTATTTTTAGCTTCTCCGTATTCCAAGGTTTTCTTGGGCTTTTCGGACCATTTTTGTGACCTCTTTTCTGTGATGGAAATTTGGACAGCACCGGGGTTTTTGTGGGTTTTCTCTGCACTCGAGAGTCGGAACAACGAGTGCAAGTACTCGATTTACATCTACCCGTAGCAAGGAACATTGTCGTATTTTTTCTGAAATTTTTGGAGATTGCTTCGAAGGTGAAAATTATACTTTTTATGGACAGAGTACTGCAGACTTTTGATCATTGGAAGTTTCGCGTGTACCGCGGTGATTAATTTGTATCTTGGCCTACAGGTGTCGAAACGGGACGAGTAAGTACTCGTTTTTCATCTACTCGTCGCGAGGATCGCAACGGTGATTTTTCTGGATTTTTCTGAGGATTGCACTGAGGTGAATTTCTTTATTTTCCGTGCTATTTTGCAAAACAATATTTACTGCTGTGGAGTTGTTCATTTTTGCCGTGTGCGATCTATTTTTATTGTAGTTCTCGCATTTTGGAGGTTTGCGGGGATTGAGGATCTTGGACATCGAGGAATCTCGTATTGTTGTAGTTTACGCTTTTCGAGGTGGGTAGTTGTTGTGGACCTCATCTTTGATTTACTCACTAGGAATATTAGAGTGATCCCCATTGTTGAATGCCGATTAGTATATCGTGGGTAACATGCATGCTTGTATAGTTGGACTTTTGCTATGTTAGTACTTAGTGTTCTTATGAGATCTTTATTATCCTGGAATATCATGTTCTAATCAATTTAAGAATAACGATATTTGTCTTTCTTTTATCATCATGAGGACACATGCATGCTTGTATGGACATCTAGTTAGGCCACCTTTTTCTGCTACACTATCATGCTGGGAATTTGACTCAGGAGAAACCATGATTTCTATATTATTCTCCTTTATTATAGACCCAGGATATTTGTTGCTCGGGTTAGAGCAGGGGTTTGGGATAGTGTAGCCGGGGCCTAGATTTTGGATTGTGGGGTATTGCGGCAACCGCAGATATTGGGCGGTTGACCGGATGTTACTTATGCATCAGATTTGGGGATCGGGGTTCATTAGTGGATGGATTTTTCCCACTTCGATCATAGTCGTGATCCAGTCCTGCTATAGTGAGATATTGAGACATGGTTACTGTACATGTGAGACATGATTACTTTACTCGTGTGGGTCGCTCCCCTCAAGTGCTACTCCGGAGTGTGCGACCGTGCCGGACAGAAGCCGGTCTGTTACTTATTTTGGGATGCGACCGTACCGGTCAGAAGTCGGTCTGTATCCCGCGGATGGGTTCTTGAGTTCGACAGCAGAGCAGGCAGTGCCAGTTTTTACAGGTGGTTAGATTGGGCTTATACAGTCAGACACATTCACTGATGCATTCTTATAGTTACACCTTTCTGGCTCTGCATTTAGAGGCTTAGTAGTGGTAGCTTCATTTTCTTATCAGTAGTACCGTTTATAGCTTACCACCTCTCCTTTACTTTTTGCCTCTGGTAGACCTAGTGGGCACGTCTGAGTTTGAGGCTTAACCCACTAGGGGAGGCTACTGTTTTTATAGTAGTTCTCACCTCCATCATCTTTTTCTTTGTTTCTCCCTTTGTTTTGCAGAGTTCTCTGTAGGAGTTGCTGGGCCGTCAGCATCGGATCGAGGTAAGAGGATAGCGGACTAGATACAGTGTCCACCCAACAGTATGCTAGCTGGACTTTTGATGTACCTCTATCTTCTCAGACAGTTTTTATTGTACTTTATTTTTGGGTCTGGCTTTGGCCAGCTGGTTATATATTTGTGGTGAGCTGGGAGAGATACTTGTATTTATTTATAGTTGTTCTTTACTTTATTTCCAGCTTCAGTCTGAGATGTAGTAGTTTTAGTTCAGCTCTGATTTTATGCTCTTTTATTATTATCTCTTATATCTGAGCAAGTTACCAGCGCTTCATGTACGCAGAAAATACCGTGTACACGGCGGATCTGTAGACGGGCCCGGGTTCTGGTTTACACCCGGGGCGTGACAGATTAGGTGGTATCAGAGCTTAGGGAATGGGTCAGTTGGGACTTAGGAAACCCTAGGCTTTTTGGGCAGACCCTAGGATGATAGGGCGTGAGTGGCGTGATATTTCGCGAAAGTCGGTGATTTATTTAGTTGACTCTTCCTGTGAGTGAAGAAGGATTGGCATATCCTATTTCTGGTGGACAATTATGTTGGCTGCAGACAACATAAAGTTACAGAAATAGGGGGATGCCTTTGACTTTCGCTAGATTGGGTCGAGCGTGGTTTTGTTACTGACGTATGGTTTCTTGTGGCAGGATGCCTCCCCGACGCCATATCCCTACCCGGGGTACTCCTATACCCCCGGATGAGCCGGAGCAGTCCAAACCTTCTGAGCTTAGTGAGTTGAGGGCCTTGGTGGCCCAGTTGACTTAGAGTACTCGACGACAGGAGCAGAGGATGGATCAGTTTCTTGCCCAGAGAGAGGCACCGCCCCTGACTGTTTCTGAGGCCCCTGCACCACCAGTTGTACCATCTATTCCGACGGCACCATCGTCGAGTAGCGGGGCTCCGGGAGCGATCCGGCCTTTGACACCGGATGAGGAGCAGGATATCACTGACAAGCTCACCAAGTTTTGTCTGCGGGGACCGCCTAGATTTTCGGGGCGGGATACATAGCCATGGGAGATTGGGATGTGGTTATCAGCGATGGAGAAGCTATTCAGGGACTTCTTCATCGATCCGAGGTACCGAGTGCATATAGCGGTGCACTGTTTGGATGGTGATGCAGTTGCCTGGTGGCATCGGGTAGAGCCACTGGAGTTTCAGATTACCCGACAGCTACCTTGGGCCGAGTTTCGACGAAAGATACTGGATACTTACTTCTCGACTAGTGTTAAACGGAAACTGGAGGATGATTTGAAGAACCTTCAGCAGGGTGACCGACCGATTCAGGCATATTATCAGGAGTTTATGCAGTTGCTCAACTGCGTGCCATTCGTCGCACGTGATGGTCCCCATCAGGTGGAGTTATTCGAGGCAGGCCTCCGTACCGAGATTTACACTTTAGTGCATGCTCAGAGGCTCCCGACTCTCGAGGAGACCGCGGAGCATGCCCAGTGGGTTGAGAGAGGAGATCACATGGTTGCCAGGCGAGGTGGTATGGTCGCGCAGAGCTCCGATAGGAAGCGACCAGTACCAGATGACGGGGGACAGGCCAGTTCATGGAGATCGCCACGACCGCCGCGGCCTCAGTTCTCTGGCCATTGGCGTTCTGAGCGGCGAGGGCCTGGTGGATCCCAGAGGCCACCGCAGCAGCAGCAGAGGTCACAGCCGAGGCAGCAAAGGTCTCAGCGGCAGTCTCAGAGGCCACAGCAGCAGCGGAGACAGACCCAGCCTTCAGATAGGTGTGTTTTCTGCAGGGGTTAGCATCCGTCAGACACGTGTGACTTGAGGTGGGGTCGATGTTTCCGGTGCGGACAGCCTAGGCACATGCGAGCTACCTGCCCTCTTTCTACATTATCGGCACCTTCTTCGGCTTTGGCTCCTTATTCACCTCAGCATCGGCCACCAGCTCAGCGGCCCTATGCTCCAGCGAGCAGGCCATCTTCTTCCCACCCCACCGACTACCGGCCTCCAGCACAGAGCAGGCAAGTATATGCCACCCAGTTAGATGACTCCTCAGCAGCCAACCAGGTGGTGGCAGATATTACATTACTTTCTGGCATTAGGACTCGTACCTTGTTTAACACCGGAGCATCACATTCTTTTATTAGTCGAGCATTTGCATCCCTCTATGGTATAGAGATAGATCCTATGTTGCATGCATTAGAGGTTCAGATTTCAGATCATGTTTTGCATGTCTAGGAGTATTGTGAGGCTTGCCCGGTACAGTTGGGACCTTGGATCTTGCCGGTAGACTTGCTTGTCTTGCGGCAGCTCCAGGATTTTGACGTGGTACTAGGTATGGATTGGTTGTCGCGATACTTTGCCACTATTGACTGCAGAGAGAGGACGGTGACTCTCCGCGAGCCATGATAGGAGGAGTTTATCTTCAGAGGTTGCCAGAGCACGTTGTTCGCAGCGACTATTTCTTCGGCGAGGGCCAGGCGGATGATGAGCAGAGGTTGCACTGCCTTTCTGGCTACTATCGTGGAGGTGCCTACGGTGGCACTGGGACTCGAGGATATCCCCATTGTCCGCGAGTTTCCAGATGTGTTTCCCCTTGAGTTGACGACTATGCCGCCGGGTAGGGAGATAGAGTTTGTAATTGACGTGGTCCCGAGAACCACGCCAATCTCGAAGGCACCTTATCGGATGGCGCCTGCCGAGTTGAGGGAACTGAAGGCGCAGCTGCAGGATCTTATGGACAAGGATTTTGTTAGACCCAGTGTATCGCCGTGGGGAGCGCCTGTTTTATTTGTGAAGAATGATGGTTCGCTTCGATTGTGTGCGGATTATAGGGAGCTGAACAAAGTGACCGTTCAAAACAAGTATCCATTACCGCGAATCAACGATTTGTTTAATCAGCTGCAGGGAGCTTCGGTGTTTTCGAAAATTGATCTCCAGTCCGGTTACCACCAGTTGAGAGTGAGGGCCGAAGATATCTCCAAGACGGCATTCAGATCTTGGTACGGGCATTATGAGTTCACGGTGATGCCATTTGTTTTGACGAATGCCCCTGCCGCATTTATGGATTTGATGAACCAGATATTTCAGCCGTATTTGGACCTGTTTGTTGTAGTATTTATTGATGATATATTGATTTACTCCCGTAGTGATGTGGAGCATGAGGAGCACTTGAGGACAGTGCTACAGCTTCTGCGAGAGAAGAAGCTGTATGCCAACCTTAACAAGTGCAAATTCTAGCTCCGGGAGGTCGCCTTTTTGGGCCACGTAGTGTCAGCTACGGGAGTGGTGGTAGATCTGGCCAAGGTGGAGGCTATTCGAGATTGGCCAAGGCCAACGACTATCACCGAGGTGCAGAGTTTTCTAGGTTTGGCTGGCTATTATCGTCGATTTGTGAAGGGCTTTGAGAAGCTTTCCACTCCCCTCACACGTCTGACCAGGAAAGGGGTTAAGTTTATTTGGAGTGAGGCTTGTCAGAGCAGTTTTGAGGAGGTGAAACAGAGGTTGATGACGACTCCGATCCTTGCTCTCCCGATCATGGGAGAGGGATTTGTGATCTACAGCGACGCCTCTCACAGTGGTCTGGGTTGTGTACTGATGCAGCATGGTAGGATAATTGCCTATGCTTCACGGCAATTGAAGGACTATGAGAAAAATTACCCTACTCATGATCTTGAGTTGGCAGCGGTCGTGTTTGCTCTGAAGCTGTGGCGGCACTATTTGTATGGAGAGCACTACGAGATTTACACTGATCATAAAAGCTTGAAGTATCTATTCACTCAGAAGGAGTTGAACTTGAGGCAACGCTGGTGGTTAGAGTTGCTAAAGGATTATGACGTGAGTATCCTATATCATCCCGGCAAAGCCAATGTCGTGGCAGATGCTTTGAGTAGGAGGACGAGTCTTAGTATGATGATTTCGCAGTAGGCACCGTTAGTGAAGCAGATGAGACGGTTGCAAATAGAGGTTGTATCCCCTGGGATCTCTCTAGACTTATGTCTTTGGTCGTGCAGCCCACTCTGTTGGACAGGATTAGAGAGAGACAGAGTGAGGACCCCCACTTGATGAGGATTTGAGGGCAGATTCAGACTGAGTTGACAGGGGATTTTTCAGTCGACACTTCGGGAGTACTGCGGTACAGGACCGAGCTTGTGTGCCTATGGATTCAGAGAATCGAGAACAGATCTTGAGAGAGGCCCATTATACACCTTATACCATTCATCCTGGTGGGACTAAGATGTATAAGGACCTCAAGGCACATTTTTGGTGGAGTGGTATGAAGAGAGACGTTGGGAGATTCGTGGCTCACTGCTTAACTTGTCAGCAAGTAAAGGCTGAGCATCGTGTACCCGCTGGCAATTTGCAGAGTCTCCCAATCCCGGAATGGAAATGGGATCATGCCACTATGAATTTCGTCACTGGACTGCCGAGGGCACAGAGTGGGGCTGATTCGATCTGGGTAGTCGTGGATAGACTCACCAAGTCCGCTCACTTTCTACCGGTGCAGGTGACTTGGCCTTCGGAGCGCCTGGCGCAGTTGTACCTAGCTGAGGTGGTGAGGTTGCATGGTGTACCCGTCTCGATTGTATCAGATAGAGACCCGAGGTTTGTCTCGCATTTATGGAGGAGTTTACAGACAGCCTTGGGGACGCAGCTCTGATTTAGCACAGCATTCTACCCACAGACTGATGGGCAGTCTGAGGGCACCATACAGACCCTCGAGGACATGTTGAGAGCGTGCGTCCTGGATTTTGGAGGAGGGTGGTACCGACACTTAGGATTGGTTGAGTTTGCGTACAACAACAGCTATCAAGCGAGCATTCAGATAGCTCCGTTTGAAGCGTTGTATGGACGCAAGTGTCGGTCACCCCTATATTGGAGTGACGTGGGTGAGAGGAAGACTTTGGGTACTGATCTATTGTCAAAGGCAGAGGAAAATGTTAGATTGATACGATGACATCTCGAGACCGCCCAGAGTCGACAGAGGAGCTATGCTGATACCTGACGGCGAGAGTTAGAGTTTCAGGTTGGTGATCATGTCTTCTTGAAAGTCTCGCCTTCGAAGGGGGTCCGGAGATTTAGAGTTCGTGGGATGGTTAGTCCCCGGTTTATTGGACCCTTTGAGGTACTGGAGAGAGTTGGCCCTGTTGCTTATCGAGTTGCTCTTCCTCCACGCCTGGCTGGAGTTCATGATGTGTTTCACGTCTCTGCTTTGAGGAAGTATGTATTTGATCCTTCGCACGTGATTGACTTCACCCCACTGGAGATTGGGGAGGACCTTGGGTATGAGGAGCGCCCGTTGCGGATTCTGGCTCGCGAGGTGAGAGAATTGCGCAAACGGGTGATACCGTATGTGAAGATTTTATGGAGCAACCACGAGGAGCGTGAGGCCACTTGGGAGCTGGAGGAGGTGATGAGGGATACCTATCCTTTCTTGTTCGAGGCTTCTAGTTGATGTACGTTTGTCTTGCTTTCTAAGTTTCGTGGACAAAACTTCTTTTTAGTGGGGGAGGATGTAGGGCCCCAAAACCCCATGTAGCTTTTTCCCGTGATTCCACGATGTGAAACACCTGGTATTGGTGTGTTGGGCCAGTAACGCATCAAATGGATGTGTTGGATGGACTCAGTGAGGTTCCTGGATCAAGCCTGTCCTTTGGCTGCTTTTGCTGAATTTTAGAAGAGGTTTCAGGCTGATCGGAGGTCGGATTTGGATTCAGCGCAGAAAAACACTTGAAAACAGCTATTTGCTTGTATTATTCTGAGTCCGGATGCCCAAAAAGGGGCTCCCGAAAGTTTTCAGTGGATTCGGGTGCCTACCAGGGGCCGACACGTGGCGGGGCCCAATTCGGCCACGACGCGCGATGCTGGGCGCGTGGTCGTGGTGTGGCGCCCGTGCCGCCACGTGGCGGCCTCCGGGTGGACACGCGCGGTCGCAGGGGGCCCGTGCTGCCACGTGTCGGCCCCTGGTAGGCTCGCGGTGCGGGGTGTTTTTCCTCGGGTTACTGTAGTGCCCGAATTGGGAGGTTTCAGGCACCCGAATGTGGAATTCGGGTGCCCAAATCTCGGCGCTTTGGGCTATATAAAGCCCAAAACATCCCCTTTTCTCCTTTTTCCTCTTTTTGCTCCGTCCGTGCATGCGAGAGAGAGAGAGAGGGCATGTGGGGGAGTTTGCGAGGTGCCGCAAGCGCACCGTTTGTGCCGTGGAGCGCGTGCGAGGTGTTCCTTGGAGCCGGGCGAACGTGCGGGTGCTTGTCTGACGACGCACCGACTTTAAGGTTGGTTTCGCTCGTCTTTTTGCAGTGTTTTTGGGCACAGTTTTGGGGTTTACCCTTTTGGATTTTGGATTTGACCCCTTGCCTTTGTGCTTGTTACGGACCGTTGTTTACCTCACCCTTTTACGTGTGACTCCGGTGGCGTGCACCGTTTTGTATGCAACTCCGGTGGTGTGCACCGTTTTGCGTGCGGACTCGGGTGGTGTGCACCGTTTTGCATGCGGACTGTGGTGACCTGGATCTCTGCAGGGCTTCTACAGTATGACCAGCAGCTTCTGGAGGCTTACGTGGTGTGTCGGTGGTGTTTGTGCACAATTTGGACACAAGTGATGGACTTCGGGTAAAAAATGGATCACGTGGGTGATCGGTTGACCCCGTCGGATGTTTAGAAGTGATTTCGCGCGAAACGAATATCAAAATTGGACAAAAGAACACCTTTCCGGATGCCTTCGGCAATTTTTAGAGTTGGAATTTGGCAACACGGACAGCGGATTTGGATTCAGCGCGCGAAAACGATAAAAATGGACTACTTGTATTTTTCGGAGCCCGGGTGCCGCGCACGGATTTTGAGGCAAGGGGGCACTGTTCCGACGGCCGGGGGCAGCGTCGGCGGCGGCGGGCAGCGGCGGAGCACGGCGGCGCGGGCTCGGGCAGGCGACGGAGCAAGCGCGGGCAGCACGCCGGCAGGCGCGCGGGCAGCGCGCGCGGGCAGGCGCGTGGTGCGTGGGACCTTCTTGCCACGTGGCATCTTCTCAGTGGTCCACAGTGGACATGTGGCGGGCTAGGACTGGTTGGTGCGGTGGTCGCGGTCCACGGAGGAGCGTGGAGAGCTGTGGACCGGGCGGGACCACGTGGCGGCCACTGTTTGGCCGGTCCACGTTCACTCGGTCCACGGAGCTGGTGTAGATGGCCTCGGGAAGCGCGCCTGGCCGGGGCGCAGGCGGCGGGCGCCGGCGCGTTGACGCGCGGTTCCCGCGCGTGGGCGGCCACGTGTCGTCTTCCGCGAGGGGCCACGCGGCGCAAGGCTAGCGGCCGGCCTTGGTGTCTGTTGTTCTGCGCTGACGTGGCGCAACCACAGCGATCCGAGCGCGTGATGAACGGCCGGATCGGGCTGCACTGTTTGCTCCCGATTCTTCCGGGTGCCCGGAAAATGCACCAGGAAGTGCTTTTGGGTCCAGATTTCAGCCTATAAATAGATTTTGAGGGCCCTTTTGTGCAGGTTTTGGAGTTTTTGGAGCTCCCTCTTCTGCAAGAGACCTTCTACACTGTATTTTCTACCTCCCTTGGATCTTGGGCATTTTTGGAGACTGTGGCCTCGGCATTATCTGCGACGCGCTGCACATCGACGCACTTTGGATTTTTGGCTATTACCGTCGCTCTAAAGTCCGCGAGGTACACCGGATCACCCCGATGGAATTTTTAGCCGATTTTTGCGGCAACGCGTTCAAGAGAGGTAAGGCTTCGTTTTCCGTGTTGTTCACTTCTCCTCGTTTCGAGTTTTCGGCACTGTTCCCGAGGTGTTTCTGTGACCCCTTTTCCTGCTGTGATGTTTTGGACAGCGGAGACTTGTCGATTTTCTATCATCGTGCTCATGCATCGGATGGAGGCGTGCCTATAGTCGTTTTGCATCTTCACATCGCAAGGAACATCCTCGTAATTTTTCTGGATTTTACTGAATTTTTTCGAAGGTAAGAAAATTCCATTTTTCTGGACAGAGTTGTACAGTTTTTGTACTCGGGAATTTCGAGATGGTCACCTTGTGGATTTTGTAACTTGAGCTACAAAACTCGGATTGAGACGTGAAGGTACTCGTTTCGAAGGACTCGACGCGTCGATCGCAGCGGTATTTTTATTGGATTTTTATGAGGATTCTTCGAAGGTTAGATTTAAGCTTCTTTGGAGTTGTATCCCGCAGTTTTTGCAGTGTAGTGGATTGTCGGCGCTCCGCATTGTATAATTTGTATCTTGGCCTACAGGTGTCGGAACGGGGCATATAAGTACTCGTTTTGGGGCTACTCGTCGTGAGGATCGCAAAAGTGAATTTTCTGGAATTTTTGGAGCACTGTACATAGGTGAAAGTTCCCTTTCCCTCTGCTGGTTTGTTGTAACAGCATGTGCTGTTTTGGAAAAACAGCAAGTGTATGTTTGGGGGTATTGATTAGTGAGTTGTGTTGTTTGTTGTGGTGTTGCATGTTGGGGTGATGTTATTTGGAGACGAGACTTGCGCGACATGTACCGATGATGCGGGTTCAGTGAATTTTGTTAGCAGGCGGCCACGCTCTTCACCGACTTCAGCTTTGCCTGCAGAAAGCGTTTCAGGTGGGTGCTTTGTTTCCAGAATCGGTGGACGGTTCTCTAATTCTTTATGTTAGGATGCATGCATGTCTTGGGTACATGTTTTGTGATTGAGAGGTAGGTAAGCTTGGTAATAATAATTGTGTAAATAATTGCAAGAATAGTATTTATAATGTATACTAAGGAATTGCATGATTTGGATAACTATGTTGGTGATTAGTGTAAGCTTACCTAGGATAATGTTACCCTATGTGATTATGTAGCATGCCATGTTAGCACATAGCCCTTTATGTGGCTCGTTTATGCGATGGGCCAGGATTATGTAGCTATGTGCGGATTTTACTCTGAGGAGTTATTATGGATCGAGGATTATGGACAGGTGTAGGCATTGGTGATTTTGGCATATGGTTTACTTTCTTGCATCTTTCTTGAGGACAAATGCATGCTTGTATGGACATATAGTTAGGCCACCTTTTACTGCTACACTACTTATTGGAACTTGACTTAGGAGAAACCATGTTATCCTTTTCTCCTTCTTTGTTAGTCAGGCGGTCTGTGTTGCTCGGGTGCGAGCAGGGGTCTGGGGTAGTGTAGCCGGGACATTGGTGTCAGGGACGGGTTGTGCTGGTTTGCGGTTGGCAGGGTTTTGCGGTGACCGCGGACTTTGGGCTGTTGACCGGAGGTCGGCTATAGGACATGGTTATAGACGACAGCGTATTGCGGCAACCGCAGATATTGGGCGGTTGACCGGATGTTTACTTTTGCATTAGATTGGGTATCAGTTTTCTCTAGTGGACGGAGATTCCCACTATTTGAGTACTTTTGCATCTGATTGAGGACAGAGGTTTTCTTTAGTGGTTGAGCTTTCCCACTTTGATCAGAGTCATGATCTAGTCCTGCTGATTTATATTACTATTATACTTATCACTGAGATTCTTTACTCGTGTGGGTCGCTCCCCTCGAGTTCCACTCCGGAGTGTGTTACAGACAGGCTTTGTTTTCTTGAGACTCCTTTTCATCGGTGCTATGCGTCGGCCAGCATACCCGATACAGGCAGGCACAGCAGGCAGTACCAGTTTTACTGGTGGCACTAGATTGGGTTTATTACAGGCATTTACTTTATTGTTGCACTCGTGTCAGGGGGACTGAGTGGAGTCTATTAGCTGTGTTTAGACCAGTGCTAGTGTTGTTGGGAGCCGTTTGGTTTGACGGTGGTCCCGTGTCGTTGAGAGTACTTTGACCGTTGTGTGTGAGGTTGAGCATATTGAGTCTATCCGTTTTGGGAGAGAGCGTGGATTTCGACTATAGCCTGCATGAGCCACTTTTCGATAACGAGTTAGTCCATTTGGACACCCTACGTAATTCCTGCCCGTCAGCGGGAGGTGGTTGTAGGTGGGCGCAGGTTTGACTGGACCAGATGTGGCAGTCAGCTCGATTGGGTCGATTGTGCACTTCGTGTGCTAGTGGTTGCATACTATTCTTTGGTTCTCCCCTTTTGAACATTTAGATAGAGGCATGGTAACTATTGAGAGTCTCCAGCTTTCTTATTTCAGTCTTTACTGCTTTGGTTATCTCATGCCTCTAGTGGACTTAGTGGGCAGATCGTCGGGCCTGGTGGCGGTACCCACTGAGAACTCCCTTTTGGTGTAGTTCTCACACCCGTTGGGGGTTTTCCCCCTCCCTTTCTTTTCTCTCCTTTGTTTTGCAGAGTCTTAGCGGGTGTTGCTGATTCTGCGGTTGTTGATCGAGGCGAGGGAGTCGCGTGCCAGATCCCTACCCGTCGTTGGAGAGTAGCGGTACCCCTTCAGAGGAGAGCTTCAGTAGATTAGCTATTTTATTTTCCTCTTTTGAGAGACTGATGTAGTGAGGACATGATATGTATTGAGAGTCTGTACACTAATGTAGTTATTGGAGATACCTCCCTGTTGAGTTCTGATTTTGTATATGAGGATATTGTATGATTATCATTTTTGGGAGATGGACATTGTTGTATTATTTCCAGTTGTACAGTGGTTGATTGTAGTTTTACAGCAGATTTTCATTTTTAGCTCTGATATCTGTTAGCTGTAGTACTTTTCTTGCAGGTAGGACGTTTCGCCTATGCGGAGTTTGGCATAGGTGGCGGATCTGTTGGAGAGCCCGGGTCGCAGTTTCGACCCCGGGGCGTGACAGATTAGAGTGGTATCAGAGCCTAGGTTGTAGGTCATGGTGGACTTAGAAACCCTAAGCTTATGGTTTGACCCTTGGTTAACTTCGTGAGAGTCGTGATTTATAGCGATAGTCCTGATTGAGTTTTATACCTCTTCCACGGGACGGGAAGAGTGATTCTCATGTTTATTCTCCTAAGTGATTATGTTGGCTGTGGACAACATAATGTTGTGGAACGGGTGACATGCTTTAGACTTTCGCTGGATTGGGTCGAGCGCTGTTGTGTGCTGTTTTGTGGTTTCGTCGTGGCGAGCGGTGTCTCCCCGACGCTGGGTGTTGACCCGTGTGCATCCTGTCATAGCAGATGAGCTTGAGCGGTTGGTTTTGGGCCGGATACCCGGATCGAGGTCAGAGAGTTCCGGACCCAGATGACAGGATTGTCAAAGGCTTATCAGCGGCAGAGCGAGCAGCTGGTTTTAGCGACACAGTTGTCGGAGCACTGAGTAACCCGCTCCGTACCAACGTTTAGTGTCGAGGCACCGAGGTAGGGTGGATAGTTGACAGCAGAGGAGCTGTGGGACATGATCGATCTATTGAGCCAGATTTGGCATATGAACCATCCCGACTCGTAAGATTGAGTTTGGAGCCTTTGGAGGCAGAGTCGTGGTTGGTGGTGAGGAAGGGATCAATTGAGATCCTCCCTGTGCTAGAGAGTTTTTGCAGTTGTTGAACTGCGCGCTCCATGTTAGAGGGACGAGGCGCACAGGATATATGTGACTGGGAGTGGATTGCGCCAGGATACCTTTCAGTTTATTTAGTCCTTCCGTTACAGGTTTTGACGCCTCGTTGGAGTAGGCATTGTGTATGGAGCGTGGCGCTGCAGTTCCTTTGGATAGGGATCTGCCGCCAGAGGCGAGTTCTGGATATTGGTGCTTGGCGCCAGGTGATGGAGGACAGATGGGCCAGCAGAGGCATTTCTGATTTCTTCTTCTAGGGTAGTGATTTCTAATATATCAGAGATCGGGTGGACCCCAATGGCAGCATCAGCATCTACATCAGAGTGGCGCGGCGGTAGCATGGATTGGTGATCTGCGAAGGGCCGCATTCGTCGCCCCGGTGTGAGCAGAGACAGAGGTCGTGCTCCCCTTGTTGATAGTCTTGATTTTCAGGCAGATTGAGCGACGACCACCTGCATCGAGTGGATGAATCTGTGCCGCCCGGTTGGAGGGCGCCACAGTAGTGGATCGAGTTGTCGCAGGTGTGATTTCATCACAACAGTCGGAGTTAGAGCATGTTGCATTCCTGCATGGACTAGAGGCAGATTTGTTATCACGTGCACTAGAGGTACAGGTTCCTGTTGGTGTGATGCATGTGGAGGAGGCTTTTGGATCATGTCCAATGCAGTTGAGGCCGCGAGTTATACCGGCAGACTTATTGGTAATTGTGGCAGTTCGGTATTTTGACCCTGTGCTTGAGATTGATTGGCACAATTCCAAAGAATGTTTTGGCTGAGGAGAGAGAGGATTTTGATCTTCGGCAAGGCAGACAATAGGAGGCTTGGTTGTTGAGACAGTTAGAGCACACAGGTTTTAGCGACAGTGTGAGAGGTGCTTACGGCGGCACCGGGACTCAAGGATATCTCTGTTGCCCACGAGATCCCGGGTGTGATTTCACCTGAGCTGTTGACGATGCCGCCGGGTAGGGAGAAAGAGATTGCGTTTGACGTGGTTCGGGGAACCGCGCCACTCTCGACAGCACCTCATTGGATATCACCGGTAGAGCTGAGAGAGCTGATGGCACAGTCGCAGGATCTGATGGATCGAGGGGTCTGTTTGACCTAGTGCCACGCCGTTGATACACGGTGGTGATGCCACGTCGTTGATACACGACTGTGAGGGTTCTTTTATGGTTCCAGTGTAGACAGGTCCGGGTGGTATCTAGGACCTTTTGATGGAGCTATACTCCGGCAGTTATTGTATGATGCGAGTACCTACTTTGAATCAAACAGCCGAGGACTTTGCCTAGATGGCATTCAAGATCCAGTAAGGGCATTATGAGCTCATAGTGAGGCCAAATGGAATAATTAATGCCCTGTTGTCTTCAAGATTTGAGGAATTGTGTGTCCAAGTTGTACTCGGACAGATTGGGAGTGGTGTTCCCAGACGATATTTTGATTTACTCCCAGAGCGACTTGGAGCACGAGGAGCACCTGTGTTACGGCTTTTTGTGTTGGCATATTTCGTGAGTTGAGTCTGAGTCTTGAAGTAATCAAATTGTCAATCAGCAATCGAAGACTCAGAGAAGATTCAACAAGATCTCAAGTTGACACTCAGTGTTTTGAGTCTTGAAGATTGAAGTTGAAGAATTGTGGATCATATACATCAATCTTAAGGAAAATGGATTCGGATTGATCAGGTACGTTTAACTAAATAATTTTGGTGATCCGAATACATTTGTGTAGTTTAGAAACACTTGGATAAGTTTTCATTGCATAAAAGTCAAAAACTATCTTCTTCAGGAAATCCAGTCCTGAACCAGTCCGGACCCCGAACCTTGTTTTTTCAGGAATTCTCTGAAAAACAACGACAGTCCTGAACCAGTCCGGACCGTCGTGCGGGAAAAATTCTGTTAAGTCAGTTTTTGATGCTTATCTCTTTCCAAAGGTTTCTAACCTATAAATAGACACTTAGGGTTTCTCAAGAACTACCGATTAATTAATAAAACACTTGAGAGCAACCCTAGAGGCTGGTTTTTATCGTTCTTCTTTTAGCCTCTTTTAGGTCAATTCGACGATTCTTCCAAGACATATCTTTTGTCGAATTGATCTAGTCTTTACTTAGAGATTCCTTCTACGGTTCTTCAATGATAATCTAAGCAAAGGATCACCATCGAAGCCAATATTTCTATCGGCTAAGTTTGGGTCGTGGATTCGACGTAGCATCGTGGATTCGGTGTGTTGAAGGCGTTTTGTGGATTCGAAACGTGTGCTCGTGGATTCGAGTGGCGTTCGTGGATTCGAACGTGTGCAGTGGACGTGCAATCGGTGGAGCGCAAGATCCGAAGAAGTTGAAGGAGGGGTTTGAGTCCGTGGAGTCGGTAATCACCTTGTTATTCTTCTTTTCTTAGTGGATTATTATTGCGTGTTGGTCCCGTGGTTTTTCTCCTGGATTGGAGTTTTCACGTAAATCTCGCTGTGCTGTTTTTATTTTTCGCATTGGTTTTTATTTTGCACTGAGATTTGTTTTTAAGTATTACACCTATTCACCCCCCCTCTAGTTGTTTGATAGTACCTATTTAGATCCTTGTGCATCCTTAAATATATAAAAACCTACAAGAGGTATCAGAGCGGGTTTTAGGTTTATCTATCATGTCGGGTGAAAGTGGTAATATTTTTAGACCTCCTCTTTTTTATGGGACTAATTATGCTTATTGGAAAGTGCGGATGAGAGCTTTTCTCATCGCAATTGATGAGCGGGAATGGCAATCCGTGGAATACGGTTGGGTGCATCTTGTTGAGGAAGTTGGAAATTCTACTACCCCAAAACCTCGCTTCTAGATGGTCCAAAGAGGAATTCGAAAGATCTTCTTACAATGGGAAAGGTATGAACGTTTTATTTAATTCTCTTTCCTCGATTGAGTTCACACGAATTTCCGCGTGTGAAATCGCGAAGGAATTTGGGATATTCTCAAAATTACACTTGAGGGTACTAATCTAGTAAAGATTCAAAAGCTCCAGATGCTTACAAGTCAATTTGACTCTATTCATATGGATGAGCATGAATTGTTTACTGATTATTACACAAGACTTCAAGATATAATCAACACTTGTGCTAATTTAGGAGAAAAGATCCCAGAGTCGAGAGTTGTAAGAAAGATACTTCGGACTCTTCCGAAACTGTTTAGGGCAAAGGTTACAGCTATTGAAACCGTTAGTCATCCGGATGAGATGAGAGTAGAGGAATTAGTAGGTGCTTTACAAACTTATGAGATGACTTTTTCTACTAATCAAGTTTCTTCCAAGTCTTCTTCTAAGCTTACAGGTGTTGCATTCAAATCAACAAAGGAAGAAGATGGCGAATCAAGTTCGGACGATGAAATCACTTTTGCCGATTTTGAAGAACAATTGGCGCGGATCGTAAAGAAATTTCGTCGGAAATTTTGGAAGAATCGAACCGATGGATCTTCATCCTCGAAATCATCTAAAGGATCATTGGGTTCTAAATCCTCTAACCTCAAAAGCTCTGCAAAACCTTCTAAGAAAAAAGATGAATTCGAAGGGGAAATCCAATGTTATAGATGCAAAGGCTACGGCCATATTTCAACGGATTGTCCTTCTCCGAAATCATATAAAAAGAAGGCTTTGCAAGCGAAAACTTGGGACGATTCTACTTCTAATGAATCGACCTCAAGTAAAGAGGAAAAAGTCGTTGCCTTTCATGCCTCTCAAATTCCCTCTTCTAATATTTGCTTATTATCTTTAATCACTGACTCTATTCCTTTGATTTTGCATGAAACATCAACATCCGACGGAGAGTCATCAAGTGAGGGGGAGTCGGACGAAGAAGAACTCGTTGAGGCATATTAACAACTTCTTACGGAATCAAAGAAGATGGTCAAGCATATTAAGAAGTTGAGGAAGCAACGACTTGAGATTCAAGACGAGAATCATGCTTTAAAGATCAAACTTCATGATCTCGAGGAGAAACGAGAGCTTTTATTGGATAATAATAAAATCCTCCAAGAAAAGATAAATCAATCGGAAACGATCGTTAATTCCCACATTAACAAGATTGATTTTCTAGAAAAACAGTTTGAGGAAATTCATGTCACCAACCAAGCTTTGACCAAGCAAGTTCATCAACTTAAATCCGACATACAAAGGCTTTCAACCGGTTCGAAGAAACTTGATTGTATGTCCGGATTAGGTCAAACAAGCAAGGTTGGTTTGGGATTTAAAAAGAACCAAACTGTGAAGGCTTCAAGTTCCACAACTAAATTGAAAGGAAGAACTTGTCACCAATGTGGACTTGAAGGACACTTGATGAAGACATGCCCGAAAAAGAGAAAGAGGAATTCTTCGGCAACTTCATCTACGGAGCGAACTCAACGGAATCAAAAGACTCATCAAGTCAAAGGAGTTCACTCAAACCACCAAAGGTCCGAGCCACAACATCAATCATTCAAGTGGATCACTGCGAGGCAAAGACCTAAGGTGGATCAACAGTCAAAGCTATCAACTCCCAACCACAATGAATCAAGACAACCCAAAATTCGACGATTTTGGATTCGGAAAGGTGATATCTTTCCTTGTCTTAAGTTCTAAATAGCTTATGACTGTATGTAATGTTTTGATTGGTTTTCCTTTCATATTTTTCTTAATCTCTGCATTACATGTTTTCAATGCTCTTCGTTTTTATGTTTTATTTTTGAACAAAAGGGTTTTAACGAACAAGTGCATTGAATAAAAAGGGTTTCACTTTCAATCACTCCAATTTAATTTTATATGAATTATCAACTTTACTCCATAATCATAATTCTTGAAGATACTTCATTATAAGAGTTTTTGATAATTATATTCATCAAATTTTAGTAATCATGTGTGATCTTTAGATGATTAATCTATCTCGGTTGTGTGAGTTCTTTGTGATAAACATGAGACAACCGATAGACTAAAATTTGGGATTTAATTCTTTCACATAAGAGATTGTATTTTCTTACAAGGGTAATAAAATGAATTGCAAAAGATGTGGAAAGAGTTACATCCGAAAGGAGTGTGAAAACTACCACCGCATGCTGGAAAGAGCTGCCACCCCGGTCGTCCGGTCTGTGTGTGAAGCTACCACATGTTTTGATGCTTGAAAAATATTTTTTAAAAATTTTTTGTTGAAGCATTCGGAGATTCATATTCAAAGTTCTTATATTTTGAACAATCTCCTGGTTGGTATAAGGTGGGATAGTTGAAAGATGCTCAAAGAGCCACCCTTAGGTATTTTAGTGCTTATCTCAAATTTGAAAGGGTAGAAATCAAATTGATGTCATTTGAAAATCTCTGTAAGTCATCTTTGTAAATCCGTTACATCTTGATAGAGTTTGGATCTCTAGATTATTTTTGATGACTTGTGTTTGACGTATATAATATGAAAAACGGTTTATAATGTTTTTTCTTTGTTTTTCATGATTTCGGAGTAAATCTTTTTAACTTTTGTAAAATTAATTGGATTGAATGACATCTATGTGATCTCATATTATTTTCAAGCACTTAAATTGTTTTCTTGATGGAATACAAATCGGTAATTCAAATATTTCAAAATCTGGATTTGTTTCAAGAAATTATTTGATTTTTGCTTTCGAGTACCGGTACGCAATCTGCGTTTTTGTTATATACCGGAACTGAGCTTTTATCTCTCTTTCTCTATGAACTAATGCTGTTAGTTATTTCCTTTTGTCTAGTATGTTCACTGTTTGACAATTTGTGACAAAAAGGGAGAGAAGAGAAATGGGAGAGAAGAGATCATCGAGATAGGGGGAGATGATGAAAAAGGAGCCGAAAAACAAAAAGAACCAAAAGGACGAATCAAATGTAGGATATAACTTTAATTTCTGAGAACTGACTTTTGATTTGTTTGGAGTTTTGTTTTGCAGGATCTACATCACTTTAAGACTCCAAGTCCTAAGTCATAGAGTTTGTTCTAAGACTGGTTCAAATGTAATTTTTGTTTATTGGATCTTTCACGCAAAGAAAGTCAATATTTTGGTGATGACATTGAGTTTCGTTTTTTTTTGGTTTAAGATGAGTGACTTGAGCGTTTTATGTATTTTTGGGTTTTGTCACGAAATTGCCAAATGGGGAGATTGTTACGGCTTTTTGTGTTGGCATATTTCGTGAGTTGAGTCGGAGTCTTGAAGTGATCAAATTGTTAATCAGCAATCGAAGACTCAGAGAAGATTCAATAAGATCTCAAGTTGACACTCAGTGTTTTGAGTCTTGAAGATTAAAGTTGAAGAATTGTGGATCATATAAATCAATCTTAAGGAAAATGGATTCGGATTGATTAGGTACGTTTAACTAAATAATTTTGGTGATCCGAATACATTTGTGTAGTTTAGAAACACTTGGATAAGTTTTCATTGCATAAAAGTCAAAAATTGTCTTCTTCAGGAAATCCAGTCCTGAACCAGTCCGGACCCCGAACCTTGTTTTTTCAGGAATTCTCTGAAAAACAACGACAGTCCTGAACCAGTCCGGACCGTCGTGCGGGAAAAATTCTGTTAAGTCAGTTTTTGATGCTTATCTCTTTCCAAAGGTTTCTAACCTATAAATAGACACTTAGGGTTTCTCAAGAACTATCGATTAATTAATAAAACACTTGAGAGCAACCCTAGAGGCTGGTTTTTATCGTTCTTCTTTTAGCCTCTTTTAGGTCAATTCGACGGTTCTTCCAAGACATATCTTTTGTTGAATTGATCTAGTCTTTGCTTAGAGATTCCTTCTACGGTTCTTCAATGATAATCTAAGCAAAGGATCACCATCGAAGCCAATATTTCTATCGGCTAAGTTTGCGTCATGGATTCGACGTAGCATCGTGGATTCAGTGTGTTGAAGGCGTTTCGTGGATTCGAAAAGTGTGCTCATGGATTCGAGTGGCGTTCGTGGATTCGAACTTGTGCAGTGGACGTGCAATCGGTGGAGCGTAAGATCCGAAGAAGTTGAAGGAGGGGTTTGAGTCCGTGGAGTCGGTAATCACCTTGTTATTAATCTTTTCTTAGTGGGTTGTTATTGCGTGTTGGTCCCGTGGTTTTTCTCCTGGATTGGAGTTTCCACGTAAATCTCGTTGTGCTGTTTTTATTTTCTGCATTGGTTTTTATTTTGCACTGAGATTTGTTTTTAAGTATTACACCTATTCACCCCCTCTCTAGTTGTTTAATAGTAGCTATTTAGATCCTTGTGGATCCTTAAATATATAAAAACCTACAACCTGGAGCAGGAAAGCTGTCTGGGGTTGAGTTTGATAATTCCACAGCTGGCGCTGTGTGGACTATTGGGGCAAACATGGCTTGTGGTTTTGTCCCTGAGGGTTCCTTTGGATCATAGACCGCGGCTGAGTAGTTCACTCGGATGGTCAAGATTCGGGAGTGACCGAGTGAGGACCCCTCATTGTTAGGGCTCTTTTCCTTTATTGGATGGCAGAGTGGGTATGCTTGGGTTGTTTTGGTTGGGTTGACACAGGATGTGGTTGGTGCGAGTTGCACTGGTGGTTATTCCGTTTCCCCCCCCCCCCCCCCAGCTTTTGATGGAGCCCCTGTGGTATTTCATGTCTCAGCTCAGGAGTGTGTTGTTTTCAGATCCCTCGCCCGTGAGTTACTCGCCCTATTTGAGATCTAGGAATGTTTGGAGTACGAGGGACGCCCGTTGCGAATTCTGGCTCGTGAGATTAGAGGTTGCGCAATCGGGCTATGCCGTACTGGTTGTCGCTGTTGTTGTTGTTGAGGAGTGATCACGGGGAGTGAGTGGCGACTTAGGAGCTGGAGATGGTGATGCTTACTTCTTACCCTTGATTTTGAGACTCCTGTTTGAGTTGTGTTAGTTTCGAGGACGATACTTTCTTTTAGTGGGGGAGGATATGGTGACCTGGATCTCTGCAGGGCTTCTAAAGTATGACCAGCAGCTTCTGGAGGCTTACGTGGTGTGTCGGTGGTGTTTGTGCACAATTTGGACACAAGTGATGGACTTCGGGTTTAAAATGGATCACGTGGGTGATCGGTTGACCCCGTCGGATGTCTAGAAGTGATTTCGCGCGAAACGGATATCAAAATTGGACTAAGCGCGAAGTTTGGACAAAAGAACACCTTTCCGGATGCCTTCGGCAATTTTTCGAGTTGGAATTTGGCAAAACGGATAGCGAATTTGGATTTAGCGCGCGAAAACGATGAAAATGGACTACTTGTATTTTTCGGAGCCCGGGTGCCGCACACGGATTTCGAGGCAAGGGGGAACTGTTCCGGCGGCCGGGGGCAGCGTCGGCGGTGGCGGGCAGCGGCGGAGCACGGCGGCGCGGGCTCGGGCAGGCGGCGGAGCAAGCGCGGGCGCGCGGGCAGGCGCGCGGTGCACGGGACCTTCTTACCACGTGGCGTCTTCTCAGTGGTCCATAGTGGACACGTGGCGGGCTAGGACTGGTTATGTGGTGGTCGCGGTCCACGGAGGAGCGTGGAGAGCTGTGGACCGGGCGGGGCCACGTGGCGGCCACTGGTTGGCCGGTCCACGTGCGGTCGGTCCACGGAGCTGGTGTTGCTGGCCTCGGGAAGCGTGCCTGGCAGGGGCGCAGGCGGCGGGCGCCGACGCGTTGACGCGCGGTTCCCGCGCGTGGGCGGCCACGTGTCGTTTCCGCGAGAGGCCACGCGGCGCAAGGCTAACGACTGGCCTTGGTATCTGCTGTTCTGCGCTGACGTGGTGCAACCGCAGCGATCCGGGCGCGTGATGAACGGCCGGATCGGGCTGCACTGTTTGCGCCCGATTCTTCCGGGCGCCCGGAAAATGCACCAGGAAGTGCTTTTGGGTCTAGATTTCAGCCTATATATAGATTTTGAGGGCGCTTTTGTGCGGGTTTTGGAGTTTTTGGAGCTCCCTCTTCTGCAAGAGTTTTTGGATCGTGGGCATTTTTGAAGACTGTGGCTTCGGCATTATCTGCGACGCGCCGCACATCGACGCACTTTGGATATTTGGCTATTACCGTCGCTCTTCAGTCCGCGAGGCACACCGGATCACCCCAATGGAATTTTGAGCTGATTTTTATGGCAGCGCGTTCACGAGAGGTAAGGCTTCGTTTTCCATGCTGTTCACTTCTCCTCGTTTCGAGTTTTCGGCACTGTTCCCGAGGTGTTTCTGTGACCCCTTTTCCTGCTGTGAGGTTTTGGATAGTGGAGGCTTGTCGATTTTCTATCTTCGCGCTCAGACATCGGATGGAGGCGTGCCTGTAGTCGTTTTGCATCTACACATCGCAAGGAACGTCCTCGTAATTTTTCTGGATTTTACTGAATTTTCTCGAAGGTAAGAAAATTCCATTTTTCTGGACAGAGTTGTACAGTTTTTGTACTCGGGAATTTCGAGATGGTCACCTTGTGGATTTTGTAACTTTACCTACAAAACTCGGATTGAGACATGCAGGTACTCGTTTCGAAGGGCTTGACACGTCGATCATAGCGATATTTTTATTGGATTTTTATGAGGATTCTTCGATGGTGAGATTTAATCTTCTTTGGGGTTGTATCCCGCAGTTTTTGCAGTGTAGTGGATTGTCGGCGCCCCGCATTTTATAATTTGTATCTTGGCCTACAGGTGTAGGAATGGAGCGTATAAGTAATCGTTTTGGGGCTACTCGTCGCGAGGATCACAACCGTGAATTTTCTGGAATTTTTGGAGCACTGTACACAGGTAAAAGTTCCCTTTCTCTCTGCTGGTTTGTTGTAACAGCTTGTGCTGTTTTGGAAAAACAGCAAGTGTATGTTTGGGGGTATTGATTAGTGAGTTGTGTTGTTTGTTGTGGTGTTGCATGTGGGGGTGATGTTGTTTGGAGCCAAGACTTGCGCGACATGTACCGAGGATGCGGGCACGCTCTTCACCGACTTCAGCTTTGCCTGCGAAAAGCGTTTCAGGTAGGTGCTTTGTTTCTAGAACCGGTGGACGGTTCTCTAATTCTTTATGTTAGGATGCATGCATGTCTAGGGTACATGTTTTGTGATTGAGAGGTAGGTAAGCTTGGTAATAATAATTGTGTAAATAATTGCAAGAATAGTATTTATGATGTATACTGAGGACTTGCATGATTTGGATAACTATGTTGGTGATTAGTGTAAGCTTACCTAGGATAATGTTACCCTATGTGATTATGTAGCATGCCATGTTAGCACATAGCACTTTGTAATACTCGGGAAATTTGAGTTTGTATAAAGAGTAAAATTCAAGTGTGTAGGTGGGTGAGGAAATAAAATTTAACCTTAGTGGGGTTGTATACCGGTGTGCGAATGGCACAGTTTCCGAAGCACAAATTTCACCTTTCCGATCCGAGTCTGATCTCAGAAATCTGAGACCTCCAGTGCGACCGTCTCATCGAATCGAGTGAAAATGGTATAGACCAATTGTTGATCCGACGGTCGGATCGTCCTGAAATCGGCAAGAAAACTAGTGGGGCCCGCGACTTAAGTGAATAGTGATTTGAATAATAACACCGTGATTTTATTCCCGCGTTGGCCAACGTCGCCCGATCGACTGTCTGGGGTCCGAATCTGACGATCCAGGTAGTTGATTTAAATGGCGTCGTCGATCTGAACACAGTGGCGCCGACGAAATTTTCGTTTGACGGCTCTGGAGCATTGGGATGCGTGCCATATGGTAGAATTTACTGTATTAAATGGATCGAATATTTTTTAGGGGCACTAAATTGGGGAACCAACTATGCTATTTGATAGTCTTCGTCGAGCCGGACATCGTGGCGAAGTCCGTTTTTCAGTTTGACGACCCGGTGGCCTCGAAAAGCGTGAAAAGCAGCGAAAAACGGCGTATTCGCATTAATGTCCCTGCATTTTATGTGCGGAATCCAGTGAGGTTCGTTGGAGAGGGACCTATATGTGAAATAAAGTCCCTGTAAGGGACCCAGCTCTAAATACCAGCTGTGGAGGGAGTTTTTAGCATTTTATGCAAATGCCTTTAAATATATGTGAGGAGGCCCGAGTTGCCCTAACCACGGAACCCTCTCCACCCAGCCGCATCAGAGGAGCCTCCTCGACTCGTTTGCGCCCTCCACGGCAGTTACCCCGCCGGCCGCCACCACCCTTCACCGAAGAAGCAAGAGAAGGCTTGCTCTCGGGTATGGTTGAGAAGAAAGCAACCAAAGGGCTTGGGATTCCCCCAAACCGCATCTGAGGACATCCTTGACCTTATAAGACCCTTCCCGAGGAGCCTCGACGTCTGGAACCGCCGCGCGCCGCCGGAGGCGCACCATCTTCTTCTTCCTCGAGCCCGGTAAGAGAAGTTTCCTTTTCTTGGATTTCTTTGCAACCCGACCTCTACAGTAGGTTCCTGACATCGCGGGGACTCCCTAGGTCAAGCCCCGCGGTCTCCGGACCTCCGGATGGCCGGCGGATGCAAAAGGGTCGCCGGAACCCTAGTTATTCGCGGTGATCGGTGTGCGCCGCCTCCGAAGCTCCGGCGACTGGACCATTGTGCTCGACACAACTTGCTCGACCCCAGAAGAGGTTTCCCGAAGTTTGGTAGGCTTTGGTACGTTGTGGAACGCGGGGGAGCAAGCCCTAGTTTCGGGTTGTCTTCCTCACGGCCGAGCTCCACCGCCCGACCGCCGCCACTGCCCCGAACCGCCGGACCGACCCTTGGCAAGCTCCACAGCACCTAGAGGATCCATCCTTTGTGCTTGCTTGGGTCCGGAAGCCCGTGGTGGAAGATCCGCCATTAGAGGCCTATGTTTCGCCGATCTTCGACTCCGGCGGCCGCCGTCGCTCCTCCAGCGCCGGCCAACCTTGGTAAGTCCTCTGACACCCTAAACTTTCCTCCCAAACCCTTGCATGCTGTTACGGCTTTTTGTGTTGGCATATTTCGTGAGTTGAGTCGGAGTCTTGAAGTGATCAAATTGTCAATCAGCAATTGAAGACTCAGAGAAGATTCAACAAGAGCTCAAGTTGACACTCAGTGTTTTGAGTCTTGAAGATTGAAGTAGAAGAATTGTGGATCAATTACATCAATCTTAAGGAAAATGGATTCGGATTGATCAGGTACGTTTAACTAAATAATTTTGGTGATCCGAATACATTTGAGTAGTTTAGAAACACTTGGATAAGTTTTCGTTGCTTAAAAATCAAAAACTGGACAAATTGGATGTTTCAGAATTTCTTATCCTGAACCGATCCGGATCAGAATTCCGATCCGGATCAGAATTCCGATCCGGATCCCGAACCTTGTTTTTTCAGGAATTGCTGAAAAAAAGACGACGATCAGGATCGCCGTAAATCCGATCCGGATCGTCGTGCGGGAAAATTTCTGTTAAGCCAGTTTTTTATGCTTATCTCTTTCCAAAGGTTTCTAAACTATAAATAGACATTTAGGGTTTCTCAAAAACTACCGATTAATTAATTAAACACTTGAGAGCAACCCTAGAGGCTAGATTTTTATCGTTCTTCTTTATAGCCTCTTTTAGGTCAATTCGACGGTTCTTTCAAGAACATATCTTTTGTCGAATTGATCTAATCTTTTCTTAGAGATTTCTTCTGCGGTTCCTCAATGAGAATCTAAGCAAAGGATCACCATCGAAGCCAATATTCTTACCGGCTGAGTTTGTGTCGTGGATTCGACGTGGCATCGTGGATTCGGTGTGCTAAAGGCGTTTCGTGGATTCGAAACGTGTGCTCGTGGATTCGAGTGGCGTTCGTGGATTCGAACGTGTGCAGTGGACGTGCAATCGGTGAGCGCAAGGTCCGAAGAAGTTGAAGGAGGGGCTTGAGTCTGTGGAGTCGGTAATCACGTTGTTATTCTTCTTTTCTTAGTGGATTGTTATTGCGTGTTGGTCCCGTGGTTTTTTCTCCTGGATTGGAGTTTCCACGTATATCTCGGTGTGCTATTTTTTATTTCCGCATTGGTTTTTATTTTACACTGAGATAGGTTTTATAAGTATTACACCTATTCACCCCCCCCCTAGTTGTTTGATAGTACCTATTTAGATCCTTGTGGATTCATAAAAACCTACAATTGGTATCAGAGCGGGTTTTAGGTTTATCTATCATGTCGGGTGAAAGTGGTAATATTTATAGACCTCCTCTTTTTGATGGGACCAATTATGCTTATTGGAAAGTGCGGATGAGAGCTTTTCTCATCTCAATTGATGAGCGGGTATGGCAATCCGTGGAATACGGTTGGGTGCATCCTGTTGAGGAAGTAGGAAATTCTACTACCCCAAAACCTCGCTCTAGATGGTCCAAAGAGGAACTCGAAAGATCTTCTTACAATGGGAAAGGTATGAACGCTCTATTTAACTCTCTTTCCTAGACTGAGTTTACAAGAATTTCCGCGTGTGAAACCGCGAAGGAAATTTGGGATATTCTCAAAATTACACATGAGGGTACTAATCTTGTAAAAATTCAAAAGCTCCAAATGCTTACAAGTCAATTTGACTCTATTCATATGGAAGAGCATGAATTGTTTACAGATTATTACACTAGACTTCAAGATGTGATCAATACTTGTGCTAATTTAGGAGAAAAGATCCCGGAGTCGAGAATTGTAAGAAAGATACTTCGGACTCTTCCGGAACGGTTTAGGGCAAAAGTTACCGCCATTGAAACCGTTAGTCATCCGGATGAGATGAGTGTAGAGGAATTAGTAGGTGCTTTGCAAACTTATGAAATGACTTTTCCTACTAATCAAGTTTCTTCCAAGTCTTCTTCTAAGCTTACAGGTATTGCATTCAAATCAACAAAGGAAGAAGATAGCGAATCAAGTTCCGACGATGAAATCTCTTTTGCCGATTTTGAAGAACAATTATCGCGGATCGTAAAGAAATTTCGTCGAAAATTTTGGAAGAATCGTACCGATGGATCTTCATCCACGAAACCATCTAAAGGATCATCGGCTTCTAAATCCTCTAACCTCAATAGCCTTGCAAAACCTTCTAAGGAAAAAGATGAATTCGAAGGGGAAATCCGATGTTATAGATGCAAAGGCTACGGCCATATTTCAACGGATTGTCCTTCTCCGAAATTATATAAAAAGAAGACTTTGCAAGCGAAAACTTGGGACGATTCTACTTCTAATGAATCGACCTCAAGTAAAGAGGAAAAAGTCATTGCTTTTCATGCCTCTCAAATTCCCTCTTCTAATTAGTGTTTATCATCTTTAGTCACTGACTCTACTCTGATTTTGCATGAAACATCAACATCCGGCAGAGAGTCTTCAAGTGAGGGGGAGTCGGACGAAGAAGAACTCGTTGAGGCATACCAACAACTTCTTGCGGAATCAAAGAAGATGGCCAAGCATATCAAGAAGTTGAGGAAGCAACGACTTGAAGTTCAAGACGAGAATCAAGCTTTAAAGATAAAACTTCAAGATCTCGAGAAGGAACAAGGACGTTTATTGGATAACAATAAAATACTCCAAGAAAAGCTAAACCAATCGGAGACAAACGCTATATCATATATGGACAAGATTGGTTTTCTAGAAAAACAGTTTGAGGAGATTCATGTCACCAACCAAGCATTGACCAAGCAAGTTCATGAACTCAAATCTGACATACAAAGGCTTTCAACCGTTTCCAAGAAACTAGATTGTATGTGCGGATTAGGTCAAACAAGCAAGGTTGGTTTGGGTTTTAAAAAGGATCAACCTGTGCATGCTTCAAGTTCCACAATCAAATTAAAAGGAAGAACGTGTCACCAATGTGGACTTGAAGGACATTTGGTGAAGGATTGCCCGAAAAAGAGAAAGAAAAATCCTTCGGCAACTTCATCTATGGAGCGGACTCAAGGGACTCAAAAGATACATCAAGTCAAAGGAGTTCACTCAACCCACCAAAGGTTCGAGCCACAACATCAATCATACAAGTGGATCATTGCGAGGCAAAGACCTAAGGTGGATCAACAGTCAAAGCGGATAACCCCCGGCCACAACGAATCAAGACAACCCAAAATCCAGCGATTTTGGATTCGGAAAGGTGATATCTTTCCTCGTCTTAAGTTCTAATTAGCTTATGACTGTATGTAATGCTTTGATTGGTTTTCCCTTCATATTTTTCTGAATCTCTGCATTACATGTTTTCAATGCTCTTTGTTTATGTTTTGTTTTTGAACAAAAGGTTTTTAATGAACAAGTGCATTGAATTAAAAAGGGCTTCACTTTCAATCACTCCAATTTAATTTTATATGAATTATCAACTTTACTCCATAATCATAATTCTTGAAGATATTTCATTATAGGAGTTTTTGAAAATTATATTCATCAAATTTTAGTAATCATGTGTGATCTTTAGATGTTTAATCTATCTCGGTTGTGTGAATTCATTGTGATAAACATGAGACAACTGATTGACTAAAATTTGGGATTTAATTCTTTCACATAAGAGATTGTATTTTCGTACAAGGGTAATGAAATGAATTGCAAAAGATGTGGAAAGAGTTACATCCGAAAGGAGTGTGAAAACTATCACCACATGTTGGAAAGAGCTGCCACCCCGGTCGTCCGGTTTGTGTGTGAAGCTACCACATGTTATGGATGCTTGAAAAATATTTATGAAATTTTGTTTAGTTGAAGCATTCGGAGATTTAAATTCAAAGTTCTTATTTTGAACAACCTCCTGGTTGGTATAAGGTGGGATAGTTAAAAGATGCTCAAAGAGCCACCCTTAGGTATTTTAATGCATATCTCAATCTAAAAGGGTAAAATTCAAAATTGATGTCATTTGGAAATCTCTGTAAGTCATCTTTGTAAATCCGTTACATCTTGATAGACTCTGGATCTCAAGATTATTTTTGATGACTAGTGTTTGACGTGTATAATATGAAAAACGGTTTATAATGTTTTATCTTTGTTTTTCATGATTTCGGAGTAAATCTTTTTAATTTTTGTAAAATTAATTGGATTGAATGACATCTATGTGATCTCATATTATTTTCAAGCACTTAAATTGTTTTCTTGATGGAATACAAATCGGTAATTCAAATATTTCAAAATCTGGATTTGTTTTCAAGAAATTATTTGATTTTTGCTTTCGAGTACCGGTACGCAATCTGTGTTTTTGTTATATACCGGAACTGAGCTTTTATCTCTCTTTCTCTATGAACTAATGTTGTTAGTGATTTCTTTTTGCCTATATTTACTGTTTGACAATTTGTGACAAAAAGGGGGAGAACAGAAATAGGGGGAGAACAGAGATAGGGGGAGAACAGAGATGCTCAAGAATGGGGGAGATAAAGAAAAGAGATGATGAAAAAGGAGCCGAAAAAAAAAAAGAACCAAAAGGACGAATCAAACGTAGGATTCCATTTCTAACGACTAAACGTTTGATTTTGTTTGGAGTTTTTATTTTGCAGGATATACATCACTTTAAGACTCGAAGTCCTAAGTCATAGAGTTTGTTCTAAGACTGGTTCAAATGTAATTTTTGTTTATTGGATCTTTCACGCAAAGAAAATCAATGTTTTGGTGATGACATTGAGTTTCGATTTTTTGGTTTAAGATGAGTGTCTTGAGCGTTTTATGTATTTTTGGGTTTGTCACGAAATTGCCAAAGGGGGAGATTGTTACGGCTTTTTGTGTTGGCATATTTCGTGAGTTGAGTCGGAGTCTTGAAGTGATCAAATTGTCAATCAGCAATTGAAGACTCAGAGAAGATTCAACAAGAGCTCAAGTTGACACTCAGTGTTTTGAGTCTTGAAGATTGAAGTAGAAGAATTGTGGATCAATTACATCAATCTTAGGGAAAATGGATTCGGATTGATCAGGTACGTTTAACTAAATAATTTTGGTGATCCGAATACATTTGAGTAGTTTAGAAACACTTGGATATGTTTTCATTGCTTAAAAATAAAAAACTGGACAAATTGGATGTTTCAGAATTTCTGATCCTGAACCGATCCGGATCAGAATTCCGATCCGGATCAGAATTCCGATCCGGATCCCGAACCTTGTTTTTTCAGGAATTGCTGAAAAAAAGACGACGATCAGGATCGCCGTAAATCCGATCCGGATCGTCGTGCGGAAAAATTTCTGTTAAGCCAGTTTTTGATGCTTATCTCTTTCCAAAGGTTTCTAAACTATAAATAGACATTTAGGGTTTCTCAAAAACTACCGATTAATTAATTAAACACTTGAGAGCAACCCTAGAGGCTAGGTTTTTATCGTTCTTCTTTATAGCCTCTTTTAGGTCAATTCGACGGTTCCTTCAAGAACATATCTTTTGTCGAATTGATCTAATCTTTGCTTAGAGATTTCTTCTACGGTTCCTCAATGAGAATCTAAGCAAAGGATCACCATCGAAGCCAATATTCTTACCAGCTAAGTTTGCGTCGTGGATTCGACGTGGCATCGTGGATTCGGTGTGCTAAAGGCGTTTCGTGGATTCGAAACGTGTGCTCGTGGATTCGAGTGGCGTTCGTGGATTCGAACGTGTGCAGTGGACGTGCAATCGGTGAGCGCAAGGTCCGAAGAAGTTGAAGGAGGGGTTTGAGTCCGTGGAGTCGGTAATCACTTTGTTATTCTTCTTTTCTTAGTGGATTGTTATTGCGTGTTGGTCCCGTGGTTTTTCTCCTGGATTGGAGTTTCCACGTATATCTCGGTGTGCTATTTTTTATTTCCGCATTGGTTTTTATTTTTGCACTGAGATTGGTTTTATAAGTATTACACCTATTCACCCCCCCCTCTAGTTGTTTGATAGTACCTATTTCGATCCTTGTGGATCCATAAAAACCTACACATGCGACCCATGCAGCCTCAATTCCGAGTTGCCATTAATGGCCCTCTAATGCACCTTCTTCTTCTTCCTCGGTTGGGGGTGCTCAGGGAGCCCCCAAGCTTGCACAGTTGAGGTGTGTTCCACTTCTGGGAGTTTAAGAAGGGCCGTGCTCACCTTAGTTTGATGGATGACCGAGAGGCATGAGGGCTCGGCCAAGTTGAGCTCCATCAAGGAAGGTGCGGGTTTGTTCTTGGTCCGGCAACTGCACCAGCCGTGCTGCTACCTCCCGCAGGTGAGCACAACAATTCCCTGTCATTGCTGAGCACCATGCTCATAGTAGATCACCATTTGATCAAGTAATAAATAAGATATAGCATAGTGTCATTTTGGACCTTAAGAGTTTAATAGTCAACTTTTCCCTTGGGCCTCGTGCCAGCCCAAACTGGTGAGCGCGAGCTTCATCTCGACGTAGCGGACGTGCTGAAACTTACGGCACTGCCTAAAGCTTCCCGGATTGCGAGAACGGGTCGAAACAATTAATCAAGTTAATGTTTTTATGCAATTTTAAAATGTATCAAGGACCTAAATGCAGTTGTGACACGCTGGCTATCTTTAGACAGTATTTTCACACCTTCTGGGCATTTTGTTTGAGTTCCGTAGGTTTCCGTTGAGCGGTAATCGGATCCCGTTGCGTAAATCGGCGAAATTGTCGATTTTACGGTTTCCGGCGCGAGTTCTGCATTCCGGTTTGGATTTTTGGTTGTCAGTTGTTGCCTCTAGTTATTCCCGACACTGTCCTGGCTGGTCCAGTGCTTTTGGTCTTTCATCGGGAGACTCCGAAGCCTAATTGGGCTTTCCGGAAGTCGCGTGAGTGTTTATGGCAACATCTTGACATCAGAAATTACGGTTTTGCCCCTGTCTGCCCGAACGTCGATGTTTTGATGTTTAGGGTCAGCAGGTGTTGTTCCGCAGTATTAGGATGTATATTGACTATCGGCGGGTCAGTTCCGGTGTTTTAGTGGTTTTCCAGAATTTCCAGTAAGAGCCTAGTTTCGGCTAAGTCCCTCCCCCCCCCCCCCCCCGCCCCCTCGTATTAGCGACATGTTATTGTAGTCTTGTTGGGATGGGTATGAGTGAGTCTTTTTCTGATCATAGTTCTGTTCAGGGCCCGGCAGTTCAGCACCAGTCTCCCAGTAGTCTAGCGGGAGTTCGGGATCGGCCTACATTCAGGTGGTCCGTTCGACTAACTTCGAGGTGGGTACCCCTTAGAACCCCGTTGTGCATGTTTTCGTTATTGTTATATTCATCTTGTAAGGGGTAGTGGGGGTGACGTTGACCTCCGGATTAATGAACGTCGCGGTGGGAGACTGGACGGGCAGTTCGCCCTCTCCGAACAACAGTAAGGTTGTTTGGTGCATACTAGCGACGAGGACGGTGATCGGTGTGATCAGTCGGACGTCGAAAGGTGGGTTCCTCTCCCGATAGTTCTTGAGTCGGGAAACGAGGGTAATTGGTAAGAGCATAGGTTTGACATGTTAAAATATTGCTAAACCCCGTACATGCTTATGTTTTTATTATCATGATATTTATGGCGACTAAGGGTCGCGATGCTCGATGATACATCATGTTCTGGGGGATTGCCGAGGCAGGTGCTCGGTCTGGCTCGCCGAGGTGGGTGCTCGGTCGAGGCTCGAGATTTCTACACGCACACCAGCGGTTTGGCCACCGTGAGGGTGTGCTTTTCCGGAAAAGTGGTACGTTGACCCGTGTACCCCACGTGTGGGTGACGTAATGGGGGCCCTCATGGGTGGGGGGTGTGAGCGGTGCCGAGGAGGGTGCTCGAGGTCCTGCCGGGGCAGGTGCTCGGTGCGATTTACTGAGATAGGTGCTCGGTGTGGTTACCGGGGCAGGTGCCCGGGTTTGGATTGTACAGGGGGAGGGTTTTACTGTGGTTTGCCTTACTTTTAGCCCTTATTGCATTTTGCTGTCGATTGCACGGTGATGAGGGCGATTGCTCTGATTTTTCTTATAGTTTGTTTTAGCTATAGCCCTTCATGCTGTTCATACTTTATATCTTGTGTCGCTGACTTCCCACTCTGTGACAGGTTTAGTAAGGGGTGAGAACTAGGGCGACGGTGAGGCCGCACGAGAGATCTTTTGGCCCTTCGAGGCTGCAGACTGGGTTTACTCTCTACCTTATGCTCATTTCATTATCTGCTAGTAGCTATATGGGTTTGATGCCCTTGTGGGTTCGATGTGGATGTTGGTAAGATTATTACAGTACTCTGTGGATGAATGTTTAGTTACTATCTGTTAGTTAGCCGTTTTCAAACTAAAAATAAAAGAAAAGAAAACATTGCGAAAATGATTTGAAAAACATTGGTGTCGAGTTAGCACCGTATTCAAAACTCTGTGGATTTATGGATTTCGAAATAGCTTTGAAAAACATAGGTGTCGAGTGGGCACCGTTTCCAAAACTCTGTGCATTTATGGCTTTCGAAACGGCTTTGAAAAACCTGGGTGTCATGTGGGCACTGTTTTCAAAACCCTGCGGTTTTATTCTTTCAAAATTAATCGGCCTCTTTATTACTTATGGAAAAAAAAAGGGGGTTGTATGTGCTTGACTGTCGAACTAGTGTGGTTAAATGTATGATTGTATGGATATTGTAGTCGGGACGCCGTGCATATACAAAGGAGACTCTGCCCGTTTGCAGAGTGAATTTGTATATGCGGCGGGTCTGGGCATGCACTGGGGAAGATTGATTTCAAAAAAAAATATATGCAACATTTGAGAGCTAAACGGTGACGTTTCTTCCGCGTGTTTAAACCCCGGGGCGTGACACCCTTTATGTGGCTGGTTTATGCGATGGGGCAGGATTATGTAGCTATGTGCGGATTTTAATCTGAGGAGTTATTATGGATCGAGGATTATGGACAGGTGTAGGCATTGGTGATTTTGGCATGTGGTTTACTTTCTTGTATCTTTCTTGAGGACAAATGCATGCCTGTATGGACATATAGTTAGGCCACCTTTTACTGCTACACTACTTATTGGAACTTGACTTAGGAGAAACCATGATATCCTCTTCTCCTTCTTTGTTAGTCAGGCGGTCTGTGTTGCTCGGGTACGAGCAGGGGTCTGGGGTAGTGTAGCCGGGACATTGGTGTCAGGGACGGGTTGTGCTGGTTTGCGGTTGGCAGGGTTTTGCGGTGACCGCGGACTTTGGGCTGTTGACTGGAGGTCCGCTATAGGACTTGGTTATAGACGGCAGGGTATTGCGGTAACCGCGGATATTGGGCGGTTGACCGGATGTTTACTTTTGCATCAGATTGGGTATCAGTTTTCTCTAGTGGACGGAGATTCCCACTATTTGAGTACATTTGCATCTGATTGAGGACCGAGGCTTTCTTTAGTGGTTGAGCTTTCCCACTTTGATCAGAGTCATGATCTAGTACTGCTGATTTATATTACTATTATACTTATCACTGAGATACTTTACTCGTGTGGGTCGCTCCCCTCGAGTTCCACTCCGGAGTGTGTTACAGACATGCTTTGAGTCCTTGAGACTCCTTTTCATCGGTGCTATGCGTCAGCCAGCATACCCGATACAGGCAGGCACAGCAGGTAGTACCAGTTTTACTGGTGGCACTAGATTGGGTTTATTACATGCATTTACTTTATTGTTGCACTCATGTCAGGGGGACTGAGTGGAGTCTAGTAGCTGTGTTTAGACCAGTGCTAGTGTTGTTGGGAGCTGTTTGGTTTGACGGTGGTCCCGTGTCGTTGAGAGTACTTTGACCGTTGTGTGTGAGGTTGAGCATATTGAGTCTATCCGTTCTGGGAGAGAGCGTGGATTTCGTCTATTGCCTGCATGAGCCACTTTTCGATAGCGAGTTAGTCCGTTTGGACACCCTACGTAATTCCTGCCCGTCAGCGGGAGGTGGTTGTAGGTGGGCACAGGTTTGACTGGACCAGATGTGGCAGTCAGCTCGATTGGGTCGATTGTGCACTTCATGTGCTAGTGGTTGCATACCATTCTTTGGTTCTCCCCTTTTGAACATTTAGATAGAGGCATGGTAGCTGTTGAGAGTCTCCAGCTTTCTTATTTCAGTCTTTACTGCTTTGGTTATCTCATGCCTCTAGTGGACTTAGTGGGCAGATCGTCGGGCCTGGTGGCGGTACCCACTGAGAACTCCCTTTTGGTGTAGTTCTCACACCCATTGGGGGTTTTCCCCCTCCCTTTCTTTTCTCTCCTTTGTTTTGCAGAGTCTTAGCGGGTGTTGCTGATTCTGCGGTTGTTGATCGAGGCGAGGGAGTCGCGTGCTAGATCACTACCCGTCATTGGAGAGTAGCGGTACCCCTTCAGAGGAGAGCTTCAGTAGATTAGCTATTTTATTTTACTCTTTTGAGAGACTGATGTAGTGAGGACATGATATGTATTGAGAGTCTGTACACTGTTGTATTTATTGGAGATACCTCCCTGTTGAGTTCTGATTTTGTATATGAGGATATTATATGATTATCATTTTTGGGAGATGGACATTGTTGTATTATTTCCAGTTGTACAGTGGTTGATTTTAGTTTTACAGCAGATTTTCATTTTTAGCTCTGATATCTGTTAGCTGTAGTACTTTTCTTGCAGGTAGGACGCTTCGCCTATGCGGAGTTTGGCATAGGTGGCGGATTTGTTGGAGAGCCCGTGTCGCAGTTTCGACCCCGGGGCGTGACACGAACTCGGGTGGCTTGCACCGTTTTGCGTGTGGACCGCGAGAAGGCAAGGAATCGCGTGGTGCCCAATTGCAAGTGTCTACGAGCAATTAGTGGCAAACCGAGGTGGGTTGGATTTTTCTCCAAGTCTGCGGACTTCTTTCTAATTCTATTATGATAGGACTCTAGAATAGGTGCTTTTATTGATGTTTGTAGAGTTATTGGAATCTTGACTAGCTCCCCCGTCATATGTTGCATGTGTTTAACTAGACCAGTAGAGAACCTTAATTTGGGCTAGGTTCTTTCATGATTTAAACATCCCACACATTGCATTTCTTCCTGGACATAGAGTTCCTCTCCCGGGTAGTGGGCCGAGTGGTCAGGGTATTGTGGGACGTATGTTGCACTCGGTCCTGGGGGCTGAGTGGGGTCTGGTAGCTGAGATTAGGCCAGTGTTAGTGTTTTGGGAACCGTTTGGGTAAACGGTGGTCCCGGGTCCTTAGGTATTTCTTCGTCTTGTTTGTCACCACCAAGTTGTGATCGTGGTGCGCGTGTGTTATCAGGACCTTGAACCCAGAATGTTTTTGGACACTCATGATTTTAGTAAACCAGTGTTTTTCCTTCCGAATTTCTAGGGGTCGCCGGAGCCTGTTCTTGTTTGATTGGGCGAAGGCATCAACCCTTTGGAGTCCGAAAAATAAACTTGTTTTCAACTGATTTTCTCAAGTACTAAAATCTATAAAAGTTGGTTTTCCCAATTCAAGACGGTTTTCAAAATGGGGCTATTTTTATCCTCATCCCAAGTGGGTTTGAGTGAAAATAGTATTTTATAATAAAGGTCTTCTTTTCTCATAAACTTCCTCACCCGAAAGGGGTGAGTGATCTGGGTTCTAAGGGTTGATTTCATTCTTGGGTCGAAAATAACGGGAGGCAACGCCTATAGCCTGTTCTTGTTTGATTGGGGTCGTAGGTATTAGTCTTCCGGGGTTTTCGGACCCTTCGTTGTTTTTGCTGTAGAGTATCTCCAGCCCGTGAGTTTAGTGTGTTGAGATGGATTCCTGCTTTAACCGAGGGAGCCGAATTCATGAACTGTAAGGGGTCGAGAACTTCGAAAGGCCGAGCCTAGAGTCTGTTCTTGTTTGATTGGGGTTCTAGGTATCGGCGTAACGGGATTCTCGGACCTTTGCTGTGTCAGTCGGTTCTTCTCGTCTATGAGTGGGGTGTTGTTTGGGAGCCGTTTGGGTAGACGGTGATCCCGGCTATAGAGTATGTCCAGTCAGTGTGTTTAGAGAGGCGAGTTGGGTGTCTCGTTTTGGGAGCCGTTTGGGTTGACGGCGGTCCCAGCTATTGTGTACCTCCAGCCAGTGGGTTAGCTTTGTGAGTTGTATGTACATTGTCGATCTGTTTGATCGAGGATTATAGCCTGTAGATGCCGCTTATTATGCCAGATGTGACACGCTTGTTCCTCGGTGGGGTCGCTCCCCTTGAGTTGCCGCTCCGGATGCAATGATGATGCACCTGATGAGGCTGCTGCGCATGGTACTTGATAGTTCGATTGGACGCCCTACGTTGATACAAGAGGGACCCTAGTTGATACACTAGGGGGTGCAGGCCTGACTGGACCAGATTTGGCAGTCATTGAGATTGGGTTGATGCGAGCGAGTGGATGCATACCATCATCTGTGTTTTCCCCATTAAGCATAGTAGATAGAGGAATGATAGCTGTAGATACTTTTCCAGCTTAGCTTTTCATTATCAGAGTCTTTTTCTGTTATCTTATGCCTCCAGTAGACTTAGTGGGCAAACCATGGGTCTTGGAGATGGTACCCACTGAGAGCTACTGTAGGATGTAGTTCTCGCACCCTCTGTCGGTGACAGGTTGCTGAGGCTTTTTCTTCCTTTCCCGCTCTAGCTGGCTTGACGGACCGAGGACAAGGAGTCGCGAGATAGATCCCTACTAGCGTGGTTTATTTTGAGTGAGGTAGATGTACCATCCCGGACTGTAGGATTCACTGTATACTGTTATATTTCTAGTTTTTAGTTATCTCCCATTTTTGATTCATAGAAGTTGTATAGGTAGATTTTTATTTGTACCTTTCCTGTGGACCTGACCTTGTATTATTCTTGTATTTGGGAGATGGTCCTTGTATTTACTTCAGTTTTACAGTAGTTTGATTTTATATTTACAGCTGTTATTTTTCGCTCTGATATCTGTGTAGCTGTAGTACTATTTGTGCAGGTTGGTCGCTTCGTCTATGCGGGGCTTCCCGTATCGACGGCGGATCTGTTGGCGAGCCAGGGTCGCAGTTTCGACCCAGGGGCGTGACAGCGCGAGCGGGACACATGGCACAACGAGGGCGTTTCGGGTGCGCACTGTTCTTGGGCCGGGCCGGATTCGGGCGCCCGATTCTTGCGCCCGAATTCGAGGCCTCCCTTTGGTGGGCTTGGGCTATAAATAGCCCCCTTTCTTGAGCCTTTGGACCCTTTTCCCGAGCCCACCTGCGACAGAGCCCTCGAGCAACCTTGTTGATCATCTTGTGCTGCATCTCTCGAGCAAGTTTTGGAATTTTTGGATGGCGCGGCATCGACGGCTTCAGTGATTCAGCGCAGTGCGATGTTTCTTCTTCGGTGTCCTATTTCCGTCGCGTTTCGTTCTACGAGGTCCACTGAGCTACTCCGATGGAATTTTTGGATGATTTTCATGGCGTCGGTTCCACGAGAGGTAGATCTCCGTTTTTTGAGTTTTCTGCTCCTCTCAGTTTTGGGTTTTTATTAGGGTTTCTGGAACATCATTGAACCCCTTTCCTGCTGGTGGTTTTTCTGGATAGCAGAGGCTTGTCAGATTTTTATCTCTGCACTCGGGTATCGGATTTCTACCTATGAGGACTCGATTGACATCTACTCTTCATGAGGATCGTCGTGGTATTTTTATTGGAATTTTTGGAGAATATCTCGCAGGAGGTATTTAAGCATTTTCTGGATTGATTTTACAGCAGCATGTGTTTGTGGGAATTTTTGCATATTGCAATGTTTGGACCATATCTTTGTACCCAGCAGGAGTTTTTGGGTGTTTTTGAGCCCGTTGGAATCGTGGGAATCCGAGGATTTGTCCCCGTTCAGTTTCAGCCTATTTGGATCTTGGATTGATGCGCACTTCAGGTAGGTTGCTTCGTGTGAGAACCCGGATCCCGGCGATGAGATTACTGGTTGATTGGCAGCTTATGGAGGCCTATGTGGTGTGTCGGTGGTGGTTGTGCACAATTTGAACCCAAGTGACGGACTTCGGGTGTTAAATGGATCACGTGGGTAATCGGAGGACCCCGTCGAATGTTTAGAAGTGGTTTCGCGCGAAGCTGATATCAAAATTGGACTCAGCGCGAAAATTTTGATTAAGAACACCTTTTCGGTTGACTTCGGCAATTTTTAAAAATGGAATTTGGCAGAATGGGCAGCGGATTTGGATTCAGCGTGCGAAAACGATCAAAATGGACTATTTACTTGTATTTTTCGGAGCCCGGATGTCAAAACACGGATTTCGAGGCATGTGGGGCACTGTTCCGGCCGGCGGGCAGCGCCGGCGGCGACAACAGGCCGCGGAGCGTGGCGGCGGGCTGAGGCGCAGCCGCCCGGTCCACGGGCGAGGCGTGCACCGGGGGAGGGACGCGTGGCGGCTCCCGGTTGGCAGGCACAGCGCGCGCGGTTCATGGGGCGCACGGTCTGGTGCATGGACCGGCGGGGGACACGTGGCAGCTTGTGGTCGGTAGGTCTTCATACGCCGGGTGCACATAGCGCAGCGGAGCAGGCTGGGGCAGGTGGCCGTATGGCGGGGCAGGTGGCCGTACACGCGGGGCAGGCGCGCGACGTGCACGGGGGCAGCCCCGGTTGGCGCCACGTGGTGCGACCGTAGCGGCTGGTGCCGCTGTGCGCTGTGCGGCGTGCCACGTGGCACTCAGGGATTGGCCCAATTTCCTGTTTGCTGTTCTAGGACACGTGGCGCTCCAGGGTTGATTCGAGCTTTGACGGTTTGGGGTACGTTTTCGGTGTACTATAGCAGCCCGAAAGATTCGGGCGCCCGAATGTGGGGAAACATATGGAATTATCTGAATTGTTTGGTTGGGCTATATAAACCTCCTATTGGGCCGCGGATTCGAGCCCTTTCCCGAGCCCATCTTCAGCTGAGGCTTGAAGAGAAAATGTTCTTCATCTTGTGCTCTATCCACTGAGGGATTTTCAGATTTTTTGGAGGCCTCAATATCCCGGCTTTCTGCGACGTGGCACACTGCGACGTTTCTTTGATTTTGGCTTCCACCTTCACTTTTTGGTCCGCGAGGCAACCTGGATCACCCCGATGGAATTTTGAGCCGATTTTCATGGCAGCACGTTCAAAAGAGGTCAGGCTTCGTTTTCCGTGTGGATCACTTCTCCGCATTTTTAGTTTTTGGCATAGTTCCCGAGGTATTTTGGTGACCCCTTTTCTGCTGTGAGATTTTGGATAGCGGAGGCTTGTCGATTTTCTATCTTGATCTACAAACATCGGAATGAGACGTTTAAGAACTCGATTGATATCTACGCTTCGAGAGAAACGCACCCGTATTTTTATTGGATTTTTATGAGGGCTCTCCGAAGGTGATAATTTGGCATCTTGGGACTGAATTTTTGCAGGCTTTTGTTCTCGAGGATGTGGACTTCCAGTGTTGTTCTAATTGTTTCTTGGCCTACAGGTGTCGGAATGAGGTGTATAAATACTCGTTTTGGGGCTACTCGTCGTGAGGATCGCAACCGTGATTTTTCTGGAATTTTTAGAGGACTGCACGCAGGTGAAAATCCCCCATCTTCTCTGCTGGTTTGTAAAAACAGCATGTGCTATTTTGGGGAATGTTGTGGTGTTGGTTATTGATTGTTGGTGATGTTGTTGATTGGAACAGAGGCTTGTGTGACTGAATACCGAGGGTGCGATTTTGGCAGATTTTGGGATAGCATGTGACTGCGTACTTCACCGACTTCGGCTTTGCCTGCGGAAAGCGTTTCAGGTGGGTTGCCTTGTCCCCAGAACCGGTGGACGGTTCTCTAATTCTATATGTTAGAAAGCATGCATGATTAAATGTACAATTAATAGATTTGAGATGTAAGCATGAAAAATAACCTTAATTATTTGATTGATGCTTACTTGATTATTGTACATGCTTAAAGGATTTGAGATCTAGCATATGGTAGATGATTGTATTTATTATGTACTTGATGAGATGGAGATCATGCTTGATGCGAGATCGATTCATTGTAGTAGCAAGTTACTAGCATGCCAGGTTAGCACATAGACTTTCATGGGATTGGATTTACTCGATGGAGTAGGATGATTTATCTATGTGCGGGAATTACTCTGAGGAGTTTTTATGGATTATGGACAGGGGTAGTTCATCCTTGATTTTCGGGCATGTGGTTATTTCTAGTTGATGCTACTATTCGTTACCTTATCTTTACTCTTACTTGAGGACATTTGCATGCTTGTATGGACATCTAGATATGCCATCTTTTACTGCTACACTATCATATTGGAGCTTGACTTAGGAGAAACCATGTTTTGCTTCTTTTCTCCTTATTGGTTAGTCATGTGGTTCATGTTGCTCGGGTTCGAGCGGGGGTTTGGGATAGTGTAGTTGAGACTTCGAGTCTGCGACAGGTTGGTCTTGATTGTGGGTTGTGGGTGTCACGGCGACCGCGGAGATTGGGCGGTTGGCCGGGTGTCGGTTATTGTATAAGATTGGGCATCAGTTTCCTTTAGTGGAAGGAGTTTTCCACTTACTGTTTACTTTGCATCAGATTGAGATCGGGTCTTTCTTTAGTGGATGACTTTTCCCACTTTGATCAGAGTCGTGATCCAGTCCTGCTATATCGTGATATTTGTTACAGTGATACTTGTTACAGAGATACTTTACTCGTGTGGGTCGATCCCCTCGAGTGCCACTCCGGAGGTAGGCCATTCACCGAGCCATGTGTGCCGATGTTATACTTATTTTAGGATGCGAGCCATGTGTGCCGATCCCGCGGTTTCGAGCCATGTGTGCAGATTCCGCTACTGAGTTCGTGAGATTGATGACAGAGCAGGCAGTAACGGGTTTTATACCGGTTCATTTGATTGGGTTTATTCAGGCAGGTACTCTTATTGTTGCACTCGTGTCTGGGGGCTGAGTGGAGTCTAGTAGCTGTGTTTAGACCAGTGCTAGTGTTGTTGGGAACCGTTTGGGGTTAACGGTGGTCCCGAGGTCGTTGTGAGTTTTTTGACCGTTGTGGGAGAGATTGAAGATCTTGAGTCTATCCGTTCTGAGAGAGAGCGTGGATTTTGACTATAGCCTGTATGTGCCACTATTCGATAGCGAGTTAGTCCGTATGGACACTCTACGTAATTCCTGCCCGGCAGTGGGAGGTGGTTGTAGGTAGGCGCAGGCTTGACTGGACCCAATGTGGCAGTCAGCTCGATTGGGTCGATTGTGCACCTAGTGTGCGAGTGGTGGCATACCTTTCATTGGTTTTTTTCCTTTTGAGCATTTAGATATAGGCATGGTAGCTGTTGACAATCTCCATCTTTTTTATTTCAGTTTTTACTATTTGGTTATCTTATGCCTCTAGTGGACTTAGTGGGCAGACCGTCGGGCCTAGTGGCGGTACCCACTGAGAACTCCCTTTTGGTATAGTTCTCACGCCCATTGGGGGTTTTCCCCCTCCTTTGTCTTTTCCCTCCTTTGTTTTGCAGAGTCTTAGCGGGTGTTGCTGATTCTGCGGTTGTTGATCGAGGCGAGGGAGTCGCGAGCTAGATCCCTACCCGTCGTTGGAGAGTAGCGGTACCCCTTTAGATGAGATCTTCAGTACAGTCAGTAGATTAGTTATTTTATTTCATCTTTTAAGAGACTGATGTAGTGAGGATTTGTTATGTATTGAGGGCCTGTACACTGATGATTTATTTCGGTTTACCTCCCTGTTGTGTTTTGGATTATTGTATCTGAGGACATTGTATGATTATCACTTATGGGAGATGGATTTTGTACTATTATTTTCAGTTGTACAGTGGTTGGTTTTAATTTTACCGCACTTTTATGGTATAGCTCTGATATCTGTTTAGCTGTAGTACTTTTCTTGCAGGTAGGACGCTTCGCCTATGCGGGGTTTGACATAGGTGGCGGATCTATTGGCGAGCCCGGGTCGCAGTTTCGACCCCGGGGCGTGACAGATTAGAGTGGTATCAGAGCCTAGGTTGTAGGTCTTGGAGGACTTAGAAACCCTAGGCTTGTGGTTGGACCCTAGTATGACTTCGTGAGAGTCGTGATTTGTAGCGAGAGTCCTGATTGAGTTTTATACCTCTCCCAAGGGACGGGATGAGTGATTGGCATGTTTATTCTCCTAAGTGGTTATATTGGCTGCAGACAACATAATGCTGTGGAACGGGTGACATGCTTTAGACTTTCGTTGGATTGGGTCGAGCGTTGTTGTGTGCTGATTTGTGGTTTCGTCGTGGCGAGCGGTGTCTCCCCGACGCTGGTATTGGGACCCGTGTGCATCCTGTCATAGCAGTTGAGCTTGAGCGGTTGGTTTTGGGCCGGATACCCGGATTGAGGTCAGAGAGCTCCGGACCCAGATGACAGGATTGCCTGAGTTATATCAGCAACGGACTGGGCAGCTGGTCTGGGTGACACATTTGTCGGAGCAGCGGGCAGCCCGACAGTGCTTTTCTCCTGAGACCATCTTGTTGCTGTATCCTCAGTGGCAGTGATTTCTGTGGCGCCGATGGAGCGAGTAGCCCCCTCTGTGCCAATGTTTAGTGCCAAGGCACCGAGGCAGGGTGGATAGCTGACAACTGATGAGCTGTGGGACATCATCGATCGATGGAGCCAGTTTTGGCACATGAACCGCCCCGATTCGTGGAATGGAGTTGGAGCCTTTGGAGGCAGAATCGTGGTTGGTGGTGATGGAGAGACTATTCGAGAACCTCCCTGGGCCAAAGGTTTTATGCAGTTGTTGAACTACGCGCTCCAGGTTTCGAGGGGCGAGGCGTATAGGATAGGTGTGACTAGGAGTGGATTGCACCAGGATATCTTTCAGTTTATTCGGTCCCTCCAGCACAGATTTTGGATGCCGCGATGGAGTAGGCGTTGTTTATGTGGCATGGCGTTGCGGTTCCTTTGGATAGGGATCTGTCGCCAGAGGCAAGTTCTGGATAGAGACGCTTGGCGCTAGGTGATGGAGGACAGATCGGCTGATAGAGGCATTTTCGTTTTCCTTTCCAGGATGGTGGATATCCTTGAGGACGGTTAATGTAAAGGTTACCCAAGGGAATGTTACCCTTTGTGATTGATAACATGCATGTTTGGGGTACAATATGTGTGATTGATGGGTGAGCTTAGTAAGGATAATTGTATAAGGAATTGCATGAATTAATTGTGTTTTGTCATATGACGGTTGCAATAATAAATTTTCAGAGATGCCGGAGGACGGGTGGACCCGATGGCAGCTTCAGCATCGGTATCTTCAGCAGCGGTAGCATGGATATGTTATCTGCTGAGGGCCGCAGTTGTCGCCTCAGAGTGAGCAGAGGCAGAGGTCGTGCTCCCCTTGTGGTTAGTCTTGATATTATCTAGCAGACCGGACTTTGATGACGAGGCAGACCGAGCGACGACCCCTTTTCATCGAGCGGATGAGTTGTGCGGCTTGGTTGGAGGGCGCCACGGCAGTAGATCGGGTTGTCGCAGGTGTGATTTCATCCCAACAGTCAGAGTTAGTGCACTTTGCATTCCTACATGGACTAGAGGCAGAGTTGTTACCACGTGCACTAGAGGTACAGGTTACTATTGGTGTTGTGCGTGTGGAGGAGGCTTGTGGATCATGTCTAGTGCGGTTGGGGCCGCGAGTTATGCCGGCAGACTTATTGGTATTGGTAGTAGTTCTGTGTTTTGACCCAGTGCTTGGGATTGGTTGGCACAGTGCCACATGATGTTTGACTGCGAAGAGAGAAGGCTATGACCTTCTGCGAGGCAGACAAGCGAGGCTTGTTTGTCGAGACAGTTAGAGCACACAGGTTGCAGCGACGGTGTGAGAGGTGCCTACGGCGACACCAGGACTCAAGGATATTCCTATCGCCGCGAGATCCCGGGTGTGAGTCCACTCGAACCAATGTTTATGCCGCCAGTTAGAGAGATTGAGATTGCGATTGGCGTGGTTCTGGAAGCCGCGCCAACCTCAATAGCACCTCATGAATATTATCTGTAAGAGCTGGGAGAGTTGATGGCACAGGTGCGGGGATCTGATGGATCGAGGGTCTGTTTGACCTAGTGCCACATCGTTGGTACACGGTGGTGATGCCACGTCGTTGATACACGACGGTGAGGGTTCCTTTGTGGTTTGAGCACAGGCATGCCCGGATATTATTTAGGGCCTTTTGATGGAGTTATACTCCGGCAGTTGTTTGTTTGTGATGCGTGTACCTGTTTGGAATCATACGACTGAGTATTTCGCCAAGATGGTGTTCAGGACACGGTAGGGGCATTATGAGTATAGTGAGGCCAGATGGAATGACTAATGCCCTGTCGCCTTTAAGATTTGAGGAATTGTGTGTTCCAACTGTACTTGGATGGATTGGTAAATATGTTCTGCATAGGTATTGGATGGACTCCCAGAGTGACTTGGAGCTTGTGGAGCACTTGTTGATGGTACTGCAATGTCTGTGTGAAGGAAGCTGTGTGCCGAATTGTCGAGGTGCAACTTTTAGCTTTGGGAACATACCTGCTTGAGCCACATTATTCTAGCCGTTGGAGCGGCGGTGGGATTCCGGCCAAGATGGATGCAATTTGAGATTGGCCGAGACTGACATTTATTGTTGACACGAGAAGCTTCTTGGACTGGGTAGTGCCAGCAGAGCTGGACGAATGGATGATTAGACTGATACCAGCGCAGATTTTAGCATCGCCAGTGATGGGATATGGATTTTGCGAGATACAGTGACGCCTCCCATAGTGGCTATGGAGTTACATTTGGATTATTGATGAGCATCCAGTATTACCCCGACAGGGCCACTGTGGTGGTGGATACCTGGAGCAGGAGAGCTATTTGGGGTTGAGTTTGATGATTCCGTAGCTGGCGCTGTGTGGGACCCTAAAGCTTAACAGGGCTCGAGGTTGTGTCCCTGGGGGTTCCTTTTGATGGTAGACTGCGGTGGAGCAGTCCACTTGGATGGTCAGGATTTGAGAGTGACCGAGTGAGGACCCCGGCATGTTAAGGCTTCTTCCCTTCTTGGATGATCGCGTGGGGGTGTTTTGGGTTGCACTGGTCGTTTTGGCACCACGGAGTGGTGTTGATGTGTGTTGTACTATTTTCTTTCCTTTTCCCCCAGCTTTTGTTGGAGTCCCTGAGGTTTTTCCACATCTCAGCACAGGAGTGTTATGTTTTTGGATCCCTCGCCCGTGATTGACTCGTTTCCTTGAGATCTGTGAGAGTTTGGAGTACGAGGGATGCCCGTTGTGAATTCTGGCTCGTGAGATGAGGGAATTACGCAATTGGGTCATGCCGTTCCGGTTGTTGTTGTTGTTGAGGAGTGATCACGGGGAGTGAGTAGTGACTGGGAGCTGGAGACGGTGATGTTGGGTACTTACCCTTGGTATTTGTGACTCCTGTTTGAGTTGTGTTAGTTTCGAGGACGAAACTTTCTTTTAGTGGAGGAGGATGTGAGGACCCAGATCCCGGCGATGAGATTACTGGTTGATTGGCAGCTTATGGAGGCCTATGTGGTGTGTCGGTGGTGGTTGTGCACAATTTGAACACAAGTGATGGATTTCGGGTGTTAAATGGATCACGTGGGTAATCGGAGGACCCCGTCGAATGTTTAGAAGTGGTTTCGCGCGAAGCAGATATCAAAATTGGACTCAGCGCGAAAATTTGGATTAAGAACACCTTTCCTTATGCTTTTGGCAATTTTTAGAAATGGAATTTGGTAAAACAGACAGCGGATTTGGATTCAGCGCGCGAAAACGATCAAAATGGACTATTTACTTGTATTTTTCGGAGCCCGAATGTCAAAACACGGATTTCGAGGCATGTGGGGCACTGTTCCGGCTGGCGGGCAGCGCCGGCGGCGACGACAGGCGGCGGAGCGCGGCGGCGGGCTGAGGCGCAGCCGCTCGGTCCACGGGCGAGGCGTGCATAGGGGGAGGGACGCGTGGCGGCTCCCGGTTGGCAGGCGCAGCGCGCGCGGTTCATGGGGCGCACGGTCTGGTGCATGGACCGGCGGAGGACACGTGGCAGCTTGTGGTTGGTTGGTCTTCGTAAGCCGGGTGCACACAGGGCAGCGGAGCAGGCCAGGGCAGGTGGCCGTACGGTGGGGCAGGTGGCCGTACACGCGGGGCAGGCACGCGACGTGCGCGGGGGCAGCCCCGGTCGGCGCCACGTGGCGCGACCGCAGTAGCTGGCGCCGCTGTGCGCTGTGCGGCGTGCCACATGGCACTCAAGGATTGGCCCAATTTGCTGTTTGCTGTTCTGGGACACGTGGCGCTCCAGGGTTGATTCGGGCTTTGACGGTTTGGGGTATGTTGTCGGTGTACTGTAGCAGCCCGAAAGATTCGGGCGCCCGAATGTGGGGACACAGATGGAATTATCTGAATTGTTTGGTTGGGCTATATAAACCTCCTCTTGGGCCGCGGATTCGAGCCCTTTCTCGATCCCATCTTCAGCTGAGGCTTGAAGAGAAAATGTTCTTCATCTTGTGCTATCTACTGAGGGATTTTCATATTTTTTGGAGTCCTCGATATCCGCACTTTTTGCGACGCGGCGCACTGCGACGTTTCTTGGATTTTGGCTTCCACCGTCACTTTACGGTCCGCGAGGCACCCTGGATCACCCCGATGAAATTTTGAGCCGATTTTCATGGCAGTACGTTCATGAGAGGTAAGGATTCGTTTTCCATGTTGATCACTTCTCCGCATTTCGAGTTTTGGGCACAGTTCGCGAGGTGTTTTGGTGACCTTTTTTCTGCTGTGAGATTTTGGATAGCGGAGGCTTGTCGATTTTCTATCCTGATCTACAAACATCGGAATGAGGCGTTTAAGGACTCGATTGATATCTACGCTTTGAGAGGAACGCACCCGTATTTTTATTGGATTTTTCTGAGGGCTCTTCGAAGGTGATAATTTGGCATCTTGGGACTGAATTTCTGCAGGCTTTTGTTCTTGAGGATGTGGACTTCCAGTGTTGTTCTAATTGTTTCTTGGCCTACAGGTGTCGGAATGAGGTGTATAAATACTCGTTCTGGGGCTACTCGTCGCGAGGATCGCAACCGTGATTTTTTTGGGATTTTTAGAGGACTGCACGCAGGTGAAAATCTCCCATCTTCTCTGCTGGTTTGTAAAAACAGCATGTGCTATTTTGGGGAATGTTGTGGTGTTGGTTATTGATTGTTGGTGATGTTGTTGATTGGAACAGAGGCTTGTGCGATTGAATACCGAGGGTGCGATTTTGGCAGATTTTGGGACAGCATGTGACTGCGTACTTCACCGACTTCGGCTTTGCCTGCGGAAAGCGTTTCAGGTGGGTTGCCTTGTCCCTAAAACCTGTGGACGGTTCTCTAATTCTATATGTTAGAAAGCATGCATGATTAAATGTACAATTAATAGATTTGAGATGTAAGCATAGAAAATAGCCTTAATTATTTGATTAATGCTTACTTGATTATTGTACATGCTTAAAGGATTTGAGATCTAACATATGGTAGATTATTGTATTTATTATGTACTTGATGAGATAGAGATCCTGCTTGATGCGAGATCGATTCATTGTAGTAGCAAGTTACTAGCATGCCAGGTTAGCACATAGACTTTCATGGGATTGGATTTACTCGATGGAGTCGGATGATCTATCTATGTGCGGGAATTACTCTGAGGAGTTTTTATGGATTATGGACAGGGGTAGTTCATCCTTGATTTTTGAGCATGTGGTTATTTCTAGTTGATGCTACTATTCGTTACCTTACCTTTACTCTTACTTGAGGACATTTGCATGCTTGTATGGACATCTAGATAGGCCATCTTTTACTGCTACACTATCATATTGGGACTTGACTTAGGAGAAACCATGTTTTGCTTCTTTTCTCCTTATTGGTTAGTCATGTGGTTCATGTTGCTCGGGTTCGAGCGGGGGTTTGGGATAGTGTAGTTGAGACTTCTAGTTTGGGACAGGTTGGTCTTGATTGTGGGTTGTGGGGTGTCACGACGACCGCGGAGATTGGGCGGTTGGCCGGGTGTCGGTTAATGTATCAGATTGGGCATCAGTTTCCTTTAGTGGAAGGAGTTTTCCACTTGCTGTTTACCTTGCATCAGATTGAGATCGGGTCTTTCTTTAGTGGATGAGTTTTACCACCTTGATCAGTGTCGTGATCTAGTCCTGCTATATCGTGATACTTGTTACAGTGATACTTGTTTCAGTGATACTTGTTACAGAGATACTTTACTCGTGTGGGTCGCTCCCCTCGAGTGCCTCTCCGGAGGTAGGCCATTGACCGAGCCATGTGTGTCGGTCTGATTCTTATTTTGGGGATGCGAGCCATGTGTGCCGATTCCGCGGTTTCGAGCCATGTGTGCAGATTCCACTACTGAGTTCGTGAGATTGATGACAGAGCAGGCAGTACCGGGTTTTATACCGGTTCATTTGATTGGGTTTATTCAGGCAGGTACTCTTATTGTTGCACTCGTGCCTGGGGGCTGAGTTGAGTCTAGTATCTGTGTTTAGACCAGTGTTATTGTTGTTGGGAACCGTTTGGGGTTAATGGTGGTCCCGAGGTCGTTGTGAGTTTTTCGACCGTTGTGGGAGAGATTGAGGATCTTGAGTCTATCCGTTCTGAGAGAGAGCGTGGATTTTGACTATAGCCTGCATGTGCCACTATTCTATAGCGAGTTAGTCCATATGGACACCCTACGTAATTCCTGCCTGGCAGTGAGAGGTGGTTGTAGGTAGGCTCAGGCTTGACTGGACCCGATGTGGCAGTCAGCTCGATTGGGTCGATTGTGCACCTAGTGTGCGAGTGGTGGAATACCTTTCATTGGTTTTTTTTCCTTTTGAGCATTTAGATAGAGGCATGGTAGCTGTTGAGAGTCTCCATCTTTCTTATTTCAGTCTTTACTACTTGGTTATCTTATGCCTCTAGTGGACTTAGTGGGCAGACCGTCGGGCCTAGTGGCGGTACCCACTGAGAACTCCTTTTTGGTGTAGTTCTCACGCCCATTGGGGGTTTTCCCCCTCCTTTGTCTTTTCCCTCCTTTGTTTTGCAGAGTCTTAGCGGGTGTTGCTGATTCTGCGGTTGTTGATCGAGGCGAGGGAGTCGCGAGCTAGATCCCTACCCGTCGTTGGAGAGTAGCGGTACCCCTTCAGAGGAGATCTTCAGTACAGTCAGTAGATTAGTTATTTTATTTCCTCTTTTGGGAGACTGATGTAGTGAGGATATGTTATGTATTGAGGGCCTGTACACTGATGAGTTATTTCGGTTTACCTCCCTGTTGAGTTTTGGATTATTGTATCTGAGGACATTGTATGATTATCACTTATGGGAGATGGATTTTGTACTATTATTTCCAGTTGTACAATGGTTGGTTTTAATTTTACCGCACTTTTATGGTATAGCTCTGATATCTGTTTAGCTGTAGTAATTTTCTTGCAGGTAGGACGCTTCGCCTATGCGGGGTTTGACATAGGTGGCGGATCTGTTGGCGAGCCCGGGTCGCAGTTTAGACCCCGGGGCGTGACACTTCGTCTCCAAAATCGGTGGACGGCTCATTAATTCTATTGTATAGAAAGCATGCTTGATTGTGAGATATGTTAGAATGCATGTTAGAGAGAGAGATGTTGTCTTTCCTGTGTTGTTATTGAAATCATGTTGGTTAATGTTCCCTGATCTTGCTTCAGGTGGGTTCCTTCGTCTCCAAAACTGGTGGACGGTTCATTAATTCTATTGTATAGAAAGCATGCATGATTCTGAGATATGTTAGAATGCATGTTAGAGAGAGAGATGTTGTCTTTCCTGTGTTGTTATTGAAATCATGTTGGTTAATGTTCCCAGATCTTGCTTTAGTTAAACTAAATGCTATTATTGGAACTTGACCTAGCACCCTGTCATATGTTTGCATGTGTAAACGAGACTAGTAGAAAATCCTCACTTGGGCTAGGTTCATTTATGCTTTAGACATCCACACTTTACATTCTATTCCTGGACATAGTGTTTTCCTCGTCCGAGTAGTGGGCCGAGTGGTCGGGATTTTTTTTATAGTGTAGGATGCATGTTACACTCGTGCTTAGGGGCAAAGTGGAGTCTGGTAGAGGTAGCTGGTCTTATATCTATGGCGGGAGCCGTTTGGGTAAACGGTGGTCCCGAGATGTCGTGTTTCTCTGATTTATGTGTCGCCACTGTGTTAGTGGCAGTTGTATACCAGTGATAGCAGGACCTTGAACCCAGAACCTTTTTGGACACACATGATTTAGTCAACCAATGTTTTTCTTCCAAACATCGAAGGGTCGCCGGAGTCTGTTCTTGTCTAATTGGACCAAGGGATCAGCCCTTTGGGGTTGGGAATAAAACTTGTTTTCTACCTGTTTTTCCTAAAAGAACTAAAAATCATTAAAAATGAGTTTTCCTCAAATCAAGATGGTTTTTCAAAAAGGAACTACTTTTAGTCTTCACCCCGCATGGGTTTGAGTGAAAAATGGTTTTCAGTAATAAATGTCACATCTTTCTTGTAAACTTCCTCAGAGGATTCGAGTGGTCTAGGTTCTAAGGGCTGCCTTTTTCTTTGGGTCGAGAACAATGAGAGGCTATGCCTAGAGCCTGTTCTTGTTTGATTTGGGTTGTAGGTTCTAGTCTTTCGGGGTTCCCGGACCATTCATTGTTGTCGGTTGTGGAGTATACTCAACTAGTGAGTTTGCATGTTGAGTTGATGTCCTTTTTTGGGAGCCGTTGGGTTGACAACGGTCCTGATTGTTCGAGTATTTCCTGTTAGTGAGTTAGGGAGGTGATTTGGGTACAGTTGATCTTGTTGATCGTGGATTGAACTATAGCCTGCATGACCCATATTGAGTTCGACAGAGATGCACGGATACTTTCCTCGGTGGGGTCGCGCCACTCGAGTACCACTCCGGAGCTAGGCCTGTTACTTTGCTATCGCGACTTGTCGACGCAGTCCCTCTGGCTGGGTCTTTTTTAGGCTATCACGGACGCCCTACGTAAGTCTAGTCCTCCGTGGATGTAATGGCAGTAGGTGGGCGCAGGTTTGACTGGACCCCATGTGGCAGTCACTGTGATTGGGTTGATTGAGTATTTGGGTTAGAATCGATGCATCATTTTCATCTATATCACCTATTGAGCATTATAGATAGAGGCGTGATAGCTGTAGATTTCTTTCCAGCTTACCTTTACATTAGTACAGTTTTCCTGTTATCTTATGCCTCTAGTAGACTTAATGGGCAGACCATCGGGCTTGGTGGCGGTACCCATTGAGAACTACGTGTTAGTGTAGTTCTCACACCCGCTGGGGGTTCTTCGCCCTCCCCTCCTCATTCCTCTCCTTTGTTTTGCAGAGTCCTTGCGGGTGTTGCTGATCCTTCTGTTGTTGATCGAGGTGAGGGAGTCGCGAGCTAGTTCCCTACCCGTCCTTGGAGTATAGCTGTACCCCTTTCTTGGAGCTTAGTTGTATAGTCTGCTGGATTATTGTTGTTAGTTACTTTTGAGAGTTTTATTTTTGAGAGACTTTTGTAGTGAGGTTCAGACTTGTACTTTTGGAGTTGTATTATTTCTTATTTCAGTATTTTACTTTTCAGCTCTGATATCTGTATAGCTATCCATTTTTTTGTAGGTTAGACGCTTCGTCTATACGGGGCTTCCCATATAGGCGGCGGATCTGTTGGCGGGCCTGGGTCACAATTTCGACCCCCGTGCGTGACAGATTAGAGTGGTATCAGAGCCTAGGTTGTAGGTCATTATGGACTTAGAATCCCTAGGCATGTGGATGGATCTTCGGATGACTACGTGAGAGTCATGACTTATAGCGCGAGTCCTGATTGAGTTTTATACCTCTCCCAAGGGATGGGATGAGTAATTGGCATGTTTATACTCCTAAGTGATTATGTTGGCTGCAGACAACATAATGCTGTGGAATGGATGACATGTTTTAGACTTTCGCTGGATTGGGTCGAGTATTTGTTCTATCCTGATGTTTGGATGTTATCGCAGGTGAGCACGATGCCTCCCCGTCGCAGGATGCGGACGCGTTCTCAGCCTTCCTCCTCTGATGAGCCTGAGCAGGAGGAGTTAGCACAGGGTCGGCAGAGTAAGGTACAGGAGCTTCGGGCTCAGATGGCCCAGATGTCGGAGGCTGTCCGACGTCAGGAGGAGGCTTCCCGACGCCAGGAGGAGACAATGGACCGGATGATGCGCATGTTTGAGCTGAGGGCGCAGCCTGTTGCAGCACCTCCTGAGAGATCCCCCGCACCTTCTCCACCGGTCGGGGCACCACCAGTTGTACCAGCGACATCGGCAGCCCCTGTTGCGCCGGTTGCCAGTAGACAGACGTCCGGGACGGCAGAACAGTTGACCTCTGTAGAGTAGCGAGAGGTTGTTGATTGTTTGATGAGGTACCGCCAGCTTAACCCGCCTCGTTTCTCTAGTCAGAGTTTGGAGCTGTGGGAGATAGATTCATGGATCACAGCGATGGAGCGACTCTTTGAGACTCTTTTTATCGAGAAGAGGTTTCAGGTTTTTCTGGCGACGAATTTTCTGGAGCACAATGCCAAGGCATGGTGGCGGCGAGTTCGACCTGTTGGTCCGCCTGGGACACAGTTGCTCACTTGGGCGGAGTTCCGTAGTTTTCTTCTTGGAGCCTTCTTCCCGGAGAGTGTTAGACAAAGGTTGAAGGAGGAGTCGAAGAATCTCCGACAGGGAGACCGTGCTGTGCTGGTGTACATTGAGGATTTCAACCAGTTGTTGGCCAGTGTACCACACGCGACCAGGGATGAGGCTCATCGGATCTATATGTTTGAGCGAGGTTTGCGCCGAGATATTTATCAGTTCGTCCGTTCGCACAGATTGCAGACTCTGGATGCCTCGATGGAGCAGGCCCTTTATGTGGAACGACGGAATGAGGTGATGACTGAGCAGGACACAGCCCTAGGTGGGAGTTCGGGAGTGAAGTGCCCAGTGCCTTAGGACGGGGGACAGACGAGTAGGCAAGAGCCATCGAGACCTCCACGATTTCACCCTGAGGATCGTGGGTTTCAGAGGCGCTAGAGATCTGGTGGACCCCCTCAGCAGCCGCGGTATCAGCAGTATCAGCAGCATCAGCAGCGACAGCAGTCTCAGCAGCACTACCCCCGGTAGCAACAGTATCGGCATCAGTGACAGGAACGGTGCGTTATCTATGGCGGACCCCATCCACCGTCGCAGTGTGACCAGAGGCAGGGACGGTGCTTCCTATATGGAGAGTTAGGACATTTCCGAGCAGCTTGCCCCCGAGCCATTTTGTCAGTGCGACCTATCGCGACAGCATCCCCCTTGCCTATTCAGGAAGCGGACGCCCCTCCGGTATACTGCAAGACAGATTGGACCACGACGTTGAGACAAACGGGGCAGCGGCGACCTTCAGCGCCCGGTGGGCGGGTTTACGCAGCCCAGGTGGAGGGCACCGCGGCACCGGATCATGTCGTCGCAGGAATGATTTTACTTATAGCCAGCTGAGCTTGAGCATTTCAGTACCGCCGCTTTTTCCTGCATATGTTAGTAGAGCATTTGCATCTCTGCATGGGTAAGAGATAGGTTTATCACTACATGCATTAGCAGTTTGATTCTTGACGGTATCCTGCGAGTAGAGGAGGATTGTGGAGCACGATCAGTACGGGTGAGACGTGGAACTTTATCTGTAATGATCCGGACTTCCGCCGGAACTGTTGCAACATTAAAAAGTGACTGTAGGAAGCTCATACGATGTACCGGAGCTAGTAGTGTCGAAAACGGATTTTTAAAATGGATCCGGCATGAAAAACGGAGCAAGTGGGCTTTTCCGGGAGCTTTCGGCAAAATTTCGGATGAGAATTTGACGAAATGGACAGCGGATTTGGACTCAGCGCGCGAAAATGATCAAAATGGTGTATTTACTTTATTTTTCGACGCAAAATTACTGTTCACCGGAACAGTAACTCCGGCGGCCGGAATTACTGTTCCAAGGCCGGCGGTGAGCGGCGGGCGGCGGCGCAGCGGTGGAGCACGGCAGAGCGCGGCAGAGCGCAGCGGCGCGCGGCGCGGGCAGCGCGGGCAGGCGCGGGCAGGCACGCGGGAGCGCGGTCCACAGGCATGGCGTGCACCAGGAGCACTGAAGAGTTCTATTGCCACGTGGCAGCTCCTGATTGGCGGCTTCTAGAAGGCAACGGGATTGGTGACACGTGGCACGCCCTGATTGGCCGACATTTTCCGGAAGACCCGGCGCGGGGACCGGGCATGTGCACCATGTGGACACGTGGCGCAATCTGAGTGGCCCTTGCACGGGCTGTTTCCTGTTTTGTGGAAACGTGGCGCGTCCTGGTTGTTCCATTTTGGTGTTTCCTGTTCTGCCCGGGATCTGGTGAGGAAGATTCCCTTGGCCCATTATAAATAGGATCCCCCACTCCCCTCCCTTTCTCACCTCGATGTTCGAGCCATAGATAGAGAACCAGAGCTTGGGCTCTCAATGAAAATTTTTCCTCTCTCTTCTCTCTCTCTCCTAAAAATTTCAGAATTTTTGGAGTTACCGGTAGCGAGTTATCTGCGACGCGGCGCACTGCGATGATTTCCTTTTTCGGCCCATTTCCCATCGCAGTTCAGTCGAAAAATTCCTGTGCTCTAACCATGAGGAATTTTTGAACGATTTTTACGGCAGCGCGTTCCTAAGAGGTAAGGCTTCGATTTTCGTGCTGATCACTTGGCTCTGTTTCGTACTTTTGGCACGGTTCCAGAGGCCTCTTTGACCCCCCTTTTTGCTGTGGAAATTTCTGGACAGCATCGAATTCTCCGATTTTTATCTTGGTGTAGGAGCATCAGATCGAGCCGTTTAAAGAGTTGATTTCGATCTACTCGTCGCAAAGAATGCAACCGTAATTTTTTTGGATTTTTCTGAGCATATATAGAGGTGAAAAACTCCTCTCTTTTCATGCTATTTGAAAAACAGCAAAAGCGGTATTTTTATGAATAATATAGTTACACTCTGTGCAATGTGTGTTGCTGTAGGGCACCGTTTCCGGCAGACAGCAGTTTTAGGGGACTGTGGACAGCCAGGAGACTATCTGGGTGTGATTTGAGCTGTTCGAGGTGGGCGGTTGTTGCTTACCTCATTTTTGACAAGCTCACTGGGATTATTAGAACTCCCCTAAAATTTAACTGATGAGAACCATTGGGACGAACTAATATGACAATTGATGAGAACCATTGGGACAAACTAATATGACAACTAATGAGAACCGCTGGGACGAACTCTCCTAAAATTTAATATGACCCCACAGATTATATGATAACTTATCTTGGGACACTGTGACTGGGACAAAGGCTATAATCTCGCATGCGAATAACTTTTATATCAGTACAGTAAATCAATCGTTTAAAATAAATATTTGACATTTTTTACAGCTTTTAAATGGTACAGTTGCATGCTCGACATCTAGTTAGCCACTATTTATTGCTACACTATCATATTGGGATTTGAACATGTTTCATTATTCTCCTTTGCATTGAGATGCTTGTTGCTCGAGTACGAGCAGGAGTTTGGGATAGTGTAGTCAGGATTGCATTAGATTGTGGACTTGTGGGGTATTGCGGTGACCACGGACAGCAGGTGGTCGACCAGATGTTTTTCCTTGCATCAGATTGTGGGTGAGCTTGTCGATCTTTGCATCCGATTGAGGATCGGGTTTTTTCTAGTGGATGGAGTTTTCCCACTTATTGAGTACTATTGCATCAGATTTGGGTATCAGGTCTCTTTAGTGGATGGTTTTTTCCACTTTGATCATAGTCATGATCCAGTCCTGCTATATTGTGATACTTGTGAGATATGTGCTACAGAGATACTTGTGATACTGATGACAGAGATACTTTACTCGTGTGGGTCGCTCCCCTCGAGTGCCACTCCGGAGGTAGGCTTTCTTTTTGGACCCAGCCGTGTGTGCCGGTCTGATACTTATTTTGGGATACGAGCCGTGCGAGCCGATCCCGCGGTTTCGAGCCGTGTGTGCAGATTCCGCTAAGCAGGCAATATCAGTTTTACTGGTGGTACTAGATTGGGTTATTTGGTCAGACACTGTTTCCTGATGCATTCATACAATCATTTCTTTCGGTATCGCATTTAGAGGCATGCTGGTAGTGGTAGTTCCCTATTTCAGTACCTTTTATACCTTACCACTTCATCTTTTTCCCTTTGCCTCTAGTAGTCCTAGTGGGTGCGTCAGAGTTGAGGTTTTACCCACTAGGGGAGGCTACTGGTTTACCTGGTAGTTCTCACCCCCATTGTTATTTTCTGTCTCTTTCTTCTCCTTTATTTTGCAGAGTCGTCTGCGGGAGCTGCTAGGCCATCGGCAGCTGATCGAGGTAAGGGGATCGCTGAATAGATAGATCTCCTGGGAGACTAAGAGCTGTTAGATAGATGCTGCACCCTTTACTCAGACTGTGGTATTCCTCTTTTATTTTAGGTCTGGCTTTCGCCAGCTGGTTGTACTATTTTGGTGAGCTGGGAGATTATTGTACTTATTACAGCTTTATTTGTAGTTCCAGTCTGAGATACTATGTGGCTCTTCTACTTCAGCTCTGTATTATGCTCTTTTATTGTTCATATTATATCGGAGCAGGTTACCAGCGCTTCGTGTACTCAGAAAATCCCGTGTGCACGGCGGATCTGTTGGCGAGCCCGGGTTCCGGGGCGTGACAGATTAAGTTGGTATCAGAGCTTAGGGATAGGTCAGTTGGGACTTAGGAAACCCTAGGCTTTTGGTAGACCCAAGGATAATAGGGTGCGAGAGACGTGATATTTGCGAAAGTCGTTGATTTATTGTTTGACTCTTCCAGTGAGAGAAGAGGGATCGACATGCCCAATTTCTGGTGAACCGTTATGTTGGCTGCAGACAACATAAAGTCACAGAAATATGGGGATGTCTTTGACTTTCGCTAGATTGGGTCGTGTGGGGATATGATACTGAGTGTGGTTTCTTGTGGTAGGATGCCTCCGCGACGTAGGATGTTGACGCGTTCTCAGCCTGATTCCCCTGAGCCCGACCAGGAGGAGTCCGGGCAGGGCCAGCAGAGTGAGGTGCCAGAGCTACAGGCTCAGATGGCCCAGATGTCCGAGGCTCTTCGGCGTCAGGAAGAGGCTATGGGTCGGCTGACGCAGATGTTAGAGCAGAGGGCGCAGCCTGTTGTAGCACCCCCAGAGAGTTCTCCCGTACCTTCTTCCCCTGCTGTGAATCCCCCAGTTGTACCGGTGACCCCGGCATCCCCTGTTGCTCGGGGTACTGGTAGACAGTTGTCTGGGTTGACGGGACCTCTGACCCCGGCAGAACAGCGGGAGATGATTGACTTGTTGATGAGGTTTCGCCAGTTTGACCCACCCCATTTCTCGGGGCGGAATGCAGAGCCATGGGAGGCAGAGTCGTGGATCACGGCGATGGAGCGACGTTTTGAGACACTATTCATCGAGGAGCGATACTAGGTGTTATTGGCGACGAACTTTTTGGAGCGCAACGCCGAGGGTTGGTGGCGGCGTGTTCGACCAGCTGGTCCGCCTGGGGCTCAGCTCCTGACCTGGGCGGAGTTCCGCAGTCTCCTTCTCGGGGCTTTCTTCCTGGAAAGCGTCCGACAGAGATTGGAGGAGCAGATGAGAAACCTTTGCCAGGGAAATCGGCCCATACACGAATACATTGCCAATTTCAATCAGTTGTTGGCGTGTGTACCGAACATGGCCAGGGATGAGGCGCACCGAATTTACATGTTCGAGCGAGGGTTGCGCCGGGACCTTTTTCAACTGGTTCGCTCGCGTAGGTTGCAGACCTTGGAGGCCTCGATGGAGCAGGCGCTCTATGTGGAATGAGGGGAGGTAGTAATGGAGGAGGTAGCTCCAGCTTTCGTAGTGATCTCGGGGGCGAAGCGACCAGTACCGGAGGTTGGGGGACAGGCTAGTTCATGGAGGCTGCCACGACCGTCTCAGCCACAGTTTTCCGACCAAGGACGGTCTGAGCGGCGAGAGCCTGGTGGACCCCAGAGGCCCCAGCAGCGGCAGCAGCAGCAGCAGAGATCCGAGCCGTCGCATCGTGGGTCGCAGCGACAGCCTCATCGACAACGGTAGTCTCAACAGCAACAGTAGTCACGACAACCACGGGCCCCCGGCAATTGTATTTTCTGTGGAGGTCAACATTTTTCCAACACCTGCGACCAGCGGTGGGGTCGCTGCTATAGATATGGACAGCCCGGGCACATTCAAGCTTCGTGCCCCTTTTCGGCCCCCGCCACCCCTTCTTCAGCATCTGCCCCATCTTCATCGCAGCAACGGTCGACGGCTCAGCGGCCATATGCTCCAGCAAGCAGGCCATCTTCTTCCCATCCCACGGATTATCGCCCTCCAGCTCAAAGTGGGCGAGTGTATGCTGCGCAGGTAGAGGACTCTTCGGCAGCAGATCACGTGGTGGCAGGTATCACCCTACTTTCTTGCATTAGGACTCGTACTTTATTTGATACGGGAGCATTACATTCTTTTATTAGTAGATCACTTGCATCATTACATGGGTTAGAGGTAGGACTTTTGCCACGTGCACGAAAGGTTCAGATTCCCGATCACACCTTGCACGTAGAGGAGTGTTGTTGGTCCTGCCCGATGCAAATCGAGTCCTGGATTATGCCAGCAGACCTGCTGGTCCTGAGACAATTGAAGGACTTCGATGTGGTCCTCGGGATGGACTGGCTGGCTCGGTATTTTGCGACTATTGATTGTGCCGCAAGGACCGTCACTTTTAGAGAGCCAGACCAGGAAATGTTGGTATACCGGGGATGTCAGAGTGCTTTCTTTGCCTCTATGGTTTCGACTTCCCGAGCGAGGCAGATGATCCGTCGAGGATGTGTAGCCTTTTTGGCTAGTGTTGTTGAGGGGCCTACGGCGGCGCCGGGACTCGGGGATATCCCTATTGCCCGCGAGTTCCTGGATGTTTTTCCATCTGAGCTGACAAGCATGCCGACAAATAGGGAGATCGAATTCGTGATTGACGTAGTTCCAGGAACTGCGCCAATCTCAAAGGCTCCTTACCGGATGGCACCGGCTGAGCTACGAGAGCTCAAGGCGCAACTCCAGGATTTGATGGGCAAGGGCTTTATTAGGCCGAGTGTGTCGCCTTGGGGAGCGCCGGTGCTATTCGTGAAAAAGATGGATGGGTCACTTCGATTGTGTGTGGACTATAGGGAATTAAATAAAGTGACCATTAAGAACAAGTACCCTTTGCCGCGCATCGATGATCTTTTTGATCAGCTGCAAGGGTCTTGTGACTTTTCTAAGATAGATTTGCAGTCCGGTTACCACCAGTTGAAGGTGAAGGCTGAAGATATTCCGAAAACGGCATTTAGATCACGGTATGGGCATTATGAATTTACAGTTATGCCCTTCGGACTAACTAATGCCCCTGCCGCATTCATGGATTTAATGAACCGTATCTTCCGACCGTACTTAGATCGATTCGTGGTAGTTTTCATTAATGATATCTTGGTTTACTCCTGGAGTGATGCGGAGCATGAGGAGCACTTAAGGATTGTGCTGCAACTTCTGCGAGAGAAGAAGTTGTTTGCCAAGCTGGCAAAGTGCGAATTTTGGCTTCGGGAGGTAGTCTTCTTGGGCCATGTGATTTCCGCCGCAGGTGTGGCGGTGGACCCGGCGAAGATTGGGGCGGTCCGGGATTGGCCCCGACCGACGACCGTTTCTGAGGTGCGTAGTTTTATGGGCTTAGCTGGTTATTATCGTCGGTTTGTGGAAGGCTTTGCGAAGCTCTCCACACCCCTCACTCGTTTGACGCGTAAGGGAGTAAAGTTTGTCTGGAGTGAGGACTGTCAGAGGAGCTTTGAGGAGCTAAAGAGTAGACTGATGACCGCTCCTATCCTTTCCCTCTCTGTTATGGGAAAAGGATATGTGATCTACAGTGATGCATCACACAGCGGACTTGGTTGTGTGTTGATGCAGGAAGGGAGGGTAATTGCTTATGCATCAAGGCAACTGAAAGATTACGAGAAGAATTACCCTACCCATGACTTGGAGCTTGCCGCCGTGGTGTTTGCACTAAAGCTTTGGCGTCATTATCTATATGGGGAGCATTGTGAAATCTACACCGACCACAAGAGCCTAAAGTACCTGTTCGCGCAAAGGAGCTAAATTTGAGGCAACGTAGGTGGTTGGAATTACTAAAGGATTATGACGTGGACATCTTGTACCATCCGGGCAAGGCAAATGTGGTTGCGGATGCCTTGAGTAGGAGGGCGGTGCAGAGTTTGTCCATGTTGATTACAGATCAGGCGCCTCTATTAGAGGAGATGAGACGGCTCGAGATAGAAGTTGTGTCCCCTAGGGTCTCTGCTAGACTGACGTCTTTAGTCGTGCAACACACTCTGCTGGACCGGATCAGGGAGAAACAGAGTGAGGACCCCCACTTGACCAGGATTAAAGATCAAACTCTGAGTGATCAGTCAGGGGACTTTACGGTGGATGCCTTGGGAGTACTCAGGTACAGGAACCGAGCATGTGTGCCCATAGATGTAGAGATTAGAGAATAGATATTGCGAGAGGCCCATTATACACCTTATACCCTACATCCTGGTGGGACTAAGATGTATAAGGACCTCAAGGCACACTTCTGGTGGAAAGGCATGAAAAGGGATATTGGGAGATTTGTGGCCCAGTGTTTAACTTGTCAGCAGGTGAAAGCTGAGCATCGAGTGCCAGCTGGCAAGTTACAGAGTCTCCCAATCCCCGAGTGGAAATGGGACCACATTACAATGGATTTTGTGGTCGGACTGCCTAAGGCACAAGGAGGAGCGGATGCTATCTGGGTAGTTGTAGATCGACTTACCAAGTCGACGCACTTTCTGCCCATGCAGACGACGTGGCCACTTGAGCGACTAGCCCAGCTATATCTAGATGAGATAGTAAAACTACATGGAGTACCAGCCTCCATTGTATCAGATAGAGACCCGAGGTTTGTTTCGCGTTTCTGAAGGAGCTTGCAGACAGCCTTGGGGACTCAACTCAGGTTCAGTACGGCTTTTCATCTGCAGACTGATGGGCAGTCAGAGCGGACTATACAAATCAGGAGGACATGTTGAGGGCTTGCGTCCTGGATTTCGGCGGAGGGTGGATTCGACATTTATCTTTGGCTGAATTCGCGTACAACAATAGCTTTCAAGCGAGCATTCAGATGGCTCCGTTTGAAGCATTGTATGGACGCAAGTGTCGGTCACCACTTTATTGGAGTGACGTGGGCGAGAGGCGGACCTTGGGATCAGTTGTATTGATAGAGGCAGAGGAGAAGGTCCGAGTAATTCGAAAGCATCTTCAAACCGCCCAAAGCCGACAGAGGAGCTATGCCGATGTTCGGCGACGAGACTTAGAATTTCAGGTTGGAGATCATGTATTCCTGAAAGTCTCGCCATCCAAAGGAATCAGGAGATTCGACATTCGTGGGAAACTTAGCCCCCGATATATTGGACCCTTTGAGGTATTGGAGCGTATCGGGCCAGTTGCCTACCAACTTGCACTTCTTCCGAGGCTTGCTGGTGTCCACGATGTATTTCACATTTCTACTCTAAGGAAGTATGTCTTCGACCCGTCGCACGTCATCGATTTCACCCCGTTGGAGATTAGCGAGGATTTGAGGTATGAGGAACGCCCACTGCGAATTCTGGATCGAGAAGTGAAAGAATTGCGCAGTCGAGCCATCCCCTATGTGAAGATCCTTTGGAGCAATCATGACGAGCGCGAGGCTATGTGGGAGCTCGAGTCAGAGATGAGGGATACCCACCCCTACTTATTTGAGACATCGGACTTAGGATTGTTGTTTAGTTTAGTCTCGTTTCGAGGTCGAAACTCTTTTTAGTGGGGGAGGATGTGATGATCCGGACTTCCGCCGGAACTGTTGCAACATTAAACAGTGACTGTAGGAAGCTCATACGATGTACCGGAGCTAGTAGTGTCGGAAATGGATTTTTAAAATGGATCCGGCATGAAAAATGGAGCAAGTGGGCTTTTCCGGGAGCTTTCGGCAAAATTTCGGATGAGAATTTGGCGAAATGGACAGTGGATTTGGACTCAGCGCGCGAAAACAATCAAATTGGTATATTTACTTTATTTTTCGGTGCAAAATTACTGTTCACCGGAACAGTAACTCCGGCGGCCGGAATTACTGTTCCGGCGGGCGGCGGTGACCGGCGGGCGGCGGCACAGCGGTGGAGCACGGCGGAGCGCAGCGGCGCGCGGCGCGTGCAGGCGCGGGCAAACACGCGGGAGAGCGGTCCACAGGCATGGCGTGCACCGGGAGCACCGAAGAGTTCCGTTGCCACATGGCAGCTCCTGATTGGCTGGCCGCCTTCTAGAAGGCAACGGGATTGGTGACACGTGGCACACCCTGATTGGCCGACATTTTCCGAAAGACCCGGCGCGGGGACCGGGCATGTGCACCATGTGGACACGTGGCGCAATCTGAGTGGCCCTTGCACGGGCTGTTTCCTGTTTTGTGGAAACGTGGTGCGTCCTGGTTGGTCCATTTTGGTGTTTCCTGTTCTGCCCGGGATCTGGTGAGGAAGATTCCCTTGGCCCATTATTAATAGGATCCCCCACCCCCCTCCCTTTCTCACCTCGATGTTCGAGCCATAGAGAGAGAACCAGAGCTTGGGCTCTCTATGAAAATTTTTCCTCTCTCTCTTCTCTCTCTCTCCTAAAAATTTCAGAATTTTTGGAGTTACTGGTAGCGAGTTATCTGCGACGCGGCGCACTGCGATGATTTCCTTTTTCGGCGCATTTCCCATCGCAGTTCAGTCCAAAAAGTCCTGTGCTCTAACCATGTGGAATTTTTGAACGATTTTTATGGCAACGCGTTCCTAAAAGGTAAGGCTTCGATTTTCGTGCTGATCACTTTGCTCTGTTTCGTACTTTTGGCACGGTTCCAGAGGCCTCTTTGACCCCCCTTTTTGCTGTGGAAATTTCTGGACAGCATCGAATTCTCTGATTTTTATCTTGGTGTAGGAGCATCAGATCGAGTCGTTTAAAGAGTCGATTTCGATCTACTCGTCGCAAAGAATGCAACCGTATTTTTTTTTGATTTTTCTGAGCACTATATAGAGGTGAAAAACTCCTCTCTTTTCGTGCTATTTGAAAAACAGCAACAACGGTATTTTTATGAATAATATAGTTACACTCTGTGCAATGTGTGTTGCTGTAGGGCACCGTTTCCGGCAGACAGCAGTTTCAGGGGACTGTGGACAGCCAGGAGACTATCTGGGTGTGATTTGAGCTGTTCGAGGTGGGCGGTTGTTGCTTACCTCATTTTTGACAAGCTCACTGGGATTATTAGAACTCCCCTAAAATTTAATTGATGAAAACCATTGGGACGAACTAATATGACAATTGATGAGAACCATTGGGACAAACTAATGTGACAACTGATGAGAACCGCTAGGACGAACTCTCCTAAAATTTAATATGACCCCACAGATTATATGATAACTTATCTTGGGACACTGTGACTGGGACAAAGGCTATAATCTCGCATGCGAATAACTTTTATATGAGTACAGTAAATCAATCTTTTAAAATAAATATTTGACATTTTTTACAGCTTTTAAATGGTACAGTTGCATGCTCGACATCTAGTTAGCCACTATTTATTGCTACACTATCATATTGGGATTTGAACATGTTTTATTATTCTCCTTTGCATTGAGATGCTTGTTGCTCGAGTACGAGCAGGAGTTTGGGATAGTGTAGTCAGGATTGCATTAGATTGTGGACTTGTGGGGTATTGCGGTGACCACGGACAGCAGGTGGTCGACCAGATGTTTTTCCTTGCATCAGATTGTGGGTGAACTTGTCGATCTTTGCATCCGATTGAGGATCGGGCTTTTTCTAGTGGATGGAGTTTTCCCACTTATTGAGTACTATTGCATCAGATTTGGGTATCAGGTCTCTTTATTGGATGGTTTTTCCCACTTTGATCATAGTCATGATCCAGTCCTGCTATATTGTGATACTTGTGAGACATGTGCTACAGAGATACTTGTGATACCGATGACAGAGATACTTTACTCGTGTGGGTCGCTCCCCTCGAGTGCCACTCCGGAGGTAGGCTTTCTTTTTGGACCTAGCCGTGTGTGCCGGTCTGATACTTATTTTGGGATACGAGCCGTGCGAGCCGATCCCGCGGTTTCGAGCCGTGTGTGCAGATTCCGTTAAGCAGGCAATATCAGTTTTACTGGTGGTACTAGATTGGGTTATTTGGTCAGACACTGTTTCCTGATGCATTCATACAATCATTTCTTTCGGTATCGCATTTAGAGGCATGCTGGTAGTGGTAGTTCCCTATTTTAGTACCTTTTATACCTTACCACTTCATCTTTTTCCATTTGCCTCTAGTAGTCCTAGTGGGTGCGTCAAAGTTGAGGTTTTACCCACTATGGGAGGCTAATGGTTTACCTGGTAGTTCTCACCCCCATTGTTATTTTCTGTCTCTTTCTTCTCCTTTATTTTGCAGAGTCGTCTGCGGGAGCTGCTAGGCCATCGGCAGCTGATCGAGGTAAGGGGATCGCTGAATAGATAGATCTCCTGGGAGACTAAGAGCTGTTAGATAGATGCTGCACCCTTTACTCAGACTGTGGTATTCCTCTTTTATTTTAGGTCTGGCTTTCGCCAGCTGGTTGTACTATTTTGGTGAGCTGGGAGATTATTGTACTTATTACAGCTTTATTTGTAGTTCCAGTCTGAGATACTATGTGGCTCTTCTACTTCAGCTCTGTATTATGCTCTTTTATTGTTCATATTATATCGGAGCAGGTTACCAGCGCTTCGTGTACTCGGAAAATCCCGTGTGCACGGCGGATCTGTTGGCGAGCCCGGGTTCCGGGGCGTGACAGATTAAGTTGGTATCAGAGCTTAGGGATAGGTCAGTTGGGACTTAGGAAACCCTAGGCTTTTGGTAGACCCTAGGATAATAGGGTGCGAGAGACGTGATATTTGCGAAAGTCGTTGATTTATTGTTTGACTCTTCCAGTGGGAGAAGAGGGATCGACATGCCCAATTTCTGGTGAACCGTTATGTTGGCTGCAGACAACATAAAGTCACAGAAATATGGGGATGTCTTTGACTTTCGCTAGATTGGGTCGTGTGGGGATATGATACTGAGTGTGGTTTCTTGTGGTAGGATGCCTCCGCGACGTAGGATGTTGACGCGTTCTCAGCCTGATTCCCCTGAGCCCGACCAGGAGGAGTCCGGGCAGGGCCAGTAGAGTGAGGTGCCAGAGCTACAGGCTCAGATGGCCCAGATGTCCGAGGCTGTTCGGCGTCAGGAGGAGGCTATGGGTCGGCTGACGCAGATGTTAGAGCAGAGGGCGCAGCCTGTTGTAGCACCCCCAGAGAGTTCTCCCGTACCTTCTTCCCCTGCTGTGAATCCCCCAGTTGTACCGGTGACCCCGGCATCCCCTGTTGCTCGGGGTACAGGTAGACAGTTGTCTGGGTTGACGGGACCTCTGACCCCGGCAGAACAACGGGAGATAGTTGACTTGTTGATGAGGTTTCGCCAGTTTGACCCACCCCATTTCTCGGGGCAGAATGCAGAGCCATGGGAGGCAGAGTCGTGGATCACGGCGATGGAGCGACGTTTTGAGACACTATTCATCGAGGAGCGATACTAGGTGTTATTGGCGACGAACTTTTTGGAGCGCAACGCCGAGGCTTGGTGGCGGCGTGTTCGACCAGCTGGTCCGCCTGGGGCTCAGCTCCTGACCTGGGCGGAGTTCCGCAGTCTCCTTCTCGGGGCTTTCTTCCTGGAAAGCGTCCGACAGAGATTGGAGGCGCAGATGAGAAACCTTTGCCAGGGAAATCGGCCCGTACACGAATACATTGCCAATTTCAATCAGTTGTTGGCGTGTGTACCGAACATGGCCAGGGATGAGGCGCACCGAATTTACATGTCCGAGTGAGGGTTGCGCCGGGACCTTTTTCAACTAGTTCGCTCGCGTAGGTTGCAGACCTTGGAGGCCTCGATGGAGCAGGCGCTCTATGTGGAATGCGGGGAGGTAGTAATGGAGGAGGTAGCTCCAGCTTTCGTAGTGATCTCGGGGGCGAAGCGACCAGTACCGGAGGTTGGGGGACAGGCTAGTTCATGGAGGCTGCCACGACCGTCTCAGCCACAGTTTTCCGGCCAAGGACGGTCTGAGCGGCGAGAGCCTGGTGGACCCCAGAGGCCCCAGCAGCGGCAGCAGCAGCAGCAGAGATCCGAGCCGTCGCAGCGTGGGTCGCAGCGACAGCCTCAGCGACAACGGCAGTCTCAACAGCAACAGTAGTCACGACAACCACGGGCCCCCGGCAATTGTATTTTCTGTGGAGGTCAACATTTTTCCAACACCTGCGACCAGCGGTGGGGTCGCTGCTATAGATATGGACAGCCCGGGCACATTCAAGCTTCGTGCCCCTTTTCGGCCCCCGCCACCCCTTCTTCAGCATCTGCCCCATCTTCATCGCAGCAACGGTCGACGGCTCAGCGGCCATATGCTCCAGCAAGCAGGCCATCTTCTTCCCATCCCACGGATTATCGCCCTTCAGCTCAAAGTGGGCGAGTGTATGCTGCGCAGGTAGAGGACTCTTCGGCAGCAGATCACGTGGTGGCAGGTATCACCCTACTTTCTTGCATTAGGACTCGTACTTTATTTGATACGGGAGCATCACATTCTTTTATTAGTGGATCATTTGCATCATTACATGGGTTAGAGGTAGGACTTTTGCCACGTGCACGAAAGGTTCAGATTCCCGATCACACCTTGCACGTAGAGGAGTGGTGTTGGTCCTGCCCGATGCAAATCGAGTCCTGGATTATGCCAGCAGACCTACTGGTCCTGAGACAATTGAAGGACTTCGATGTGGTCCTCGGGATGGACTGGCTGGCTCGGTATTTTGCGACTATTGATTGTGCCGCAAGGACCGTCACTTTTAGAGAGCCAGACCAGGAAATGTTGGTATACCGGGGATGTCAGAGTGCTTTCTTTGCCTCTATGGTTTCGACTTCCCGAGCGAGGCAGATGATCCGTCGAGGATGTGTAGCCTTTTTGGCTAGTGTTGTTGAGGGGCCTACGGCGGCGCCGGGACTCGGGGATATCCCTATTGCCCGCGAGTTCCTGGATGTTTTTCCACCTGAGCTGACAAGCATGCCGACAGATAGGGAGATCGAATTCGTGATTGACGTAGTTCCAGGAACTGCGCCAATCTCAAAGGCTCCTTACCGGATGGCACTGGCTGAGCTACGAGAGCTCAAGGCGCAACTCCAGGATTTGATGGACAAGGGCTTTATTAGGCCGAGTGTGTCGCCTTGGGGAGCGCCGGTGCTATTCGTGAAAAAGAAGGATGGGTCACTTCGATTGTGTGTGGACTATAGGGAATTAAATAAAGTGACCATTAAGAACAAGTACCCTTTGCCGCGCATCGATGATCTTTTTGATCAGCTGCAAGGGTCTTGTGACTTTTCTAAGATAGATTTGCAGTCCGGTTACCACCAGTTGAAGGTGAAGGCTGAAGATATTCCGAAAACGGCATTTAGATCACGGTATGGGCATTATGAATTTACAGTTATGCCCTTCGGACTAACTAATGCCCCTGCCGCATTCATGGATTTAATGAACCGTATCTTCCGACCGTACTTAGATCGATTCGTGGTAGTTTTCATTAATGATATCTTGGTTTACTCCTGGAGTGATGCGGAGCATGAGGAGCACTTAAGGATTGTGCTGCAACTTCTGCGAGAGAAGAAGTTGTTTGCCAAGCTGGCAAAGTGCGAATTTTGGCTTCGGGAGGTAGTCTTCTTGGGCCATGTGATTTCCGCCGCAGGTGTGGCGGTGGACCCGGCGAAGATTGGGGCGGTCCGGGATTGGCCCCGACCGACGACCGTTTCTGAGGTGCGTAGTTTTATGGGCTTAGCTGGTTATTATCGTCGGTTTGTGGAAGGCTTTGCGAAGCTCTCCACACCCCTCACTCGTTTGACGCGTAAGGGAGTAAAGTTTGTCTGGAGTGAGGACTGTCAGAGGAGCTTTGAGGAGCTAAAGAGTAGACTGATGACCGCTCCTATCCTTTCCCTCTCTGTTATGGGAAAAGGATATGTGATCTACAGTGATGCATCACACAGCGGACTTGGTTGTGTGTTGATGCAGGAAGGGAGGGTAATTGCTTATGCATCAAGGCAACTGAAAGATTACGAGAAGAATTACCCTACCCATGACTTGGAGCTTGCCGCCGTGGTGTTTGCACTAAAGCTTTGGCGTCATTATCTATATGGGGAGCATTGTGAAATCTACACCGACCACAAGAGCCTAAAGTACCTGTTCGCGCAAAGGAGCTAAATTTGAGGCAACGTAGGTGGTTGGAATTACTAAAGGATTATGACGTGGACATCTTGTACCATCCGGGAAAGGCAAATGTGGTTGCGGATGCCTTGAGTAGGAGGGCGGTGCAGAGTTTGTCCATGTTGATTACAGATCAGGCGCCTCTATTAGAGGAGATGAGACGGCTCGAGATAGAAGTTGTGTCCCCTAGGGTCTCTGCTAGACTGACGTCTTTAGTCGTGCAGCACACTCTGCTGGACCGGATCAGGGAGAAACAGAGTGAGGACCCCCACTTGACCAGGATTAAAGATCAAACTCTGAGTGATCAGTCAGGGGACTTTACGGTGGATGCCTCGGGAGTACTCAGGTACAGGAACCGAGCATGTGTGCCCATAGATGTAGAGATTAGAGAATAGATATTGTGAGAGGCCCATTATACACCTTATACCCTACATCCTGGTGGGACTAAGATGTATAAGGACCTCAAGGCACACTTCTGGTGGAAAGGCATGAAAAGGGATATTGGGAGATTTGTGGCCCAGTGTTTAACTTGTCAGCAGGTGAAAGCTGAGCATCGAGTGCCAGCTGGCAAGTTACAGAGTCTCCCAATCCCCGAGTGGAAATGGGACCACATTACGATGGATTTTGTGGTCGGACTGCCTAAGGCACAAGGAGGAGCAGATGCTATCTGGGTAGTTGTAGATCGACTTACCAAGTCGGCGCACTTTCTGCCCATGCAGACGACATGGCCACTTGAGCGACTAGCCCAGCTATATCTAGATGAGATAGTAAAACTACATGGAGTACCAGCCTCCATTGTATCAGATAGAGACCCGAGGTTTGTTTCGCGTTTCTGGAGGAGCTTGCAGACAGCCTTGGGGACTTAACTCAGGTTCAGTACGGCTTTTCATCTAAAGACTGATGGGCAGTCAGAGCGGACTATACAAATCCTGGAGGACATGTTGAGGGCTTGCGTCCTGGATTTCGGCGGAGGGTGGATTCAACATTTATCTTTGGCTGAATTCGCGTACAACAATAGCTTTCAAGCGAGCATTCAGATGGCTCCGTTTGAAGCATTGTATGGACGCAAGTGTCGGTCACCACTTTATTGGAGTGACGTGGGCGAGAGGCGGACCTTGGGATCAGATGTATTGATAGAGGCAGAGGAGAAGGCCCGAGTAATTCGAAAGCATCTTCAAACCGCCCAAAGCCGACGGAGGAGCTATGCCGATGTTCGGCGACGAGACTTAGAATTTCAGGTTGGAGATCATGTATTCCTGAAAGTCTCGCCGTCCAAAGGAATCAGGAGATTCGACATTCGTGGGAAACTTAGCCCCCGATATATTGGACCCTTTGAGGTATTGGAGCGTATCGGGCCAGTTGCCTACCAACTTGCACTTCTTCCGAGGCTTGCTGGTGTCCACGATGTATTTCACATTTCTACTCTAAGGAAGTATGTCTTCGACCCGTCGCACGTCACCGATTTCACCCCGTTGGAGATTAGTGAGGATTTGAGGTATGAGGAACGCCCACTGCGAATTCTGGATCGAGAAGTGAAAGAATTACGCAGTCGAGCCATCCCCTATGTGAAGATCCTTTGGAGCAATCATGACGAGCGCGAGGCTATGTGGGAGCTCGAGTCAGAGATAAGGGATACCCACCCCTACTTATTTGAGACATCGGACTTAGGATTGTTGTTTAGTTTAGTCTCGTTTCGAGGTCGAAACTCTTTTTAGTGGGGGAGGATGTGATGATCCGGACTTCCGCCGGAACTGTTGCAACATTAAACAGTGACTGTAGGAAGCTCATACGATGTACCGGAGCTAGTAGTATCGAAAATGGATTTTTAAAATGGATCCGGCATGAAAAATGGAGCAAGTGGGCTTTTCCGGGAGCTTTCGGCAAAATTTCGGAGGAGAATTTGGCGAAATGGACAGTGGATTTGGACTCAGCGCGCGAAAACGATCAAAATGGTATATTTACTTTATTTTTTGGCGCAAAATTACTGTTCACCGGAACAGTAACTCCAGCGGCCGGAATTACTGTTCCGGCGGCCGGCGGTGACCGGCGGGCGGCGGCACAGCGGTGGAGCACGGCAGAGCGCAGCGGCGCGCGGCGCATGCAGGTGCGGGCAAGCACGCGGGAGCGCGGTCCACAGGCATGGCGTGCACCGGGAGCACCGAAGAGTTCTGTTGCCACATGGCAGCTCCTGATTGGCTGGCCGCCTTCTAGAAGGCAACGGGATTGGTGACACGTGGCACGCCCTGATTGGCCGACATTTTCCGGAAGACCCGGCGCGGGGACCGGGCATGTGCACCATATGGACACGTGGCGCAATCTGAGTGGCCCTTGCACGGGCTGTTTCCTGTTTTTTGGAAACGTGTTGCGTCCTGGTTGGTCCATTTTGGTGTTTCCTGTTCTGCCCGGGATCTGGTGAGGAAGATTCCCTTGGCCCATTATAAATAGGATCCCCCACCCCCCTCCCTTTCTTACCTCGATTTTCAAAACTTAGAAAGAGAACCAGAGCTTGGGCTCTGTATCAAAATTTTTCCTCTCTCTCTTCTCTCTCTCTCCTAAAAATTTTAGAATTTTTGGAGTTACCGATAGCGAGTTATCTGCGACGCGGCGCACTGCGACGATTTCCTTTTTCGGCCCATTTCCCGTCACAGTTCAGTCGAAAAATTCCTGTGCTCTAACCAGGAGGAATTTTTGAACGATTTTTGGGGCACCGCGTTCCTAAGAGGTAAGTCTTCGATTTTCGTGTTGATCACTTCGCTCTGTTTCGTACTTTTGGCACGTTTCCCGAGGCCTCTTTGACCCACCTTTTTTCTATGGAAATTTCTGGACAGCATCGACTTCTCCGATTTTTATCTTGGTGTAGGAGCATCAGATCGAGGCGTTTAAAGAGTCGATTTCGATCTACTCATCGCAAGGAACGCAACCATAATTTTTCTAGATTTTTCTAAGCACTATACAGAGGTGAAAAACTCCTCTATTTTTTTGCAATTTGAAAAATAGCAAAAGCGGTATTTTTATGAATAATATAGTTACACTCTGTGCAATGTGTGTTGCTGTAGGGCACCGTTTCCGGCAGACAGCAGTTTTAGGGGACTGTGGACAGCCAGGAGACTATCTGGTTGTGATTTGAGCTGTTCGAGGTGGGCGGTTGTTGCTTACCTCATTTTTGACAAGCTCACTGGGATTATTAGAACTCCCCTAAAATTTAATTGATGAGAACCATTGGGACGAACTAATATGACAATTGATGAGAACCATTGGGACAAACTAATCTGACAACTGATCAGAACCGCTGGGACGAACTCTCCTAAAATTTAATATGACCCCACAGATTATATGATAACTTATCTTGGGACACTGTGACTGGGACAAAGGCTATAATCTCGCATGCGAATAACTTTTATATGAGTACAGTAAATCAATCTTTTAAAATAAATATTTGACATTTTTTACAGCTTTTAAATGGTACAGTTGCATGCTCGACATCTAGTTAGCCACTATTTATTGCTACACTATTATATTGGGATTTGAACATGTTTCATTATTCTCCTTTGCATTGAGATGCTTGTTGCTCGAGTACGAGCAGGGGTTTGGGATAGTGTAGTCAGGATTGCATTAGATTGTGGACTTGTGGGGTATTGCGGTGACCACGGACAGCAGGTGGTCGACCAGATGTTTTTCCTTGCATCAGATTGTGGGTGAACTTGTCGATCTTTGCATCCGATTGAGGATCGGGCTTTTTCTAGTGGATGGAGTTTTCCCACTTATTGAGTACTATTGCATCATATTTGGGTATCAGGTCTCTTTAGTGGATGGTTTTTCCCACTTTGATCATAGTCATGATCCAGTCCTGCTATATTGTGATACTTGTGAGACATGTGCTACAGAGATACTTGTGATACTGATGACAGAGATACTTTACTCGTGTGGGTCGCTCCCCTCGAGTGCCACTCCGGAGGTAGGCTTTCTTTTTGGACCCAGCCGTGTGTGCCGGTCTGATACTTATTTTGGGATACGAGCCGTGCGAGCCGATCCCGCGGTTTCGAGCCGTGTGTGCAGATTCCGCTAAGCAGGCAATATCAGTTTTACTGGTGGTACTAGATTGGGTTATTTGGTCAGACACTGTTTCCTGATGCATTCATACAATCATTTCTTTCGGTATCGCATTTAGAGGCATGCTGGTAGTGGTAGTTCCCTATTTCAGTACCTTATATACCTTACCACTTCATCTGTTTCCCTTTGCCTCTAATAGTCCTAGTGGGTGCGTCAGAGTTGAGGTTTTACCCACTAAGCGAGGCTACTGGTTTACCTGGTAGTTCTCACCCCGTTGTTATTTTCTGTCTCTTTCTTCTCCTTTATTTTGCAGAGTTATCTGCGGGAGCTGCTAGGCCATCGGCAGCTGATCGAGGTAAGGGGATCGCTGAATAGATAGATCTCCTGGGAGACTAAGAGCTGTTAGATAGATGCTGCACCCTTTACTCAGATTGTGGTATTCCTCTTTTATTTTAGGTCTGGCTTTCGCTAGCTGGTTGTACTATTTTGGTGAGTTGGGAGATTATTGTACTTATTACAGCTTTATTTGCAGTTCTAGTCTGAGATACTATGTGGCTCTTCTACTTCAGCTCTGTATTATGCTCTTTTATTGTTCATATTATATCGGAGCAGGTTACCAGCGCTTCGTGTACTCGGAAAATCCCGTGTGCACGGCGGATCTGTTGGCGAGCCCGGGTTTCGGGGCGTGACATTATCGGCGGACATGAGGGTTCAGTGGCAGTTCCAAGACTCTGATTGAGCACACGGGATGGACCGATTGGCGCGGTATCATGCAACAACTGATTGTGGAATGAGAACAGTGACCCTTCCGCGAGTTGGACAGCAGGAGTTCATTCTCACAGGATGTCGAAGTACCCTTCCCGCCGCGATGGCTTCAGCGACAATGGACAGATGCCACCTCTTGAGCTGACGTAACGATCAGGACTAGAGGTTGTATCCTTGGAGGTCTTGGTTAGATCGTAGCTTTCGTTTTGTCGCCACAGCAGGAACAGCTTCAACACTTTTCTCCTTTTTTTCTCGCCTTTATGCTGAAACTTCCGAACGGAACGAAAACTTCAAAAGGCTACTCCAGAAATAGAGACAGTGCCCGAACCTGTTCTTATTTGATTTGGGCGAAGGCACCGGCCTTTCAGAATTTTCGGACTTTTCGCTATTTTCAGCTGTTTTCTAAATAGAGAGTTGGAGTTGATGACGTTCATGATGGTGGGCCTTTACTATCTTGTTTGATTGTGTTGGCGTACTTCGGGTAGATTTAGTCGGGTTGGTTTTGTGTTTGTGGTGTGTTTTAGTTTCGGGGACGAAACTTTCTTTTAGTGGGGGAGGATGTGGTGTCTCGGTTTTTCCGTACAACCTGTCTTGGTGGTCGGCGGTGAGAAAACACCCATTATTGGTGTATCGAGCCCGTTGTGCGTCAAACGGATGCCAAAAACGGACTCAGCGTGCGAAAACGTTGAAAATCGGCTATTTTCGGGCGAAATGGGCCAAACGGGCCGATTTCTCGGGTGGGCCGGTCCACGGCCCACTCGGCGTGCGCCGGGAGCAGCCAGCAGAGGGAGCTGCCACATGGCGTGCGCGGATTGGCGGGTCAATGCACGCGCGACCACGCGCGTCTCGAACCGGGTGCGGCGCACGGTGGACCCCGTCGAGCCACGAGTCACCCGCCCATTGGCAGGCGCAGCGACCCGGCTGGGCCGCCGTGAACCGCGGCCCATGTTCCCCGCCGTGGACCGCGCTGCCACGCGGCGCGTCGCGATTGGCGGGCACGTGTGCGTTGGGCGCACGGGGCGCGGGCGGGACACGTGGGACAACGAGGGTGTTTCAGGCGCGCACTCTTCTTGGGCCGGGCCGGATTCGAGCGCCCGATTCTTGCGCCCGAATCCGAGGCCTCCCTTTGGTGGGCTTGGGCTATAAACAGCCCCCTTTCTTGAGCCTTTGGACCCTTTTCCCGAGCCCAGCTGCGACAAAGCCCTCAAGCAACCTTGTTGATCATCTTGTGCTGCATCTCTCGAGGGAGTTTCAGAATTTTTGGAGGGCGCGGCATCGACGGTGTGAGGACCCGGAATTCCCACGTTTGGATTACTGTTGGATCTGCGGCTTCCGGAGACCCATGTTGGGTGTTAGAGGTGTTTGCGCGCATATTGGACCCAAGATTTGGACTCGGCATGAAAAACGGATCAAGTTTGCTTTCCCGGGAATTTTTGAGAAATTTTAGAAGTGGAATTTGGCAAATCGGATAGCGGATTTGGATTCAGCGCGCGAAAACGCTCAAAATGGACTATTTACTTGTATTTTTCGGAGCTCGGATGACCCGGCACGGATTTCGAGGCGTGGGGTTACTGTTCCGGCGGCCGGAGTTGCGCCGGCGGCGGCGGCGGACGGCGGAGCGCGGCGGCGGGCCGAGGAGAGGCCGGTCGGTCCACCGCGGGAGTCGTGCACCGGGCGCGGGCCACGTGGCGCCTCCCGATTGGCCGGCGCGGCAGGCGCGGTCCATAGAGTATCGCGGGTGCACGGTGGACCGAAGCGGGACACGTGGCGTGATGGCATTGGCTGGTGCTCGAGCGCGCGGTCCACGCAGCTGGCAGCTGGTGCCTCGGGATGCGGGCCCGACACGGGGCCGTGGGCGGCGCGGCCGCGCACGTGGGCGCGACGTGGGCGCGGCCGGGCGCACGTGGGCGCGAATCCCGAGGAGTTGACTCCGCGTTCGGCGGCAGAGCAGGAAGACACGTGGCGCGACGCGGTTGGCCGCGCTCGCTGTTGCCTGTTCGGGGACACGTGTCACTCCAGGGACGATTCGGGCGCACCTGGTTTGGGGTACATTTTGGGTCACTGTAGCAGCCCGGAAGTTTCGGGCGCCCGGAAGTTGGGACAAAATGGGTATTTCAGGATTTGTTGAGTTGGGGCTATAAATAGCCCCCTTTGGCCTGCGTTTGAAGGTTTTGCCGAGCTCTTCTCAGGCAGAGGTTTTAAGAGGAAATGTTCCTCACCTTGTTCTCCACCTTGTGATGGATTTACAGAATTTTTGGAGGCATCGAGATCCGCGCTTTCTGCGACGCGGCGCACTGCGACGTTTCTTGGATTTTGGCTTCTACCGTCGCCTTTCAGTGTGGGAGACCCCCTGAGCTACCCCGATGGAATTTTGAGACGATTTTTGCGGCACCGCGTTCACGAGAGGTACGCCTTCGATTTCCGTGTTGATCACCTTGATTGATTCTGAGTTCTTGGCACGGTTTACGAGGCATCTCTAAGCCACTGTTTTGCTGGTGGATTTCTGGACAGCGGAGGCTTGCCGGAATTTTATCTCCGCAACCGAGTGTCGGATCGAGACGAGCCTATACACTTTTTGGATCTACTCGTCGCAAGGATTATCATTGTATTTTTCTGGGATTTTTCTGAGGCTTGCCCGAAGGTATACTATTCCCCTTTTATCTGTGTTTGAGTTTACAGTTGTGTGGTTGTGAGTGTTTGCGCACCTGTACTGTGGAATTTGTAACTTGGCCTACGGGGCTCGGATTTGGGCGTGCAGGTACCCGTTTCGAAGGTCTCGACGAGACGCTCGCGGTGATATTTTTATCGGAATTTTCAGGGCACTTTCTGCAGGTGGGAATTTCAGATCTTCATCACTGTCTTCTGCAGATTTTTGTACTTGGTTATTTTGTGGAATAAAGTGTAACCTTGGACCTTTTGTTGTACCCAGGAGTATTTGCGGATGTTTGTGAACCCGTTGGGTTGAGGATTAGTGGAGGTTGTTGCTTCTGGTGTTTTCAGCTGTGGAACTCCGGACAGTTAGCATTTTCTGGTGGGTGGCCTTGTCTTCACGACCTATGGACTGTGCATTAATTCTATCTGTGTAGGGACTTGCATGTTATAGATGTGTTTTATATAGCATGCTAGATTATAGGAATTGATGTTCCTGATGTTGATAGATCATCATGTATTTATTGTCCTTCCCTACAAGCTGTTGATTATTGTTATCTTGGAATTTGACCTAGCACCCCTGTCATATGATTGCATGTGTAACCAGACTGGTAGAAAACCCTCACTTGGGCTAGGGTTATTTCTGTTTTAGACATCCACACTTCTATCTTTCCTGGACATAGTGTTCTTCCTCGCCCGGGTAGTGGGCCGAGTGGTCAGGAGTTATCTTTTAGTGTGGGATGCATGTTACACTCGTGCTTGGGAGCAGAGTGGCGTCTGGTAGATGTAGTTGGTTGTTCATCTGTAGCGGGAGCCGTTTGGGTAGACGGCGGTCCCGAGATGTTTATTTTTCTTGTTTTATCTGTCGCCGCTGTGCTAGTGGCAGCGGTAGATCAGTGTTAGCAGGACCTTAAACCCAGAACCTTTTTGGACACACATATGATTTTTGTCAACCAAATATTTTCTTCCAAGCATCGTAGGGTCGCCTGAGTCTGTTCCTGTTTGATTGGACGAAGGCATTAGCCCTTCGAGGCTTAGATATAAAACTTGGTTTCAACTGTTTTCCTAAGCAGAACTAAAAATCATTAAATATGGATTTCTTACAGATCAGATGGCTTCAGTAAGAAATGTCACAGTTTTTCCTATAAATTAACCACCGAGATGATTCGAGTGGTCTGGGTTCTAAGGCCTGCCTTTTCTTGGGACGAGAACAACGAGAGGCTATGCCTAGAGCCTGTTCTTGTTTGATTTGGGTTGTAGGTTCTAGTCTTTCGGTGTTCCCGGACCCTTCATTGGGTCAGTGGTTGAGATGTTCGGCCTGTTTGGCCTGTTGAGTCAGCTGTTCGCAGTGGATGCGATGTCGGCCTGTTGAGGCAGTTGTTCGCAGTAGATGCGACGTTTGGCCTGTTTGGCCTGTTGAGACAGTTTCTCGCAGTGGATGCGACTTGGTGCCATGAGTTGGTAGAGTGTGATCTAGAGGTTGTTTCTCTGATTTAGTGGTGGAGGTGGTTCTCCCACTTAGCCTTGAGGATCTTGGGGTTCTGGCAGATCGAGTCGTGGAGGTTTCCCGACTCAGCCATGGTCGTGCATTTATCAGATTGAGTCGTTGAGGGTTCTCCGACATAGCTGTGAGAGTGTGTTGGGCTATTCCTGTTCGAGTCGAGGTTCTTTTTCCGACTGAGTTGTGCTTTGAGCTTGGAGTTACCGATCTGTTTGATCGTGGATCATAGCCTGCATGAGCCACATTTGAGCTTGACAGAGATACTTTACAGAGATACTTGAGATGGGTTACTTTTTACTCGAGCGGGTCGCTCCCCTCGAGTGCCACTCCGGAGTAGGCGAGACCGGGTTATTATACCGGCGTGAGATTGAGCTTTTCTATCGCGACTTGTCGTTGCATTTGTCCCTCTGGCTGTGCTGGTGTTGGCAGTCATGGACGTCCTACGTAAGTCCGCTCCTCCGGGACGTAACGGCAGTAGGTTGGCGCAGGCTTGACTGGACCCGAGGAGGCAGTCAGTTCAGATTGAGTGATCAGAGATGAGAGTTAGTTGTGGCATCATGTTCTTTCTGTCCCACTCTTTGAGCATCTAGATAGAGGCATAGTAGCTGTAGAGTTTACTTTTCCCAGCTTTCCTTACAGCACTGCTTTTGTTACTTTATGCCTCTAGTGGACTTAGTGGGCAGACCGTCGGGCTTGTTGGCGGCACCCACTGAGAACTACTTGGGACGTAGTTCTCACACCCGTCGTGGTGTCTTTTCCCACAGGAACTTCTACTCCAGTTCCTGTTGTTCCTGTTGCTGATCCTTCTGACCGAGGCGAGGGAGTCGCGAGCTAGTTCCCTACCCGTCGTTGGAGTGTAGCGGTACCCCTTCAGAGGAGAGCTTCAGTAGATTAGTTATTTTATTTTCCTCCTTTGAGAGACTGTTGTAGTGAGGATTGTTATGTATTGAGAGCCTGTACACTGATGTATTTATTGGAGATACCTCCCGGTTGAGTTCTGAGTTTGTATATGAGGATTCTGTATGATTATCATTTTTGGGAGACGGACATTGTTGTATTATTTCCAGTTATACAGTGATTGATTTAGTTATACAGCAGATTTTTATTTATAGCTCTGATATCTGTTTAGCTGTAGTACTTTTCTTGCAGGTAGGACGCTTCACCTATGCGGGTTTGGCATAGGTGGCGGATCTGTTGGCGAGCCGGGTCGCAGTTTCGACCCCGGGGCGTGACAGACGGCTTCGGCAATTCGCCGCAGTGCGACGTTTCTTCTTCGGTGGCCCATTTCCATCGCGTTTCGGTCCACGATGTCCACAAAGCTACTCCGAAGGATTTTTTGGACAATTTTCGTGGTGTCGATTCCACAAGAGGTAGATCTCCGTTTTTTGTGATTCTGCCCCTCTCAGTTTTGGGTTTTTATTGGGGTTTCTGGAACATATTTGAACCCCTTTCCTGCTGGTGGTTTTTCTGGACAGCGGAGGCTTGTCAGATTTTTATCTCTGTACTTGGGTATTGGATTTCTACCTGTGAGAACTCGATTGACATCTACTCTTCACGAGGATCGCCTTCGAATTTTTATTGAAATTTTTGGAGATTATCTCGCAGGTGGTATTTAAGCATTTTCTGGACTGATTTTACAGCAGCATGTGTTTGTGAGAATTTTTGCTTATTGCAATGTTTGGACCATATCTTTGTACCCAGCAGGAGTTTTTGGGAGTTTTTGAGCCCATTGGAATCGTGGGAATCCAAGGATTTGTCCCCGTTCAGTTTCAGCCTATTTGGATCTTGGATTGACCAGCACTTTAGGTTGGTTGCTACGTCTCCAAAACCGGTGGACGGTTCATTAATTCTATTGTATACAAAGCATGCATGATTGTGAGATATGTTAGAATGCATATTAGAGAGAGAGATGTTGTCTTTCCTGTGTTGTTATTGAAATCATGTTGGTTAATGTTCCCAGATCTTGCTTTAGTTAAACTAAATGCTATTATTGGAACTTGACCTAGCACCCTGTCATATGTTTGCATATGTAAATTAGACTAGTAGAAAACCCTCACTTGGGCTAGGTTCATTTATGCTTTAGACATCCACACTTTACATTCTAATCCTGGACATAGTGTTTTCCTCGCCCGGGTAGTGGGTCGAGTGGTCGGGATTTATTTTATAGTGTAGGATGCATGTTACACTTGTGCTTGGGGGCAGAGTGGAGTCTGGTAGAGGTAGTTGGTCTTATATCTGTGGCGGGAGCCGTTTGGGTAAACGGTGGTCCCGAGATGTCGTGTTTCTCTGATTTATGTGTCGCCACTGTGTTAGTGGCAGTAGTATACTAGTGATAGAAGGACCTTGAACCTAGAACCTTTTTGGACACACATGATTTTAGTCAACCAATGTTTTTCTTCCAAACATCGAAGGGTCGCCGGAATCTGTTCTTGTCTGATTGGACGAAGGCATCAGCCCATCGGGGTTGGGAATAAAACTTGTTTTCTAACTATTTTTCCTAAAAGAACTAAAAATTATTAAAAATGGGTTTTCCTCAAATCAAGATGGTTTTACAAAAAGGAACTACTTTTAGTCTTCACCCCGCGTGGGTTTGAGTGAAAAATGGTTTTCAGTAATAAATATCACATCTTTCCTGTAAACTTCCTCACTCGAGAGGATTCGACTGGTCTAGGTTCTAAGGGTTGCCTTTTTCTTTGGGTCGAGAACAACGAGAGGCTATGCCTAGTGCCTGTTCTTTCGGGGTTCCCGGACCCTCATTGTTGTCGGCTGTGGAGTATACCCAGCTAGTGAGTTTGCATGTTGAGTTGATGTCCTTTTTTGGGAGCCGTTGGGTTGACAACGGTCCTGATTGTTCGAGTATTTCCTGTTAGTGAGTTAGAGAGGTGATTTGGGTACTGTCGATCTTGTTGATCGTGCATTGGACTATAGCCTGCATGAGCCATATTGAGCTCAACAGAGATGCGCGGATACTTTCCTCAGTGGGGTCGCGCCCCTCGAGTGCCACTCCGGAGCTAGGCTTGTTACTTTGCTATCGCGACTTGTCGACGCAGTCCCTCTGGCTGGGCCTTTTTTAGGCAGTCACGGACGCCCTACATAAGTCTTGTCCTCCGTGGATGTAATGACGTAGGTAGGCGTAGGTTTGACTGGACCCCATGTGGCAGTCACTGTGATTGGGTTGACTGAGTATTTGGGTTAGAGTTGATGCACCATTTTCATCTGTATCACGCATTGAGCATTGTTGTAATATCACAGATTTTTGGCAACGTTCTACCCTCCTGCTAATAAAGGTTAAGTTAAGGGAAAGTAACGTAACGGGATTACTTCAGTCGATAATTTGGAGGTGCGGGTATTTTTCTGCGATAGAGCTCGGAAAACGGAGAACGGCAGTGCGATCGGATCCGGATTTCGACTTACGGAACTCCCAAGAAGGTATAGAAAGGGATTGCAATAGACAGGGGGTGCATCGAAATCCGTGTAAGTGATTTTGCACGCTTTCCGAGGAAAATAAGGGATTATCTTTAAAGAATTATCCCGAAGGATTATCTGTGAGAAATTAATTAATTAATAAATTAATTAATTAGGATGCAAAAATATCCGATGTGGATTTTGACGGTACGTACTTACGAAAAGGGAAATAAAAGAATTAAATTAATAACAAGTTTTATTTAATTCCCGTATACCGAAAGGAAACCCTAGTCATAAAAGATCGCCTACTCAAACCCTTCCCTCTTGTGCGTACCGAAGACCAAAAATAAAACCCTAGTTCGGAAAAGAGAAATTCCTACCGGAGGAGAAAGGAATGAAAGAAGGAGAAAGCGGAGGGACCCGATCGCCCCGATGGACGTGCCGGAGACCGGAGAACGAGACGCCATCATCTACGGGGAGCGGATCCGGATCACCAACGCCGCAAAGGAACGAGATCGATTCTTTAATCCCGATAGATCGAGGTTAGCGATTGTTATTCCTTTTTGTCGAATTAATCGGGGGTTTTTCGTGTTCTTTTAAGGTCAACTTTTTGGTACATTAATCACGGGTTTTTGATTTTGGGTTTTGATCAATGTTTTGTTCTTGTTCTTGATCGGATTGATCGGTGGTTTTTAATCAGTCTTTTGATCGGGATTTCGATCGACGCTTTGTTGTTCGTCGATCAATGGTTTAGTCGTTAGATTTACCGCGGGTTGTTCGGGGGTTTTTGTGGGTATTTCGGTGGAGCATGGGGGGTTAACGGGAGGCCGCCGCCGCCGTTGTTAAATGGGAGGCCGCCGCCGCCGTTACCATGTTCGCGGGGTCGTCGCCGGAGTCGCACGGGAGCGAAAACGGAGAAGAAACCGCGAAGCGGGAGCGAAAACGGAGAAGAAAACCGCGAACGGGAAGCTACAGTGCATCCCCGTACGGCTCCCTCCGCCGCGGTCCACAGGCCCGGGCGTGCACCTGGCGCACGCCCCGCGGCGCGGAAGCCGCAGACCCGGCGCACGCTTACGTGCGCCGGCCCGGCCCGCTCAGGCGCGGTGCACGCTACAGCGTGCACCCGGTGCGCGCGTCAGGCCCCTGCGGCCGTGACCCCGGTGCGCGCTCGTGTCGTGCACCGGCCCGGCCCAGGATGCACGGTGCACGCTCCCTGTGTGCACCCGGCACATGCCGCCCAGCCGCCGACGCGCAGACCCGGTCCACGACCGGCTCCGTGCACCCGCCCCCAACGGAAGGCTCCGGTAGCTCCGTTTTCGGCCCGTTTCGTCCCTTTTTGAGTGTTTTTTACCACGAGGATATTTGTAACAACGATGTAGTTCTTCGAGACAGTTTTTGGTTCGACGATTTTTCTGTGGGACGACACGGTCCGCTTGGCACAGTGATTTTGGTTTTTCGTCGGTCTATGGTTACAGTGGTCGGGACCACTGTTTTGCCTATTTAAGGTAAAAGTGTTAAAAGGCATTTTTGATTATTTTATTAGGCAGCGTGAAGTTCGGATTCGCCTAGGAGGAACATGGGAGCGGTCGTTTATCTTCACTCAGGTGGGTACTTTTGATTAATTTCGGTGCAGGGTCGTTCCCGAGTGTTCATTTTGATAAAGTAGATCTGTTTGGTAATTTGACTAACCCCGTAGCATGTGAATCCCTTTTATTAACAAAGCGGCTGCGGTCGCAAGATCGATATTCTATTCTCATTAAGGCGGCTGCGGTCGCATGATTATTTTACTGATCTGACTAACGCGGCGGAGGTCGCAACATGGTTTTGTACTCATATTGCTTACACGCACACCGGCAGTTTGGCCACTGCACAGGGTGTATTTTTTCGGAAAGATGTTAAGGATTACCCGTGTACCCCACAAGGAGAGGTTAGTGGGGACCCCTCAAGGAGAGGCGACTGCTACTTGGGCAGTGGAGGGGTTGGAGGCACCAAGGAGATGAGTACGGTATTCTAGGGTTGGGGCCCAGCTTGTTATGGTATTCTGGGGTTGGGGCCCAGCTTGTTATGGTATTCTGGGGTTGGTGCCCAGCTTGTTTGGGACAGGGATTTGGCGATACATGAGGGGGGGAGTAAATGCTCCGGTGTATCGGTTTGTCTTTTCAGTCATCGCATTTACTTTTTACATCTACTTTATCAGTCTCTGACTACCCACACTGTGACAGGTCTGAGCAGGGGTGGGAACCGGGACGACGGTGAGGCAACGGTTAGAGGACCTTAGCTCTTGGGGGCTATTAAACTTTACAGGGTATGGTTATCTTTTATTGTGTATTGGTTAGTCTAGCTGTGATTACTTGTGTATGATTTCTTGTGGATGTTGGAATGAGGACTTCGAGTAGGATTTTCTTCTCTTATCTGTGAATGTTAAGATGTGTGATTGCGGCTCGTTTTCAAGTACAAACATGGTTTCAAATGTATTTTCAAACCAGGTGTCGTGTGGGCACTGATTTCAAAACCCGTGGATTTATCCTTTCTAGCATAATGGCCGCCGACTTCCAAACCTATGGGTTTATGCTAGTCTGAATGTGATAGATATAACTGTTTGGTTAAATCTAGTCTCTCCTCGTTGTCAGTCATGGTTTGCATGGTTAAAGTAATTGTCGTGCTTGGAACGCCGTGCATATACAGAGGAGGCTCCGCCCGTTTGGGGAGCGAATTTGTATATGTGGCGGGTCTGGTGCGCACCGGAGGCGAGGTTCATTTAAGAAAAAAAAATGGATACGTTTTTCCGCCCTTTTAGAACCTCCGGGGCGTGACAGATTATATGGTATCAGAGAAAACGACTTTAACCTTGGTGATTAGTGACCAACATCCACAGGGTGTAATACCACAAGTAACTAACTAATTCGATAACCAAGGTGTAGGTGTGTAAAGTACAAGCGTGAGCGCGGGGAAAAAGGGATAGAGTCCCTGTGTTCGTAGGTCAAGGTGCTAGACCAATTAAGTCTAGGACTAACTTGGTTTCTTTGTATGCACGGTTAATGGCCTAGAACCGCTCTGCAATCGATGGTGCAGAAGAGGATACGACGGTTCTGGCAACGGTGGAGAATCGGCTACTCCAACAATGGATTATGCGACATGGCTTAGCGCTTTTCCTTTTTAGGAAAGACGAACCCCACACGGCTCGCCTTCACAAGGAGGGTCTACATAGCGACACAATTCGGGTAATACCGACGGTGGGTTTACCCGCTTACCGAGAAGTGATCGACAGGACCACTGTGGTGGGGCGGGAATTGGCCGTTCTAGCACCCGGCAGAAGGATCATGACCCTGCCAGGGGCCGAAAACGACCCCAACCATAACCTGGGAATGACTTTTCCAACGGGAGCCGGCCACCCCAGTATCCGAAGACGCCGCAAGGGACCTGAAACACATCAGACAAGGAAACCGATACATCATGGAGTATCAACGAGAATTCGTAAGGCTGGTCGATTGTGTTCCCTTGGTCATAAGGGATGAAGCTCACAAAGCCCGCCTCTTCGTAGATGGATTGTGGAGCAATTTTTTTTTTGAAGTTGTGCAAACAGCGGGACTTCACACCTTCCAGAAAGCGGTGGATAGGGCCACCATAGTGGAGCGCGGATTCGCGGTGACGCGCCCCCCCAACGAGAGGAGTCGAAGTACAGCAAGTATAAGAAACGACCCCCAGCCCTTCTCGGGAGGGGAAGTTTCTAGCGGGGACCGGCCATGCATCATCTACAGAGGAGCACCCCGGGGGAAATTATTCGTTCTCGGAAGCACGACCTCTGCTTCTAATGTGACAAACTGGGACAGTTCTGCTTTAACTGCCCCGAACCCGGGAATAATTTTCGGAGTCGCGACACGGATGAGAGGTCTTATGCGACGACACGACAAAGGACGCACTACTCGAGGGAAGTAGTAGCAGGAAAGACCCCTTACGAAGAGTAATGTTGGTCTTGACCCAAGGAGAACCCTTAGAAGCAAATACTTTGTACCTTCCTGCCCAATAAGGATGCGAAGACTTAGTTGTCTTTGGTGTTGGCCCTTTATTTATGGGTCAAATAGGTCCAACTTCCTGCCTCGAGACAATAGGCCCAGGGGACTAGTGAGTTGGGTTGGGTGAGCCCAATAGGTGGAGTGGGCTGCGGTCCACAATAGACCTAACGGCAAGAGGCCCAATAATAGACCCAACGTCCAGGAGGGTTGAATCCGGTCGAGATCTGTGGTGCGGTGTATGCCGCTTTAAGTGAATCGGTTGCGCACCTCTAAAAGCTCAGGCTTTTGGGGTTAATGGTTAGCGCCAACGATCCGACATTTGTGACTTAGTGGTGTCACTGCTAAGAGAATTCAAGGGGATACTCGGAAGGGATAGGCTTACCGAGTAACAGGTGCTAGTCGATTGTGAGAAACCGAGCGTGCCGTCTTGGGGCACACCTGCTCTATTCGTACGGAAGAAGGACGGGACTCTACGATTGAGCATCGACAATCGGGGAATAGATAAGGTCATAGTATAGAACAAATACCCCTCACCTTGGATTGATGACCTATTCGACCAACTACCAGGAGCGACGGCGTCTTCAAAGATTGATCTGCAGTCCGGCTATAGCCAGGTTAGAGTCCGGAGAGATGACATACCGAAAATAGTCCTTCGAACTCGGTATGGTCATTACGAGTTTATGGTTATACCGTTTGGACTCATTGTCGCTCTAGTGGTGTTCATGAAAGTGATGAACAGGACCGTGGAACCTTTCTTAGACCAGTTCGTAGTGGTCTTTATAAATGACATCCCGATCTACGCTCGCACAGACAAAGAGCACGAGGAACACTGGCGAGTGATCCTCCAGACCCTCCGGTACCAGAAAGTGTATGTCAAACTCAAAAGGGGTGAGTTCTGGCTCTGCGAGGTAGACTTGTTGGGACACATAGTCTCAGTGTCGGGAATAGTGGAGGACCCGAGGAAGATAGAATTCGTGACCGACTGGGCTCGGCCAACAAAGGGGACTGAAATCCGAAGCTTTCTAGGACTGGCGGGGTACTACAGACGTTTCGAGGAAGACTCCTCAAGGATAGCCGCTCCCGTGAATCGACTAACCCGAAAAGGGGAGAAATTCGTCCGAACAGCCAAATGCCAGAAGAGCTTCGAGGAACTTAAAGACAGACTCACACGGGCGCTAGTACTCACATTACCGAAGCCCGGTGAAGACTACGAGATCTTTTGTAATGTATCTCGAAGCGATCTTGAAAGCGTATTGATGCAACAAGGGAAGGTCATAGTTTACGCATCAAGACAGCTCAAGGATTATGAGCAGAACTACCCTACACACGACTCGGAACTCACGCCAGTCGTGTTTGCCTTGAAGCTCTGGAGGCATCATCTCTACGGGGCGCACTGTAACGTGTATTCCGATCACCAGAGCATCAAAGACCTATTTACGCAGAAGGAACCGAACTTACGACAAAGGCAATGGCTGGAACTACGAATGGACTACGATTTGTCCACCCACTACCATCCCGGGAAGGCAAATGTGGTGGCCGGCGCCTTGAGCCGGAAGGGACTGGGGGAAACGGCATTGAGCACCCTTACCCAACAAGATCGTCTAATTGCAGAATTCTCGCAAATGAGACTGGAGGTAGTGCTAGCAGGTGCACTTGGGAAACATCTATCCTTAGTGATAAAGCCTACACTGATAGAGAGGGTCGTGGAAGGCCAAACAACGGACACGCAATAACAGTAGGTACGGAACGGATTATCCTCGGAACCAAGTGGGGATTTTGTAATCGGCACTGATGTAGTTCCGGGGATGAGTCTGCATTAAGGAAAGAAATTCTGGCGGAAGCGCATAATGCCCCGACACTGCGCATCCTGGAGGTACAAAAATGTGTAGAGACCTGAGGCAGACCTTCTGGTGGCCCAAGTTAAAGAGGGATGTGGCGCAATTCGTGGCACGATGTTTGGTGGGCCAACAGGTGAAAGCAGAGCATCAGCGATCGACGGGGAAAACTACAACCATTGCCCATGCCGGAGTGCAAATGGGAATGGATAACCATGGACTTTGTAACCGGTTTTCCGCGATCGCAGCAAGGACGTGACGCGATATGGGTCATTATGGACCGTCTGACGAAATCGGCCCACTTCCTACCGATTCACACAACGTGGAGCAGGGATCGGCTGGTGCAGACCTATATTAACGAGGTGGTAAGACTGCATGGAATACCGTCATCGACAACTTCTGATAGGGACACGCGCGTCGTGTCAAACTCCTGGCAAAGTCTACAGCAGGCATTGGGGACCGAGCTGCAGTTTAGCACGGCAGTCCACCCGCAGACGGACGGGCAATCGGAACAAGTGATTCGGATTCTCGAAGATATGCTTCGAGCCGGTGTGCTAGATCGGGGTGAGGGATGGTCACGCTACCTATCCCTCGTGGAATTTGCCTACAATAATAGCTATCAATTAAGCTAGTATCCAGATGGCCCCGTACGAAGCCTTGTACGGACGCAGATGTCGATCGCCTATTTGCTGAGATGACTGGGGGAGCGGAAGCTGTTGGGGCCAGACCTTGTAGGCGAAACGGAAGCAAAGGTGCGCCTTAACAGGCAGCGGTTGTTGACCGCCCAGAGCGCGGTAGAAAGGTTACGTGGACCAAAGGCGACGGGAATGGGAATGTGAGGTAGGGGGCCATGTGTTGTTACGTGTGTCACCGTCAAAGGGGACAAGGCGGTTCGGCATACGAGGAAAGCTGAGCCCACGGTATATGGGATCGTTCGAGATCTGGAGCGCGTGGGCCCGGTGGCATACCGGTTGGCCTTACCGCCAAATCTTGAACAGGTGCATAATGTGTTTCACGTCTCGACGCTCCGGAAGTACCTCCCCCGACCCGTCGCACGTCCTCAACGCCCCGGCCGTTGAACTGCGGGAGGATTCGAGTTTCGAGAAACGTCGATACGGATCTTGGCAAGAGAAGAAAAGGAACTTTGTAACCGGACGACCCCCTACGTAAAGGTGCAATGGAGTAACCACGAGGAGCGCAAGGCGACGTGGGAACTTGAGACGAAATGAGGGAGTGTTATCCTGAGTTATCTAGTGAGGGTCGAGGTTACGTTTCGGGGGACGAAACTTCTTTAAGGGGTGAGTGGTGTAATATTACAGATTTTTGGCAATGTATTGTTCTGGTTTTTCCCATGCAACTTTCCTGATGAACTCCACTATGTAGAACACCTAGTGTTGGTGTGTCTGGCCCATGGTGGCAATCGAAGGGGTGCCACAGATGTACCTTGTGAGACTTGATAGCGAATTTGGCCTTCGGCTGCATTTGCTGAATTTTAGAAAAGGTTTTGGGCCAATCTGAGGTTGGATTTGGATTCAGCACGGAAAAACGCTTGAAAACGGCTATTTGCTTGTTAAATTTGGAGTCCGGATGACCAAAGTGGGCTTCCGGAGTTTTCGGTGATTTTCGGTGCATGGGGGAGACTCGTGGACCGGCTGAGCCACGTGGGCGGCCTATTATTGGCTGGCTCACGCAGCTCGGTCCACGGGGAGGCGCGGCGGTGCATGGACCGCGGGCGGGGGACGCGTGGCGTGCCCTGAATGGCCGGCGCACGCGGCACGGCCCTCAGCGATTTGCGGGGTTTTGCGGTGGAACCGGGGCACGACACGTGGCGGCTTTGGATTTGCTGGCTCACGTGGGCGCGGTCCACTGTGTGCGCCGTGGGGCGCCTCGGGGACAGCGCGCACAGTAGCGCCAGGCGGGCGGTCGGCGCACTCGAGTGCGCCACGTGTCGCCTCGTGGTTGGGCGGCGTAACTACCCCCGCTGACCGCGGGGGGACACGCGCGCGCAGCGGGCCGCGTTGCACCGCTGTCCCCTGTTTGGGGTGACGTGGCATCCCCAGGAGATTCGGGCGCGTCGGACGGGGAGTGTACGACCGGGTTTCGGGCGCAGTGCGCCCGAATCTTGCGCCCGAAAACCCGGCCCGTTAGTGTTGTGGGCTGGGACTATAAAAAGGGGTCTTTGGGTCACTTAGCTCTTTTTCTGAGCGGTTTTTCATAGGGATTTCTATTGGGCGATTTTTCCCCTACTTGTTCCTCATTCAACTGAACATCCCTGGGATTTTTGGGCACACGCATCCCGAGGTTAGCGATTTTTTGGCGCGGCGCGACGCTTGCTCTCCGCGACACCGCTTCGCCCTTCTCAGTGTTTAGGCTTCCCCGACTCACCCCGACATCCAATTTCGCCGATTCTTGCGCCGTTGGACTCCTGGCAGGTAGGACTTCAACTCCTATGTTTTGAGGTTCCTCGATTTCCGTGCTGATCCTGGAGTTTTCTGAGCACCCATTTGACCCATTTTTCTTCGCGGACTTTTGGACAGCACCGCGGTGTTCTTGTCGTATCTTTTCGCTTAGACGTCGGATCGAGGCGATTCAGAAGGCATTTTTCATCTACATTTCGCAAGGAGTCTCCTGAATTTTTCTCAGATTTTTCTGGATTTTGCACGAGGGTGAGAATCTCCTTTTTCTGTGGTTCTTTGTTACAGAAATTTGGTACAGTTTGGATTGGGGTGTTTCCCCTTGCCGGATTTTTATCTCAGCATAGGAAACTCCGGTTTGGGCGTGCAGGTACTCGTTTTGACGGGTTCGTCGCGAGGATCGCGATAGTATTTTTCTTGGATTTTCTGGGCATTTTTCGCAGGTAAAAATTGGAGAATTCTGGACTGTGGTATTAAGGGACAGATTTTGGAAATTGTGAATGATTAGCTTATGTACTTTCCTTTGGGGTATTTTGTACAGATTGGTGGTGAGTATTTGGACTGAGCTTGGGTTTCGCTTTTGGGAACTTGGATTAGCGCTCGAGGTGGGTGATGTTGTGAACCTCCTACTTGTGAATGTCACTAGGCCTATTAGAATGCCTTGATCATGTGCTATTAATTGTGAATGTATCTAGCATGCTTGTATGAGATTAAGGTTCCTTTGTTAATATTTGCATTGTTAGCAAGCTACAGGTTAGTAAGTGGTGTTTCCATGTTTAGATATGCAGTTTAATTAGTTGGAAATAATACTAAAGCCATATCATGTCATATGTTAAGGGAAGGTTGGGCATGTGGTTAGAATGCATGTTGTAAAAAGGGGTACTTGCTAGTAGATTATGCATCTAAATTGTATCATGTATCATATATCCTGCCACATGTACATCGGAGGTTCCAAACACTTAATGTTGCATATGTTAGAATAATTGAAATGATTTTATCAAATAAAGGACTTTGCATGCTTGAATGGTCATCTAGCTAGGCCACCTTTTCTGCTACAAACATGTTGGAATTGACTTAGGAGAAACCATGCTTTTATTCTTTCTCCTGTCGTCTAGTCTTAGGGGATTGTGTAGGCAGATGTTCAGAGTTGGGACAGTCGGGGATCGATGTTTGGGTGTTGCGGCAACCGCGGACTGTGGGCGGTTGACCGGCTTATTATTATTATTATTATTGCATCAGATTAGAGGTAGGGGATCGAGTTTCCCTTTAGTGGACGGGTTTTCCCACTTTGATCAGAGTCGACCCAGTCCTGCTATTTTATGATACTGATGATACTAGTTACAGTGATACTATGCTCGTGTGGGTCGCTCCCCTCGAGTGCCACTCCGGAGTAGGTTTCAGACCGTGTTGGGTGCTGGTCAGACCGTGTTGGGTTCCGGTCATTTGGACAGGGGAGATACTGAGTTGTGAGGTTGACAGCAAGCAGGCAGTACCCAGTGTTTACTGGTGTTTTGATTGGGTTGGTCAGGCAGTCTTGACGTTCTGGTGCATGCTTTCAGCTATTCTTTTAGCTAGGCATCTTAGAGGCATGTTAGTGGTAGCTCTTCATCAGTAGTGTACTTGTAGCTTACCACCTTTGTTTTCATTTTCGCCTCTGATAGTCCTAGTGGGCATGTCTGAGTTTGAGGTCTACCCACTAGGGGAGGCTACTGTTTTTTATAGTAGTTCTTACCCCCCACTTGCTTTCTCTTTTCTTTTCCCCTTTGTTTTGCAGAGTCCTCTGCGGGAGTTGCGGGACCCTCTTCCCTGGATCGAGGTAAGAGGATCGCTGATTAGATAGCTACTGCCCTGAGTTCGAGTTTTGTAGTTTTGATGTATCCCCAGTACACTCAGACGTTGTATTTTCTTTTATTTTGGGTCTGGCTGCGGCCAGCTGGTTGTATTTATTTCGTGAGCTGGGAGAGACACTTGTATATTTGTGGGAGGTTATTGTACTTTTATTTCCAGCATTTGTCTGAGTTGTATTAGTTTTAGTTTAGCTCTGTTTTTGCTCCTTTATTATATATTTTATATCTGAGCAGGTTACCAGCGCTTCGTGTACACGGAAATTCCGTATGCACGGCGGATCTGTGGACGGGCCCGGGTTCTGGTTTACACCCGGGGCGTGACAGATTAGGTGGTATCAGAGCTTAGGGATAGGTCAGTTGGGACTTAGGAAACCCTAGGCTTTTGGCAGACCCTAGGAAGGCAGAGCGTGAGTGACACGATATTTTGCGAAAGTCGGCAATTCGTTGTTAACTCTTCCTGTGAGTGGAGAGGGATTGGCATAGCCTATTTCTGGGGGACTATTATGTTGGCTGCAGACAACATAAGGTTACAGAAATAGGGGAATGTCCATGACTTTCGCTAGATTGGGTCGAGAGTGGTTTTGTCTACTGATCCGTGGATTTCTTGTGTGGCAGGATGCCTCCTAGGCGGCAGATTTCCTACTCGGGGTACTCCTACACCCCCGAAGGAGCCGGAGCAGTCGGGCCTTCTGAGATCAGTGAGCTGAGGGCCATGGTGGCCCAGTTGGCGGAGAGCCACCGCCGACAGGAGCAGAGGTTCGAGCAGTTATTTGCCCAGGTTGCGGCACCTCCCCCTACTACTGCAGAGGCCCCCGTACCACCTGTTGTACCGCCGGCTATTCCACCTGCCCCTACGGCGCCGTCGTCGAGCAGTGGGGCCCAGGGGATTTTGGCCATTGACCCCAGTGGAGGAGCGGGAGTTTTCTGACAAACTCACACAGTTCTGTAAGCGAGGACCCCTAGGTTCTCGGGGCGGAGCACTCACCCATGGGAGATTGGATCGTGGCTAGCATCAATGGAGAAGTTGTTTCGGGACTTCTTCATTGACCAGAGATTCAGAGCACATTTGGCAGTACACTGTCTAGAGGGGATGCAGATGCTTGGTGGCGTCGGGTCGAGCCCTTAGAGTTTCAGGTCACCCGACAGCTACCCTGGTCGGAGTTCAGGAGGATGATCCTTGACACTTACTTCTCCACGAGCGTGAAGAGAAGATAGAAGATGACTTGAAGAACCTTCAGCAGGGTGATCGCCCAGTGTGGGACTATTTCCAGGAGTTTACGCAGTTGCTCAACTGCGTACCCTATGTTGCCAGGGATGGGCTGCACCAGGTGGAGCTGTTTGAGACAGGTCTGCGCCCTGAGATCTATACCTTGGTGCACGCCCAGAGGCTTCAGACTTTATCAGAGGCAGTGGATCATGCACAGTGGGTCGAGAGGGGAGATCATGTTGTTTCTAGACGCGGAGGTCTGGTCGCTCAGAGTTCTGAGAGGAAGCGACCAGCATCGGATGAGGGGAGACAGGCCAGTTCCTGGAGGCCGCCCCGACCGCCACCGCCTCAGTTTACGGGCCGTGGGCGTTCGGAGCGGCGAGGGCCTGGGGATCCCAGAGGCCCCCACAGCATCAGCAGCCCCAGCGGCAGCAGCACTCGCAGCAGCAGAGGTCGCAGTCGCGACAGCAGGATCACAGCGGCAGTCGCACAGGCAGCAGCAGCAGCAGTCACGGCAGTTGCGGGCCCCCCTGGCATTGTTTCTTCTCTGCGGGGGTCAGCATTCCCCGGCACTTGTGATCAGAGGTGGGGAGTGTTGTTATGGCTGTGGTCAGGCCGGCACATACGATCTTCATGCCCTTTTTCGGCATCAGTGGCACCTTCTTCGGCCTCAGTTTCTCTCCACCTCAGCAGCGACCGCCAGCTCAGCGGCCCTATGCTCCAGCGAGCAGGGCTCCTTCCTCCCACCCTGCAGACTACCGACCACCAGCTCAGAGCGGGCGAGTCTACGCGCTCAGGTAGGGGACTCCACGGCAGCCGACCACGTGGTGGCAGGTATCACTTTACTTTTTGTATTAGAGCTCGCACTTTATTTGATACCGGTGCATCACATTCTTTTATCAGTAGAGCATTTGCATCATCTCATGGACTAGAGTTAGGTCGGTTGCCACATGCATTAGAGGTACAGATTCCCGATCATATATTGCATGTAGAGAGTGTTGTTGGTCTTGCCCTGTACAGCTTGAGTCTTGGATTTTGCCAGCGGACCTGATGGTCCTTAGTCAGCTGCGAGATTTTGACATTGTACTGGGGATGGATTGGCTGGCTCGCTATTTCGCGACGATTGATTGCGCCGCGAGGACTGTTACTTTTAGCGAGCCAGGCCAGGAGGTGTTCGTTTTCGGGGGGTGCCAGAGTGCTTTCTTTGCCTCTGTGGTTTCGACTTCTCGTGCGAGGCAGATGATGCGCAGTGGATGCGTAGCCTTTATGGCATCTGTGGTTAAGGAGCCTACGGCGGCTCCGGGACTCGCGGATATCCCGATTGCCCACGAGTTCCCGGATGTGTTTCCTCCAGAGCTGATTAGTATGCCGCCGGATAGGGAGGTTGAGTTTTTGATTGACGTAGTCCCAGGAACTGCGCCAATCTCTAAGGCTCCTTACCGAATGGCACCGGCTGAGCTGCGAGAATTAAAGGCGCAACTCCAGGATTTAATGGACAAGGGTTTTGTGAGACCGAGTGTATCGCCTTGGGGAGCGCCGGTGCTATTTGTGAAGAAGAAGGATGGTTCGCTTCGACTGTGCGTTGATTACCGGGAGCTGAATAAAGCGACCATCAAGAACAAGTACCCTTTGCCGCGCATTGATGACTTATTTGATCAGCTGCAAGGGTCTTGTGTCTTCTCCAAGATTGACTTACAGTCTGGTTACCACCAATTGAAGGTGAAGGCCGAGGACATCCCAAAGACGGCATTCAGGTCGCGGTACGGGCATTATGAGTTCACCGTCATGCCTTTTGGATTGACAAATGCCCCTGCTGCTTTTATGGATTTAATGAACAGGATTTTCGACCATACCTGGATCGGTTCGTCGTTGTTTTTATTGATGACATCCTAGTTTATTCCCGAAGCGATGTGGAGCACGAGGAGCACTTGAGGATTGTGCTACAACTTCTGAGAGAGAGGAAGTTGTATGCAAGTTATCTAAGTGTGATTTCTGGCTTCGGGAGGTTGTCTTTTTGGGCCACGTGATTTCAGCCGCTGGAGTGGCAGTAGACCCGGCGAAGATCGAGGCAGTCCGGGATTGGCCCCGACCGACGACGGTATCAGAGGTCCGCAGTTTCATGGGCTTAAGGGATATTACCGTCGGTTTGTGGAAGGTTTTGCGAAACTTTCCACACCCCTCACTCGTTTGACGCGAAAAGGGATTAAGTTTACTTGGAGTGAGGATTGCCAGAGGAGCTTTGAGGAATTAAAGAACAGATTGATGTCGGCTCCTGTCCTTTCCCTCCCCGTTATGGGGAAAGGATACGTGATATACAGCGATGCATCGCACAGTGGACTTGGTTGCGTGCTGATGCAGGAGGGAAGGGTAATCGCTTATGCCTCTCGGCAACTGAAGGATTATGAAAAGAATTACCCTACCCATGATTTGGAGCTAGCTGCAGTGATTTTTGCACTAAAGTTGTGGCGCCACTACCTGTATGGGGAGCACTGCGAGATTTACCCGACCACAAGAGCTTGAAATACCTGTTCACACAGAAGGAGCTCAACTTGAGGCAGCGCAGATGGTTGGAATTGTTGAAAGATTATGATGTAGACATATTATACCATCCTGGCAAGGCCAACGTGGTTGCTGATGCCCTGAGCAGGAGAGCAGTACAGAGTCTATCTTTGATGATCACCGATCAGGCGCCATTACTTGAGCAGATGAGGCGGTTAGAGCTCGAGGTTGTGTCCCCTGGGGTCTCTGCTAGACTTATGTCTCTAGTCGTGCAGCCCACTCTGTTGGACAGGATTCGGGAGAGACAGAGTGAGGACCCCCACTGATGAGGATTCGAGAGCAGATGCAGACTGGTTTGATAGGGGACTTTTCAGTTGATGCTGCGGGAGTACTGCGGTACAGGGACCGAGCTTGTGTGCCTATGGATGCAGAGATCCGAGAGCAGATCTTGAGGGAGGCCCACTATACACCTTATACCATCCATCCTGGTGGGACTAAGATGTATAGGGATCTTAAGGCACAGTTTGGTGGAATGGGATGAAAAGAGACATTGGGAGATTTGTAGCACACTGTCTAACTTGTCAGCAAGTAAAGGCTGAGCATCGTGTACCTGCTGGCAAGTTGCAGAGTCTCCCAATCCCGAATGGAAATGGGAACATGTTACGATGGATTTTGTCACTAGTTTGCCGAGAGCACAGACGGGAGCGGATGCTATCTGGTAGTCGTGGACAGGCTTACCAAGTCCGCTCACTTTTTGCCGGTTCAGATGACTTGGCCGATGGAGCGACTCGCACAGGTGTACTTGGCTGAGGTGGTTAGATTGCACGGGGTACCCTTTTCCATCGTATCAGATAGAGACCCGAGGTTTGTCTCGCATTTCTGGAGGAGTTTACAGACAGCCTTGTGGGACGCAGCTCCGATTTAGTACAGCATTCCACCCACAGACCGATGGGCAGTCAGAGCGCACTATTCAGACCCTCGAGGATATGTTGAGAGCATGCGTTCTGGACTTTGGAGGAGGATGGTACCGACACTTGGGATTAGTTGAGTTTGCGTACAACAACAGCTATCAAGCGAGCATTCAGATGGCTCCGTTTGAAGCGTTGTATGGACGCAAGTGTCGGTCACCCCTATATTGGAGTGACGTGGGTGAGAAGAAGACTTTGGGTCCTGATCTACTATTAGAGGCAGAGGAAAAGGTCAGATTGATACGACGACATCTCGAGACCGCCCAGAGTCGACAGAGGAGTTATGCTGATACTCGACGGCGAGACTTAGAGTTTCAGGTGGGTGACCATGTTTTTCTGAAAGTCTCGCCTTCGAAGGGATTCGGAGATTTGGCATTCGTGGGAAACTGAGCCCTCGTATATTGGACCTTTTGAGGTGTTGGAGCGCTTAGGGCCAGTTGCCTACAGGCTTGCGCTTCCTCCCAGGCTTTCAGGTGTTCACAATGTTTTTCATGTATCGACACTGAGGAGGTATGTTCATGACCCGTCCCATATCATCGATTTCACACCCATTGAGGTTGCTGAGACCTGAGCTATGTTGAGCGGCCGTTGAGGATCTTGGACCGTGAGGTTAGGGAGTTGCGCAGTCGGGCCATCCCTTATGTGAAATCCTCTGGAGCAGTCATGATGAGCGCGAGGCTACCTGGGAGCTGGAGTCAGCGATGATGGATGCTTACCCCCACTTGTTTGAGGCCCCTGCTTGAGGTATGACTTTTGTTTCGAGGACGAAACTTTTTCTTGTGGGGGAGGATGTAGTGTTCTGGTTTTCCCATGCAACTTTCCGATGAATCCACTGTGTAGACACCTAGTGTTGGTGTTCTGGCCCATGGTGCATCGAAGGGGTGCCACAGATGGACCTTGTGAGACTTTGATAGCGGATTTGGCCTTCGGCTGCATTTGCCGAATTTTAGAAAAGGTTTTGGGCCAATCTGAGGTTGGATTTGGATTCAGCGCGGAAAAACGCTTGAAAACGGCTATTTGCTTGTTAAATTGGGAGTCCGGATGACCAAAGCGGGCTTCCGGAAGTTTTTTCGGGGGGGATTTTCGGTGCATGGGGG
>CM055064.1:9293755-9340331 GCA_029204045.2 Tillandsia leiboldiana
ACTAAAAGGAGTTTCGTCACGAAACAAGAAAAAAAACAACAGACGTACTCAACCGGAAACCTCGAACAGAAAAGGGGCAGGTAACGCCATCACTGTCCCTGATCAAGTAGGATCGCGCTCATCGTGACGGCTCCACAAGGATCTTCAAGTACGGAATGGCCGGTTGCGCCAACTTCCCTCACCTCACGAGCAGAACCGCAACGGGGCTCATCATATCCTAAGGTCCTAACCGATCTCCAAGAAGTGAAGTCGATAGCGTGCGAAGGTCGGATAGAACGGGGACTGAGCTCCCCACGAACACCAATTCTCCGGACTTCTTTCGAAGGCGGGACCTCCAAAAGACTTGATCACACATTTGAAACTCTAGGTCTCGCGCCGAGTATCGGCGTAGATCCTCTGCGGCTCTGGGCTATCTCAAGATGTCGGCGAAACTAATCTGACTTTCTCACCTGCCTCCAACAGTAAATTCCGGTCACAAAGTCCTCCTCTCACCCACGTCACTCCATACAAGGGCGACCGACACTTGAGTCCATAAAAACGATCGAACGGAGCTATCTGAATGCTCGCCTGATAGCTGTGTTGTACGCACAAATCAAACCCATGCTAAGTGCCGGTACCGCCCTCCTCTAAATCCATAACGCACACTTCAACATATCCTCGAGGGTCGTATGGTGCGCTTAAACTATCCATCGGTCTGTGGGTGGAACGCGTGCTAAAATCAGGGCTGGGTCCCCAAGGCCGACTGTAGACTCCCACCAAAAAGCGTACAAACTCGGGTCCCAAAACAGATATAATCGAGGCGGGTACACCGCGCAACTTAACTCCTCATCCAAACATCAAAGAGCAAAACGCTCCAACAACCAAGTCATCTGTACAGGCAAGAAGTGTGCAGACTTGGTGAGTCTATCCACGATGACCCGCAGTCGCTTCGGCTTCACTCTCTGCCCTAGGCAGTCCTGTAACAGAAATCCATAGTGATGTGGCCGCACTTCCACTCGGGAATTGGAAGACTTTGCAACTTGCCAGCAAGAACCCGGTGCTCTACCTTTACTTGCTGACAAGTTAACTGTGAGTCACAAATCTTTCAATATCCCGCTTCATTCCGAACCACCAAAGTGTGCCTTGAGGTCCTTATACATCCTAGTACCACCAGAATGAATGGCAAAAGGGTGTATAATGGGCCCCTCCCGACTCTGGTCTCTAATCTCGGGATCCGAAGGCACACACACATGCGGTTCCTGTACCGTAGTACTCCTGAGCTAACCTTTGCAAAATCCCATTATCTGACCTGCCTGAAGCTGTGGTCTGATCCTCGTGAAGTGAGGGTCCGCACTCTGTCTAACCTCGAATCCTGTCAAGGGAGCGGGCTGCAAGACCATAGACATGAGTCTAGCAGAGACCCCAGGGGATACCATCTCAATCTGTAGACGCCTCAACTACTCCACAAGCGGTGCCTGCTGCGTGATCAACATGCTCAAACTCTGCACTGACCTCCTATCCAAAGCATCTGCTACGACATTGGCCTTGCCGGGATAATAAAGGATGCTCACATTCATAGTCCTTTAGTAACTCCAACCACGGCGTTGCCTCAAATTCAGCTCCTTTTGAGTAAACAAGTACTTCAACTCCTATGATCAGTGTAAATCTCACAGTGCTCTCCTTAGAAGTAATGCCGCCAACAACTTCAACACGAACACCACAGCCGCAAGCTCCACATCCTGAGTAGGGTAATTCTTCTTATAATCCTTTAATTGCCGTGAAGCATAAAGCACTTACCCTACTATGCTGAATCAAAACACATCTCAAACCGCTGTGAGAGGCGTCACTACAATTACGAATCCATCACCCCTCACTGGCAATGCCAGAACTGGGGCCCAAATCCAAACCCCTCATCCGCTCCTCACAGCTCAGCTGGCACAGTTCAATCCCAAACAAACTTATCCGCATCCTAGTCAAACTGATCAGGGGGATAGAGCTTCGCAAAGCCCTCAATAGACCAACGATAATAAGCCGCTAAGCCCAAAAACTACGACCTGAGTAACAGTCGTCGGTCTAGGCAAATCCCGAACAACATCACTCTTCGTCGGGTCAACTGCCACTTCTGCAGCTGATACAAAGTGGCCTAAAAAAAATGCAACCTCCCGAAGCCAAATTCACACTTTTTAAACTTGGCATACAGCTTCTTCTCTCGCAGAAGCTGCAGCACTAACCTCAAGTGGCTCCTCATGCTCTATATCCCTCCGGGAGTAAATCAAAATGTTGTCAATGAGCACAACGACAACTGGTCCAAGTACGGCTGAAATGCCCGGTTCTTTGAATCCATAAATGTAGCAGGCATTAGTTAACCAAAAGCATAACAGGGAACTCATAATGCCCGCACCGGGATCTAAAAGCCGTCTTAGGGATGTCCTCGACCCTCACCCTCGGCTGGTGGTAACCTGACTGGAGATCAATCTCGAGAACACTGACGCTCCCTGAAATCCACACACAATCGAAGCGACCCATCCTTCTTCTTCACAAATAGCATCGGCGCTCCCCAAGGCGATACACCTAGTCTCACAAAACCTTTGTCCCATTAAATCATGAAGTTGCGCCTTTAACTCACGCAGCTCAGCCGATGCCATTTGGTAAGGAGCCTTAGAGATTGGCGTAGTTCCTGGGACTACGTCAATCAAAAACTCGATCTCCCTATCCGGCGGCATACTGGTCAGCTCCCGGTGGAAACAATCCGGGAACTCGTGGCAATAGGGATATCCTCGGGTCCCGATGCCTTCGTAGGCTCCTTAACAACACAAGCCAAAAAGGCCGCGCATCCCACTGCGCATCATCTGCCCCACACGGGAAGTCGAAACTACCGAGGCGAAGAAAGCACTCTGGCACCCTCTACACAATCATCTCCTGGCCTGGCTCGCTAAAGGTCACCAATTCATGCGGCGCAATCAATCACCGTGAAATAGCGAGCCAGCCAAACATCTCAAGTACTATAACCAAATCTCACAGCTGATACAGGACCATCAGGTCCGCTGGCAAAATCCAAGACTCGATTTGCATCGGGCAGGACCATTAACACTCCTCCACGTGCAAGTGTAATCGGGAAACTGAACCTCTCGCGCACGTGGTAAAAAGCCCTTACCTCTAACCCATGCAATGATGCAACAGATCTACTAAAAAGAATGCAATGCTCGTATAACAAATAAGACATGAATCCAAATGGGCAGAAATAATCATACCGGCTACTACATAGTCAGCGGTAGCAGAATCCCCTGCCTGTGCTAAGCCGCCCAGATCACTCAACATCGGTTGTCTCTCACCAGAAGGGTGTGGAGGCGAAACTCGTCTGCCTAGAGACCTGTCGATGAAGCTCCCGGTCGCAGCTGGGAAGTGGTAGGAACAGATGCCGAAATCGGTGCTGCACGTGCCGACAGACGGCACGTAGCTCGGAAATGTCCAAACAGGCCACAAAGGTAGCAGCGTCCCGGCCGCTGATCACAAGTACTGACGAAGTGCTGACCTCCACAGATGATGCACCTGCCTGCCTGCTGAGGCTGCCTCTGCTGCCGCTGCCATCTCTGTAGCTGTGACCGCGACCCCTACTGGGATGCGGCAGGGGCCACTGCTGGTGAAGGTGCTACTAAGGTCCGGAGGGGCACGTAGCTCGGATGTGGCCTGGCTGCCCACATCGGAAGCATCGACCCTCCCTCAAGTCACAGGTATCAGATGGATGCTGCTCCCTACAGAAAAACGCATCGGGCCAACGCTCGAGACTGTAGAGACTACTGCTGCGGTGGCCTCAGAAATCCACCAGGTCCTCGTCGATCAAGACGCCCACGGCCAGGAGGCTGGGGCCGCGGGGGTCGTGATGGCCTCCCAGAACTGGCCTGTCCCATCATCATCGGGGGCTGGGCGTTTCTTGTTTGGACGTTGCTCTGAAGCCCCGGCCCCCTCGCCAACCGCCAAGTCACCCGCTGCGCTAGTAACTGCTCCAGGCGTTGGTCCTGACGAAGCCTCCTCGCCACCAACTGGGTCCCAAAGCCCGCAGTTCTCCCAACTCGGCGGATACCGGCCCGCTCAGACTCCTCGGAAGGTGCGGGGGTACCCCGGGTGGGTGAACGACGACGCGGAGACATCCTGCCACAGGAAACCAAAAATCAGTAACAAAACCCCACAAGACCCAATCTAGCGAAAGTCAAAGACATCCCCCTATTTCTGCAACTTTATGTTGTCTGCAGCCAACATAATTGTTCAACAGAAATAGGGTACGTCGATCCCTCTTCACTCACTGGAAGTAGTCAACTGACCAAAATCACCGACTTTCGCAAAATATCACGCACTCGCGCCCTATCATCCTAGGGTCTGCCAAAAGCCTAGGGTTTTTCCTAGAGTCCCGACTGACCTATCCCTAAGCTCTAATACCAAACTAATCTGTCACGCCCCGGGTGTAAACCAGAAACCCGGGCCCGTCCACAGATCCGCCGTGCACACAGAATTTCCCGTGTACACGAAGCGCTGGTAACCTGCTCAGATATAAGAGATATAAAGATATAGATAAAGGAGCATAAACAGAGCTAAAATAAAGCTACTACATCTCAGACTACAGCTAGAAAGTAAAAGCAAAGTAAAAACTCTCAAAATATACAAGTGCCTCTCCCAGCTCACCAAAAGTACAAACAGCTGGCAAGAGCCAGACCCAAAATAAACTACAACTGTCTGAGATAAGAAAGGGGTACAACTGATACACGACTAAACTCGTAAGTCGGGGTAGGATGAATTACCTATATCCGCTATCTGCTTGCCTCGCTCTGCCCGAGACGGCCCTGCAACTCCCGCACAAGGCTTGCAAAACAAAGGGAGAAAAATAAAGAGAGGACAATGGGGGTGAGAACTACTATATAAAACAGTAGCCTCCCCTAGTGGGAAAACCTCAAACTCTGACGTGCCCACTAGGACTACTAGAGGCAAAACGGGAAAAACAGTAGTAAACTAAAAGGCTACTTATAAGGAAAAACTATCACTACAATGCCTCTAAATGCAGTATCAAAAGAGATGACTGTATGAATGCATCAGAAAACTGTATCTGTCTCAATAACCCAATCATGTGCCACCAGTAGAACTGGCATTGCCTGCTCAGCAGAATCTGCACACATAGCTCGAAACCGCGGGATCGGCCCACATGGCTCGCATCCCAAAATAAGTAACAGATCGGCAACTATAACCGTCCGATCGCACACTCCGGAGTGGCACTCGAGGGGAGCGACCCACACGAGTAAAATAGCTCTGTAACAAGTATCTCAGTCTAGCAGGACTTTGATCATGACTATGATCAAAGTGGAAATCTCTATCCACTAAAGAAACCTGATACCCAATCTGATGCATAAGTAAAACATCCGGTCAACCGCCCAATGTCCGCGGTCGCCGCAACACCCCACAAGTCAAAATCTGATAAAGTAATCAACAGCTGGCTAACCGCCCAATGTCCGCGGTTGCCACAATGCCCCATGATCCATATCGAGTCTAATCTGACCCTGACTCGATGGCCTCGACTACACTATCCCATACCCCTTCTCTAACTTGAGCAACATGCAACTGAATAGAAAGGAGAACAACTAAATATGGTTTCTCCTAAGTCATTTCCCAATATGATAGTGCAGCAGTAAATAGTGGCCTAACCAAATGTCCAAACAAGCATGCAATTGTCCTATACTTGGTAAAATAGATGCAAGTGTCCGTGAAATAAAGCATGCTGGCAACAATTCATCACAATGGTCTAAGTACCCTATGTACTAGTAAATCATGCATAATATCCACAATGTTACTAATAGAGCCTTATATCTCTCAAGTGATATTACCATTCTAATTCACTAATGTCATTAGTAAGCAAGTACTAACATATATCCCATCTATCTCACATCAGCATGCAAATATTGTTCAAGGGGTGTAATTAGCTTCCTAACATGGTAAACACTCCAATAAGCCTAGTGGGTAGTCAAAATTAAGAGATTCGCAACAACACCCACCTCGAGCGCTAAATCCTGGTCCCAAAAGTGATGTCCACGCTTGGTCCAAACAACCTCCACAAAACTGTACAACATTCCCCAAAAGAACATACAACATTAATCACACAATACATCACAAAATCTGTCCCAAATTACAGCAGTCCACTATTTGTCTGTTTTCACCTGTGAAAAATACCCGAAAAAATCTTAGATTAATACTGTCGCGATCATCGCGACGAACCCGTCGAAACGAGTACCTGCACGTTCAAATCCGAGTTTTCTATGCTGAGTTACAAATTCTGCAAGGGAAACACCCCAAACTAAACTGTCCAGAAAATCTATGTCAAAGGACTACAGTGAAAGGAGACTTTCACCTTCGGAAATATTCCAAAAATTCAGGGAAAAATCCAGGATATTCCTTGCGAAGTGAAGATGAAAAATGCCTCCTGAATCGCCTCGATCCGACGTCTGTGCGAAAAGATACGGCTAGAACACCGCAGTGCTGTCCAAAAATCCGCGAAGAAAAAGGGGTCAAATGGAAGCTCGGGAAACTCCAAGGTCAGCATGGAAAACGAGAAACCTCAAAACACAGGAGTGGAAGTCCTACCTGTCTTGAGTCCAACGGCGCGAGAATCGCCTAAATCGGATGTCGGGGTGAGTCGGGGGAGTCCGCACACTGAAAAGGGACGAAGCGGGTCGCCGGTAAGCAAGCGTCGCGCCGCGCCGTGAAATTGCGAAGCTTGGGATGCGTGCCTCCGAAAAATCCTCGGGATCCACCAAAGTGTAGAGCACTGAGGGAGGAAAAACTCTTCTGAAGAGGCGACTGCGAAAAGAAGTCTAAAAAGCCAAAAAGAAATGCAAGGAAGCCTATTTTTAGGCCCAGCCCAACGCAGTGTTGGGCCGGATTCGGGCGCGACATTCGGGCGCCCGAATCCGCTAACGCGGGTTGCACCAATGCCGTCCGACGCGCCCGAAACCCTCTGGGGGCTGCCACGTGTACACAAAACAAGGGACAGCAGTGCAAGGGGGCCCGCTGCGCGCCACGTGTCCCTCCGTGGTCAGCGGGGGTAGGTACGGCCGCCCACACGCGAGGCGACGCGTGGCCGCACTCGAGTGCGGCCGACCGCCCGCCTGGCGCCACCTGCGCGCGCGCCGTCCCGAGGCGCCCCTCCGTGCACACTGTGGACCGCGCCCTCGTGAGCCAGCCAATTCCAGGCCGCCACGTGTCGTGCGCCCGGTCCACCGCAGCCGCGCAATGTCGCTGAGCCGCGCCGCGTGCGCCGGCCATTCCGGGCACGCCACGCGTCCCCCGCTCACGGTCCATGCACCGCCGCGCCTCCCCGTGGACCAAGCTGCATGAGCCGGCCAATAACAGGCCGCCACGTGGCTCAGGCCGGTCCACGGTCCTTCCCCATGCACCGAAAATCCCCGCAAACTTTCGGAAGCCGTTTTTAGTCATCCGGACTCCGAATCAACAAGCAAATAGCCGTTTTCAAGCGTTTTTCCGTGCTGAATCCAATTCCAACCTCTGTTCGGCCCAAAAACCTTTCAAATTTTCAGCAAATGCAGCCGAAGGCCAATACAGCTAAAGATACCTCACAGGGTCCATCTGTGGCATCCCTTTGATGCACTATGGGCCGGTGTAGTAGCCGCTGGTTTAAAATGTTTTGGGTCTACTTTTGGTTTCTTTATTTCATAATTCGTTTCGCGGGCCCGGAGGGTGATCTAATAATTCCTTGTTTCCGGGCAGACCGTCGGGGCTCGCGGGTATTTTTAGTCAATAAAGCTCGCGAAACGGAGAACGGCGGCGCAGTCGGTTTTGAATTCCGACGCCGGAATCTCCCAGAATAAATTCCGGAAGGTGGCTAGCGGTTCAGGCGATCAGCGCGGTTTTTCAGGCAGACCGGACCCCGGTTCGCACCCGACTTATTACCTGCTTTTGACTTGAAATGGGTTCATTCCCATTCCTCATCCTAACCGCTCCCGCCATCCTAACCGCTCCCGCCATTTTCATGTCGTGGGGAAACAGGGTTACGACAGTTACAACTCCCCTCACCTTAGGCGTACGCAACCCCAAGCGCAACGAGGAACCCACTTCCCCAACCTTTCTTTTTCCCAACCGATGGAGAAACAAGGCGGAGCGATCGAGGAGAGGGAAGATTGCCGGCATACCCTTCGTTACCGGGCACACAAGAACAGGACGATCATCCCCTAGATCAACCCTAGCCGACGAAACCAAGGTGAGCATAACTTAGGGTTCTTGATTGGGTATTTTCTTGGTTCTCTTAGGCAAAGGGAGGAGGAGGGTCGGCGCCGTCACCGGAGTCGGCGCCGTCACCGGAGCCGGCACGCACGGAGCCACGCATGCGGGCGGCGCCGCATGCTCCCGCATGCGGGCAGCGCCGCATGTGGGCGGCGCTGCATGCGCCCGCATGCGGGCAGCGCCACATGAGGGCGGCGCCGCGTGCATCCGCATGCGGGCGGCATCCGCATGCGGGCGGCGCCGCAATGCGGGCAGCGCCGCATGTGGGCAGCGCCGCGCGCACCCGCATGCGGGCAGCGCCGCATGCGGGCGGCACTGCACGCGCCCGCATGCGGGTAGCGCCGCATGTGGGCAGCGCCGCGCGCACCCACATGCGGGCGGCGCCGCATGCGGGCGGGCCGCACGCAGGTGGTACGCCGCCCAGCCGCGCGGGACCGGGCGCGTACGTGTACGGATTGTGCGCGAGGGGGGGGGGGGGGGGGGGGGGGGCGCGCCGGGTGTTCTAGTCTTTTAATCTTGCGGTGTCTTGAATTACTGACTCCTGTATGACAGGTTCTTGTAGGTCCGGGCGGGCACCCCGAGGCGCGGGAGAACCTAGCATCGGTCAGGAGCGCGATAACGAAAAGGTGGGTTTTCGGTCGAGGCTTAGTATAGTGTTAGTATTCCGAAAGGGATTTTATTTACATGTTAATCGGTACTAACGCTGACGGTTTTCTATGATTTACTATATTACCCCGTGTCTTGGTTACTATTCTCGAGTTGCGACACGCGCACCCGCGGTCTGGCCACCGCTAAGGGTTCTCTTTTCCGGAAAGGCGGTCTCCGACCCGTGTTACCACGAGGGGATGTAGTGGGGCCCCCGTAGGTGTGGGGTTCGAGGCACCATGGTGTGAGCGGTGCGACCTGTCGGGATTGGTGCCCGACGAGGTCAGGTGTGCGACCTGCCGGGATTGGTGCCCGACGAGGTCAGGTGTTACAGGTGTTACCGGGGTTACAGGTGTCACAGGTGGTATAGGTGGTTGCGAGTTACCTTTATGAGTAGAGTGGTTGCTCCGGCTAGTCTTACTTTTGTGGCTTGGTATTACTTACTGCTTTAGTATTTTTATCATGATAGTGTCGCTGACTACCCACTCTGTGACAGGTACCTCCAGGGGTGAGAGGTAGGCGACGGTGAGGCCGAGGTGGGAGCAGTCGGGCTGTGGGAGCCCTAGTCTGCCATTTTCTTTACTTTCTCTACATTTCATTTGGTATTGTAGGTTACTGTGTGGTTCTCGATACCCCTTGTGGGGTCGTGTGGATGTTGATTACTTTTGTTCTGGATATGCACTACTGTTTCCTTTATTATTCCCGTTTGGCCGTTTTCTAAACAAACCAACTAGAAAACAAGAGAAAAAGGACTTCGAAAACCGTTTTCAAAATTCTAGGGTCGTGTGGGCCCGTTTTCCAGACCCTGTGGATTTATGCCGTTTTCCAATCTGTTTTCGAAACCTGAGGCCGTGTGGGCCTGTTTTCAAAACTGTGAGTTTATCCTTTCAACTTGACTGGCCACGGGCATTGTTTAGTCTTCATGCACAGTTAGACTCCGAACTGTTGTGATTAAATGGAAAATGATTGCTTGTGTTTGACTGTTGTAATAGCCGCGACGCCGTGCATATACAGAGGAGACTCTGCCCGATTTTCGAGTAAATCTGTATATGCGGCGGGTCTGGGCACGCGCCGGGGAAGGAGGTTTTAAACAAAAAAATTTGTACGCGCCTTATGCTTACTTTTGTGCATCGTTTCCGCTAAAATAAAACCCCCGGGGCGTGACAGATTAAGATGGTATCAGAGACTTTGCATTAATCACAACAGTGACGGCCCAACATCCACGGTAATACCACACGTAGCTGCAAGTAAATGAAATGTGTAGGACGTAAGGGTGTAGGACGCGAGCGAACGTGGGGAGGGGAAATTAGTGTGATTTATTTACGCTCGGTTTTCCTGGGTATGCTGGGACTGATGTGTTTCCTTGGTGTGCACAGATAGAAGCCCGATTTTGGGTGGGTAACTGCTACCGGACATGGACCTTGCGGCAGAGGCGAACCGCTTACTACGCAACCAGCTGCGCGATGTGGCTGGGCAGCTGCTAAACCTCGCGGAGCGCGTGGGTATACTGACCCAGGAGCTTGAGGGTGTTGACCACGCCCAGCACGGCACCGGTGGTGTTAACCCCCGTGGGATACCACCAACTGGCGTTCCCACCTTTCAGGGAGCGGTCAACTTGGCCGTGCGCGCGGAGCTCGAGCGTACACGACGGGCACACCCCTACCCCGGCCCGACAGGGGACCCCTACCAGAGCGGCAGAGCAACCAAGCGCCAGAGGAAAGGGCCGAAACCCGGGCAGGCGACGAGGGAGGGACCTGAACCAGCAACGCCATGTGTCATTTGTGATGGTGCGCATCCAATGATGAATTGCCCTTGGCGGGACGAACATTGCTTCCGGTGTGGCAGGCCGGGCCACACACGTTACGAGTGCCCCCGGAAGCCGGCCGTCACCAGACCCCCGGCGCCGAGACCTGACGACCTACGCCTGACGGACTCTTCTGATACCGAGTCCCCACCCCGCCACGCCGAACGTGGCTGGCCCAGAGGTTGTGGACGGACCTCCCCAGCCGCCCCGGGGAGCAGTGATGCGGAATCCCAGAACCGGGAATAACAGGTAATACTTTTTCCTTTACCTCTTTGTGGTTAAGCCTCGACTTTCATCTTCCGTTTTTGTCTTTTTCTTTCTCCGTGTACTATGCGGTTGTGCCCGGGGGGGGGGGGGGGGGGGGGGGTGGGGGGGGGGTGGGGGGGGTTTATGGGTTAGGAGTGGGGTTACTCCCCTAGTCCGCCTTAGGAGTTGTGGACGCCGTGTCACGGGGAGGGAAGGCGGGTCGGGCGCCAGGTAGGAACCCCTTACAAATGGTTCTGAGGAGAGAACCCTACCTAGTTTGTTTGTCTGTTCAAACCCCCGGTGGGGGAACTTCGCGGGAGTGGCCCCTACAGCGACTGTAGCAGACGAGGTGTCACCACCCCCCGACGACGGCATTAGAGGCGGTGGCTTGAGTTACTGAAGGATTACGACCTAACAATCCAATACCACCCCGGGAAGGCAAACGTGGTAGCGGACGCTCTGAGCAGGAAGGGGCGATTGGAAGGGGGATCAGTAGGTGTGATAACTGAGCAGAGCAACTTGATCGCGGAATTCTCACGACTAGGGTTGGAAGTAGTGCCAGCCGGCACGGTTGCGCAACTCCTAACTTTGGTGGTCAAGCCAACACTGCTCGAGAAGATTCGAGAGGGACAGCAGGCGGACTCGCACTTACAGCTCGTAAGAGACAAGATCTCACCGGATCAGGAAGGTGACTTTTCAGTGGAAGGCGACGGCACTCTACGGTTCCGCGGGCGGATTTGCGTGCCGGATACCCCGGAATTGAAGAAGGAAATCCTATCTGAGGCACACAGCGCCCCTTATGCAGCGCATCCAGGAGGCACAAAGATGTACAGGGACCTCAAGCAGACCTTCTGGTGGCCCAAGATGAAGAGGGATGTGACTCGATATGTAGCTCATTGCCTGGTGTGTCAACAGATAAAGGCGGAACATCGACGGCCGACGGGAAAGTTACAACCCTTACCGGTACCGGAGTGGAAGTGGGATCATATCACCATGGACTTTGTCACCGGGTTCCCACGTTCACAGCAAGGACATGACACAATATGGGTCGTGGTGGACCGGCTAACCAAGTCAGCGCACTTCCTGCCGATTCACACAACCTGGACCAGAGAGCGGTTGGCTCAAGTCTACCTCAGCGAGATTGTGAGACTGCATGGAGTACCGGCATCGATCACATCAGACAGAGACACGCGTTTCGTCTCAAAGTTTTGGCAGAGTCTGCAACGAGCCTTGGGGACTAAATTGCAGTTCAGCACAGCCTTCCACCCTCAGACAGACGGGCAGTCGGAGCGAGTGATACAGACGCTAGAGGACCTGCTTTGGGTCTGTGTACTCGATTGGGGAGTCGGTTGGGAGCGTTACCTGCCACTTGTAGAATTCGCTTACAACAATAGCCACCAGGCCAGCATCCAGATGGCACCCTACGAAGCCTTATACGGGAGACGCTGCCGATCCCCGATCTGTTGGGACGACTTGGGAGAACGGAAGTTCTTGGGACCCGATTTGGTAGAAGAAACAGAAGAGAAGGTGCGCCTCATCAGACAGCGCTTACTAACCGCCCAGAGTCGACAAAAGAGCTACGCGGATCGGAGACGCCGTGACTTAGAGTTCCAGGTGGGAGAACACGTGTTTTTGCGGGTCTCGCCGTCCAGGGGAATCAAGCGATTCGGGTTAAAAGGCAAGCAGAGCCCGTGGTTTGTGGGGCCATTCGAGATCCTGGAGCGGATTGGCCCAGTGGCTTACCGCCTTGCCCTACCACCGAACCTCAACCGGATTCACGACGTGTTCCACGTTTCGATGCTCAAGAAATACCTCCCCGACCCGTCGCATGTCCTGGACGTCTCGACACTCGAACTGAGGGAGGACCTAAGCTTCGAGGAAACCCCTGTGCGAATCCTAGCAAGAGAAAGCAAGACGCTTCGAAACCGAGTCATCCCCTATGTGAAGGTACTCTGGAACAACCACGAGGAGCGGGAAGCGACGTGGGAGTTGGAGTCGAAGATGAGGGAGGGCTACCCCTATCTCTTCACCGCGAACCAGGATTGAGTTTCGAGGATGAAACTCGTTTTAAGAGGTGAGTGGTGTAGTAGCCGCTGGTTTAAAATGTTTTTGGGTCTACTTTTGGTTTCTTTATTTCGTAATTCGTTTCGGGGGCCCGGAGGGTGATCTAATAATTCCTTGTTTCCGGGCAGACCGTTGGGGCTCGCGGGTATTTTTAGTCAATAAAGCTCGCGAAACGGAGAACGGCGGCGCAGTCGGTTTTGAATTCCGACGCCGGAATCTCCCAGAATAAATTCCGGAAGGTGGCTAGCGGTTCAGGCGATCAGCGCGGTTTTTCAGGCAGACCGGACCCCGGTTCGCACCCGACTTATTACCTGCTTTTGACTTGAAATGGGTTCATTCCCATTCCTCATCCTAACCGCTCCCGCCATCCTAACCGCTCCCGCCATTTTCATGTCGGGGGGAAACAGGGTTACGACAGTTACAACACCCCTCACCTTAGGCGTACGCAACCCCAAGCGCAACGAGGAACCCACTTCCCCAACCTTTCTTTTTCCCAACCGATCGAGTGGAGAAACAAGGCGGAGCGATCGAGGAGAGGGAAGATTGCCGGCATACCCTTCGTTACCGGGCACGCAAGAACAGGACGATCATCCCCTAGATCAACCCTAGCCGACGAAACCAAGGTGAGCATAACTTAGGGTTCTTGATTGGGTATTTTCTTGGTTCTTTTAGGCAAAGGGAGGAGGAGGGTCGGCGCCGTCACCGGAGTCGGCACCGTCACCGGAGCCGGCACGCACGGAGCCACGCATGCGGGCGGCGCCGCATGCTCCCGCATGCGGGCAGCGCCGCATGCGGGCGGCGATGCATGCGCCCGCATGCGGGCAGCGCCGCATGAGGGCGGCGACGCGTGCATCCGCATGCGGGCGGCATCCGCATGCGGGCGGCGCCGCATGCGGGCGGCGCCGCATGCTCCCGCATGCGGGCAGCGCCGCATGCGGGCGGCGCTGCACGCGCCCGCATGCGGGCAGCGCCGCATGAGGGCAGCGCCGCGCGCACCCGCATGCGGGCAGCGCCGCATGCGGGCGGCGCTGTACGCGCCCGCATGCGGGCAGCGCCGCATGGGGGCAGCGCCGCGCGCACCTACATGCGGGCAGCGCCGCATGCGGGCGGCGCCGCACGCAGGTGGTACGCCGCCCAGCCGCGCGGGGCCGGGCGCGTACGTGTACGGATTGTGAGCGAGGGGGGGGGGGCGCCGGGTGTTCTAGTCTTTTAATCTTGCGGAGTCTTGAATTACTAACTCCTATATGACAGGTTCTTGTAGGTCCGGGCGGGCACCCCGAGATGCGGGAGAACCTAGCATCGGTCAGGAGCGCGACAACGAAAAGGTGGGTTTTCGGTCGAGGCTTAGTATAGTGTTAGTATTCCGAAAGGGATTTTAATTACATGTTAATCGGTACTAACGCTGACGGTTTCTATGATTTACTATATTACCCCGTGTCTTGGTTACTATGCTCGAGTTGCGATACGCGCACCCGCGGTCTGGCCACCGCTAAGGGTGCTCTTTTCCGGAAAGACGGTCTCCGACCCGTGTTACCCACGAGGGGATGTAGTGGGGCCCCCGTAGGTGTGGGGTTCGAGGCACCATGGTGTGAGTGGTGCGACCTGTCGGGATTGGTGCCCGACGAGGTCAGGTGTGCGACCTGCCGGGATTGGTGCCCGACGAGGTCAGGTGTCACAGGTGTTACCGGGGTTACAGGTGTCACAGGTGGTACAGGTGGTTGCGAGTTACCTTTATGAGTAGAGTGGTTGCTCCGGCTAGTCTTACTTTTGTGGCTTGGTATTACTTTACTGCTTTAGTATTTTTATCATGATAGTGTCGCTGACTACCCACTCTGTGACAGGTACCTCCAGGGGTGAGAGGTAGGCGACGGTGAGGCCGAGGTGGGAGCAGTCGGGCTGTGGGAGCCCTAGTCTGCCATTTTCTTTACTTTCTCTGCATTTCATTTGGTATTGTAGGTCACTGTGTGGTTCTCGATACCCTTGTGGGGTCGTGTGGATGTTGATTACTTTTGTTCTGGATATGCACTACTGTTTCCTTTATTATTCCCGTTTGGCCGTTTTCTAAACAAACCAACTAGAAAACAAGAGAAAAAGGACTTCGAAAACCGTTTTCAAAGTTCTAGGGTCGTGTGGGTCCGTTTTCAAGACCCTGTGGATTTATGCCGTTTTCCAATCTGTTTTCGAAACCTGAGGCCGTGTGGGCCTGTTTTCAAAACTGTGAGTTTATCCTTTCAACTTGACTGGCCATGGGCATTGTTTAGTCTTCATGCACAGTTAGACTCCGAACTGTTGTGATTAAATGGAAAATGATTGCTTGTGTTTGACTGTTGTAATAGCCGCGACGCCGTGCATATACAGAGGAGACTCTGCCCGATTTTCGACTAAATCTGTATATGCGGCGGGTCTGGGCACGCGCCGGGGAAGGAGGTTTTAAACAAAAAAATTTGTACGCGCCTTACGCTTACTTTTGTGCATCGTTTCCGCTAAAATAAAACCCCCGGGGCGTGACAGCCAGACACACCAACAATAGGTGTCCTACACAATGGATTCTCCAGGAAAGTTGCATGGAATTCTGGACCACTACAGACAGCTACTGGATCTGATGGACAGGGGTTTTGTTAGACCCAGTGTATCGCTGTGGGGAGCGCCGGTTTTGTTTGTGAAGAAGAAGGATGGCTCGCTTAGATTGTGTGTGGATTACAGAGAGCTGAACAAAGTGACCTTCCAGAATAAGTATCCTTTACCGCGGATTGATGATTTGTTTGGTCAGCTGCAGGGAGCTTCGGTGTTCTCGAAGATCGATCTTCAGTCTGGTTACCACCAGCTGAGGGTGAGGGCCAAGAACATATCTAAGACGGCTTTTAGATCCCGGTACGGGCATTATGAGTTAACAGTGATGCCATTTGGATTGACTAATGCCCCTGCTGCATTCATAGATTTAACGAACCAGATATTCCAGCCGTACTTGGACCAGTTTTTTGTGGTATTCATTGATGATATATTGATTTACTCCCGGAGTGATGTGGAGCATGAGAAGCACTTGAGGATAGTGCTGCAGCTTCTAAGAGAGAAGAAGTTGTATCCCAAGTTTAAGAAGTGCGAATTTTGGCTTCGGGAGATTGCATTTTTAGGCCATGTGGTTTCAGCCGCAGGAGTGGCAGTGGACCCGATGAAGATTGATGCTGTTCGGGATTGACCTAGACCGACGATGGTTACTGAGTTCCGGAGCTTCTTGGGCTTAGCAGGTTATTACCGTCGATTTGTGGAGGGCTTTGCGAAGCTCTCCACTCCCCTTACCCGGCTGACTAGGAAGGGGATCAGTTTCGCTTGGACTGAGCAGTGCCAACAGAGCTTTGAGGAGCTGAAGATGAGACTGATATCAGCACCGATCTTAGCATTGCCAGTGACGGGAGATGGGTTTGTGATCTATGGCGACGCCTCCCACAGCGGTTTGGGTTGTTTACTGATGCAGCATGGTAGGGTAATTGCTTATGCTTCGCGACAACTAAAGGATTACGAGAAGAACTACCCTACACAAGATTTGGAGCTTGCCACTGTTATTTTTTCCTTGAAGCTGTGGCGACATTACCTGTATGGTGAGCACTGCGAGATATTTACCGATCACAAAAGCTTGAAGTATTTGTTCACTCAGAAGGAGCTGAATCTGAGGCAACGCCGGTGGTTAGAATTACTGAAGGATTATGATGTGAGTATCCTTTATCATCCCGGTAAGGCCAATGTTGTGGCAGATGCTTTGAGCTGGAGGACAGTGTAGAGTCTGAGTTTGTTGATCACACAGTAGGCACCGCTGGTTGAGCAGATGAGGTGATTGTAGATCGAGGTTGTATCCCCTGGGGTCTCTGCTAGACTTATGTCTATGGTCGTGCAGCCCACTCTGTTGGACAGGATTAGAGAGAGATAGAGTGAGGACCCCCACTTGACGAGAATTAGAGGACAGATTCAGACTGAGCAGATAGGGAATTTCTCAATGGATGCTTCGGGAGTACTGCGGTATAGGGACCGAGCGTGTGTGCCTATGGATTCTGAGATCAGAGAGCAAATTATGAGAGAGGCCCATTATACACCTTATACCATTCATCCCGGTAGGACTAAGATGTATAAGGACGTCAAGGCACACTTTTGGTAGAATGGGATGAAGCGGGATATTGGGAGGTTCGTGGCTCACTGTTTTACTTGTCAGTAAGTGAAGGCAGAGCACCGGGTCCCTGCTAGCAAGTTACAGAGTCTTCCAATCCCCGAGTGGAAATGGGACCACATCACGATGGATTTTGTCATTGGACTGCCGAGGGCGCGGAGTGGAGCTGACGCGGTATGGGTAGTCGTGGATAGACTCACCAAGTCTGCTCACTTTCTACCTGTGCAGGTGCCTTGGCCTTTAGAGCGGCTTGCTCGGGTGTACCTGGATGAGGTGGTGAGGTTACATGGTGTACCCGCCTCGATCGTATCGGATAGAGACCCGAGGTTTGTTTCGCATTTCTAGAGGAGTTTACAGACAACCTTGGGGACACAGCTCCGGTTTAGCACATCATTCCACCCACAGACCGATGGACAGTCTGAGTGCAACATACAAACCCTCGAGGACATGTAGAGAGCGTGCATCCTGGATTTTGGAGGAGGGTGGTACCGGCACTTAGGATTGGTTGAGTTTGCGTATAACAACAGCTATCAAGCGAGCATTTAGATGGCTCCGTTTGAAGTGTTGTATGGACGAAAGTGTCGGTCGCCCTTATATTGGAGTGACGGGGGTGAGAGGAGGACTTTGGGACCTGATATACTGCTGGAGGTAGAGGAAAAGGTCAGATTGGTATTACGACATCTTGTGATCGCCCAGAGTCGACGGAGTAGCTACGTCGATACTCGATGGCGAGACATAGAGTTTTAGGTTGGTGATCATGTCTTTTTAAAAGTCTCGCCTTCGAAGGGGGTCCAGAGATTTGGAGTTCGTGGGAAGCTCATTCCCCGCTTTTTTGGACCCTTTGAGGTACTTGAGAGAGTAGGCCCGGTTGCGTACCGAGTTGCACTTCCCCCGCGCCTTGCAGGAGTTCATGATGTTTTCCACGTCTCGGCTTTAAGGAGATATGTCTTTGATCCTTTCCACGTGATTGACTTCATTCCACTTGAGATCGGTGAGGACCTTGGGTACGAGGAGCGCCTGGTGCGAATTCTGGCTCGTGAGGTAAGAAATTGCGCAATCGGGCTATACCGTACGTGAACATTTTGTGGAGCAATCACTAGGAGTGTGAGGCCACTTGGGAGCTAGAGACGGTGATGATGGAGACCTATCCTTTCCTGTTCGAGGCTTCTGGCTTAGGTAGGGTTGTTTTTGTTTGTTTTCATTTTGGGGATGAAACTTTTTTTTAGTGGGGGAGGATGTGGTGTCCCGATTTTCCCGTATGACTTGACTGGGTGGTCGGCAGAGAGAAAACACCTATTTTTGGTGCATCGAGTGCGTTGTGTGTCAAACGGATGCAAAAAATGGACTCAGCACGTGAAAACAGTGAAAAATTGCTATTTTCAGACTTGTTGGGCCTTTGGGACGAATTCTGGAGTGGGCCTGTCCACGGCCCACTTCCGCGTGCACCGGGACCAGCGAGGAGGTGAGGCGGGCCATGTGGCGGCTGCGGATTGGGCCTGTCACTATACGGGACGTGCGGGGGCAGGCGGTGGCAGGTGGGGTGGGTGCGCGGGCAGTATGGGGCGCGTGCGGGGGCGCCACGTGGCACCTCGTGGTTGTCTGGCACCACCCGCCCCGCAGCGGTGGTCGGGCCACGTGGCGTGGCCTGATTGGCCCGCCCCCGCTGTTGCGTGGGAGGACTCGGATCGGGGACCCATGTCCCCTGTTTGGCGCCCGAAACTTTCGGGTACCCGAAAACGTCCCCCAAAGTCCAGAATTTGATTTTTTTGGGTTTTGCCTATAAATAGTCCCCCTTGTGTGGCCTTTTGGAGCTTTTTGATACTACCTCTTGGGGCCATTTTCTGGAGGGGCCTTCTTCTACACCTCTTCTACACCTCTTCTTTGATATTTGGGATCCCGGAGATTATTTGGAAGTCGTTTCCTCAGCTTCTTCATCGACATCGCAAGCTTCGACGTGCCATCGATACCGATCTTTCCCATCGACGTTTTGTCCGCAGGCTCCCCTGGGCTGACCCGAGGGAGTTTTTAGCCGATTTCTGTGACATTGCTTCCACGAGAGGAAGACCTTCGATTTCTGTATTTACCGTTCCTCTCGGTTTTGGATTTTTATTGGGGTTTTCAGAGCATCTTTAAAGCCCTTTCTTGCTACTGGTTTTTCTGGACAGCGGAGCTTGTTTGATTTTTATCTCGGTGCTCTGTTATCGGATTTCAGCCCATGAGAACTCGATCAACATCCACGCTTCGCGAGGATCACATCCATATTTTTATTGAAATTTTTGGAGGTCATCTCGAAGGTGATATTTTGACTTCTTCTGGACTGATTTTTCCTAGAGTTGTAACTTTCGGGATTTTTGCTTACCGCGGTGTTTGGTCTTTATCTCAGTGCCCGGGGGGAGTTTTCAGGTGTGTTTGGGCTGGTTGAAATCGTGGGAACCTGAGAATTATCCACGTTAAGTTTCGGGTTATTTGGACTTCAGATCGACGCGCGCTTTCAGGTGGGTTGTTTTCGTCTCCAAAACCGGCGGACGGTTCTCTAATTTTATATGATAGTGGGCATGCGTGTTTGTTAGATGTGATAGAAAGCATGTTTGCAGGAGATGATGTTTCCTGGTGTTGATATTGAGATCATGTTGGTTAATGTTACCTATTTACGTTCAGTTAAATTAAATGCTATTATTGGAACTTTGACCTAGCATCCAGTCATATGTTGCATGTTTCAACCAGACTAGTAGAAAATCCAAACTTGGGCTAGTTTATTTATGCTTTAGACACTTCCACACATTTATTCATTTTTCCTGAACTTAGAGTGTTCCTCGCCCGGGTAGTGGACTGAGTAGTCGGGAAGTTGTGGGATGCATGTTACACTCGTGCTTGGGGGTCGAGTGGAGTCTGGTAGCTGTGATTAGATCAGTGCCAGTCTTGGGAGCCGTCTGAGTCGACGGTGGGTCCCAGTTGTCTAGTATTTCCAGCCAGTGGGTTAGAGATGTGATTTGGGTGTTGTCGATCTTGTTGATCGTGGATTTGGATTATAGCCAGCATGAGCCATATTGAGCTCGACAGAGATGCGCAGATCATTGGGCTTGGTGGCGGTACCCACTGAGAACTACTGTTGGTTGTAGTTCTCACACCCACTGTTGGTGACCTTTTTCCAGGGACTTCTTATCCAGTTCCTGCTGCTACAGTTGCTGCTCCATTTAACAGACATAAGGGAGTCACGAGTTAGATCCCTACCTGTTTTCAGTGAGAGAGTAGATGTACCCCATTTTGGTGATGTTTTAGTACTTTCAGTGGTTTGGAGGTACCTTGTATTTATTTTACTTGAGAGCTTTATTTTGGAGAGACATTTCTATTGTGAGGACCTAACATGTACTATTTGGAGTTGTATTTACTTATTTCAGCAGTTTACCTTTCCGCTCTGATATCTGTATAGTGGCTGGTATTATCTTTTGCAGGTTAGTCGCTTCAACTATATGGGGCCTCCCGTATAGGTGGCGGATCTGTTGGCGGGCCCGGGTCGCAGTTTCGACCTCGGGGCATGACAGGGGCCCGCCTACGTAATTCCTGACCCAGTGCGGGTATGTGGTTGTAGGTAGGCGCAGGTTTGACTAGACCCTATGTGGTAGTCAGTATGATTGGGTTGATTCAGTATACTGGGATAGAGACGATGCATCATTTTCATCTGTATCACCCTTTGAGCATAGTAGATAGAGGCATGGTAGCCGTAGAGTTATTTTACAGCTTTTCATTCTTTTCAGTATTTCCGTTATCTTATGCCTCTAGTAGACTTAGTGGGCAGACCGTTGGTCTTGGTGATGGTACCCACTGAGAACTACAGTTGGTTGTAGTTCTCACACCCACCGTTGGTAACCATCTCCAGGGACTTCTTCTCCTATTCCTGCTACCCCTGCTGCTCCATCATCTGATCGAGGTAAGGGAGTCGCGAGCTAGATCCCTGCCTACCCTAGAGAGCGAGTAGATGTACCCCATTTTGGTGATCTTTGTTGTACTGTCAGAGGATCTTGTATTTTGTTCTTTTTAGCTAGTTGAGAGTTTATTTTTGGAGAGACTTATGTATTGTGAGAATCTGACTTGTACTTTTAGGAGTTGTATTTATTTATTTCAGTAGTTTACTTTCTGCTCTGATATCTGTTTAGTAGTTAGTATTATCTTTTGCTGGTTGGTCGCTTCGTCTATACGGGGCTTCCCGTATGGGCGACGGATTTGTTGGCGAGTTCGGGTCGCAGTTTCAACCCCGGGGCGTGACAACCGACATTGGCTCAGATTTAGCTCCTTCTGAGTGAACAGATACTTTAAGCTTTTGTGATCAGTGAATATCTCACAGTGCTCACTGCGGGTTATGGATTATATGGATCTGAATAGGGAAAAAATCACCTAGAGGGGGGTGAATAGGTGGAAACAATAAACACACCAAATCTTTGCGTAAAAATAACCCAATGCGGAAAATAAATAAAATACGCAAGATTTACGTGGAAAAACTCCGTCACAGGAGCAAAAACCACGGGACCGATAACACGGCGAAATTCATTAGAATTAAAACACGTACAAGGTGATTTACCGTAAACCTACGACTCAACCTTTTTCATACGCTCCTAGTTGATCTTCTCCGCTCGCTCCACGACGCGCCTCGAATCCACAATTAGCGTCCAACTTCGAATCCACGAAGTCCAACGTCGAGTCCACGACATCCAACCGTATCCACGGTCTTCACCAATGCGACACGCCTCGATCACACGAACGCGCCTCGCTCTGAATCCACGAGAGCGATCACACCTTGAATCCATAAGGCCACGCGAATCCTCGCGCCGATTCTAGATAGATCGTTGTTTTGTTTTGTGATGATCCTCCAAATACTTAGATCAAAGATAGATAAGGAAATACCATCTAAGTATTCTTCAATTTGATTCTTACAGAAAATAGGAGTTTGAAAACCCTAGAATCAAATTGAACAATATAGATGAAGAAACATGAATTTAATCGTGTTTTCCTTTCTTCTCTATATTTGTGAATTTTTCCAATTTTACTTAATCGATTTTTTGATTAATTCACGGATACCCTAAAAGATGAAATCAGGGTTTATTTATAGGTTAGAAACCTTTGGAAAGAGATAAGAATCAAAAACTGATTTAACATAATTTTTCCCGTACGATGGTCCGGACTGGAATAAGGCTGATCCGGACTGTCGTCTTTTTCAGAAGATTTTCTGATAAAACACAGTTCGGGGTCCGGACTGAAACAGGGGAGGTCCGGACTGGAATTCCTCATGAACAATACTATGTTCGGGGTCCGGACTGGATTGGTCTGATCCGGATCCTGAACATCCATCTTGTCCGATTTTTTATTTTTATACAATAAAAACTTATCCAAGTGTCTCTAAACTACTCAAATGTATTCGGATCACCAAAATTATTTAGTTAACCGTACCTGATCATTCCAAATTCATTCTTCTTGAGATTGATGTAGTTGATCCACAATTCTTCATCTTCAATCTTCAAGACTTAAACCACTTCACGAAATACGCCAATACAAAATTCTTAACAATCTCCCCTTTTGGCGGTTTCGTGACAAAACAAAAATTCACTTAAAAAATTCTAAAAGATATTTTTGTTGCTATCACCATACAACAAAAATTTACAAGTAAGATCCAAATAAAAATGAATACATGAGATAAACTCTTAAAACAGACTCTAGACTTAGACGTTTTATACTCTCTGCAAAAGAAAATAATTCTTGACAAAAGAAATCGTTAGATACCTCAAGAATTTAAATATTCAATAAACAATCAGAGAGATAGAGTTTGTACTCACCATGACATTAATTATCGGATATGAATGACAAATTTAGCAAACAAAGATTCATATATCATCTAAGCATTAAATTCCAAATGTCATATCAAATCGAATTAACAAGTTCATAAATGTGTCAGTTATCAAGCAACTTGTTAGTAATATTACATGCCCAAATAGTTAGTCAAATAGTTAGTCGGGGCATGCATTACAACTTACCTTTCTTACCTTCAAAGTTCAAGGTCCAGTCTTCCCAAGTTTAAAGTTCCCAAAATTGTTTCAAACACATTGTCCAAAGTTCCAAAGTTCTCCAAACACATTGTTCATATGTCTCTCCCCCTTTTTGTCACTGAAGTTAGCCAAAATTACAAAAATTAAGGGAGTCAAAGTTCAAAAAATAGTAAGAACTAAAACTAAAAACCTACAAAACAAAATGATGATTAGAACAACACAAGGTAAGATGTCAGTCGGAATCCTCGGAGCTGCTGCAACTAAGTTTGTGAAAAATCTTCTTGACCAACTTGGCAAGAGATTTATGTTTCTTCTTCAATTCACCTATGTCTGTAGTCATCTTTATGAACTCATTAGACATTCTCTCTTGCTCCGACGAGAGTCGTTATTGTTCTTTGTAGATCGATGTGACAGAGGCATCATCCTCTGATGTTGAAGTTGCTGCTGCTGCTGCTGGTGGTGCTGACGCTGATGCTGTGGGTCTCTTGCTCCTCGGCGGTGTTGGGCTCTCATCCGGTTTGGTCGAGAGTGACTTCACAATGGTAGAGTCATTGATGGTTCCCAAGCTGTGCATGTATGCCGATGATCCAGTATCGAGGTTGAATTTTCTAAAGATGCGCATGATTATCATTGGGAACGGTAGTCGCTTCGTCGGATGTGCATTCTCGACATATCTCGCCATCCGCGACCAAATTAGATAAGGGATATTGAGATTTGATCCCAAGGCAGCAGTAGGATTTCCAAGGAGATAAAGAAATAACATTCTATCCCATCGAAGAACCTTCGTTTGCATGTTGGGCAAGATGTTGTAGCAAATGATAAAATTCAGATATCAGTATTCTGGACGAAGCTCTTTCGACAATACCGAATTTCCCGCAGATCGAGTTTCCGACAAACATATTCCATCCACAACCGTTCTCCAGGTTGTGTTAGTCATTATGTGTCCTTTCAAGTAATGAATCCCATCAATTCGGGCATTCATACCTAACACCTCTCCAATTACTTGAGGCGTTATTTTCAGTTTGACATTTCGGACCGTTGTGTGAAATTCTTTAGATCCGTCCTCAAGATCCACTAGGTTCGTAGCACAAAGATAGAATGTCCTCACTAGATGGAGACAATATCCAGATGTCTCCGGGAAGTTGCAAATTGCGCAAGTCCCGCTTGTCCAAAAAGTGTACCGAACACTTTTGAACGTTCCTTGAGGGCTTTAACATTTACATGTCGCTCACCAATGCATTCCCTCTTCTCAAAGTCTTTGATCCTTTCGCTGTCGACTTGAACTATGTTCTCTGGAGGTGGCTCGTTGATTTCTATCCCTCGTACTCTACCTTTCATTGTAGCAACAGTCTTTCGCTTCATAGACAAGAGTTTCACAGGAGCTTTTCCTTTCTCGGCTGCAGTAGGCGTTATTTTCGCCTTCGTAGAAGCTGCAAGGGCTTTCCTTTTTGATGCAGTCGATGCAGTAGGTGCTGCAGCTTCTTCCATAAGGTCGTCCAAATCTACTGATTCTGTCTCGGAATCAGACTTATCTAGAGAGATGTACTCTCCTTCATCCTGATTTTTCTTCGCTCTTTTGAGTTTATTCGTTGCTCGTGTTCCTACAATCGCTGTGATGAGCACTAAAATCCAACCAAAAATCATCTTCCTAGTGCGTCGAAACTGTGAACCTGCGAGCAAGAACTCAAGAACACGAAAAATTGTTTAATTTTCAAAAATTTGAAAAACATACCCAAACAATCATTATCATGTATAGAGACTAGGAATCAAGTTAGTTTTGCAAAAAGAATTTTAAAAATAGATCAATTCCATGATTTTAGAAAATTCTAGAAATATGCTCTAAAACTGAATTTTTAGAAATCGAATCACAAAAATATGTTTTTCAAGTAAATATAAGACATACACACAAAACTAATGTATCCAGAGTTCTAATTTCAAAAGAAATTTGTGCAAAAACCATGCAAAATCGAAATTGTAGCATAAAGTTCTCTCACATTTCGAAGAACAAAGAAAAACAGAGAAAATTTCAAGTTTTGATCAATAAAACTTACTTGAATCGAGAGAAATCAGGTTGGAAGGATCCAAGGTGTTGTTGGATTCTAGAGAGAGAAACTCTAGGAAGTTAGATACAAAAGATTGAAGAGAATGAGATTTGAAAAACCTTTCGTTTCAATTAAAACCTAGCCGCGGTCCGGATCGGCTATGCGTAGGAAAATCTTCCGTTCGGGATCCGGATCAGATTCATCCAGTCTGGATCGGATTCAACTTTTTCTCCAGAAAAATTTGCAAAAATTTCAGAAAATCTAGAAAAAGTATGTAAGCAATTTTTGTATATCAACTTTAAACAAAAATTATCGTTTCATATCAAAGGAAATAGATTATGCTAAATCTATCAATAATATCCAAATAATGAAACGAAAATTTATAAAAATTAAATCTTTTACAGTTGAACAAGTTCAAAACATCAATCACGATCTAATGAGTAATGCGTTTATCAAATCATCAACTTAGTAAAGAAAATGAAGCGCAAAGATCGATAGATGTTTGAAATCCCAAATAAATTAGATAATATATCTAGTCAATTTATTATAGGGGGTGGCTCTTTGAGCATCTTTCAATAAAAATCCCACCTTATACCAACCTTGGAATTCGACAAAGTCAAGTATTCCAAAAAGTATTTTAATAAACAATATTCACCATGCTTGGTAAACATGTGGTAGCTGCACACAGTACTCGGACGACCGAGGTGGTAGCTCTTTTCTCCATGTGGTGGTAGTTTTCACACTCCACTTAAGGATGTAACTCTTTCCACATCTTTTGAGCATGAAACTTTGATAATTAAACTCTCCCTCAATTGGCTATCAATTATTTAAGATATGAAGTATTCAACCAAAAATTGATCTCGTGTTCATACTTGACTTAACTATCAAATAAGATAAAAACTACACCAAGAGATCATTTGAGAGAGAAATTGACTTTGATCAATTAAAGATACACTAATTGATATAAATGATCATTGCATCAAATGAATTATCATGAATCCAAATCATAATAGATTTCTCAAAATATGAAAGGATGCAATTAAAGTTAATTAACTAATGCTCAGTTAATGTTCTATATGCAAACAAAAAGAAAAAATAAAAACACAAAACAAAACCTATCCTTAGCAAAGGTTCAAAAGAGGTTATTTCAAAGAAAGCATTCCAATTGCTTTACGTAAATAAATAAAACGTTTTTGATCCAAAGGTTTTGTCAAAATATCGGCTAATTGATCTTCAGTTGAAACATAAGAAAGTTGTAAAGAACTTGATTCAACTAGCTCTCTTAGAAAATGATATCTAAGTTCAATGTGTTTTGTTTTTGAGTGCAACACAGGGTTTTTAGAAATGTTAATGGCACTAGTGTTGTCACAAAGAATTGATACCGAAGACAAAGGAATTCGGAAGTCACTCAACACGCTTTTCATCCAAATCAATTGAGTTGCACAACTTCCCGCTGAAATGTATTCCGCTTCGGCAGTGGAGAGAACAATGCAGTTTTGCTTCTTACTATGCCATGCAACAAGACAATGGCCAAGATAAAAGCATGCTCCACTCGTGCTCTTTCGATCATCCACTGATCTAGCCCAATAGGCATCCGAATATCCTATTATGTCGAGAGATGTGCCCATAGGATACCAAAATCTGAAATTTTGCATACCTTTAACGTACCGGATGATCCGTTTCACCGCTTTTAGGTGAATTTCCTTCAGTGCAGATTGATATCTCGCGTAAATCCCAACACTGAAGGCAATGTCCGGGCGACTAGCCGTAAGGTAAAGTAGACTTCCAATCATGCTTCGATAGAGTTTCTCGTCTACTTTTTCTCCGTGAGATTCACATCCAAGTCCTTTATTGCTAGTTCCCATGGGAGTCGGAAAGTCTTTAGAGTTCTCTAATCCGAATTTCTTGACCAACTCCATTGCATACTTGGATTGACATAAATGAATGCCATCTTCAGTTTGTTTTACTTGCAGTCCAAAAAAATATGTCAACTCGCCCATCATGGACATCTCAAATTCGCTTTCCATTGTTTCGGCGAATTTTGAAGCATCATTATTCCTTGTAGCACCAAACACAATGTCGTTGACATAGATTTGTGCAACAATGAAATTATCTTGAAAGTGCTTCACAAAGAGTGTCCGATCGGCTCCCCCTCGAGTATAGCCCTTTTCCAAAAGGTGCTTTGTCAGTCTTTCGTACCATGCTCGCGGTGCTTGTTTTAGACCGTAAAGAACCCTTTTCAACCGAAAAACATGGTTTGGAAGTTTATGATGAATGAAACCTTTCGGTTGAGCAACATAAACTTCTTCATTTAGAAAACCATTTAAAAACGCGCTCTTAACGTCCATTTGAAAAAGTTTAATTTTGAAATGACAAGAAATAGCAAATAAAATACGAATTGACTCGAGACGGGCTACCGGGGCAAAAGTTTCATCAAAGTCTATACCTTCAATTTGTGAATAGCCCTGAGCAACTAATCTTGCTTTGTTCCGAATAACGGTACCTTCTTCATTTTTCTTGTTCTTGAAAATTCATTTTGTACCGATGATGTTTTGTTGCTTCGGGGGCTTCGTTAGTTCCCAGACTTTGTTCCTTTCGAATTGATTGAGCTCTTCTTGCATTGCTTCAATCCAATAGTCGTCCTGAAGAGCTTCATCAACATTCCTTGGTTCTATCATGGAGACGTAACATGCGACTCCACATTCCAACTGTCTCCGAGTTCTAACTCCTTCTTGAGGATCTCCAATGATGTTTGATTCCGGATGGTCCTTGGAGATTCGTAGCATTTGAGGTAACGGAGTACTCGGGGGTAATTGTGATGATTCCTGCACATTAGATGAACTAGAAGAACCATGAGATGCATCAAAATTTTCAGAAGATTTATCATGCAAAGATGCAATATCAATAGCAGGAGATTCATCATCAAGAGACATATCAAGAGTAGATTTATCAGAAGACAAATGAGAAGGTTCATCTACTTTAACATTAATTGATTCAATCATCGTCTTTGATTCAAGATTGTATACTCGATATGCTCTACTGTTTGTAGAATAACTCATGAAAATTCCTTCATCACTTCGAGAGTCGAATTTTTCAAGATTTTCTCGATCGTGTAAAATGTAACAGCGACTCCCGAAGATACGAAAATACTTGATATTAGGTTTTCTATTAAACCATAGCTCATATGGTGTGACACCCCCGAAATTTGGATTAGTCCTCTATATAAATGATATAATAGGACTAAATCTCTAACCCGGCTATAGCATTTTGGATGGTAGCAAGATCCAAGAGGAACATGAGAGTTAAGCGTGCTAGAGCTAGAGTAGTTCTAGGATGGGTGACCCCCTGGGAAGTGGGGCGTCACAGTTGGTATCAGAGACATTCACCAGCCGGAAATGTGAGATGAGTCTCGGCTGAGCCAGGGTTATATAGCGGGTAGAGCGAGGCTCCCCGGCTAATGACCGTTGTGAGTGGAGTGCAGCTCCTCACAAGGTCAGCTAAGGCTAGCGAGACGAGTCTCACATCGCCTGGTGCTTGTGAGTGTGCTTGAGCCTGACGTGGACGTCAGGGCTTAAAGGGGGGAAGAATGTGACACCCCCGGAATTTGGATTAGTCCTCTATATAAATGATATAATAGGACTAAATCTCTAACCCGGCTATAGCATTTTGGATGGTAGCAAGATCCAAGAGGAACATGAGAGTTAAGCGTGCTAGAGTTAGAGTAGTTCTAGGATGGGTGACCCCCTGGGAAGTGGGGCGTCACATATGGGGTATTCAAAGTACCCGGGCGCACATAGATGCGATTGATCACGTAGATCGCGGTGTTAACTGCTTCAGCCCAAAAATATAAAGAAAGTTTCCGGCTATGAAGCATAACACGCGCCATCTCTTGAACAACTCTATTTTTGCGCTCGACTACACCGTTTTGCTGCGGTGTATATGGTGCAGAGAATTCATGTTTTATGCCATTTGAAGTGCAAAAATCAATGAATTTTGAATTAATGAATTCTCCACCTCTATCACTGCGAATACAGACAATCTTTTCATTTTTCTCAATCATAATACGATGACATATATCATGAAAAGAGTCAAAAGTATCCGCTTTCTCTTTTAAAAAATTTACCCAAGAATATCTAGAGAAATCATCAACCAAAAGAAAAATATACCATTTTCCACCCAAACTAGGTTGACGAGTTTGCCCCATTAAATCCATATGCAATAATTCTAATGGGCGTTTTGTTCCTACATGGTTCAAATTCTTGTGAGTGGATCTCATTTGTTTTCCCTTTTGGCAACCACCACACACAAGGTTTTCTTTGAAACTCAGTTTAGGAACACCTCTAACAATGTCTTTGCTAGATATTCTAGATAGTTCCTTAAAGTTAATGTGACATAGTCTTTCATGCCAAAGAGTTTCATTATCAAGTGACACTAGGTTACAATTTTGACTTGTTTTACCAGGAACTACATAGCAATTATTCTGTGACCTAATCCCTTTTAAAATGAAAAATTGATTTTTATCAGTTACAAGACATTCTACAGAAGAAAAATTAACTGAAAAACCATCATCACAAAGTTGGCTAATGCTTATGAGGTTAGTCTTAAGGCCTTCAACAAACAAAACATTGTTTAAAGCCGGACCATCTGGAATAGCAATGGTTCCTTTGCCAACAATTTTTGAAGATCGTCCATCTCCAAAAACTACATGTCCTCCGGAGGTTTTCTCAAGGGTTTGAAAAATATTTTTATCTCCGGTCATGTGGCGTGAGCAACCACTATCCAGATACCAAGACGAATTGTCATATGCATAAAGTGATGTATGAATGACAAGACAAGGGAAGAATTCACCTTTACGCACCCAAACCTTTTGAGTTTTGGAGTACGTGGGCAATGGTCGTGGCATTGTTCTCCTTGGTGAATACGTCTTGTTCGATTGATCATTTTTCTTTGAAATCCATGATGACGTCGTCTTGTCGGGTGTACTACCAAGGTTCTTTACCTTTGAAAGATTCTTCTTTGATTTTCGGGGGATGAACTTGTTGGTAGTTGTTGCAAGAGGAGCTTGATTTGTTCGTTTGGCTTCATTCTTGCAATTTCGTCTTATGTGCCCTGCAAAACCGCAACGAAAACATACCTTTGTGCATGGGGAACCCGAAGTAGATGAGGTAGGCTTGTTCACGTTGGATGCAGTGATTTTCATCGGAGGAGGATAAATCGACTGGGGCACAAAAACCGTTTTACTCGAACTTGGATCATTACTGGTTCGAGTGTATCCAAGACCCAACCGATTCGTTTGACCGAGACCAAGCAACTTGTCCAACTTGCTCCTTCCAGAAGAGAATCGCTTCAAATCTTCCTTAAGTTGGAATATGGTCTTCGTCATCTCCAATTTTTCTTGTCGAGTCTCGGATTAGAGCTTCAAGAAGTAGTTAGCTTTATCCACCAATTTGATGTGCTCCTTCTCGAAATGCTCGTTCTTCTCTCGAAGGGAAACATTTATCTTTATCAAGTTATTCTTTTCTTCTTCAAGAGCGTTTGAGAGAAAAGTTGCTTCTTTAGATTGTTCTTCAAGATCCCGCAATCTACTCCTCAAACTCTTGTTTTGCTTTACCAATTTCTTTGAATCCTTTAATAGTTTATAGTAGGCAAAAGCAAAGTCTTCACCTTCGGAATCGCTTGGTTCATCGTCCGTTGCATTCTTTTCATCCAAGGTGTTGGACAATGAGCCAGAAGAAGTCGCTGAAAAGCACATGTAAGGTGAAGTTGTAGATGCGTGGAATGCTGTAGCATTATCGTCCTCATCACTGGAAGATGACTCATTGGAAGTGGAAGTGTCATCCCATGTGACGGCTTGCATAGCCTTCTTCTTTGACGGATTCTTGTTGGGACATTCCGTTGAGATGTGGCCATAACCTCGGCACTTGAAACACTGAATTTGTCCCTCAGAGGTCTTCTTGTCCTTTGAAGAACCCTCTTGCTTTCTTGACTTAAAACTTGAAGATCCCTTGCCTTTCTTGGACTTAACGAAGGATGTGGATTTGCTTGAATTTTCCCTTCGAAAGCTTCGGCGAAATTTCCTCGTCAAGAGTGCAAGTTGTTTCTCAAAATCCTCCATTGATATATTCTCATCAGCGTCTGAGGAGGATGAATCCACGTCTTCTTCCTTTGTTGATTTCAATGCAAAACCTAAAGACTTAGAAGAAGAGGAAGGCTTTCCAGAAGAATAGTTAGTAGAAAAAGTCATTTCATATGTTTGAAGTGCACCAACTAATCCTTCTACTTTGATTTCGTCCGGGTGTTTTACTGTTTCAATGGCTGCGACCTTAGGGCGAAATCTTTCCGGAAGAGTTCTCAAAATTTTTCTTACAACTTTTGATTCTGGAATTTTCTCTCCCAAGTTAGCATATGTATTAACGATATCTTGCAATTGTGTATAATAATCTGTGAACGATTTATTTTCTGCCATAAAAATTGAGTCAAATTATCTCGTAAGCATTTGCAGTTTTTGAATCTTCACTAAACTTGTTCCCTCATGTGTAACTTGTAGAGTATCCCAGAATTCTTTTGCAGTCTCACATGCCGAGACGCGAGAGAATTCGGTTTGCGACAAAGCATTAAATAAGGCGTTAATTCCTTTGCCATTGTAAGAAGATGCATCAATTTCTTCCTTAGTCCATTTCGACCTAGGTTTGATGGTGACAACATCGACAATAATCTCAGTAGGATTTGTCCATCCAAACTCAATTGATTGCCAAACCCGTTCATCGATGGAAATTAAAAACACTCTCATGCATACTTTCCAATATGCATAATTTGTTCCATCGAAGAACGGTGGTCTATTGATGTTTTCACCTTCAACCATTGTTTACGACCCTATTCCCGCTTTGATACCACTTGTGGGTTATGGATTATATGGATCTGAATAGGAGAAAAATCACCTAAAGGGGGGTGAATAGGTGAAAACAATAAACACACCAAATCTTTGCATAAAAATAACCCAATGCGGAAAATAAATAAAATACGCAAGATTTACGTGGAAAAACTCCGTCACAGGAGCAAAAACCACGGGAGCGATAACACGGCGAAATCCATTAGAATTAAAACACGTACAAGGTGATTTACCGTAAACCTACGACTCAACCTTTTCTTTTTCATACGCTCCTAGTTGATCTTCTCCGCTCGCTCCACGACGCGCCTCGAATCCATGATTAGCGTCCAACTTCGAATCCACGAAGTCCAACGTCGAGTCCACGACGTCCAACCGTATCCACGGTCTTCTCCAATGCGGCATGCCTCGATCGCACGAACGCGCCTCGCTCCGAATCCACGAGAGCGATCACACCTTGAATCCACAAGGCCACGCGAATCCTCGCGCCAATTCTAGATAGATCGTTGTTTTGCTTGGTGATGATCCTCCGAATACTTAGATCAAAGATAGATAAGGAAATACCATCTAAGTATTCTTCAATTTGATTCTTACGAAAAATAGGAGTTTGAAAACCCTAGAATCAAATTAAACAATATAGATGAAGAAACATGAATTTAATCGTGTTTTCCTTTCTTCTCTATATTTGTGAATTTTTCCAATTTTACTTAATCGATTTTTTGATTAATTCACGGATAACCTAAAAGATGAAATCAGGGTTTATTTATAGGTTAGAAACCTTTGGAAAGAGATAAGAATAAAAAACTGATTTAACAGAATTTTTCCCTACGACGGTCCGGACCGGATTAAGGCTGATCCGGACTGTCGTCTTTTTCAGAAGATTTTCTGATAAAACACAATTCGGGGTCCGGACTGAAACAGGGGAGGTCCGGACTCTTCATGCAATTTTGCAGAAATTAATGTGCGGGGTCCGGGCTGAAACATGGGAGGTCCAGACTGGAATTCCTCATGAACAAAACTATGTTCGGGGTCCGGACTGGATTGGTCTGATTCGGATCCTGAACATCCAACTTGTCCAGTTTTTGATTTTTATGCAATGAAAACTTATCCAAGTGTCTCTAAACTACTCAAATGTATTCGGATCACCAAAATTATTTAGTTAACCGTACCTGATCATTCCGAATTCATTCTTCTTGAGATTGATGTAGTTGATCCACAGTTCTTCATCTTCAATCTTCAAGACTTAAACCACTTCACGAAATACGGCAATACAAAATCCTTAACACTCACCATACAGGTAATGTCGCCACAGCTTCAATACAAAAATAACAGCGACAAGCTCCAAATTATGCGTAGGATAATTCTTCTTACAATCCTTTAACTGTCGCGAAGCATAAGCAATTATCCTACCACGCCGCATCAAAACACAACCCAAGCCGCAGTGGGAGGCATCACTATAAATCACAAATCCCTCTCCCATCACTGGTAATGCTAAAATCGGCGCTGATATCAGTCTCATCTTCAGCTCATCAAAGCTCTGCTGGCACTGCTAAGTCCAAGTGAATCTGATCCCCTTCCTAGTCAGTCGGGTAAGGGGAGTAGAGAGCTTTGCAAAGCCCTCCACAAACCGACGATAATAACCTGCTAAGCCCAACAAGCTCCGGACTTCAGTAACCGTCGTCGGCCTAGGCCAATCCCGAACAGCATCAATCTTCGTAGGGTCCACTGCCACTCCTACCGCTGAAACCACATGGCCTAAAAATGCAACCTCCCGAAGCCAGAATTCGCACTTCTTAAACTTGGCATACAACTTCTCTCTCAGAAGCTGCAGCACTATCCTCAAGTGCTCCTCATGCTCCACATCACTCTAAGAGTAAACCGGTCCAAGTACGGCTGAAATATCCGGTTCATTAAATTCATAAATGCAGCAGAGGTATTAGTCAATCCAAATGGCATCACCGTAAACTCATAATGTCACGCCCAGGGGTCGAAACTACGACCCAGGCCCGCCAACAGATCCGCCGCCCATACGGGAAGCCCCGTTTAGACGAAGCATCTAACCTGCAAAAAGAAGGATACTATAGCTATACAGATCACAGAGCTGAAAAGTAAACTACTGAAATAAGAAATAATACAATTCCAAAAGTACAAGTCTGAACCTCACTACAAAAGTCTCTCAAAAATAAAACTCTCAAAAGTAACTAACAACAATAATCCAGCAGACAGTACTACTAAGCTCTAAAAAGGGGTACAGCTATACTCCAAGAACGGGTAGGGAACTAGCTCGCGACTCCCTCACCTCGATCAACAACAGAAGGATCAGCAACACCCGCAGAGGACTCTGCAAAACAAAGGAGAGGAAAGAGGAGGGGACGGCGAAGAACCCCCAGCGGGTATGAGAACTACACCAACACGTAGTTCTCAGTGGGTACAGCCACCAAGCCCGACGGTCTGCCCACTAAGTCTACTAGAGGCATAAGATAATAGGAAAACTGTACTAATGTAAAGGTAAGCAGGAAAGAAATCTACAGCTATTATGCCACTATCTACAATTGTCACGCCCCGGAGGTTCTAAAAGGGCGAAAAAACGTATCCATTTTTTTTTCTTAAATGAACCTCGCATCCGGTGCGCACCAGACCCGCCACATATACAAATTCGCTCCCGAAACGGGCGGAGCCTCCTCTGTATATGCACGGCGTTCCAAGCACGACAATTACTTTAACCATGCAAACCATGACTGACAACGAGGAGAGACTAGATTTAACCAAACAGTTATATCTATCACATTCAGACTAGCATAAACCCATAGGTTTGGAAGTCGGTGTCCACTCGACACCCAGTTTTACAAAACGTTTTCGCAAATCCTTTTTGGCGGCCATTATGCTTGAAAGGATAAATCCACTGGTTTTGAAATCAGTTCCCACACGACACCTGGTTTGAAAATACATTTGAAACCATGTTTGTACTTGAAAACGAGCCGCAATCACACATCTTAACATTCACAGATAAGAGAAGAAAATCCTACTCGAAGTCCTCATTCCAACATCCACAAGAAATCATACACAAGTAATCACAGCTAGACTAACCAATACACAATAAAAGATAACCATACCATGTAAAGTTTAATAGCCCCCAAGAGCTAAGGTCCTCTAACCGTTGCCTCACCGTCTTCCCGGTTCCCACCCCTGCTCGGACCTGTCACAGTGTGGGTAGTCAGTGACTGATAAAGTAGATGTAAAGAGTAAATGCGATGACTGAAAAGACAAACCGATACACTGGAGCATTTACTCCCCCCCCCTCATGTATCGCCAAATCCCTGTCACAAACAAGCTGGGCAACAACCCAAGAATACCATAACAAGCTGGGCCCCAACCCCAGAATACCATAACAAGCTGGGCCCCAACCACAGAATACCGTACTCATCTCCTTGGTGCCGCCAACCCCTCCACTGCCCAAGTAGCAGTCGCCTCTCCTTGAGGGGTCCCCACTAACCTCTCCTTGTGGGGTACACGGGTAAACCTTACCATCTTTTTGGAAAAATACACCCTGTGCAGTGGCCAAACTGCCGGTGTGCGTGTAAGCAATATGAGTGCAAAACCATGTTGCGACCTCCGCCGCGTTAGTCAGATCAGTAAAATAATCATGCGACCGCAGCTGCCTCAATGAGAATAGAATATCGATCTTGCGACCGCAGCCGCTTTGTTAATAAAAGGATTCACATGCTACGGGGTTAGTCAAATTACCAAACAGATCTACTTTATCAAAACGAACACTCGGAAACGACCCTCCACCGAAATTAATCAAAAGTACCCACCTGGGTGAAGATAAACGACCGCTCCCATGTTCCTCCTAGGCGAATCCGAACTTCACGCGGCCTAATAATATAATCAAAAACACTTTTTAACACTTTTACCTTAAATAGGCAAAACAGTGGTCCCGACCACTGTAACCATAGACCGACGAAAAACCAAAATCACTGTGCCAAGCGGACCGTGTCGTCCCACAGAAAAATCGTCGAACAAAAAACTATCCCGAAGAACTACATCGTTGTTACAAATATCCTCGTGGTCAAAAACACTCAAAAACGGGACGAAACGGGCTGAAACCGGAGCTACCGGAGCCTTCCGTTGGGGGCTGGTGCACGGAGCCGGTCGTGGACCGGGTCTGCATGTCGGCGGTTGGGCGGCATGCGCCGGGTGCACACAGGGAGCGTGCACCGCGCATCCTGGGCCGGGCCGGTGCACGACACGAGCGCGCACCGGGCTCACGGCCGCAGGGGCCTGACGCGCGCACCGGGTGCACGCTGTAGCGTGCACCGCGCCTGAGCGGGCCGGGCCGGCGCACGTAAGCATGCGCCGGGTCTGCGGCCTCCGCGCCGCGGGGCATGCGCCAGGTGCACGCCCGGGCCTGTGGACCGCGGTGGAGGGAGCCGTACGGGGATGCACTGTAGCTTCTCGTTCGCGGTTTTCTTCTCCGTTTTTGCTCCCGTTTCGCGGTTTCTTCTCCGTTTTCGCTCCCGTGCGACTCCGGCGACGACCCCGCGAACATGGTAATGGCGGCGACGGCCTCCCATTTAACAACGGCGGCGGCGGCCTCCCGTTAACCCCCCATGCTCCACCGAAACACCCACAAAAACCCCCGAACAACCCGTGGTAAATCTAACGACTAAACTATTGATCGACGAACAACAAAGCGTCGATCGAAATCCCGATCAAAAGACCGATTAAAAACCACCGATCAATCCGATCAAGAACAAGAACAAAACATTAATCAAAACCCAAAATAAAAAACCCGTGATCAATGTACCAAAAAGTTGACCTTAAAAGAACACGAAAAACCCCCGATTAATTCGACAAAAAGGAATAACGATCGCTAACCTCGATCTATCGGGATTAAAGAATCGATCTCGTTCCTTTGCGGCGTTGGGGATCCGGATCCGCTCCCCGTAGATGATGGCGTCTCGTTCTCCGGTCTCCGGCACGTCCATCGGGGCGATCGGGTCCCTCCGCTTTCTCCTTCTTTCCTTCTTTTCTCCTCCGGTAGGAATTTTTCTTTTCCGAACTAGGGTTTTATTTTTGGTCTTCGGTACACACAAGAGGGAAGGGTTTGAGGAGGCAATCTTTTACGACTAGGGTTTCCTTTCAGTATACGGGAAATAAATAAATCTTGTTATTAATTTAATTCTTTTATTTCCCTTTTCGTAAGTACGTACCGTCAAAAACCACATCGGATATTTTTGCACACTAATTAATTAATTCATTAATTAATTAATTCCTCACAGATAATCCTTCGAGATAATTCTTTAAAGATAATCCCTTATTTTCCTCGTAAAGCGTGAAAAATCACTTACACGGATTTCGATGCACCCCTGGCTATTGCGATCCCTTTCTGCCCCTTCCTGGAAGTTTCGTAAGTCGGAATCCGGATCCGATCGCACTGCCGTTCTCCGTTTTTCGAGCTCTATCGCAGAAAAATACCCGCACCTCCAAATTATCGACTTAAGTAAACTCGTTACATTACTTTCCCTTAACTTAACCTTTATTAGCAGGAGGGTAGAACGTTGCCTGTCACGCCCCGGGTGTAAACCAGAACCCGGGCCCGTCCACAGATCCGCCGTGCATACGGAATTTTTCGTATACACGAAGCGCTGGTAACCTGCTCAGATATAAAATATATAATAAAGGAGCATAAAACAGAGCTAAACTAAAACTAATACAACTCAGACAAATGCTGGAAATAAAAGTACAATAAGCTCTCACAAATATACAAGTGTCTCTCCCAGCTCACGAAATAAATACAACCAGTTGGCCGCAGCCAGACCCAAAATAAAAGAAAATACAACCGTCTGAGTGTACAGGGGATACATCAAAACTACAAAACTCGAACTCGGGGCAGTAGCTATCTAATCAGCGATCCTCTTACCTCGATCCAGGGAAGAGGGTCCCGCAACTCCCGCAGAGGACTCTGCAAAACAAAGGGGAAAAGAAAAGAGAAAGCAGTGGGGGGTAAGAACTACTATAAAAACAGTAGCCTCCCCTAGTGGGTAGACCTCAAACTCAGACATGCCCACTAGGACTATCAGAGGCGAAAATGAAAACAAAGGTGGTAAGCTACAAGTAACACTACTGATGAAGAGCTACCACTAACATGCCTCTAAGATGCCTAGCTAAAAGAATAGCTGAAAGCATGCACCAGAACGTCAAAGACTGCCTGACCAACCCAATCAAAACACCAGTAAACACTGGTACTGCCTGCTCTGCTGTCAACCTCACAACTCAGTATCTCCCCTGTCCAAATGACCGGAACCCAACACGGTCTGACCAGCACCCAACACGGTCTGAAACCTACTCCGGAGTGGCACTCGAGGGGAGCGACCCACACGAGCATAGTATCACTGTAACTAGTATCATCAGTATCATAAAATAGCAGGACTGGGTCACGACTCTGATCAAAGTGGGAAAACCCGTCCACTAAAGGGAAACTCGATCCCCTACCTCTAATCTGATGCAATAATAATAATAATAATAAGCCGGTCAACCGCCCACAGTCCGCGGTTGCCGCAACACCCAAACATCGATCCCCGACTGTCCCAACTCTGAACATCTGCCTACACAATCCCCTAAGACTAGACGACAGGAGAAAGAATAAAAGCATGGTTTCTCCTAAGTCAATTCCAACATGTTTGTAGCAGAAAAAGGTGGCCTAGCTAGATGACCATTCAAGCATGCAAAGTCCTTTATTTGATAAAATCATTTCAATTATTCTAACATATGCAACATTAAGTGTTTGGAACCTCCGATGTACATGTGGCAGGATATATGATACATGATACAATTTAGATGCATAATCTACTAGCAAGTACCCCTTTTTACAACATGCATTCTAACCACATGCCCAAACCTTCCCTTAACATATGACATGATATGGCTTTAGTATTATTTCCAACTAATTAAACTGCATATCTAAAACATGGAAACACCACTTACTAACCTGTAGCTTGCTAACAATGCAAATATTAACAAAGGAACCTTAATCTCATACAAGCATGCTAGATACATTCACAATTAATAGCACATGATCAAGGCATTCTAATAGGCCTAGTGACATTCACAAGTAGGAGGTTCACAACATCACCCACCTCGAGCGCTAATCCAAGTTCCCAAAAGCGAAACCCAAGCTCAGTCCAAATACTCACCACCAATCTGTACAAAATACCCCAAGGAAAGTACATAAGCTAATCATTCACAATTTCCAAAATCTGTCCCTTAATACCACAGTCCAGAATTCTCCAATTTTTACCTGCGAAAAATGCCCAGAAAAATCCAAGAAAAATACTATCGCGATCCTCGCGACGAACCCGTCAAAACGAGTACCTGCACGCCCAAACCGGAGTTTCCTATGCTGAGATAAAAATCCGGCAAGGGAAACACCCCAATCCAAACTGTACCAAATTTCTGTAACAAAGAACCACAGAAAAAGGAGATTCTCACCCTCGTGCAAAATCCAGAAAAATCTGAGAAAAATTCAGGAGACTCCTTGCGAAATGTAGATGAAAAATTCCTTCTGAATCGCCTCGATCCGACGTCTAAGCGAAAAGATACGACAAGAACACCGCGGTGCTGTCCAAAAGTCCGCGAAGAAAAATGGGTCAAATGGGTGCTCAGAAAACACCAAGCTCAGCATGGAAATCGAGGAACCTCAAAACACAGGAGTTGAAGTCCTACCTGCCAGGAGTCCAACGCGCAAGAATCGGCGAAATCGGATGTCGGGGGTGAGTCGGGGAAGCCCAAACACTGAGAAGGGACGAAGCGGGTCGCCGGAGAGCAAGCGTCGCGCCGCGCCGAAAAATCGCTAACCTCGGGATGCGTGCCCCTAAAAATCCAAGGGATGTTTAGTTGAATGAGGAACAAGTAGAGGGAAAAATCGCCCAAGAGAAATCCCTGTGAACAACCGCTCAGAACGAGAGCTAAGTGACCCAAAGACCCCTTTTTATAGTCCCAGCCCACAACACTAACGGGCCGGGTTTTCGGGCGCAAGATTCGGGCGCACTGCGCCCGAAAACCCGGTCGCACACTCCCTGTCCGACGCGCCCGAAATCTCCTGGTGATGCCACGTCACCCCAAACAGGGGACAACGGTGCAAAGGTGGCCCGCTGCGCGCCGCGTGTCCCCCCGCGGTCAGCGGGGGTAGGTACGGCCGCCCAACCACGATGGTGACACGTGGCGCACTCGAGTGCGGCCGACCGCCCGCTGGCGCTACTGTGCGCGCGCCGTCCCGAGGCGCCCCACTGCGCCACACCGTGGACCGCGCCCACGTGAGCCAGCAAATCCAAAGCCGCCACGTGTCGTGCGCCGGTCCACCGCAACCCCGCAAAATCGCTGAGCCGTGTCGCGTGCGCCGGCCTTCAGGGCACACCACGCGTCCCCCGCCCGCGGTCCATGCACCGCCGCGCCTCCCCGTGGACCGCTGCGTGAGCCGCCAATAATAGGCCGCCACGTGCTCAGGCCGGTCCACGAGTCCCCCCATGCACGAAAATCCCCGAAAACTTCCGGAAGCCCGCTTTTGGTCATCCGGACTCCAAATTTAACAAGCAAATAGCGTTTTTCAAGCGTTCTTCCGCGCTGAATCCAATCCAACCTCAGATTGACCTAAAACCTTTTCTAAAACTTCAGCCAAATGCAGCCGAAGGCCAAATCCGCTATCAAGGTCTCACAAGGTCCATCTGTGGCACCCCTTCGATGCACCATGGGCCCAGACACACCAACACTAGGTGTTCTACATAGTGGATTCATCGGAAAGGTGCATGGGAAAAGCCAGAACACTACATCCTCCCCCACAAGAAAAAGTTTCGTCCTCGAAACAAAAGTCATACCTCAAGCAGGGGCCTCAAACAAGTGGGGGTAAGCATCCATCATCGCTGACTCCAGCTCCCAGGTAGCCTCTCGCTCATCATGACTGCTCCAGAGGATCTTCACATAAGGGATGGCCGATTGCGCAACTCCCTAACCTCACGGTCCAAGATCCTCAACGGCCGCTCAACATAGCTCAGGTTCTCAGCAACCTCCAACGGGGTGAAATCGATGATGTGGGACGGGTCATGAACATACCTCCTCAGAGTCGATACATGAAAAACATTGTGAACACCTGAAAACCTGGGAGGAAGCGCAAGCCTGTAGGCAACTGCCCTAAGTGCTCCAACACCTCAAAAGGTCCAATATAATGAGGGCTCAGTTTCCCACGAATGCCAAATCTCCGAATCCCCTTCGAAGGCGAGACTTTCAGAAAAACATGGTCACCCACCTGAAACTCTAAGTCTCGCCGTCGAGTATCAGCATAACTCCTCTGTCGACTCTGGGCGGTCTCGAGATGTCGTCGTATCAATCTGACCTTTTCCTCTGCCTATAATAGTAGATCAGGACCCAAAGTCTTCTTCTCACCCACGTCACTCCAATATAGGGGTGACCGACACTTCGGTCCATACAACGCTTCAAAACGGAGCCATCTGAATGCTCGCCTGATAGCTGTTGTTGTACGCAAACTCAACTAATCCCAAGTGTCGGTACCATCCTCCTCAAAGTCCAGAACGCAGCTCTCACATATCTCGAGGGTCTGAATAGTGCGCTCTGACTGGCCCATCGGTCTGTGGGTGGAATGTTGTACTAAATCGGAGCCTGCGTCCCCCAGGCTGTCTGTAAACTCCTCCGAAAATGCGAGACAAACCTCGGGTCCTCTATCTGATACGATGGAAACGGGTACCCCATGCAATCTAACACCCTCAGCCAAGTACCACCTGTTGCAAGTCGCTCCATCGGCCAGTCATCTGAACCGGTATTAAAAAGTGAGAGCGGACTTGGTAGCCTGTCCACCGACTACCCAGATAGCATCCGCTCCCGCTGTGCTCTCGGCAAACTAGTGACAAAATCCATCGTACATGTTCCCATTTCCATTCGGGGGTTGGGAGACTCTGCAACTTGCCAGCAGGTACACGATGCTCAGCCTTTACTTGCTAACAAGTTAGACAGTGTGCTACAAATCTCCCAATGTCTCTTTTCATCCCATTCCACCAAAACTGTGCCTTAAGATCCCTATACATCTTAGTCCCACCAGGATGGATGGTATAAGGTGTATAGTGGGCCTCCCTCAGATCTGCTCTCGGATCTCTGCATCCATAGGCACACCAGCTCGGTCCCTGTACCGCCAGTACTCCCGCCAGCATCAACTGAAAAGTCCCCTATCAAAACCAGTCTGCATCTGCTCTCGAATCCTCATCAGGTGGGGGTCCTCACTCTGTCTCTCCCCGAATCCTGTCCAACAGAGTGGGCTGCACGACTAGAGACATAAGTCAGCAGAGACCCCAGGGGACACAACCCTCGAGCTCTAAGCGCCTCATCTGCTCAAGTAATGGCGCCTGATCGGCTGATCATCCAAAGATAGACTCTGTACTGCTCTCTGCTCAGGGCATCAGCAACCACGTTGGCCTTGCTAGGATGGTATAATATGTCTACATCATAATCTTTCAACAATTCCAACCATCTGCGCTGCCTCAAGTTGAGCTCTTCTGTGTGAACAGGATTCAAGCTCTTGTGGTCCGTTGTAAATCTCGCAGTGCTCCCCATACAGGGTAGTGGCGCACAACTTTAGTGCCAAAAATCACCTGCAGCTAGCTCCAAATCATGGGTAGGGTAATTCTTTTCATAATCCTTCAGTTGCCGAGAGGCATAACGCGATTATCCTTCCCTCCTGCATCAGCACGCAACCAAGTCCACTGTGCGATGCATCGCTGTATAGTCACGTATCCTTCCCATCACGGGGAGGGAAGGACAGGAGCCGACATCAATCTGTTCTTTAATTCCTCCACAGCTCCTCTGGCAATCCTCACTCAAGTAAACTTAATCCCTTTTCACGTCAAACGAGTGAGGGGTGTGGAAAGTTTCGCAAAACCTTCCACAAACCGACGGTAATATCCCTTTAAGCCCATGAAACTGCGGACCTCTGATACCGTCGTCGGTCGGGGCCAATCCCGGACTGCCTCGATCTTCGCCGGGTCTACTGCCACTCCAGCGGCTGAAATCACGTGGCCCAAAAAGACAACCTCCCGAAGCCAGAAATCACACTTAGATAACTTGGCATACAACTTTCTCTCTCTTAGAAGTTGTAGCACAATCCTCAAGTGCTCCTCGTGCTCCACATCGCTTCGGGAATAAACTAGGATGTCATCAATAAAAACAACGACGAACCGATCAGGTATGGTCGAAAAATCCTGTTCATTAAATCCATAAAAGCAGCAGGGGCATTTGTCAATCCAAAAGGCATGACGGTGAACTCATAATGCCGTACCGCGACCTGAATGCCGTCTTTGGGATGTCCTCGGCTTCACCTTCAATTGGTGGTAACCAGACTGTAAGTCAATCTTGGAGAAGACACAAGACCCTTGCAGCTGATCAAATAAGTCATCAATGCGCGGCAAAGGGTACTTGTTCTTGATGGTCGCTTTATTCAGCTCCCGGTAATCAACGCACAGTCGAAGCGAACCATCCTTCTTCTTCACAAATAGCACCGGCGCTCCCAAGGCGATACACTCGGTCTCACAAAACCCTTGTCCATTAAGTCCTGGAGTTGCACCTTTAATTCTCGCAGCTCAGCCGGTGCCATTCGGTAAGGAGCCTTAGAGATTGGCGCAGTTCCTGGGACTACGTCAATCAAAAACTCAACCTCCCTATCCGGCGGCATACTAATCAGCTCTGGAGGAAAACACATCCGGGAACTCGTGGGCAAGGGATATCCGCGAGTCCGGAGCGGCCGTAGGCTCCTTAACCACAGAGCCATAAAAGGCTACGCATCCACTGACATCATCTGCCTCGCACGAGAAGTCGAAACCACAGAGGCAAAGAAAGCACTCTGGCACCCCGAAAACGAACACCTCCTGGCCTGGCTCGCTAAAAGTAACAGTCCTCGCGGCGCAATCAATCGTCGCGAAATAGCGAGCCAGCCAATCCATCCCAGTACAATGTCAAAATCTCGCAGCTGACTAAGGACCATCAGGTCCGCTGGCAAAATCCAAGACTCAAGCTGTACAGGCAAGACCAACAACACTCCTCTACATGCAATATATGATCGGAAATCTGTACCTCTAATGCATGTGGCAACCGACCTAACTCTAGTCCATGAGATGATGCAAATGCTCTACTGATAAAGAATGTGATGCACCGGTATCAAATAAAGTGCGAGCTCTAATACAAAAAAGTAAAGTGATACCTGCCACACGTGGTCGGCTGCCGTGGAGTCCCCTACCTGAGCGGCGTAGACTCGCCGCTCTGAGCTGGTGGTCGGTAGTCTGCAGGGTGGGAGGAAGGAGCCCTGCTCGCTGAGCATAGGGCCGCTGAGCTGGCGGTCGCTGCTGAGGTGGAAGAGGAAATGAGGCCGAAGAAGGTGCTGATGTGCGAAAAAGGGCATGAGATGTATGTGCCCGGCCTGACCACAGCCATGTAAACAACACTCCCACCTCTGATCACAAGTGCGGGGGAAATGCTGACCCCCGCAGAAGAAACAACTGCAGGGGCCCGAACTGCCGTGATGCTGCTTGCTGTGCTGTGCGACTGCCGCTGTGATCCCTGCTGTCGCGACTGCGACCTCTGCTGCTGCGAGTGCTGCTGCGTCGCTGGGGCTGCTGATGCTGTGGGGGCCTCTGGGATCCCCCAGGCCCTCGCCGCTCCGAACGCCCACGGCCCGTAAACTGAGGCGGTGGCGGTCGGGGCGGCCTCCAGGAACTGGCCTGTCTCCCCTCATCCGATGCTGGTCGCTTCCTCTCAGAACTCTGAGCGACCAGACCTCCGCGTCTAGAAAAAAACATGATCTCCCCTCTCGACCCACTGTGCATGATCCACTGCCTCTGATAAAGTCTGAAGCCTCTGGGCGTGCACCAAGGTATAGATCTCGGGGCGCAGACCTGTCTCAAACAGCTCCACCTGGTGCAGCCCATCCTGGCAACATAGGGTACGCAGTTGAGCAACTGCGTAAACTCCTGGAATAGTCCCACACTGGGCGATCACCTGCTGAAGTTCTTCAAGTCATCTTCTATCTTCTTCTTCACGCTCGTGGAGAAGTAAGTGTCAAGGATCATCCTCCTGAACTCCGACCAGGGTAGCTGTCGGGTGACCTGAAACTCTAAGGGCTCGACCCGACGCCACCAAGCATCTGCATCCCACTCTAGACAGTGTACTGCCAAATGTGCTCTGAATCTCTGGTCAATGAAGAAGTCCCGAAACAACTTCTCCATTGATGCTAGCCACGATCCAATCTCCCATGGGTGAGTGCTCCGCCCCGAGAACTAGGGGGTCCTCGCTTACAGAACTGCGTGAGTTTGTCAGAAAACTCCCGCTCCTCCACTGGGGTCAATGGCCTAAACATCCCGGGCCCCACTGCTCGACGACGGCGCCGTAGGGGCAGGTGGAATAGCGGGCGTACAACAGGTGGTACGGGGGCCTCTGCAGTAGTAGGGGGAGGTGCCGCAACCTGGGCAAATAACTGCTCGAACCTCTGCTCCTGTCGGCGGTGGCTCTCCGCCAACTGGGCCACCATGGCCCTCAGCTCACTGATCTCAGAAGGCCCGGACTGCTCCGGCTCCTTCGGGGGGTGTAGGAGTACCCCGAGTAGAAATCTGCCGCCTAGGAGGCATCCTGCCACACAAGAATCCACGGGTCAGTAGACAAAAACCACTCTCGACCCAATCTAGCGAAAGTCATGGCATTCCCTATTTCTTAACCTTATGTTGTCTGCAGCCAACATAATAGTCCCCCAGAACTAGGCTATGCCAATCCCTCTCCACTCACAGGAAGAGTTAACAACAAATTCCGACTTTCGCAAAATATCGCGTCACTCACGCTCTGCCTGTCCTAGGGTCTGCCAAAAGCCTAGGGTTTCTAAGTCCCAACGGACCTATCCCTAAGCTCTGATACCAACTAATCTGTCACGCCCGGGTGTAAACAGAACCCGGGCCGTCCACAGATCCGCCGTGCATACGGTATTTTCGTGTACACGAAGCGCTGGTAACTGCTCAGATATAAAAGATAATAAACGAGCATAAAACAGAGCTAAACTAAACTATACAACTCAGACAAATGCTGGAAAATAAAGTACAATAACCTCCTCAACATATACAAGTGTCTCTCCCAGCTCACGAAATAATACAACCAGCTGGCCGCAGCCAGAGACCAACATAAAAAGAAAATACAACGTCTGAGTGTACTGGGGATACATCAAAACTACCAAACTCGAACTCAGGCAGTCGATATAAGCAGAGGATCCTCTTACCTCGATCCAGGGAAAGAGGGTCCAGCAACTCCGCAGAGGCTCTGCGAAACAAAGGGGGAAAAGAAAAAGAGAACAGAGGGGGGGTAAGAATACTATAAAAACAGTAGCCTCCCCTAGGGGGTAGACCTCAA